>LR999915.1:3762500-4387500 GCA_905220335.1 Noctua pronuba | reverse complement strand
GCTATGTATACTTGTCAAAAAAGTTGTTTACTCAAAAATGTTACTGTGAAAATAATTGTACAGTGACTTGAAATGCTCTTGATATAAAAATGTGGTGTATTTAAACCAACAACACAAATAAATATCCATTGTTTTATGCTCGATAAATGGATTGTTGGTTTTGCAAAATGAAGATTAATTGTTAAGCCGCGTTTATACAATTGCATGTAAACAAAGCTCCATTTTGAGAGTGAAGCACAAACATCACGTTTCATAAAAACCTTTTATTCCTGACCAAAGATATTATACTTTGTAGTGTAAACCGCCATGGTTTGGTATGAAACAAACATTTCAGCAAAAGTTTCAGTTTGAAGGGAGTACAATAATTATTGGAGTATAATTTCATTGTAATAAAATGTTGTAGTTATGACACCCTGGGTGTGTTAGCTCGGGTATAGTCGGTGACATCGCTTGGTCCTATCAAGGATACCCACTAGTAGTGAAAACAAGTTGTAAAACATTTGGCAACATGTTTTTATGTTTTTTGAAACAAGTTGTTTGCAACATCTTGTATGTGTCTGACACATGTTTCCAGCAACACAAAAACATGTTGATAGGAACAAGTGAATGATCCATATAGTTAATGGTATACTGTTGCCAGGGTAACGACATACGTTATTTCAACGTAATATTGTTATTTATACCATTTGGTTACATTTTCACGAGTTTTCAACACATTGTGATTTAGTATCTTATTCGTTTTGTATGGTAATGAAGGCTGCTCAAAGATAATAGCCAAATAACTTGTAATGGTTTTATTAAGGTGTTTTATTTAAAGATGGTACATTAAGGCCCGGTTACACCACAAAACATTTAACTGGTTTGATGATTAAGTGAAGCCTTATTACTGTTTTACTTAACCATCCGGCTAGACTGAAACAAAAATAATTTGAAAGGTATCTCGTCATGCTGGGCATGTTATCCTCAACTGAAGGCCAACCACCACGTGGGAAGGAGATGGAGCAATATGTCCTTTATAACAGTATCTCTTTCCCACGGAAGTAAGATTTAAATAATGTTCTTAATAATTATATAAAAATCGCATATCATTATGTTCGTAAGCCTTAATCTCCTAAACCAACCAACCAATTTGAATGAAACTTGGTTGGTTCCAGCTTGAAAGATAGGATAGTTTTGGACCCCATAGGTGGGGTAGGAGTGGGTGGCTAGTATTTCTATAAAAGGAGTTGGTAGAGTCCTTGCTCATGTGTGCCATCATTAAATAATATACTGTTACCATGCAAATTGATCTGTGATGCGACAGCGATTAAAAACGAGTGTTTTTGTATATATTGTGACTTTTAAATTATCATATAAATACGAGGTTGTCATGAATGTTCGTGCGTTGCGATCTTGTGATCGTAATACGAATGCTTGTGTGCGCACTTTTAATGTCAAGTATTTGGCATTTTAATTGTAAAGATATTTGTCGATAAATAAATAAAAAGATCGACGAAGCAAAAGGTGTAGGTTAGGAGCGTAGCAGGTGGCGTACTGTAGCTTTTGCCTACCCCCGTGGGCAAAAGGCGTGACGTTATGTATCTAGAAATGTAAATATACAAAGAAAACAACATTTTCTAGTTTAAACATGAAAGTTGCCTAAGCATCTATTTTGACTTTGACGCCAAGTAACGCGTAAAAAGTGCGCATACAAGTGTTTCCCTTCAAAGCATTTGTTTGTATCTGAATTGTAAGTGTGGCTGGCCATCACCTGACTCCACGGAGTCTTAAGCCGAGATTTATAAACGTTACTTAGCAGGTTCTTTGCCTTATACATGTCGCCGTCTCTAGCTTGCACAGTGCACTTGTATTTTGACAGTGAGGGGGCTAAGCCAAAGCACATGCCAAGTAGTCTATTTGTCTCGGCCTAAAACTTATTCCTTTTTGTACTGCGTTAAGCTTAAGTTGACAAATAGTATGTAGACTTTATTTACTTTGTTACCCATATAATGATAAAAGGGGGCAAAGCTAAGATTGATTAAAACAATCTTGAAATATTTTGTGTTTTTTTTTAATGAAGGTCAAATCTTAACGCTATGTTTGTAGGTTACATACAAGGTGTAAACGGACCCTTCACGACGCCGTCAACCAAGAATTCTGTACATCAAACTAAGTAACTCTACGCAATTTTTTTTTGCTGGGAAACGACTTTTTTTTGGGGTGCAAAATCACATTTTACGTCAAGACTCGATGTAACGCACTCAAAACATTGTGCTGATGGCTGCATTGAATAGTACGGGGGTCTAGGAGGTATTTAAAATTATAACAATAAAAACTTGTATTAAAAAAAAATCTTGTGAAAAAGTTGGAACTTTGACCGAGGTACTTTGACTGAGGTATGGTCTAGAACAAAAAAAATATCGCAATGACGGGGAGAACTAGTGCCTTTCGGCATCGTGAAGGGTTTTTTTACACTCTTTGTATGCGTGCAGACAGAGAAGAACTCTAGACTTGACTAGACACTTCTTTTCACATATCGTTTTTGATGAAAATCATAAATTAAAAAAAATTAAACGAATGTTGATCGAAGAGATCAGCTAAGTAACTTTAAAAGCGTTGCACCTCATCTATCAGCACGGAACTGCATTTGTCCATACTCCTATCCTTTTCTGTGTCATTCAGAACCGTCATTTGCAAGAGCGGGAGAGCTATCTATCGCACGCGGCAGCATCGTCGATGCGGTCGGCCGCACGCTGTTTCTCAATAGATGAGGAGCAACCCTAACATAGGCCGATCTGGCCTCGACTACACTCATCTGTCTATATACCCAACATCTGCCTACAGCAGTTAACTGCTGGAGATGTACGTCTCCAAATGCTCAACTCTCAGCAACGCTCATCCAGCTGCTACGAACCACCAACTACTGTGACCAAACGTGCGAGAACGCGAGTGGTGCCGCGCGCCTGCGAGTGCTACATCCAAGTAGGATGCGTATTTTCAAGTTGCTGTCTTCACGATTTGTACTCGATCACAGTCACGACATTTACCGTGTCTCTCAACTTAAGTAAAACCTCAAGATTTACCGACTGTACAGTGGTAAAAGTTCCCATTAAGAGTTGGTACATATTAGGATTTATAGGTAAATGTTTTCATTTTGGTACCGTAGTTTGGGGCTTTTACAGTAACATATCCACCTAAACTAAAACCATGTCAGTTACCAGAGCAGTAGTTTCATTTGTACTTAAAATATTCAGCAAAATAAAACAAACAACTTTAAAAAATACTATTTATTAATTAATAAAGAAATTAAAATGATTGAAACTTAATAAAAAAGAAAACAGAAAAATATTTCAAAATGAAAAGAATGTCAGAGAAAAAGGATTATAAAAAAGATTAAAAAGAATTAAAATAAAATATGTAAAACTTACATAATAGTAATGTCTGTTTTTTAATCTCGGAGACTAAATTGACAAGTGAAAATGTCAAAACTGACTTACATCCTATGGAAATCTATGTCAGTTTGCCATTTTTACTTGTCAATTTAGTCTCCGAGATTAAAAAACAGACTTTAGTCAAATAAAATAATTATAATAAAGGTAGTCTAAAACCATCTCACTAGCAGGCCTAGTGAGATGGAGTCTGCGGTACCACACAGGCCTGCATACCTCAGGCATCATTTCAGTGAAATGATAGGCTTATAACAGTAAATAAGGGCTCTTGTTCACGGCCAGTTTTACCCAGGCCGGCGGGCCCAATCGAATCATGTAAAGCACTATGAAAGCTTTCCATGACCGCGACTCGACTTCACGCAGTGACCGCATTTTTTCCCGGAAAATCAGTCGTGAACAAGAGCGCTAATAGTGAAAAACCTCAACTATTCATGTCATCATTACAATAATTCAAGATGCACTTTGTACCTACGCAAAGGACATAGAACCAAAATGGCATAGACAACCCATCGCCATTTTGATACTTTGTTGAAAGTAGCGACGCACGAAAACTAAAATGGAATGTAACGCTTTGCTTTATGGACGAATATAGATAGATATTTGCCTCGAAATAACTATGAAAAGCGACACTTTACGCAACGATAAAAAAAATGGAGATGGGGCGACTACACACACTTGCTTAAAAAATATATTCAAATTTCAAACCCGTGATCTTCATATCTCAATGATGTTCGAAGATACAATCGTCAATTATTCAACATAGAAAAAAAACGCATCATGGCTATGGCTTCCATTTCTTTTTCTAACTTGTAACGGCGCAAGTTAGGCATTTGGGACCTCAGTCGACTTTCCCAAGCGGATCTATTTTCCTTGTGTTCGGAACACTCGAGGTGCTGTTTCATGTCGGTCCATCCTGAGACAACGAGGTTACAATATGCGCAGTGGAACAACCCGGGGCGAACCTGTAACATTACGGACACAGCAGATATAGCAGAAATAAAGAAACATAAACAAGTAGTTGAAAAAACTAAAAAACCCGACTGAAAAAACTGTAAAGTATAAAACAAGCAAATTTTAAATTAAACGAAAGTTGGAAGCAGGTCCCGCCTGCTTTTTAGTTTAGCAATTATTTTCGTCTTTTTAGTTTAGTAACGTGAAAGAATTCGCAGACGATTTAACTTTTTATTATACGATTTGTCACTTTGAATTACTTTTTTGTAATCACCCTTTAAAACTCTTTATTTTGATACCCCATTAGATGGTATTGGAAGAAAAAAAAATTCGAACGCTACGATATGGCACCCTAAATCCGCAATTTTTCTGTTTTTCATTTCAATGTAACCAGTGACACTCGCTCCACCACGACGAATATAACGACGTATAATTTATCCAAATCCGTTTATCCGTTTAAGAGTTACGAGGGAACATAGAAACAGACAGACATACATACATACAGGTCAAACACATAACCCTCCTTATGGGCTTCGCCGCAGTCGGGTAAAAACAAAACAAAGTCTGCGAGGCGCGGTAACATATGAGATAGTACATTAGTATTAGTAGACATTGGTCATAAGGTACTTTTTTTTGTTTCAAAATAAAAAAAAAATACGATATGAGATAAAGGGGTTCACTGTACCTCTCTGATAACTTCGTTTTTCTCCGATGTAATGACCGGCACTTCCAGCCACTTCAAGACGTGCTGTCTTGTCTTACAATGTTCCTCAAAATCCAAAAATGGCACCAAGTTCACCTCGCAAACAATGCATCTCCTTCTTAAACCAATTTCCGAAATGAAATGAAAGCTGTTCTTAGGAAAACAGAACTCTTCGTTAACGATACTGCCAGTATAAAATACTCCTTGTACTTCGTAGACCGAATCAACGAATTCTCTTGTTGGCTGCTTGGCCAGATTTTTAGGAGTTTTCGATTTTGTTACAGAGGAGCCTGCCAGTCTTTTGTGATTTGCTCCTTCCACGTGCTCTTTCAATGACCTCAAAGAAGCCGGCACAATTACGTCACAAACGCGGCAAAATGATTGGTTGCCCCCGTTATAAGTTATTTTATTTGCTTTTGCAAAGGAATTTGCTTCTTCTTCTTGGGAAGATTTTTCGAAGTTTTTTACCGGAGCCATGAAGTCCAATGAGCATGACGAGTCTGTGTCAGAGTCTTCTTCTTTTGAGGCATTGTTTTCCTCATGTAAGTCAAGATTTTGGACTTTATCTTGTAAAGTATTACCTATGTTATTTTCAATCTCACCAGATGATTTTGTAGTTTTGTCATTTATATCGACTCGATTCAAGTTCTGATCCAGTCCTGATGGATACAATAAATCAGAATCAACAGCTTCAGCTGACGAATGATTTTTTATGTGGTTTTCTATCTCCGTATAATCAAATGTCACAACGTTGGAACATTTCTTACAGAAAGCAGTTTCTGTTTCCAAATTGATGTTGATTCCTTTACTTTGGTACTTGGCAATGAATTCAAGGATTTTAGATTTGTCTTTTGTCGGTGATTTTACGTCTTTGTTATTGTCGCTGTTTATCTTTGATTTCTTTGGTTTGCCATCATTTTCTGTGGCAGAAGAGATGTTGGTTGGTTTTTTTTTATAGTTTTCATTGGCTTCACTTCCCTGAGAAGTTCCTTCAGCTTCAATTCCTTGAGAGCTTCCTTTAGCTTCGATTCCTTGACAGTTTTCTTCAATTTCGATTCCTTGACAGTTTTCTTCAATTTCGTTTCCTTGATGAACTCCATTAGTTTCGATGCGACGTTTCGCGTAAAGTTCGTGATGCTCTGTTTCGTCAAAATGTTTGGTCATCCTTCCGGGGGCTAGCAACTTGTTGCATGTCAGGCATTGGACAGCTGTGTCGTCTAACTGAAATCACAGAAATAGTAGCTTAATTTGAATTCCAGATAGTTTTAATTCTTTTGAAGACTTAAGACTAAATATAAGACTAACCATAAAAATATTATTTTACTGTTTGCACAGATAGGTATCAGCCTAACTCAGTCCCCTGTTGGCTAAAGGTCCCCCAAAGCCCCAAAGCGTCAGAACAACCTGTCATTCGCTTTCCACATCCGGTCTGCCCCAGCCACCTTTTTAAGGTGAAAGCGCCAGGGTAGACGGTAGACCGCGAAATTTAAATTTAGTTACCTATGTTTTTTACAATTTGCGGTTCATCATACAACCTGACACTGATCTACAAATTGCAAAAACGTAAGAAAAATTGAATTACGCGGGCTAACCCGGCGCGTCTTCATTGTAGGACTCGTTTGCTCTATCCATACTCATTTATTGTCGTATTAGCTTTGCCCACGGCTTCGCTCGCGTTAATTTAGAATTTGACAATCAGTCCGGGTTGTAATCTGCTTGTCTTCTTCTTTATCGTGTGGTTAGTTCGTAACCTGGTGTCAGAGTTTTTAGGCCGCCCATGGGCCTCTGACTTGGCTTTACATGCCGTCAAGAAATATCTCTCAGGCATGCTGGTTTCCTCACGATGTTTTCCTTCACCGAAAAGCAAGTGATAGTTATACTATACGCACATGAATCCGAAAAATCAGAGGTGCGTGCCTTGGGTTCGAACTCGAGACCTATGACTTGGCAGTCCGACGAATCCGCCGTCCGTTGAATCTGCTTGTAATAATATAATTCAATCGTGATTCGAAAGACACGAGGCGCCATCTATTATCATAAGAACGTTTTTTTTTGTTTTCCTCGGGAACAGTACTTTTTTTCGGGATGAAAGTTACCCTATGTCCGTTTCTGTACACCTGACAACATATATGCAAACTTTCAGGATGGTCGGTTCAGTGGTTTAGGCGTGAAAAGGTAACAAACTTACTTTCGCATTTGTAATATTAGTAAGGATTGTCGTCTCCACCTAGTATATTATAAACTAGTTGAAATACCATAAAAAGTAGTTTATACTTACATGACGAAAGATGGCATTATCCACTCCAAACTGAATAGGTTTCAGAACTAAATTCAAGGAGTGCTTTGCATCAGCTTTATGCTCCTTCTCGTCGTCAAACTCGTCGTTGCAAAGCGAACAGACTCCTTCGATCAGGCCGTGCCAAGCTTTTGCATCAATAACAATATTATTGAAAGCAATTACATCACCTCCCATAGGTTTTAGGAGAAGAATTCCCTTGTTATGTTTGTGTTCATCTTCAGTGATGTGTAAATTAACTTTAGAAGCGATTGGCATCAGCACATTGCAGAATTCGCAGTAGTAGCCTCCTTTGAACTGAAACAATAAGTGGTTCGAATTATATTTTGAAATTAGCTTTTGTCCGCAGCGACGGCAGCGTGCAGGTCGAAAATAAAGAAAGAGAAGAAAGATGTTTATTTGGCACATATATGTATAGGGTGACTGGTAATTAGTGACCGATACTTACACGTGATTGTGCTCATGATAACAAAAACTTTCTGCGTGATGCGTGAAAAGTTAACAGACAGACTTTGGCAGAGTCACTTTCACGTTTATACATATACATATTTTCATATTGCAGGGAGGAATTCAGTTATAATCAAAAGTATTGATAACATCGTGCAGTGCAGTGATTGTGAAACAAATGGGGTAATCCCCGGGCATAAATAATTCCCCGCGGCGTCCACTGAGTGCCAAGGTCAAACGATAGTGCAGTTGCACGACTCAGGGCAATTTCTGTACTTGTTGTTATTTACCGTAACTGCTCCGTTGGTACTGCTGAGCGTGGGGTCCTGGGTTCAATTCCAGGGTAGGGTAAAAAGTGTTTTTGGGTTTTTCCATTAGGACTTTCTCAGTAGCAGCTCGGAGTTTGGAAGTTGGCGGTATGATACCCCCGTGCCTTGGAAAGAACGTTAACCCATTAGTCCTGCGCCTGGTCTCTCTCCGGTCATGTGGACGGATCGTAAACGTTGGCGCAGATTCCTTTGCTAAAACCGACACGGCTCGGTCAACTCCCAACGCTCGTCCCAACGTTGGTACAGTCGCCATCAGATACATCGTAGCGGGCGAGGTACTCAAATATTTCAGAGCAGCATTACTTTTCAATAAATTCGTTACACTAGATTTGGTCAATAACATCAGAACGTGCAATTGTCACAAATATAAGAGCAGCGACTTTTCAATAAATTCGGAACACATAATGAGCTAAAAATATCAGAAAGCACAGAACGTCAAACGTATCGACTCAGTCAGGATGATCATAAAGATCGGAACATTTATGGAAAATATACCTTAAGTCTGTTTCACACAGTTTAAATTCGTTTCTATATTGACTTTGAAGTTGTCAAAAAGGCCGCCTCCTCTCTATGTGAATATACCCGATACGTCATGCCAAAATCAAAGATCGAAGATCGACATGCATAATATAGTGTAATTTAAACTGTGTGATACAGACTTGAGGTATATTTTCCATAAATGTTCCGATCTTTATGATCATCCTGACTGCGTCGATACCTTTGTAGTTCTGTGCTTTCTGATATTTTTAGCTCGTTATGTGTTCCGAATTTATTGAAAAGTAATGCTGCTCCGAAATATTTGAGTACCTCGCCCGCTACGATATATCTGATGGCGACTGTACCAATGCTATTTTCGAGATCCACACGTTAGACGAGTGACTGACTTGGCGTTGAGACCAACGTTGGGGTCAACGTGAGGAGCCGGCCTGACTTGGCAGCCCGACGGTCACACTCAGTAAAAACAACAAACCCACCTTTCTAATATGTTCATGTTGAAACTTGTCTGAGTACTGCACTGCATGTAACCTCTTCTGGTGCTCCGAAGTTCCGATATGGTCGGCAGCTGCCCCCTGAGCGTCCAAGAAGATATCGCATGCCAGACAGAAGGAATTCAAGGAGCCGGTGATGACCCCGTTGCTATGCAACTTGTACGTCATTGTGACCTGAAAAAAAAAGAAAACTACATAAATATCTCCAAGTATAGTAATAGTGACGTTCATTCCCGGTAATCATCATTCTCCTGCCCTTATTCCAATTTATTTGGGGTCGGCGCAGCATATACAGGGTGTAAACGGACCCTTCACTAACCCGTCAACCAAGCATTCTGTACATCAAACTAAGTAACTCTACGCAAAAATTATTGCTGGGAAAAGTTTTTTTTTTGGTTTGAAAAATCACGTTTTACGGTAAAGCTCAATGTTACGCACTCAAAACTTAGTGCTGATGGATGCTTTGAATAGTAAACGGGTCAAGGAGTTAATTAAAGTAAAGTTAAAACCTTAAAAAACGGTTTAAAAAAAAAATCTTGTGAAAAAATTGGAACTTTGACCTCCAATATCTCTGTAACTAGAAGGTTCCCAGGTATTGTCTAGAAGAAAAAAATGATCCCAATGATGGGCAGAATATGTGGTTTTCGTTTTCGTTAAGGGTCTTTTTACACCCTTTATTATGTACTCACACTTCTTATTTAATTAATTCCCGGTAATACATTTTTTTTTGTTAGCCCTTATTGCCACTCCTGAGCAAAGGCCTCCCCTCCATTCCTTCCACTTCTCACGATGGTGTGTTTCTTCTTGTGCCAATACATATTTAAAACAAAATGCTGTGCACACCCCTGTCCCGCCCGCCTGCCCCGCTCTGCGCTCAAACCCCGGTATAGGTCCCGTCACGTAAAAAGAACGCTGACCGATCATGTAAAATATTATCTATTTTTTGAATACCAACTTATTCCAAAGTACTAAGTAGCTCGTAAAGTACCTATTATGATTCTACAATAAAACAATTGCACTTATATTATAAAACAATTAGCTTAGTACTACAGGATGCGACTATTATACCCGTGTGAAGACACATCCCCTTCACTGTCGCTCAGCGTTCTTTTTACATGACGGGACCTGTACAAGCGATTTTCGCCTTATTGCCTGATCAACCACAACTGTCCCTGTTAGTACCTACACCGCTTCTTACAAGCTAATAAAGCACACAAATACCTAACAGCCGAAATTTAGGCTTACGCTTGCCTCTCAGCCTAAGCCATCGCAAATGCAGGCATGATGTTTTATCGTTTCTACAGACTCACTGGTCTAGTGACTGTTTACGCAACTGTTGAATGTGGAGTACTCGATTCGATCAAGAATCGAATCAAGTTGGGCTAAAGTTAACGGGTTTTCTATTTGGGAAATCATCGACATTCTGATCGTCATCTTTCATCGACTGACTGGCGAAATATGAGTACATACTACCCTTATGGCTACACGGAAGTCGCATTGTTATTTAGAAGCACCTAATGCATGTTGACAACTAAATAAATACGCACTGTTGGATTTTTCCAACGCTCAGCTTACGTTTTTTGCAATTTGCCAGTCAATGTCAAGCTGTTTGCTGAACAAAATATGATTGGCGGACGTAATACGCATGTATTTACAGAATAAGGTATTTGCCTGAAAAAATCTATTTAGTCCGTCAGTTAGATTATCAAAAAATATTGGACAAGTATTTTTTCTTTTGTCATGGAAACGAAACATGACCACGATACAGCGCGTTGAAATCTCGCGTGACGTCACAAGCTCCCCTCTTGAACTTTCGATGCGCTGTATCGTCGTAAGATTTTTTAATTAAAATCTTCAATTCAACCATCTAATCTAATGTCTGTTTTTTAATCCCTGAGACTAAATTGACAAGTGAAAATGTCAAAACTGACATAAATCCTATTGAAATCTATGTCAGTATTAAATGAATTTTTCATGAAATAGTCATACTCCTAATCAGTGTTGTTATGGATATCCATATCCGTAACCGAAACTATCGGATATCCGAAATAAAAAAATATCCGTAACCGTAACCGAATCCGAAATAAAAGTTTCGGATAGGGCGGAGTCATTAGGCGGCGCGCGGTGGTCTGCCGGCCGGGCAAACCAAAAACTTGTCACGACGTGTCATATTTACTATTTATACTTTATAGTAAAAATGACACGTCGTGACAAGTTTTTGTTTTTGTCCGGCCGGCAGACCACCGCGCGCCCGTTTATTTAGTCGTAACTACTCGTAACTTTAGAGGTTATTGTGGGATTACGTTACGTACGATGTAATTCATTTTACGATTACTTATTAAAGGTTTGGTTTATTGTTAATTAGTAAATAAATTGTCAGTGACTGGAAAAATGCGTCCTAAATCTAGTTGAATTTGGTCATTTTTTGATAAAGTGAATGTAAATTTTGCAAAATGTAAACAGTGTGGGAAACAATTTTCACGCAAAGGAGGTAGCACTACTTCACTCAAACTTCACCTTAAATCTCAACACAGTGATAAGTATGAAGAATAAAATTGTTGTTGCTAGAAAAAGATAACCCACAAAAACTGACAAATCCCCAACAGCTGACACCTTTACAGGAGTGTAAAAAACAGTTATCAATAACAGATTCTTTGAAAAATAGATCTGCTTGGGATGACAATAATACTAAACAAAAAGAAATTGATCAATTAGTGGCTGAAATGATCGCGTTACAAAACTTGCCATTTAATTTAGATAATATTTTTATAAACATGTTGATTCATATATAACAAATTACGAACGTTAATTTAGATTTTGCATTTAATTAGTTACCTATATAACACTTCAAAACGAGTAGCTGTAAGAAATAATTACTTGTATGACAAAATGCGAAACCTACATGGTACAATTAAAGTCGAATATAATCTTATTTGTATTTCATTTTACAGTTCCTTAAAAAAATAATATCCGTAACCGAAACTATCGGATAATCCGAAATAATTTAATATCCATAACCGTAACCGAAACCGATATTATATTTTACAAATATCCATATCCGTATCCGGATCCGAAATTATATATCCATAACATCCCTGCTCCTAATGAGTAAAACCATACGATGTCTTTCGATTACTTTGGGGGGAGTGCTGGAGAACATTGGCACTTTTATTACTGTCCTTTTTTTTGGGGCTTGTTCAATTTGAAGATGTCGCACTACTATGTCCTTTAGTTGGCTCTTATTGGTAGTGAAAACGGATATTTATAGAGTAGATGACATTATTAATTTTGTTATGGTGGCACTACACTTGGCAGATCTGGGCAAATATTCGCTTTTTACCATTAAGACAAAGTGAACTTTATCTCAATAAGCATAAAGAACAATTTGTTTCGATTCAATATCGCGAAAATTATTACAGATTATTATGTTGTATTTATGTTACTTTTAATCTTTGTATGAGCATAATCACAGATTTAGTTCTTTGTAATCTCGTTACGACGCGCGTTCTTAGAAGGCAACAAAGCACTTGTTTATTTTTGACTTTGATCATGAATGAAACCATTCTCATTTTGTATAACAATATACATATTTATTATGTAGGTACAACTAGTTAATCACAAACATCCTTTTCTCTTATCAACGCGACCATTGAATAATGTGTTCAGTGTGACGCGTCAGCGATTTCTAGGATGTGTAGACAAAGTAAGAACTGTAATATAACATAATAATGTAACTTATTTTGTGTCAAAAACCAGCCAAGTGCGAATTAAGCGGACTCGCGCGTCAAGGGTTCCGTACCATCGCAGTAGGGTAGGTAGGTACCTACTTTAATTTATTTTTATGTTATTATAGCGGCAACAGAAATAAACATTCTGTGAAAATGTCAACTGTCTACCTATTACGGATCATGAGATACAGCCCGCTGACAGACAGACGGACGGACGGACTGCGGAGGCTTAGTAATAGGGTCTCGTCTACGCAAAAAATAATTGCTGGGAAGACTTTTTTTTTTGGGTGAAAAATAAAGTTTTACGGACTGTCACTCAAAACATTTTGCTGATGGATGCAGCCGTGGTGGTATTTAAAGTAAAGTTGTAACTTGTCTTTGTTATAACTTATAACAATAAAAACCTGTAAAAAAGTTGCAATTTGACCCCAAATATCTCCGCAACTAGAAGTGTACCATAATGTGGAAGGACTTTACTATAGGGGCTCTATACAGGGTGTAAACGGACCCTTCACGAAGCCGTCAACCAAGCATTCTGTACATCCAACTAAGTAACTCAACGCAAAATGTATTGCTGGGAAACGAATTTTTTTTGGGGTTAAAAATCACATTTTACGGTAAAACTCAATATAATGCACTCAAAACTTATTGCTGATGGATGCTTTGAATAGGAAACGGGCCATGGAGGTAATTGAAGTAAAGTTAGAACCTTAAAAAGTAGTATTTAAAAAAAACTTGTGTTAAAATTGGAACTTTGACCCCAAATATCTCCGTAACTAGAAGTTTCCCAGGTATGGTCCAGAACAAAAAAATGATCACAATGATGAGGAGAACAAGTGCCTTTCGGCTTCGTTAAGGGCCTTTTTACACCCTTGCTCTCCCCGTCAATGCGATCATTTTTTTGTGCTAGACCATATCTGGGAACCTTCAAGTTACGGAGATATTGGGGGTCAAAGTCCCAACTTTTTCACAAGTTTTTTTTTAATACATGATTTTAATGTAAGATTTTTACTTTAAACACTTCCACGACCCTACTACTACTCAATCCACCCATCAGCACAATGTTTTGAGTACGTTACATTGAGTTCTACCGTAAAACGTGATTTTTTACCCCAAAAAAAAAAGTTGTTTCCCAGCAATAATTTTTGCGTAAAGTTACTTAGTTTGATGTACAGAATGCTTGGTTGACGGCTTCGTGAAGGGTCTGTTTACACCCTGTATAAGATCGCGCGGATGGATTTTGAGAAAAAGTTTAGTTTCTGAACTGACGAACGGGCGGAAAAGTAGGTAAGTATTCGTTTCGAGGTAGGTACATACGCTACCACAAAACAAAAAGAAAAATACGTCCTGATTTGAAAATCGAACATGGAACTACTTGCTCGACAGCCGTACAACGACTTTATCAAAGAAGTCATAGCAAAACAATGACACATTCCTATTTCAAATTTAAATGAGCATGCAGCCAATGAGACTGAGACCCCCTTCAGCGCTGCACCGACGAAGCCGTGGAATTGGCGAAGTAGGTATTAGGGCCCATCCTACAAATACATATTATAAACACCTTCCAAATTTTGTGAGGATGATTGAATGGATGTTTGTTATTGTTACCTACTCTTTTCACGCAAAAACCACAGAACGGATTTGGATGAAATTCAGCACACAGACACATAGGATACTTTTTATCCCGGTAGTATGATCCCGTGGGACGATTATCGAACTCCACGCGAGCGAAGCCGACGGCATAAGCTAGTAAAAAATATAATGTCGTGCCAGCGAGAAGAAAATAAAAGAATTAGGTATTGAAATCAATTTACCTACGTATACTGCATAAGTGCATACTGAAATCGACTGTGACTACTGTGAGTCATAGCTAAGTACCTACTATATGAGCAATGTGTATCTGTGTAGGTACGAAGGATGAATACGTTTTCACTTTTAACCATAGTGTTATCAGATTTGCTTTTAATACACACTCCTACGGATTCAAAACAACGTAGAATCTACCGTCGACGATTCATATAGGTATACATATAACATAATAATGGAAACAAATGCTTAACTATTTCAGAAAAAAATAACTTTCAATTAGGTACTTTTATTCAAAGCATAGACTAATATTTATATAAAATGAGAATTCAAAGAGGTACTACAAGTCGGTATCAAAATGATACGAAATGGAAAAATGGTATCTACGACAAATCAAAATCTACTAATAAGTATCAATAAACCTTTATAATAAAATATCTAAGAACAAAATATAACAGTGAAAAAAGTCTTTATTTACTCACAGTAGAAATTGTTCTTGTATTGAACGAATGCTCAGCACTGCTCGTTGAATGCTGGACTGCGAATGAATATTCTTGTGGCCTTGTGTGGCCGCCTACACGCAGGATATCAACCACAACGTGAAACGTCCACAACACAAATGAAATCGAAGATTCTGGAAAACCCCGACCATAGAGCATAGAGCACCACGATGAAGTTTTGTCCAGCGATTGTTGAGTTATGGATGCGTTCACAAAATTACGAAATGATTATTTTTGAAGATTTATTTTAATCGCGTGAATTTCATACGGCTGTTGTGTTATTGTGATAAAAATAAAAGTGAATGAGTATAAAAATGTTTCTTTGGGAAAGTTATTTGTTATCATGAGCACAATTACGTGTTTAAGTGTCGGTCACTAATTACCAGTCACCCTATTCAATTTTTTTTTCACTAGCCTTGGTTGTCCCACTGCTGGATAAAGGCCTCCCCCATATCCATATACATTTACTTCATTTAAATCTCTACAGTTAAGGTGAAAGCAACAGGGTAGGCCGCGAAATCTAACAGTGTATTATAGTAGTTCATTGAATCCCATTGGATGACTATTTCATGAAAAAGTCATTCAATGGGATTAAGTGAACTTAGAAGGTTGTATTGATGATTTTAATGATTATAACTCAGTAAAATACGACCCTATAGTCTGTTTTTTTAATCTCGGAGACTAAATTGACAAGTGAAAATGTCAAAACTGACTTAAATTCTATTGAAATCTATGTCAGTTAGCCATTTGTACTTGTCAATTTAGTCTCCGAGATTAAAAAACTGACTTTAGAGCTTCCACATTAAAAAAATGATTGGAGGAATCGTACACTAAATATTTCAGTTCAATCTAAATGGTTCGATGGTTGATGCCCGATTCACCTTATTCGAGTTCAGTTATCCAGCGAGTTAATCCAGCCCAGTTCTGAACTGGATCATATTATCGTCTACATTATTCCAGTCATTATTCACATAAAAACAACAATGCGTGTTCATTGTTCAACATTTTATCCATTTATGGTTTGACCGTCAACATAGACATTTATAAAGGGTGTAAAAAGACCCTTAACGAAGCCGAAAGGCACTTGTTCTCCCCGTTGTTCACTTTTTGTTCTGGACCATAACTGGGAACATTCTAGTTACGGAGATGTTGGAGGTCAAAGTTCCAATTTTTTCACAAGTTTTTTCTGAAATGCTACTTTTAAGGTTTTTATCTTTACTTTAATTACTTCCATGACCCGTTTACTATTCAAAACATCCATAAGCACCAAGTTTTGAGTGCGTTACATTGAGTTTGCTTGACGGCTTCGTGAAGGGTCCGTTTACACCCTGTATAAGTACTATGTGGTCCATATGTGAACGGGACATGAATCGCAGATGAAAATGGAAATATTCCACAACGGGGTCTGCCGACTTGTAAGATAATGTTATGTAGATTGCCAGTAACAATAATTTAATAAATCGTGTTAGGTTGGTACAGATTATTTACATTCTGGTCAAGATTCCCCAGATGATAATAATATGTTAAGAGCCACGTTATTATATGATGCAGCTGCTGCACTTGGATTGGCGCTTCATGGGCCAGCTATCAACTCATGAGTCATGTGGCCAAAAGGAATAAACCTCTGTACATACAAATGCGATGTAGCCAGGAAAAAAAAGATTTTTACTGGCTTCCACCCACTTCTTGAATTGTGCTGTGCACATTTATATCGTCTAATTAATTAATTATTTTTGTTCTGCTAAATGCAGTCTTTATGGGAGGGGGGTATGTTCCCCAATACTATCTGCAAAGTTGCCAACCTCGTGTCCTTCGTTGCAAAGAGCGTCATACAGAGAAGGCCAAAGACTGGTATAGACTACAAAAGTATACTGGCAAGGGAAAGCACAAGCCAAAGAGTATAATAATAATAAGGGAGGCACAAGCAATGGTTGTCACGGACACGCTTTTTCCGTACTGCATAGATTAATATAGTAGCTTCCGTACTGATCTTTATGAGATTTCAGAATTTCTATTTGTTTGCCAGGTTTTCTCTTGGTATTTAGCTTCATCATTAATGTCATAATTGTGATATCCATGTTTAACTTTGAAATTAAGCCTGGTTACAAAACTTCAACCGTTTGAAAATTGAAGCCTTAGCTTCCAATGCCCAATATGTGGCAAGCAAGACAGTACTTAATTAATTAACATTATACTTGTATTTCAAAACTTGAGAATTATTTGGAACTTATTTCAACCAATCAAAAGACCTAAAACTAGTTAAAAGTATTTAACTATGGCCCGAGCCTTGAATTGGTTTCTGTAGTTGTACTACTGGCCGTACAAAATACTGGTAGGTGTTCAGCTGCATCCGGTTAGACGCCAACGACAACATAGTTAGGATCGGGCTAGGCAAATTAGTAACACACTCAATCCCAATGCTATTAATTATTACAACTCAACAATAGTCATTCTATTATTTGCGCAGTCGAGCAGTTTTATTCTTAAACCTAAATAAGGAACAGTACTATACTATACTGTTAGCCTGTGTCATCCCACTGCTGGGCAAAGGCCTCTCTCCATGACTTCCAATTTCTTCGATCCAGAGCCAATATGGACTACTTTCCTCCTCATGACAAGGAACAGTGATTAACTTATAAAAAAAATAATTGTCTTTAAAAATGTTAGAGACAAGTGTGTTACGCTATCAATAATTGGGGTGCTGAAAAGTAAATTTAACAATAACATAGACCTAATTCAAGGCTCTTGCTTTATGTACTTATAACTAGTTTCAAACAATCAAATGGCCTAAAACCAATGATATTATTAATAAAAAGAGGTAGATATCGCACGAGCGCGCGCAAATTGTTGCAAACAAATTCAGACAATTGTCGTAATTTAAGTACTTCAAGCGCAATAGCTATCTCTTTCTGTAACATAGGTTCCGTATTATCTATCGTAGTCGTAACAACGCAACGATATTTGAACGCCGCTCAGTATGAACGTAGGTAGTCACATGATGAGAAGAGAATGATTTTTTGAGATTTTAATGTAAGTATTTTATTTATTGTTGTCGTTTCATTTGAGTGTGTTTGTTTATTTAATGAAAGTAAACAACAAAATCTGCGGTTTTCAGAATTTATAGAGAAATAAAAATAATGGTTGTAATTGAAAAATATCGAAGTGCTAAATTAAAAAAAAAAAATAAAGACTTAACAATTAAAAGCGTGTGTAACCTCCACGCGCTCTTCTTGGGGCTTGAATACGTCTACCCATGCTCCTGGTGAAACCTCCAATCATTTCTTGAGGCAAAATGTCCCATTCTTCAACCAGTGCCAATTTCAATTCTTCAATATTCCTAGGGGCTGGATTTCTTTCTCGGACCCTGAGTCCAATCATATCCCAGACATGTTCTATTGGATTCATGTCTGGCGATCATGATGGCCAAGTCTACCTGCGTTATACCGGTGTCATTACGGTAATCCCGCGCTATGCGCCCTGTGTGGGGGTGCGGGCTTTCGTCAGAGAATAAAAAGTCGACTACACTCATCGGACCAATTATAATGCTGCGAACACTAATCTGGCAACTCGATGGCTCACCTCAAGTTTTGGCGCTTTTGCTGACACGTATGACTTCAAACAAGCTTCATTCAACCTTGATTGGGGAGCAAGCAAACTACTCAAACATAACACAATGAAGCAATTTCATTCTTAGGATGTGTTTCCACCAGAGATGAGCGAGGATGCATAGCAAGGGATGTGTGTTGAACTAACCAATCACATAGTTAAAGTACCTCAAGCTATATTATTGTTATTTACATCCCTTGCTATGTATCCTCGCTCATATCTGGTGGAGACGCAGCCTTGAGCTGATAGTAAAATGTGTTTTGCAACTGAGGTAGATGAAATTCAATCAAACAATTTATATAATTTTAAATGTTGATAGATTTGTCTTTATATTAACAAAATATAAATCAATACTTTTTGAACGTCATGCTTACAAAAGAGGGTTATTTTGCATAGATGTCTAATATTGCTGGAAGGGATACGCAGGGCCACAACTCTGCCTGTTGTGTTAGATTGTACCAGTAGATGTTCACAATAAATATAACTTTCTTCTGTGGTTACATAATGTCTTTTTAATAGTTACTTCACTTGATGACAGATTTTCAAAATAAGTTTCTTCCTTATAAAGTCTCTTATGTCCTCAGTGTATGTTATAAAGACAAAAATGTTGTCTTTTGTCTGTGTGGGTATCAACATCTGTCGCAGTTCCAGTTGTCCTGTTATTACTTTATTACACCATCACAGTTTGTATGCCAACAATTTTTGCTTGAAGCTAGGGGGTCCATTTTCATTTCAATCTATTTTAAACAATTTCACATTATTCTTTTTATTTGACTTTGGATTGGATCAGTCCCACTAAGGTTGACAATATGCTCTTGCTCCAGCTTGCAGCAATTTGTAAACACTGAAAAAGGCAAAGATATTTATAGAGAAGACTTGACTAGAGAAAATTCTAAAGACCAACGTCCGAAAAGCAAGCTTAGGAATAAACTATCCTCGCATTCCCACGTATAAAATTACCTGAGTATGTCTGAGATGAATAAGACTGTCTTGTGTAATGCGTATTTTGGTTACAGCCTTTTACAACTACGTCTTACTGGTTTTGGATCTGGATCTGAATCACGATGCATGAACTGGAATAATTGTTTGAGTTTGATGTAAGTCAATCTTAAATTGGACAAATCGTTTCCAAATACTTATAGAAATAGAAAAGCATAAATAATACAAAAACACAATGAATCAATCAAAACAATAACAGTAAAAACCGCTATAAACAGCTAAAACAAAATGGCAAAACTTGCGAATTATGACAGTCACGGTTTATGTCACTGTCATTGTCACAACTTCCCAAGTATCAGGTGCTTGCATGGAACTATTATGTACTAATGGTCCTTGGCCTTTTGCGTAGGGTTCTTTTCCAGTTCACTGGTAATTAACAAACGAATTAAAACAATTATTTGCAAAAAAAAGACGTATCGTGTGGAGTAGGGCATTTTTGATGATCAAGATTCTATTATTTGAAAAAAACATTACAAACCCATGAAGAATCAGAGTACCAGATGCTTACTTATTACGTACGCAATGTGCAATGTGGTACCGCTATTAATGTGTTTATAGGTTCAGAAGTTTCGAGACGCATAAAAAAACTTTCTCATTCTTCTGCCCACCCCCCCCCAACTCTAAAGCCCGGGTGACACGAGGCTAGTATTTTGAAGCTAGGATAGTAAGCTAGTAAGGGGTCACTAGCTTGGTTTCTAGCTTACCTACTAGCCTGGATTGTAACCAAGCTAGTGCTGTCTACACGAAGCTAGGAAATTTCAAGCTAGTCAAGTCAGTAGTGAGTTGTGCTTAACCTGATAACACGTATACGTAAAAATGAACAGTGTGCGTAAGAGAAAAGCAATTCTACTAAGAAAGTTAATTCGGAAGTTGTGTCAACATGCGCTAGATGAAATATTAGCTCTGCTAGAAGAAAAGCGTACTTGGACAAGACCCTGGATCTTAAGAAGACATAGTCATGGAGCATCTGCATTACTTTTAAAAGAACTGCGATCTGAGGATTCCGGCGAATTCAAGAGTATTTTGCGAATGACACCTAATATTTTTGACAATTTACTGAATCTAGTGGGACCACAAATACAAAAATTAAATACTAATATGAGAGAAGCCATACCGGCTAAAATAAAATTGGAAATAACTCTAGATTTTCTATCATCTGGTGTCAATTACAGGAAGTTAAGTCACATGTATCGTGTTTCAAGATCTACTATATCTAGATTTATACCAGAAGTTTGCAGTGAAATTTATAAGGCATTAAAGAAAGATATACAGGTATGTAGAATTTTATTTATTTCAAATTAAAGTAGGTACTTTTACGCTTACATAAATGGCGAGATTAAATTCTAAATTACAAAATGAGAAATCATAAATGACGACAAAATGTACGTTTACGCTACATAAATGGCGAGAAATGTATCAAGCATTTTGAAATCCTTGATAGATGGGATCTTCATCTTGCTCCAACTCTTGCTGTGGTGGCGGATGGATGATGGGTTCATCACGTTGCTCAGTCTGTTGTAGTTGTGATGGTGGATTAGTGTAGAGTGGACTTGAGCAGAACTATTGTAAGAAAATGTGGTTGACATATTGGAGTCTGAAGAATTGATAGGTGACTGGTACGAAAATGTAGTATTTCCGAAGTTTAAATCATACATCCGACAGCGGGATAGTGTTGCGTTGATCTGATCCCTAGCTAAAATGGCCTGTCCGGGTGAAAGCTTTTTCAACTGACTTGCTACATATTTTGCAAATATCTCATGTTCATCCAGCTCTGGTTCCTGAAATTCTCGTGAACTGTTTAAATCCTCCTTAATCACCTTAATTTCATTTATCAATGAACTCACTTGCGAAACCTTCCGTTTCTTAAATTGCGGAATGTTACTTCCGGGGGAAATAAATTTAGAAGTTTTATCTTGAATAGACGACATTTCGCTTGCAGGTTGAGACATTTCAACTGTCTTTTCTGACAGATTTTCTGCTACGGGTGGTTCTAATGACTGACTGTTGCTTGCACTGTTGTCATCTTTATTATTGTTTGGAGAATCTTGATTGTTCTGAAAATAAAAAATTTGTTAAAAATATTGTTACAGATTCCAACTACAACTGAAGAATGGGCAGCTATAGAAAATGGTTTCAGAGTGAAATGGAACTTTCCAGCGTGTTATGGCGCCGTCGACGGGAAGCATGTTCAAATCATAGCTCCTAGCAACAGTGGAAGTTTGTTTTTTAATTACAAAAAAACTTTCAGTATTGTTCTTATGGCTATTGTTGATTACGATTATAATTTCATTTATATTGACGTCGGCGCCTGTGGAATGGCATCTGATGGAAGTGTTTTTAGGAATTGCTCCATATATAATCAACTAGAAAATAACCTTATACCACAAGGCGGAGTAATTTTGGCGGATGCTGCATTCCCATTAAAATCGTATATTATGAAACCGTACCCAGGTGACAATTTAACACATGAAGAAAAAGTATACAACTACCGGCTAAGTAGAGCCAGAAGAACTGTAGAAAATGCCTTTGGCATATTGGCAAGCCGATTTCGTGTTTATCAAAGACCAATCGCAGTTGACGTAAAAACAGTAGACAAAATTGTACTAGCATCATGTGCTCTGCATAATTGGTTACGAAAAGAGCAAAAAAGCACTTATTGCATTAGTAGTGATGTCGACCAAGAAGACATTGAAGCGGGAAACATTATTCCCGGTTCATGGAGAATGGAAAATTTATGTTTACCCAGTATCAGTCGACAGGGAAGTAACCACTCTTCTCTGTCAGCTATCGAAAAAAGGGAGAAATTTAAGAGATATTTCAACAATGATGGAGCAGTACCATGGCAAGCAAGAATGATTCGTTAATTCAGACAAAACTACAAGAAAAATTAAAAATGCCGACGATTATTAATATTTCAATAAGTACTTTTAAGGTAAATAATTGTAAAGAGTAAATAATATTAAAATAACTTACCGAAGTTTTTCTCTTCATTGGCACCTTTTTTATGAAATTATGCATTTCCTCAAACCAAATAATTTTTGGCTTATAGACTTCTGCAGTTCCTGCTCCAGACCTCTCAGATTTTTCTATCTTTGTTAATTCTTGACAATATGTAGCTCTTAGATTTTTAATTTTATTTTTAATCTCTTTTATCGACATTTCTATTCCATCTTTATTTAGTATGTCGCGTATTTTTTCTAGTGACGAGTCTCGCATTTGCTTGTCCTTGTAAGATGGAATACTTGCATTCCACAAACATTCCTCTTCTCTGTACAATTGAACGAATTTTAAATTAATTTCGTCCGCTAATTTCGGCATTTTAACAAATTGCACGCACTCTCACCACGCTCTCCGACTGCACACTAGCTTAGGTTCGCTAGCTTCGCGGTTGACACGAAGCTAGTAACGAAGCCAGGATAGTAAAACGGGTGGTGGGGGGCGCCTACTAGCTTGAAAAATAGAACCCCAAGCTATTAAAACTATCCTGGCTTGAGGCACTAGCTTGCTAGCTTCCACACTAGCTTACTAGCTTGTAAACGAAGCTAGTTCCGTCTACACGAAGCTAGTGTCACTAGCTTACTAGCTTGGCAGCACTAGCTTGGCTCACTAGCTTGATTTACTAGCCTCGTGTCACCCGGGCTTAACTCTTGGGCTTGGGTGCTTACTAGAGACTGTGTAGTACAAGGCATTTTATGTCTATGGTATGTATGTTACAAGGTGCAACCCTCACAAAGGGCTATGGAGCGCGCCTTGTTAGGTCTATCGGTGATAGATCGATTCCGTAACTCCGAAATCCAACTAAGTACTAAAGTCTAGAAAAATAGCGGCTCTGAAGGGCAGGAGACACTTGGCAAGACGTGGTGAAGTAGACCGCTTACTGAATGGTTACCGGGAGATGGTAGAAAAAGTGTTAGCAGGCACCAGCCAGATGGGTAGATCAGATGACATTCAGAAAATTCGGATAAGACCTGGTCGAAACTCGCGCAAGTCAGGGAAGAGGCGTATAAAAAGCGACGATGCCTTAGAACAAGTCTGATAATGATGAGGATGATGATTGTGTTTTTTGATTATTTCCGTTTCTTGCGTTTGTGCCTTGTGATTGTTTGATTAAATCACTGAAAAGTTCTATCACGTGTACGGTGAGTCTGATTACAGTCCTTAGCGCATTACCATTCTAAACCGTGAATTCCAGACAGTTGCAAATTAAAGTAAGGCCACTTTAGTTTGCAGCTGTCTCTGCCCACGCCAACCATAGTCTAAACTGTGCAGAAATTTTTAGTCTGTGTTGTGCGGTGACGTCTATCGGCTGCCTGTCATTTTAATTTGTATTTTTTGTTTCTCAAACTCAAAGCAAGCCGTGCTTGTGCTCGATGTGGTCCAGTCAAGTGTTTATTGAATGATGTGCAGTGCCTTGTTGCTTGGACATAATGCAACTTATTTCTAAGTAACATGTTTATTTTCTAGCTCCATTAGCTAGTTTTGTTTCAACTATGTCACAAAAAACTTTTAGTGTGAAAATGTTAAGTGATAATGTTTGTGTTATGTGCTTGGTGCATTTATTAATATTATTAGCGCTGACAAAGGGCACTGCGGAAGCTCAGGAGCTAAGTAAGTCTTAAGTTTTCTATATTATTTGCCAAGGCGTGCATCAAAACGTCTTGATAAGGTTGTAGGTGTAAGTTTTAGATCATAATATTGATCACCTCCTTGCGTGTTTGTTGTGCTTTATTATTCGAAACTTCTGACTCGAGGTGGGGCTTCATTGCTTCAAAGGTTGAATGAATTCTTTATAAACAAACTCAATATCCTTATTTGCTACAGCTCATAAAAATGTATGTGTTTGTAAAGTTTGGGATCATACCTACCTGAAATCTTTGATAATATTTTATTGATTTAATAAGAAGCACCGTTAAATAGCTGCATTTATTTATTAAGCACATTAAGTGCAAGAGAAATTGTTGTTTAGAATTTTGAATAAAATCTAAAATTCCAAGCAACAATTTGTCTTAATTGTAGCAAAAAGTCCTTGAACAAGTTATGTGTACACCTCCTTGCAGTGTATAATTCAATTGTACTTAATAATACCATTATCTTGTGGCTATAAATACATTTGAAGGGTCCACTGATAAAGTGAGGTTGTCTTAAAATTTATTGTCACAGTTTATGGTATGTTAGAAGATTCTGTATAAACAACACAATGTTTAAAAAGTAGTCTTAGGTATTAAATCTATGGAAATTCTCAATTATGTGTTTAAGCACTTTGTAGATGCACTATCATTGGTCTAAATTTTATAATAAAAGTATTATTTAATAAAAAGATTCACCCTTCCTTTAAATATTGTATTAAAGGTATGTCTAGCTAGGGAGTTTTTTGAGCCACATGCCTTAAATTGGGTTTAAAATTAATTAACTTGATTAATATTTTCAACAAATAAAAATATTGTCCAATCTACCTGAGTTTTGTGCAATTTAATTGGATTGTACAAAAGTTCACACACTTATGGATAAAATTACAAGTGCCTGACATTCAATTAAAATGTCCACGGACACTTTACACAACTCACAGTCACTCATGAGTCTTCCTGGACATCTGGTTACCCTAATCTTGGGTCTCACAGTTGGTTGTTGGAAGCCAGACGTCTGATAAAATTACTTAGTGTTATTATTATACCGTTGTGATATTATGATTTTTATTTTTATTCAGTAACTTGACTGTGGAGGTCGTATAGGCAGTTACTCCATGTAAAATACCAGTATTCAGCTTCATCTGGATAGAAAAGGCTAGCCAGATGATGATGATAACACACATACTTAGATATTTCCTTTCAAGACTTTAATAATTATGTGGAGACCCTGGATTTCATTAAAAATATGTTTTTTTTCTTTGAAACTTTTTAATGTCAAAGAAAATTATGACATATTCATAACCTAGTTAACTGGGCATAAATGTGTTTGATGAAATCTATATCATGAATGAAATACAATCTATGTCATGTTTTTACACATAACTAGTGGCCCGACCCGGCTTCGCAGAGGTGAATATTGATTTTCCCCTAATTCGCGCCCTCCTCCCCTATTTTTTTTCAATAATAAATATAGCCTATGTTACTCAGGGATAATGTAGCATTCTAATGGTGAAAGAATTTTTGAAATCGGTTCAGTAGTTTTTGGGTTTATTCATTACAAACATATAAAATACAAATTTTTCCTCTTTATAATATTAGTGTAGATTAGCTTTTGCTCGCGGCTTTGCTCCTGTTATGTACGAAAATTTACCCATGGAAATATTTTAAATTTAGTCTATGACACTCGGGGGTAATGAAGCTTCCCGTTATGGAAAGAATTTTCATAATCAGTTCAATAGTGTAGTGTAGATTACCCCTTAAATACCTACAAACAATTTTAACCTCATCATAATATTAGTTTAGATCAGATGTGGATTTTGTTGTTGGTGACTACAAAGTCTAATATCACATAGTATGGTTAGGTTAAAAGAATCCGCATTGCCATCCAATGTGGCAATGCTGCCAGCCTTCTGGGCACTTTTCCTGTTGACAGCAATGTGGAGGAATTTTTTCATGCCCTGTAACCGTTTTGATACTTGTAAATATTTTTTTTACTATTATAGATTTGTAGTTTGTATATAATGTAAATAAAAAACAAAGTGAGATATTGGTAAAAGCAGTATCATCGGACTTCCGGCGTCCAGTTCCGTTGTTGCGAAGTTCTGCTGAACATAATTAGGGTACGATAAAAAATACGCGACAATAACTATCATTTTCATTATACTGCGATACCAAAAATAATAACTCAAAAAAAAAAGTAAATAAAAATAATAAATAAGTTTTCAACTTTCGACATTAGACCGAGCATTGAAATTCGAACAGCGTGATTTTGTTCACGTGTCGTGCTTATGAAAATGAGCGTAAACATCTGATACACAATAATCAATCATTGATCATAGTAATAGCTACTCCCTTATTCTGTCGCTGAAGCTGTGGACTAAGTCCTCCTATGATGAGAGAGAGTGGACCCTACATAATCCACCACACTTACCACCCAGTAAGGGTTGTTGGGTGTCACATGTCTTCAAATTTTTAGTTCTAGGACCTATCGGTTTCCTCCTTACCGTTTTGAGAGCAGAGGTGATGGAATACACAAAGAAAAACGCCTACCTGGGTTTGAACGTACGACACATAAGGTCTACCGGTCTACCAGTGCTCACGACACAAACCGGAAGGCTCATTTTTATTCCGCAACAAAGTTTATTAACCCCACCCTTAAAAGTCTGCTTGCTAAACTCATAAATTATTCGTTCCCGCCATGCCAATCGTTTGCATACGGCCTATTACAAGGGGAAGCTCATATCTGACCATCTGACATTCGCCATAAGGGTCCCGAACGCGAGCCTAATTAAGTGTAGGCTGCACTGTCGGAAGCGCACATATTTTCATTTTAATCATGACCTTATTGATGCCAGAATAAATAATATATATTTTAAAATAATCCTTGAGTATTGTGTTTTTAATCGAAAATTAATAGTTCATCAAAAGCTTTTAGATGGCAAGTTAGCGATAGTGTCATTAATGTTCAATCATGGGATTTGTGTGACTTTTTGGATTCTAGTAAGAAAAGCCTTCCTTTAGTGGCATTCTTTCAAATATTGTTTTTTTTTTTAACTTAAAACCAAAAGATGTCGAAACCTGGCATTTAGTAGAAGACTAGTTTTTAACGAAGGTCTTTCCATTTATAAGATTTAAAATAACAGTTCAGCAAAGCTTTAAAACAATGCCCTTACCATGAGTTTGTAAAAAACTGTCCTCGATATCGAAAACTAACGGATATACTTCTCGTGTCGTAAAACAGTCGGTGAATATGAAAGAGACAGGGCGATAGTATTCGATAACGAATAATACATTTCAAACTCATGGTAAGCCCACAAGTTACATTCGGAAGAAGTAACAGCATAGCGTAAGCAAAATTAACCTGTATCGATCTCACTGCTGGGACACAGGTCTCCTCTCTGAGCAGAAGTGGGCCCTAATCCACGATGCTGACCAACCCAGAGCGTGTTGTCACGAGTCAACTTACAAAAAACTCTTCATCATTTTCTCGCCCTTATCCCAAATTAGGTATGTGTGGTAGGCGTAGCATATCTTCTATATATATAAAAGGAGAACTGACTGACTGACATATCAACGTACAGCCGAAACTACTGGGGCTAGGAATGTGAAATTTTATACACGGCTTCCTATTATAATGTAGGGGAGCACTAAGAAGGGGTTTTTGGAAATTTAACCTTCAAGGGGGTGAAAAGGGGGAATTTTGTTTGTATGGAAAATCTTGCGGACAAAGTCGCGGGCAAAGTGCTAGTCTTCCATACTTCGCTATTAGTCGTCATCCTATGAGTCATGATCTTTCAGCCCTATCATCGTTCATCCATCTTTTCTTCGTCGAAAAACCTAGCACTTAAAAACTGCATCCAAGAAAGCCAAGTGTAATCAAGGGTCGAAAGCCCAGTCTATGCTTAGCATAAATAAGTACCTTCCTTGTGGGTCCTGCGGATGTTTAATAGACAATTTATTTTTCATTCTGCTCAAGCACTGCTCATCATGGTGAATCATGGACGGTTTCCGACTGATTCATTGGCAATACGTATGCTAATTTGTCTACTGTTGTATGATGCTAGTTATTATTCAATACTAGCCGCCATTTCTTCTTGTAACTCATTATTTTGAGGACTTCAATGTCTGTTAAGACCATTTTTGTCAGCCTTTGGCGTCTTTTGAAAAGAAACTTAAAATGCATACATAAACTCACATCTTTTTTCCATGAGGGTAGTCAGAAACTATAGAACACCAACTGCTAAGACCAATTATGCTGCACCATTTACATCTGGTCATACACGCACTCCGATTGCAAGAACAACGCAAACCTAAATTCAAATTAAATATGACATGTCCCATACCGTTCAATATTCTGAATATGCACCTAACTTAAAAAAAAAAAAACCTAAAATGAAAATTGAATTTGGAACGCCATGCCATGCACCAATCATGCGTTAGTTTACATCAGAACATATGCGCGTGAGTCGTGTACACATTGATGCGATCCCCTGTTTGTTTTTTTTTTAACTAACTTTTTATAGTTATTGCTCGTCGTAGACTTTTATGGGCATGGGCATGGGCCGGTGACTGATGCACTTATGTCGTTTGGGCTAGTAAAATGGAGGGACGCGTGGAAACAATAAAATTGTAATGTTATCATCTGTTCATGCCTTCATGGAGAAGATAAAAAATAAGATATTCAGTAACGTCCCTGTTATGTTCAAAGGATAATAATATCCTACTTAGATTTTAGGATATTATCACTCAAAATAGTTCATGATAAGCTATGATTTTCAATATCACGGTTTTAGAAGGCCTTCCTAGTCATTAATGTATACTTGACTTTACTTAGCTAATCACAATCTACTCGATAGCTTGGACACGCAATTTCTGTAGTTTCCCCGATAATTAGAATCCGGCTCGAAGGACCAGTTTGGTTGGTCCTAACTCGTAAGAGATAATTATTATCAATACGGAAATGTAACTACTTTCTTGGCAGATCTAGGTAAAATCATTATAATTTGAATACGCCTTTTCTATGTGCATAGTTATTGTAGATTTTTTATTTTTTTGAGACGCTCATCAAACAGCAAAGATGGTTACAATCTCTGCTTATTTAACGAAGTCACCCCACCCAAAATCTCATTGTTTCTTCAACACACACATTATTTAATTATTCCCGACATTTATCTGTTCCAAAACTCATTTAATTAAAATCCAACGAAGTCTCGCTCTGATAAATAAAAATACTCAAAAGGAGACGCTCCTCGTCAACAGCTGTTTTTAGAACCGACCAATTTTCGTTGATCCCTCGGCTCGATTCTTCTGGTAAATTTCGAAGGACCAGGTTGTGTTGGTGGTGTGTATTTCTGGATGTAACTGTGTTAGAGACGATATGGGAATGATGACTTCCACGCCAGGACACGGTGCGTTTCCTCTCAGTGACGTCACGTCCGATAGAACATAAGTTTTATGAAATTACTGTGTCTTTATTGTCAACATTGGTTTCGTAATGCGGCTACCAAATGTTTGAGGATGTGGGTTCGTAAATATTTTTTATGGATGGAGTGGAATTATGCATTTTTTGTTAATCGGAAGGCAGAAAGGATATATTGAACTCATGATGACGCTCTAATAAATAGGTTATGTCGTATAGGAATCGTTTTAAGAAGGTTATTTGATAAAAAACTTGCATGTGTTCATGAGGGAAGGGATGGGGCTGGACAAAAGGGAGCATAAATATCTCATCACACTTTTTAGCCAAAACTTTCCGCAGAAAACATTGCTCCCACTCACTCATCTTACTAACATTATAAAGAGGAGAGATTTGTATTTTTTTGTGTGTGTATGTTTGTAATAATAAACTCAAAAACTACTGTGTCGATTTCAAAAAAATTTTCACCATTAGAAAGCTACATTATCCCTGAGTAACATAGGCTATATTTTATCCCAAAATGTTTAAAAAATAAATGTCCACCCGTGCAAAGCCGGGATGGGCCGCTAGTAATTAATAAATTCCTCATCTCGCATGCCTGCGTCCCATAGAGTTAAATATTCCAAACAATACAAGCTACGATAAAAGCTGAACTCTCTAGCGCGACCCGAATAACACGAACTAGGATAGTGGCAATAAACGAGCTTGGGCGAAAACAATCATAATAAATTCCGCCGGTCGTTCGCACTGCGCATGACCCACTCAGCCTTTTAATAACCGACAAAACCGGCAAGTATGAATAAACAATGGGTAACGTATAACCCAATTTGACTTCCATTCATCTTTATATTGGTACATCGAAAAATTTCATGGTGACTGTGGGCCTACTTGAGATTTTTTTAATTAATCAATAGGTTGGCGATTTCTGCAACTGGTCTTTCTGGACGGCGACACCCCCTCAGGCAGTGCACTACTTTTCCCGACGCGGAATTTGCATGAGCCGATCAGAAAGAGCTTTATGTCCATTTATGTTAAGCGAAAAAGACTTCACGCGCCTCGTTTCGATTCTGACGACGCGAGACGACACCGGGTCAGACTATTCGTGATAAGTGTGGTTGATTCCTGAGTTTTACGTCCTGGTCGCGGTCATTATTAAGAGAACTCTTAAAAGCTTAAAACTATAGATCTAGGAAACTACTTAAACTCCGATAATTGCCAAAAGCCAACTCAGTGCATTCAAATCCTTCTAAAACCAGTCGAAGGGCGTATAATACGCCCATGCCCAGTTTCGCTTTACACACGAAGTACTATTTCTCCATGATTACTTCATAGGCGTTTCCCTGTTGTCTAGCTTCTATGGTTAGAAGCATATGGCATAGAAATTAATTTAACTTATAATAATTATGGAAATCATAGACATGACAAAGAAGTGAAGACCAGTGAACCTTTTTCTTTACACAATAAAAATAAAATAATAATACAAGCCTGTTACTGTCCCACTGTTGGGCAAAGGCCTCTTCTCATACAGATAAGGCACGAGCATTGATCACCACGCTTGCTCAAGACGGGTTGGCGATTTCAGACTTATATTAATTACTAGCTTCTGCCCGCGACTTCGTACGCGGATCCTGTTGCTTATGCCAGCGACAACGGGGTCGTCAAAATCGAAGATCTGAAACGTCTGATGTCGAATTCTAAGAGCCCGGGGACGGGAAAACAACGGGATGCGCGAGACGATTCGAGACGTTCCATATCTTTCATTTTTGTAAGTCAGAAGTCGATGCGTAGATACGCTTGGAACTCAAGCGTAATTCTCTATCCGTGAACGTCTCCGACTCGCGAGACAATGCGTGACGTTCACGATCAGCGGTCAGTCGCGCATCACGTTCCCCACTTGTCTCTAGAGACCTAGAAGTCGATGCGTAGATACGCTTGGAACTCAAGCGTAATTCTCTATCCGTGAACGTCTCCGATTCGCGAGACAACGCATGACGTTCACGATCAGCGGTCAGTTGCGCATCATATTCTTCACAGTTCTCTAGAGACCTAGATGTAGATGCGTAAATACGCTGAGAACGCAGGCGTGCTTCGTTATCCAAGAGGAAGAGAAGAGAAGAGAGGAAGAGGTTTCCACGGAGCGAGTTGCAGCCTGATGTTCTCGAACAGCATCAAGTCTCTCCTGACGTTCTTCGGTAGATTCTTGGGATCTTATGATCCTCAATCTTTTAGCTCCTTTGGAACATTGGGAAAGATTTGACCTCTTTCCAGGCATGGGTATAGTTTTATTGTAATACCTGATCAATTAAAATCTAAGTGACTACTCCCCTGCGTTACCGGGTAGGCTACCGTGTCACGAAGATAAGTGGAAAAATCTAAAACACTCAAATAACATAAGCCCGAAGGCATATTTATTCGATAAAATAAAAAAATTAATAGGAGTTTTGTCCAGTAGAGTCAAATTTTCAATGATACCGTCGTCATCAAATATCAGTCCTAAACTGTTACCGCCTTCACCGCGTGGAGGTACTCCAAGCTTATGTTATTTTATAATTATACAGTGAAATTAGTGATAGCTTTGATTTCCACATCAGATGTTTCTGATCTTCGATTTTTATAAGTCAACAGGAAATGCCCATCAGACCGAACAACTTTTGCTAAGACGTCATTCCTATATGTGTTATGGTGTAGCTGGGCTCTTGGAGTTCCACAACAGGTGTTCCAGATCTTCGATTTTTATAAGTCAACAGAGAGTGCTCATCAGATTGAACAATTTTTGCTAAGACTTCATTCCTATATGTGTTATGGTGTAGCTGGGCTCTTGGAGTTCCACAATAGGTGTTCCAGAACTTCGATTTTTATAAATCAACAGAGAGTGCTCATCAGATTGAACAATGTTTGCTAAGACATCATTCCTATATGTGTTATGGTGTAGGTGGGCTCTTGGAGTTCCACAACAGGTGTTCCAGATCTTCGATTTTATAAGTCAACAGAGAGTGCTCATCAGATTGAACAATTTTTGCTAAGACGTCATTCCTATATGTGTTATGGTGTAGCTGGGCTCTTGGAGTTCCACAACAGGTGTTCCAGATCTTCGATTTTTATAAATCAACAGAGAGTGGTCATCAGATTGAACAATTTTTGCTAAGACGTCATTCCTATATATGTTATAGTGTAGCTGGACTCTTGGAGTTCCACATCAGGTGTTCCAGATCTTCAAATTTATTCTCTCAACAGAAAATGCTCATCACGTGGAACAATTTTTGCTATGGTACCATTTTTGTATCTCTTATAGTTTAGCTATTCTATTGCGGTTCTGCATCAGGTGTTCAAGTTTCCAAAATAAATTATAGCCTATATGTTGCCCAGACTTAATACCTATACAACAAAAAAATCTTTCAAATCCGTTTAGTAGTTCCGAAGATTAGCGTGTACAAACAAACAGACAAACAGATAAACAGACAAACAGACAGAATTTTTTTTTTGGATTCGTGCTCTATTACTGTTTCTAAACCCCCCTCAATTTTTTTTTTTTAAATATTTTCAATGTACAGACACAGTTTTTTTACTGTCTTATTATATGTATATAGATAAGTCCAGGTTTCCTCACGATGTTTTCCTTCACCGATGTCTGTGATGTCCAAGATAAACTTAGAAAAGTACATATGAATTGAAAAAGTCACATTGGTACTTGCCCGGATTTGAACCCACAACCTCATGCATGAGAGACGAGGCCTTAACCTCTGGGCCATTCAAAATAAAATGACTCACAAAAAAAAACTGTTTACACATTACATATTATGAGTCATTTACGATGATCTTTGGCAAACTGTGCATTTCGTAGACACCGTCTCGAATACTACTGCTAGTAAAATTGTAATTACACATGTCTAGTTGAGTTTACGTAGGCGTCAATGCGGCATTTATTAGTTAAATACGCGATAAAGTCTGCCGGCCACATAACGTCTTGTTACCAGTAATTACTAGGATTAATTAGACTTCCGAGTAAGATGGATTAATCAAGACTAAGCCAAACCTAAACGAATGCCTACACAGGGTGTAACCAAATTAGGGCAATACAGATATACAGATCATCAAACTAGACCACTTTCCCTAAGAAACTAGAGCCGATAAAAAAAAATTGACATCCCATACAAAATATCGTATCGGCTCCAAGAGTTCAATATTTTTTTCATGCACTCGTATAATAGCTTAAATAATCAGCCTATAATTCTCCCCCTGCTGGGAAACGTTGTCCATAGTCCACCACGCGGGTCCACTGGGAGCTGTTCGGTTAGATCAATGCTGGATTTTCAACGTAAAGCTCAGCGCTGAAAGTTGAAATTTAAAAAACACAATTCGCTTTTGTTAAAGCATTACATTTACGTGTTAACCTGGTGTTAGTAAAGAAACGGGCATAGGCATATCAGCAAAAAGAAAATACGTTAATGAAGTGACTCACGCGCAGTTTGACATCACGAAAGTATCCAGTTGCGAAGGAAACTAGTGGAATAGCGGATATCTTGGAAAATGTTTTGAATATTTCATAAAGAATGTCGGTAGCTCAGAAAATGTCTCATTAGAGAATCTTGAGGCTATCCAAAATTTTGACGAGAGAGATTTCATCTGTGAGATTTTGTAAGAACAGCTAACAGGATTCTACGATCTTCGCTTTAATTCTTCTTTTGTTGTTTGGACAGGAGCTACAATGTACTAACTTATGCATATGTCATGGCGTAAAGAAATGCCAGTCAGAGCAGACTACTCCCTGCTCAAAGTTAGGGTTAAACCTCGTCTAACAGCACGGAATCGCAGTTATCCTTTTCTGACGCTCACAACCGTCATTTGCTAGAGCGAGAAACAGAGCGGGAATGCTATGGCACGCGACAGCATCGACGATCATGGGAAAAATGCGATGCTGTGCTGTTAGATGAGCTTTAACAATAATGAGGCTTTGCTGCTGTGGTTTGGGGTTTGCGGTTGCGGTCTCCTTTGCAATTATACCTGAACGCACTGTAGCTATCATCAGAATCACAGAACATAAAACTACTTCTGTTGCAGAATTTAGTCAGTAAAATCACGCTTGGAATCCCCGAACGGTTTTTGCAGAGCCGTATCTGTAGATACACCCATATTTAGCAAGGTACGTCCCTTATATTAGGAACCGAGCGAATCTGGTTGGTGTTGCCTTAAAAATAATGTCGGTTGCCGTGAAGTGAGTAAGTTAAGTATACTATGTTATGCAGTTATGAGTAAGAAGGGTGGAATATTGCTCGGGGAAGCCATTTTTATTTGCGTCGTGACAATAAAATGGCATTGTTATTTTTACCGACGTAATGTTATGTTCTTTGTATTCAGAAGTGAATGATAAGCGTTTCATTAGCGTTCTGAGCTTCTGTGCATTTATCTGGTGTATTTCCAGGTTCTTCTCCTGAAAATGCCTCTAAATTCACTGATTCCGTTCGGTAGATGAGACAGAGTCCTGAAAGAAATCAAACTAATGATGCTTGTAGTCATATTGAAGCCAAAATGGGAATAATTTACACCTCTTAGGATTTAGATTAGATCTCATATAATCTTACGTCTGCATTTGTACAAAACTAAAATTACTTACGATCTTTCTTACTTCACTTATGATTGTCGATCAAGAGAGAAAGTCGTGAGACAAACACAATGCCTGACGATAAAAGTTCCTCATTCACACGTACTGCTGACATTGCCCTACAAACGACATACGTCACAAATGCTGGCGAAAACATATGGCTTGACATTTTGCATACACATGCATTTCGCGTGACCTCGCCGGGAAGGGACCAAGAATGCACTTAAGACTTTATGTACGTGAAAATAATCGGGTTTGAACGTTCTTGGCAGCTGATGGTAATGCGTCGAGTGTGGTATGTTTTGTTATGAACGAAAGTTTTAATTAAGAAGTTTGAAACATTTAAAAAAAAACTTACATGTGCCGTCTATGCCTTGCATTACTTGACCGATCTTCTCATCATCATCAGCTCTGTTTTGTAAGATAGATCTGGCCATGCACGGCACTGAATGTACGATTAATCAGTCTTCTCTTAATAAACACCCGAAAATTAAAAAATCTGGATTATAATAACGGTAGAAAATCGTTCAATTGTTGACTAAAAATAATCTTAGGCATCAAAGTTATTCCAAGGCAAAAAAAAAGGATAAAAATATTCATGACTTTAAAACCGGTCCTTTGAGCCGGATACTTTGAAGAAAAAACCTAAACAAAAATCGCTAAGGTCGTAGCACGTAGTAATGCGGCTTGATTCGGTTCCAACGGCTCGCAATCCGGTTTACAATTTAGTTTACTATGGAGGACACCTAGATTAGGCGAGTGGCTGGAAATTACAGACATATGCGTACTAGTGTACTTAGATAAATGATTGAAGTCCTAAATATGTCAATGTCTGCTTTATCTGAGGTTAGAACTAATCGGTGTTAAGTTTGCCAATTCTGTGTCTGTGAAATTGATTACAAATGTCCATTTTCAGTAACATACACCTAAATTAATGGCTAATTGTTTTGGTTTGTTGGAATTCAACTTTTGACATTATATGAGTCATTTAATTAGATCTGCCTAGAGTTACCACTTGCATATTCACGAGTATTTCTAGCTATGTTTCATTGGTTAAAATATAAATAACTTGTCCATGTTTCCTGGAAAACGATACGAACTGGGAAACAATTGAGATGAATTAATTAATAAAATACCAAAGGACGGCAAACCAATTCGGTCAGAAAACTGGCGCCAAGCCTCTTTCAATTAGCTACTGAGTGTTCTCGTTGGGAATGTTTACCTTTTATTGTTTTTTGGTCCTTCTGCCTTTGGTCATAAAGTTCGAATTATCTTACATTTACAGAAATACAAAAGAACTGTCAATATTTGAACTGCAATAACGTTTGAGCCACACAGGGAGACCCAAATAGCAGCAAATGACAATAAGGCAGGTCTAAAAGGTGGCGAGACGAACTTGAAACTTTTCTAAAAAAATATTGGCCAATAACAACTATGGATAGATAAATGGAAGGAGGGAAGGGAGGCCTTTGCTCAGCAGTGGGAAAATGGCGGACAATAAAGGGACATAAATGATTGTGTGAAGACTGATATGAAAGAGAAAGGAGTAAATGATGCAGTGAAGGGGAGAATGGAAGAAGAAAACCCCAATAGAATGCGACAAGGGCAGGAAGATGATGAAGTCTTCAGTAATAACATAATATTCTTACTTGGCAAAAACATCATGTGCACAGCTGAAACTCTTCTCAGGATTTAAAAATAGGAATATTTTCAAATGGCATTACATTTTACCTGTTTTTGTGACTAATATGTGACAAAAACCGGTAAATGTTTTTAATTTAGTAAGGCATTTCTCATAAATTTTATAATAGGCAATAATTATAATTACATATATCCTCTCAAAGCAACCTGGCTCCAGGGAAAATACGTATTAGTAGTAATAATTATTAATTAATAAAAATATAAAACGAAAGGAAATCCCTATCGAAATTCGTGGAATATGGAATAAATACATCATGGCAATTTTCCCCCTTATTTATTGCGTTCATTTAATATTATTTATCATGCTACCAATAGAAACTATTTCAAACAAGCACAAGTTCAAAACAATTAACAAACAACATATTTTAATCAATTATTCTAGTGTTCGCAAGCGCGACTGTTGAGCATGAGGAGGTTTCCCATTAGGGTTTTTTCATTAGCTACCACGGGATTTCGATTTGTGCCCCTTTGATGGCAATAGGCTCACCGTTTATTACATGTACACCTCTGCGTAACCATTCGGGGATTACGGGCTCATGCTATGCAGAAACTGTTACAGTAGCCCAGAAAGTATAATATAAAAGTGCAATAATCATAATATTTTAGGTCGTATCGAATTAAACAACCAATAGGTCGTTGTAACGAAATAATTTCTTTAAGTAGAGCGTGGAAGCACGGTAATTATTTCTACTTGGAAATCATAGCTCACATTAATTAGTCACAGTAATTAGTACATTTATTGCCATATTGTTTTCTGATTTCCTTGTGCAAAATCACGTTATTCTCTGTTTCCTGTCCGTAGATGGGTCTCGAATATTTTATTGATTAAAAATATCAACTTGAACGAATCAAGGAAAATATTTTTGAAAATTAAATATCCAAAAATTGCATGTGTTAGGCGAAAGCAGGAAAAGTACTAATTTCAAAATCTGTACAAGTTTATCTACGGAGGTGGCATACAAAACAAATTCTCCTTTGTTTAAATATGTATGCGAAACTTCAACTCGGGCGCACGTGCAAATGCTGCCGTTACTCAAGAACATTCAACAATAAGAAAATGAATAACAGTAATATTGGATCAGCAGATTGTAAGTTATATCATGGCGATTATTTTCATTATAAAACACATGCTCTAGGTTTCTTTATTCTTTACCTAATGGCTAAATAATCACTACCTCATGTGCGTTGGATTAAAAATGAAACATCTTTAGAAACTCTTATAATAAAGGGTTTTGAAAAAAATAATTATACCTCGCGTTTTTTTTTGTTCCCATTCTCGGCTTACTCCAACATTTTTTATTTATTTTAATCCACGTCTACCTTGGTAGGAACCAATTTACTATGACTCAAATAGTTCTAGAACAAAATAGGCTAGTGTTACCATAATTAGCATTTCTATTGCAAAATAAAAGACCAAGCCCTAACAGATAGATTCCATTACTTAGTTAATAATTAAAGTATGGATGTAAACGATAGCCAATTAACCAAATTGATAGCTAATGGGGCTAAGTAAAAATGTTTTGCTACGGGCTGTAAATTACACCTGGAAAATGAGGACTTGAAGCAGGGCTTTTAGATCGAGGAGGATTTGCACGCGATGGTTCACCGTAATTTATGGTCTGCGTTGTTTTGACTAGATTGGTCTGCGGTGTTAGATCGTACTCGGAATTGACTTATAGTCGGAGATTTGGTGTTAATCCGGAATTCGCAATTTTGCGTAGTTGGTCCTCATCTTAAATTCGTGGTATGGACTATGGAGTAGTTTTGAGGGATCGAAAGGGTAGTGAATGTTTCTGCCAATGATAATAATGTGTGTTTCGGTTGTTATGTTTTAATTTCTTTTAGGTTTTTTTATTAAATATTCATTTAGTTTTTTTTTTTTTAATAGCCTTGAATGTCCCACTCCTGGGCAAAGGCCTCCCCCATATCCTTCCAGGTACTCTTCTCCTTCATTTAGGTTTATTTATATTAATGTTTTTGTGGGTATTTTACAAATCTCTGCTGTGTTAATGCTTATTGTTTTAATTTATTTACCTTTATTATCTGTGTACAGTTGGCCAGTAAACATTTATCTTGAAATTGCAAACATAGTTGATTTATCTATACATATAATAAGACAGTAAAAAAACTGTGTCTGTACATTGAATATACTAAAAAAAAAAAAAATTGAGGGGGTTTAGAAACAGCAATAGAGCACGAATCCAAAAAAAAAATTCTGTCTGTTTGTCTGTTTGTCTGTTTATCTGTTTGTCTGTTTGTCTGTTTGTCTGTTTGTTTGTACACGCTAATCTTCGGAACTACTAGACGGATTTGAAAGATTTTTTTTTTGTTATATAGGTATTAAGTCTGGGCAACATATAGGCTATAATTAATCTTGGAAACTTGAACACCTGATGCAGAACCACAATAGAATAGCTAAAGTATAAGAGATACAAAAATGGTACCATAGAAAATATGTTCCACGTGATGAGCATTTTCTGCTGAGAGAATAAATTTGAAGATCTGGAACACCTGATGTGGAACTCCATGAGTCCAGCTACACCATAACACATATAGGAATGACGTCTTAGCAAAAATTGTTCAATCTGATGACCACTCTCTGTTGATTTATAAAAATCGAAGATCTGGAACACCTGTTGTGGAACTCCAAGAGCCCAGCTACACCATAACACATATAGGAATGACGTCTTAGCAAACATTGTTCAATCTGATGAGCACTCTCTGTTGACTTACAAAATCGAAGATCTGGAACACCTGTTGTGGAACTCCAAGAGCCCACCTACACCATAACACATAAGTATAGTAATGACGTCTTAGCAAACATTGTTCAATCTGATGAGCACTCTCTGTTGACTTATAAAATCGAAGTTCTGGAACACCTATTGTGGAACTCCAAGAGCACAGCTACACCATAACACATATAGGAATGACGTCTTAGCAAAAGTTGTTCGGTCTGATGGGCATTTCCTGTTGACTTATAAAAATCGAAGATCAGAAACATCTGATGTGGAAATCAAAGCTATCACTAATTTCACTGTATAATTATAAAATAACATAAGCTGGGAGTATCTCCACGCGGTGAAGGCGGTAACAGTTTAGGACTGATATTCGATGACGACGATATATCATTGAAAATTTGACTCTACTGGACAAAACTCCTATTTATTTTTTTATTTTATCGAATAAATATGCCTTCGGGCTTATGTTATTTGAGTGTTTTAGACTTTTTCCACTTATCTTCGTGACACGGTAGCCTACCCGGTAACGCAGGGGAGCAGTCACTTAGATTTTAATTGATCAGGTATATTCACAATAAAACTTTAACCATGCCTAGAAAGAGGTCAAATCTTTCCCAATGTTCCAAAGGACCTAAAAGATTGAGGATCATAAGATCTCAAGAATCTACCGAAGAACGTCAGGAGAGACTTGATGCTGTTCGAGAACATCAGGCTGCAACTCGCTCCGTGGAAAAGTCTTCCTCTCTTCTCTTCTCTTCCTCTTGGATAACGAAGCACGCCTGCGTTCTCAGCGTATTTACGCATCTACATCCAGGTCTCTAGAGAACTGTGAAGAATATGATGCGCGATTGACCGCTGATCGTGAACGTCATGCATTGTCTCGCGAATCGGAGACGTTCACGGACAGAGAATTACGCTTGAGTCCCAAGCGTATCTACGCATCGACATCTAGGTCTCTAGAGACAAGTGGGGAACGTGATGCGCGACTGACCACTGATCGTGAACGTCACGCATTGTCTCGCGAGTTGGAGACGTTCACGGATAGAGAATTGCGCTTCACTTCCAAGCCTATCTACGCATCGACTTCTGACTTACAAAAATGAAAGATATGGAACGTCTCGAATCGTCTCGCGCATCCCGTTGTTTTCCCGTCCCCGGGCTCTTAGAATTCGACATCAGACGTTTCAGATCTTCGATTTTGACGACCCCGTTGTCGCTGGCATAAGCAACAGGACCCGCGTACGAAGTCGCGGGCAGAAGCTAGTTTCGAAATAAGTACTTAAAACTTTGACCAAGCCGTGGCCTGGCATTCATCGATAACAAAGCACTCAATGACTCACAATTGTGCTGATAAATGGCGGTGTTTCTACAAATTGTACTCAATAAAAACTACCTTTTAATCAAATTAATAGCTTTTATGAACAAAATTCAATACTTCAGAGTAGTAACTAGAATAGCGATAGTAAAAAAAGAAAAAAATCCGGAAGTTTGTAAGACTTGCAAAACAGTGGTACTCCTTGGCTTCCTGCCAAACTTAGGCAACCCATGTTTAATGGGTAAACAAAGATCCATTACATAGTTACTGAAATAAACAGCGTTCATTGATCTCCTAGGCTGCACTATTATTTAGCATGATTTACTGTATGTCTTGGCTTATGTATAGTTGCGGAGTACGGGGTTCGGTGAACTAGATGAATATTTTTAGTGCTACTTTTATATAGCTGAGAATATTCCCGTGGGTGTAGTAGAAGGTGACTAAGCGGTCTAAGACAATAATATGAACCTGCTTGCAATATCATATCAAAATGGTTTCCGCAAGTGTTAGAAGTGAACATTCTTATCGCGGAAACATAAACTTGCAAGAGTCGGGTCGTACGTTACTTTGCTGGTCCTTCGAGCCGGATCTTGACATGTTCCAAAGATAGCTCGAAAATCTCAAAGTATATCTCTTTTTCACTTTGTTAAAAAGCCAAAAGCGTAAAGCATTATCATGAAAACTCAAATAAACTGCGGTATTTTAGTATCTCAGCATCGCAAAAGAAATTTTAAAGGTCAGCCATTTTAAATTTTGCCCGCGTTGTAAAACCGTGCTCTTTTAACGGTTTTTTTGCCGTTGACTTATACTATTTTTCTCTTCGGGCAGAATCTCGGCAACCGGAATGTTCAGTTTTTGTAACCACAGAGTATAATGCAACTATTTTTATACTTACCTTTGAATTATGGATACTTTGTCTAGGCCTGTCTAGGCGCCATAGAGGTTCGGACTACAAATAGATTAATTAATATTAATCAACAGTTTTTTTCCCTGCTGGAAACGTTTTAACATATGTACTAAGAGTTGATTTGTTTTCCTGTTTGTCATGTCATGTTTAAGTTCAGTGCGCTTTGGCTTTATCAATGGGTATTTCAACTGCAACCAAGTTAGTCATTTAAAGACGTAGTTGGTTCATTAAATGACCTAAATAAGTCAAAAGTGAATAATGAACTGGCTGTCTTCTTCTTTATCGTGTGGTTAGTGCCTAACCTGGAGTCAGAGTTTTTATGCCGCCCATGGGCCCCCGACTTTAAACTATTATTTTAACTGGCTGTTAAATAATAGTTTGAAAAAAGTTTGTGTTGTTTTCTGCAAGTTATTTATTGTTATAAAATTGACTTTCTATGATGGACGGACGCAAAAGTTCGGTTTTATTGTTGACTTCAGACACTTTTTTCATGCAATGTTGTAGTGCCTTTTATCGGCTAAATCCATCTGTTGACCACTCAACCGGTTTTAAAACCCCGAGAATTATGATTCATTCAACTTTTAATATAACTATTTCACAGTTCCCAACCGGTTTTTGTATGAAAAAGTTGTAGCGTGTCTAACTTTAATCTATTAACCATGCTGAAATACGTTATTGAGTTGACCCTTCTTATTAATCATGCGTTTTGACATATAAATGATAGGTAACGGGAAATTAGGGCACATCCGACACGCCTGAAGTTCCCAAAGGGATTGGTAGAGGTGTACTTTAGTATGGGATGTACTGCTGATAAACGGTGTTACCGTTATCTTTAAAGTGTCGTGTTTACGCATCACTGGGCATAGCTCCGGGTAGTAGAGAAAAAATACTCCTTTTTTATTTTGTGGAGTGCACCTAAAAGTGTAAGATTGGCGGCATGAACAGTCAGTTCTTGAACTCAGTTTAAAATTGCTCATCACGTTCAGTTTCAATGTTGACATTTGCCCTAAATGTCACAAATACGTGTCTGCTTTTGATGTTTAACAAATTTATATCTCATGTTTTTGATGTTACAAAATAAATTTCACAACTAACGACTTACTTAAATTAAAAACTCTAATTACGAAAATGTATCTAAGTATGACTTGTAAGTATCTTTCAAGATCCTCGAAATTAAATGAGTTGCGAATTACTTATTGCAATTAGCACAACTTACTTTTAATTAGCTCGCCCGCTTTTATAAGGCAATAAGCCTGCTTTAAATCCAGTCCACGAAAGGTCAATCGATATCATAAGGTCAAAAGCGAGAAAAGAAATATGTACCGAATATTACGATTACAGTGAACGACATGAAAAGCGTGAATCATCAGAAAAAAAAATTACCACGTAAACCGATTCGTTTATTTTAAGTATACTAATATTAAAACATTCGGTATTTAAATTTAAAATCTCCTGGGACTTCAGTAGCATAGCAAATGGTCCTTTGAAAACCTCGTTAGCATAAATTAGTCAACGCTACTAATTGAAAAGAAGGACCGATTTCTCCCAACCAAAATGGGCCTGTACCCAAGTACCACGGGGACATCGAACACTCTTCTTAGATTTTGATGAATATTATTTAATACGAGCAGTTGTACATAGTAGACATGTAGCACCGACCCCGAATAAATTGGAATAAGGGCTGGAGAATGATGACGAGCAGTTGTACATAGTTCAGTGGTATCGGCGCCGACTAGCGAGTTGTAGGTCGCCAGTTCGAACCTAAGCTTGCAATTTACTTAATGTCATTTATTTCTACATCTCAAAACGGTTAAGGAAAACAACGAGACGAAACCGATATGTTCTAGAACTTAAAATTCGAAGACATATGACATTTGCCAACCACCAGAGAATACAACAGAAGGGACGTTATAGACTGATTAAGGCTGAGCGTAATTTTTTTAGGTGTGAGTCGCGCAAAATGAGTCGCGGAATTTACGCTACATTCGGTTTCTACTAAAGTCCTGTTTGTACCACACGGCGACTTATTTTGCGTCCTGACGTCACAACCTAATTCAGCGTAAATTCCGCGACTCATTTTACGCGACTCACACTTAAAAAAATTACGCTCTTTTGGCCTCAGCCTGAGCGTATACTATGTATTACTAATCTGACTTAATGCAAACGTTTGTTTACACTTCAAAAACAGAGGTGAAACGAATTAGTAAGTAATTACGCGTATGCGAAGTTACGTGGATTTTAGCAAAATGGCGCGTCTGTTCTTGCAATAATTAGCGTTATTAGCCATTAGATCTTGTACGGTGGTCGGACCGCCATAGAAGTTATTCTCAGTATAGTTTTAAATAAGGACACAGTGACTTTGTAGTATGGGTTTCCGTGTTGTGCGACTGATTTAATTTATAAGTATTTTGTTTTTGCTTGAAATTGGAAAAGCACTGTCTGTGATGTTCATTTCGATTCTACGGTTCTTTACGGTAATATTTTTTTTTTTTTTTTTAATAGTTATCTTGCCGGTCAAACTTTGATTTTCGGCTGCTTAGCCGGGCAATCCTGTGGACGCTTTATTAAGGCCTCCAGACAATTTACAATTTATATTGGTAATCTGCTTTACAGTACCGGGGTACTCCTCAAAGCGCAACTAAATTATTCTTATATCAAAGCGCAATCATGACGAAAAATATTGTTAATGAATCCATCATACCCATCTCTATTTTTATCATGGTTGCGCTTCGAGGAATAATTTAGTTGCGCTTAAAAATAGTTGCGTTTTGAAGAATACCCCACAGTGCCTTCCTACAACATCTCAGCTCAAATTCTAGGTCCCAAATGAGCAAATAACTCATCAGTTAGAAGATTCATCAGATTTCCTTTCAGTCGGATTGGATCCAATCAACTTTTCTGTTCCAAAGAATGGCGAACGGGAATTTTCGATCCTCGAAAGTTCATAAATTCACGTATTTGAGTTCCACCATGCATTTGGGCATAAAAAGCTTGAAGTTATAGACTACACACTGATAAACCTTATACAGGGTGTAAACAGACCCTTCACGAAGCCGTCAACCAAGCATTCTGTACATCAAACTAAGTAACATTACGCAAAAATTATTGCTGGGAAACGATTTTTTTTTTAGGGTAGAAAATCACGTGTTACCGTACGACTCAATGTAACGTACTCAAAACATTGTGCTGATGGATGGATTGAATCGTACGGGGTTCGTGAAGGTGTTTAAAGTAAAAATCTTACATTAAAATCATGTATTAAAAAAAAAAGTTGGAACTTTGACCCCCAATATCTCCGTAACTAGAAGGTTCCCAGGTATGGTCTAGAATAAAAAAATGATCGCAATAACGGGGAGAACAAGTGCCTTTCGGCTTCGTTAAGGGTCTTTTTACACCCTTTATTATGTCTGCAGTTTCAAAACGATTTATATGTACCTTTAAAGATACCCATGTAATCAAAACTCAAAAACTCAAAGCATTTATTTCAATTAGACCATTACAGGCACTTTTGAATGTCACAAAAAACAAAGAAAGCGAAGCTACAAACACAAGGCATAATAACTTGTGAAAGTACTGTAGTAATCATGTTGATACAGCTTCAAGACGAGTACTAAGACTATGCTCCTACGCATGTTGTAATACTAAGCTGAGATAAACTTGTATAGCAGTACTCTTCCGCGATACGGCTATAATGCGGTCTGGCTGACTTGCTCAGAAGGTACTGCATAGATAGATCAGATACAGTTTACTTTATTGTACGCCAAACTTACTCAGATGGTGTGTTGATCTTGATATGCAGTTTTGTCACTCAGATATTTAGGACCTCATTTTTTTTAATATTCTTTTTTATAAGAGCAGAGGTGGGCCAGTGGTCCAGAATTACGTATCGTAGGTCGGGGCTCGAACACAGACAAGCACTTGACATCGTGCAATTTTTCTTCATAAATGCTCTCAAAATTATAAAGGAAATCTTTAACGAAACCAGAATGACCTAGAACCTAAAATTCTAAGATATGTGGCATCCGACAACCCTCGTGGATTATGTATGGCCCACTTCTTTCATAGGGTTGACTGTGGCCCAGCAATGGGAACACTGTAGGCTGATTATGTAATGCTTTTTATTTTTTCTTTGGTCTAGTTTGTCGCAATCGCGACTGCTGAGCATCCTGGGTTCGATTCCAGGGTAGAGCAAATTGTTATTAGGTTTTCAATCAGAAATTTCTCAGTGGCAGCCACGGAGCCTGGATTTGTGCCCAGTTGATGGCAATAGGCTCGCCTTCTATTACACGTGACTTAAACATAACTGGCGAAATGTGGGTGTACTATTAGGTACACCTCTGGCTACCCTTCGAGGATTACAAACGAGATGCCATGTTATGTTTTATTTATTTGAAGGATGGGTGGGCAAACACTTATCTACTCTTCCCTCCGACTTGTTGAGCTACTAAAGACCAGTCTTTAGAGTTCTGCTTTAGATTAACGATAAGTTAAAAAAAAAAACTAATCTCCGCATTTTAATTACTACAGCTTTCTGCTTAAGTGAATGGCAATGGTTCTAGCAACGTTTTAGATCATAATCTATCAACTGGCCTTGTCTCTACGTATGGTAAATAGAAGCAATTTACAACTAGTGTGATTTAGTTCAGTTTAATATTTCTCTATGTTCAGTAACTACCAATAAATGTAGTCGGCATGAAATGTTTTAAGTGGTTGATAATGTACCTACTACATATTATAATCACATATGGAAGGGCCATTAAAGTTTATGGAATCCAAATAAAAACTCCTCAAGCCATTGATGTTCCTTTGGTTCAAATCTCGCATTAATTCCTGTTCTAACATTCAAATTTCAAAATTAGTGCCCAGATTTCGTATTGGCAGTCAAGAAAAGGGACCGTCAAACACTATTCTAATTTTGAAACACCAAGATGTCAGATGGAAAGCATTTCTAAATTTAAAACCGCGTAGCGTGTCTGAGCATGCTGTGTTACCATGTTCAAGAAGTGCATTCACTTTAGAGTTTGTGAAGCTAGTTATTTATCTTACCATAAAATATAAATTAATTGGTGCCTTGAATTTCTGAATTTAGACACACCTGTCTTCGTTAATTGTGTTAGCGCAGGTGTGTATTGAAATTAAACAAGGCCCACTTATAATGCGTTCAACTTTGTTACGGTTATTATAAGTCCGATTCTGCTGAATGATGGAAATATATTGTTTGTTTATAATTATTAACTTCGAACTTCCGTGTGCCCCGGTAATGTGTTTATTAATATTTTTATCAATTTGTTTTTGTTGGGCCCTGTTTGTTTTCCTTCGCGTTAGACGGTTTTATAAGTCATAAATATTTTTATGTACTGAAGGCACCAGGATCTAAAGCTTCTATCCTTCTAATATCAGGAGTTCTAAAAATACAGCGGATATAAAAAGCTTTTATCGTACAAAAAATAAACCCGCAGATGCTCCACAAACTAAATATTGAAAGGTGCGAAGGTTCTCAAATGACATGGGTATCCTAAAAAAATAAGCAAACAAACTTGCGGGCAAAACATGGCATTCGGCGAAGCTCGTGGATGTGAAAGGGACGGAAGATGTGCAGATGCGAGTGTTGCAACACTGCCGACCCGTTATCTTTCTAAATGGACTGACGAAATTAGTGCAAGATTTTGAAGCAGCTGCCTTTCGAAGGCCTTAGTCTGATCGAAGTGTGCTATCCTTTTTATTGTGCAAGGAACAACAGTAAATAGGAAACTACAGTTTTGGGTTCAGTTCTGCTAAACGACGATTTTGGCCAGAAATTGTTAGTACCTGAGCCTAATGAAATACTGTAGGAACGTATTTTGGGTTTATCCATCAGGAATTCCTGGTTTCCGAAGTCTTGTTTAGTGCCCGGTTAATGGCAATAGGCTCGCCCCCCTATCGTATGGTAGTTTAACATAACTGGAGAAATGTGGGTGTGCTTATAAATACACCTCTGTCTTCATCTCTTCGGGGATTATAGGCGTGATGTTATGTATTGCGCCATTTTGATGCGCATTTGTGACAGATATCGTATGTCAACTTACTACTCAAGTATTTACACGGTTGAGTTGTATTTGCAACTAGATATGCCACTTGAGATGCTCATTCTCAAATTTCTTTCATTATTTTTTGTTTAGTTGACCATTTTTTGCTGAGGTAAATTAAAACCGGAACAAATTAAAATTGCTATTTAATGTAATTCCAATCCTCAAAAATGTTCTTAAAATGTTTGCTATACTTTTTTATACTGCATCGATATAACTATAAGAAAACATGTGGATTGGCCTAATTACGGCATTTGGCAGTTCTCTGTTCTCACAGAAATTATACGTATTTTAATAACACATTTAACAGATAAACAAAAACCGGTTAGGCGCGAGTTCTTCGCGGAATTTCTGTGGCGACAAAAACTGGCGGCCATGACAAAATTAACGGCTAATTTGAACTTGGAAGTGACAGGTGACGCCATCTTTAGCGTTTGGCGGGAAATGCCGACAGTAAACTCCCTCCTTTTACATTCGAAACAAACATTATTGACAATAAAATCAGCGTAGAGCGTGCACAGGACGTATGCATCCATCTTAAAAGAAATCCAAATAAGTCATAGTCTCAAAAGCTTACGACTATCTGTCTTCAGAAAGTGTTGGAATATTTCAGCCATATCGCACGAAAGCCATTCGAATTTTTTTAAAAACTCTGCGAAAGATGGAAGGAAAGTGATCCAAGTAAAGCAATGCCTAGACACAAATATCTCCAAACAACCACAAGCCAAAGATTGTCATGTATGGAGGGAGATCCTCAAAGAGCTGCGTAGCTCAGCGGTGAGCAAAAGGGCTCAAGTAGGAAGAGAGCTTACAAGAGAATTGGTGTATCGTAAACCCACCATGCTTCGCAAATTACATAATCACACAATCATCATCACCTGCCTGGCGTTTTCCAACTATGTTGGGGTCGGCCTTCACTCTAACAGCTGAATACTACCAGTATTTTACATGGAGCTACTGCCTATCTGACATCCACAACCCAGTAACTGGGGAAAATGAAACCCCATGGTAAGACTGTTTGTAAGAGGGTTTCAGCTACTGGTATAACGTCTGTCAAAGATCTACAACCGGGACGAACAGCTAAACATGCTTTCCGAGGCCCAGAGGAGCTCGATAGGTGACTAATAGTCACCCATCCACAGACCGGCCTCGGTAAGTGCTCGAACCTTCGATCCACTCGTGCGGCTATTATTAGAAACACGAGCTCCATCATCACATAATCTTTTTTTTTTCATATTTTCCTGGTGTGCATCCTTTGATAAACCTTATCATGTATGATGATCCTGCATGCAGTGGTATTTCGGAATATCCGCGTAGATTACTGCAATCTGTAGGTATCAGCGTTTCCCGAGTTTATTCAGTGTAGATAGCCACTGACTTTGTTTACCATCCATGAAGGTTGCATGCTGTTTCATGGTCCTTATCTGTTCCTACAAACAGTCATTGTGTGGAAGTCATGGCAGGAATAGGTGCATTTGTCATTAATTGATTGAAATCAACACTGTGTCCTACAGAACTCATACTAACGACCGGATCCGACACGGCCATCCTGCTTCACCTGCTTGCACACGTCCTCGTGTGATGGTTACCCTGCAAACAAATAGTCCACGACAGAATTTTGTTCCACTCGGTTACTCCTAACCATCATCGTCATTACCGTTCCTGTTATATCTTGTACCTAAAGATATGATAGAAACGGCAATGAACAACCGTCAGGTTTGGTGTGACTATTGTCCTCTCCAATCTAAGTCTGTTAGTCCGAATAGTAATAACTGAATCTAGACAGCCAAGAACCTAAATAGCCAACAGCCTATTTCGGCAACGACTAGAAGACTCAAAGACTGCGTTTGACAGACATTCAACTTTGGCAGTTCACAAATTACCATGGCCAACTTGAGCCTTCCGAATATGTAGTATCTTTGTACGGAGATTGAGAAGGCTTATGTCTGGCAGTAATACTTGGGCTGTTACAACTTCATTAACTTTGTAATTAAAACGTTTTAACTATTTGTCTCGTCTTGTACCAGTTTCTATATCGGGGCTGCCAGGAGCTTTTATGCCCTGTGTCTGTATTTGCGTCAGTCTTAGCGACACGTATCGTGTTAACCCAATAACTGGTTTGCAGAGGTCAGATAGGCAATCGCTTCATGTAAATGCATGCATCTGGTTAGACTTGAAGCGAACTCCAACATACTTGGGAAAAGGCTAGGCAGATGAGGTCTGTATTTTTGTCAAAAATGTGGCCGAATTCGAGGCGCGGACGAATTAGGATGCAGCAAATAAACTTGAAGACCAGCTACAATGCTCTGCAGAATTTTCTAATGGCGCTGATGTGACTAATCGATAACTTTCAACCCATAAACAATATAGTTTTGTCAGTAATTTTCTCGTAATTTTACAAAGCATTACTTTCAAACGTTTATACGGTTCGTTAGCAATTTTCTCGGGACAGTTGTCAAGTAGAAACTGTTTTAAAATTATTATAGGCACTGGTCACGCAAGTTGACTCGCGCTTGACCGGTTACTGGCAGGATTTGTTCAAAGTAGCGAGTAGCTAATCAGTAGGACTTTTGATTGATTTTGAGTTGACAAGTTCTAACTATCTATCATTCTATCTGAGCTGATTGAGTTGAGTTGTTGAGTTGATTAGTTGGTGTTTGATTCAAAGGTGAGTACCCATGATTATTTATTTAGTCCAAGATTTTTAGCCGATGATGAATCATCACAACAAAAAACACAGTTTCTTCACAAATCAAATACTTTGAGGTTCAACACGTATTCAGGCAAAAACTTCGTTTCACAGCTCACAGCGCAATAACAATTCTGACATGACACAGACTTCTTGAAAACCCTAACTGCCCAGGTCAGTGACTCCTTTAAAATACACAAGCCGAATTATAAACTCTAATTCATTGTTTACACGGCCTATAATTGCGTAAACATTTTTGACAGCGTATGATTCACTTGGAATACCTTAGAATGTCTTGGAAATGTGCATTTTCCTTTTCATTTACGATCATTTTACTAGCGAACGCGTACTTTCATCCGGGGATTTTAATTAACCGAATACCTGTTTAAGTACGCCGTAACTCTGAATTTAGTTTTTTGCTTTTGCTGTGAGAGAAGCTGTAAAAGTTTTAGCGTCTTTAAAGGTATCTTTACTTGCCTGTTTCCTGTACACGGACCCTTACGGACGTGTGTAAACGGACCCTTCACGAAGCCGTCAACCAAGCATTATGTACTTCAAACTAAGTCACCTTAGTGCTCATTCACACTAATCCGTCAAAGACGATTCGTGTTTTTTGACGAATCGTCTTTTTTCACGAATCGTTATTTTGATTTGTATGGGCGGCTATACATTTTAATTGCCTGTGTTCACACTATTACGGAATCGTGAAAAATGACGGATACATCTTAAATGACGTTTCTTCTTTTAAAAAACCTTCAGTTTTAAATCACGAATCGTTATGACGGATTAGTGTGAATGAGCACTTACGCAAAAATTATTGGTGGGGAACGACTTATTTTAGGGTGAAAAATCACGTTATACGGTAAAACTCAATGTAACGCACTCAAAACTTGTTGCTAATGGATGCTTTGGATAGTAAACGTGTCATGAAGGTAATTAAAGTAAATATAATACCTTAAAAAGTAGTATTCAAAAAGAAAACTTGTGAAAAAATTGGAACTTTGACCTCCAATATCTCCGTAACTAGAAGGTTCCCAGGTATGGTCCAGAACAAAAAAAATTTCGCAATGACGGGGAGAACAAGTGCCTTTCGGCTTCGTTAAGGGTCTTTTTACACCCTTTAGAACAGGATAGTAATTGAATGTTACTACCCGCATTTGATACAGTTTCGGATTACAATTCGAAAATCGGTATCAACTGTGGGAGGGCCTAAACGTTTGTCATTTTAACTAGGTAAGAATTTTGGAATTCCTGGCCAGGGATCTCTTTCTATCGAATACTTAGATGATTCCGAAAACTGACATTCCTGTTCTTCAAGTTTGTTGTCAGGTTCATCAGATAGGCATATAGTACCAATCTACACTAGCAACATTCTTCACGATCAGTTAATCACCTAGAATTATCTGTCCAGAAGTGACCAGCCATTTTCTCACGACCGACCGTGAACTGTTTTCATTGTGAATTCTGATATCGGCAACTAAAAATAGAGCTTCAGGCAACCTGCCATTGCTGCACAGCATAATTTCGCTATCTATAGCCTCGATTGTAACATTCTATACTTAAAGATTTTGCCATTTTGCAAGAATCCTTAGAACTTCGAAAGAATTTTCACCACAAGTCACTTAATGCGTTTAGCTCTAAACCGATTTAAAACATCATTCTGTTTCAGTCAATCGTTTGAAGAAGACGGAGACAGAATGACGCTTTAAATAAAGGGTGTAAATAGACCCTTAACAAACCCGAAAGGCACTTGTTCTCCCCGTCATTGCGATCATTTTTTTTGTTCTAGACCATACCTGGGAACCTTCTAGTTACGGAGATATTGGAGGTCAAAGTTCCAATTTTTTTACAATTTTTTTTTTTAAATACCACTTGTAAGGTGAGTATAGACTACAACATTTACTTGTAACAGAACAACGAGCCGCTCTATGATATGTTCTAGTGTATCATCCTTTTACGAACTAAACGTCGAGCACGCTCGCCTCTTTGTTACAAACCAATGCCTTTAAAGGTTTTAACTTTACTTTAATTAACTCCATGACTCGTTTACTATTCAAAGCATCCATCAGCACTAAGTTGTGAGTGCGTTACATTGAGTTTTATCGTAAAACGTGATTTTTCACCCCAAAAACAAAAGTCGTTTCCCAGCAATCATTTTTGCGTAGAGTTATTTAGTTTGATGTACAGAATGCTTGGTTGTCGGCTTCGTGAAGGGTCTGTGTACACCTTGTATTTAGCATTAAACGCATTTAGTGAGTGAGATACAAGCGGGCCTTCATCTTCGTCTCATTTTTTGTAATCATCCTGGTCCAATTATTGCACAAAGACTTCACCCTAATTGGTACAAGACATGAGCCCTAAGGACAAAGGTAAATTTGTAACCGTTGCTTAATTTTAAATTGAGCACTTCCCTCTACAGTAGACTTCGGCCCTTGATAGTCTCTTGTTTTACCGAGACTAGGACAAGAGGAAGTCTCAATTTAACGCAAACCAGCGCGTTATGGGCCCGTATTCTTTGTAAGAGTCGACTGCACAATGGGGAAGGCAACTGTATATCTAATGGAGCTAGCATAGCTTCGTCATTGGTTGAAAATCTGTCAATGTCATATTATATTTCAAAATAGCTTGACCTCATTGGTCAGATTGGGATTAAGCTAGGGACACGCCATCTACGATTAGTTTTGACCAGCCTTCCTCATTCAATGGCATAGATTTTGTGGGTCTGATGTTTTCAGTTAGCCCAGTTTACTCTCCACGCTTCATGCCTCCCTGTGATTTTAGTTGTTTGTTTTCAAACTATTGTTAGTTATGCTGATTGCTTACATTCCGTCTGAAACTAGAAAATTCTTTAGCGTGACGCCCAAGGTTGTTATTGCCATGTTATGCTGCCTGAAGCCAAAGCATTCTGAAATGTTTCGAGAGAGGAAAAAAGCTCCAGAAATTTCCTAAAAAAATATGTGAGTATTCCGATCTAGATGAACTGAGTAGAATTTCTTATTGAGACTGAATTCATAGCGAGTATCATCTGAGATTCTGGAATGCTGCTCCAGTGTCTTTTGATGCATATCTGAATATCAGATTAATCAATCAATCAATAAAGCATATTTTCGCCCTTCTTGTTCTTGTCGTGTGTGTCTTGTCCACTTAAGAAACATCATGTTTGGTCTTCGATCACTTAAAAAGATTCGTATTTAACGCAAAAAAATGTTTATTTTTTTATTTTGGTTAATATGAACACCAAGTCGTCCACACAATCGTTTCCTTGAAGATGGCAGCGATAAAGAGTATATCTTCAACCAAAAGGGAAATCATCTAATTTCCAGAAAAACGAGGTCACAGTTAACCCAAACCGCAGATCAAAGCCATTAAATCCGCTACACCGCTTTCCATCAATCAGGTCTTCAAAACTTTCTTTTGCATCTAAATTGCCGTGAAAAAGCGAACATCTTGAAGTACAATATATCACTTCACAGTCTTCACACAATGTGAATTGATTCTCGCGGCCTCAATGGGTGTTAGGTAAGAATGCAACACGCACGTAACTGTTAAGTAATGTGGAATCAAGTTAACTGTTCACTTGCAGTCTTAGGAAGTGACCACAAGACGACGTGGAGTCGGCTTGAACCGGTCAGAAAAAATACGTCATTAACCTCTTCAGTTCGACACGACTCGATCACTCGACAAAGTGTCAGGTCATTCGCTTTTATTGCATGGACGATAAAGATACGAAGATTAAGGTCTTTCCGACTCTTCGTCAATAAACGTGGTAACTCCCTTACCGGATTTACAAATTGGTCTTTTGGAAGGAAACCGTGAGATGTGTCTTTCAAAACGGGATTAGTATACCAAGAGACAAAAGTAGTTTGTTTGTTTAATTATGGAGAATTTACGTTAGACTATTATTTCAAGATCTGGTGGTAAGCGATGATGTAGACGAAGATGGTGCCCGCTTATCTATAAGTAGTAATCATTAGAGTCTTGAACACTCTCAGGTTAATTTGGTGAGTCTAATTTTGGACCAAAAGATTAGTAAAAACAACTACCTAAAGCTGTCAAAGTAAACTGGACTAACAATAAGCATTTACAATTTATAATAAAACTTAACATGATCAGCACATCTGAACAGCGTTCAAGAGCTTTTTTGGACACCAATTATGACCCTTGATCCCGTTCAGTTTTACCGGTAAACGAGCTCTTAGTCAACAAGCAACTAGTAAGTCCTCTTTAGACATTCAGCCAGACTGCAAAATAACTTCAAGATGCCAATCGCGTAATTACTTTGACTTTTTGGACCAAGTCATATATCGTTGCTTAAACAGCACTTAAAGGTCGTCTGGGTGTTGCAACGGACTGCACTCTAGATGGTAATGCTGCAAATTGTGGAGAAAGCCAATCTTGTTCTGCCATGTTTCAAGATATCATCTTCATCATCAGTTTATTATGGGATTATATTGGTCGCATTATTTTGTAAATGGACTGGAAAAAATTTCAGGACGATAATCCTTACTAATATTATAAATGCGAAAGTAAGTTTGTTTGTTTGTTACCTTTTCTAGGCTAAACCACTAAACCAATCATCCTGAATATTCGCTGTCAGTTAGGTTTTCAGTTTTCAGGTGTACAGAAACGGACATAGGATACCTGTCATCCTGAAAAAGTACTGTTCCCGAGGAAAACAATAATAACGTTCCTAAGATAGATGGCGCCACATGTCTTTCGAATCATGATTGAATGTATTATTTCAAGCAGAGTACACCCGAATCGATTGTCAAATTCTAATTTAACGCGAGCGAAGCCGCGGGCAGAAGCTATTAGTTTCATAAATTATCGCCACTTTTTTAGTAAAAGGTTGTGGCGTCAAGTAGAGGCTCGAATAAAAACTTTTAAGCCCCTCTGCGACTGCTGAAAGTTTTCCTGAAACTACATTTACTTCCACATCCCTCGATCGGGGTTAATAAAACCCATCGTAATCATATCATCTGTAATGTTTTTTAGAGACCCAACCACTCCAGCCCTATGTTTTATTGCTGGCTTGTCGACAATCGTATACTCCTTAGATATCAAAATAATGTAATTTACTGACCCAATCATAGAGAATATTATAGTCTTTGGACCCAATGAAGGACAAGGGCAGGAAGATGATCATCATCTGCCTAGCCTTTTCCCAACTATGTTGGGGTCGGCTTCCAGTCTAACCGGATGCAGCTGAATACCAGTATTTTACATGGAGCGACTGCCTATCGGACCTCCACAACCCAGTTAGTACTGGGTAATACGATACCCCTTGGTAAGACTGGTTGTCAGACTTTTTGGGCCACTGACTACCTAACGACTGTCAAAGATCTACAATTGACACCCGGGACCAACGGCTTAACGTGCTTTCCGAGGCACGGAGGAAACTCGGTATGTAACGGGTGGTCACCCATCCACAGACCAACCTAGGCAAGCACGGCTTAACCTAAAGATCGACCCGAGCGGCTGTTATTATTTAGCCACGAGCTCCTCAGCAGCTCGAGCAGGAAGATGATGATATACCCAATATTAAACTTAGAAAGTAATACGAGAACACACAAAAATTAATCTTCTCCCTCTGTACCTTGTATCTTTACTGAATATTTTAAAAATTACGGTTACCCCAGTAAAATATCTTACTTTATGTTGGAAGTCAATCCAGGGTTTTATTACCGTCACAAATTACTGTAACGAACGGGAATCAAAACAAAACAAATCAAATTGATTAGCTGGCATGAGTCAGTAGGGCGAATAGGAGAGCTCCGGATTTTCGGAAAATTAATGTTGATTAATTTATGCTTGTTAATTTTGGTTAGAAACAACACCACTTCATGGTTACTTAAAAGGGTTTGACGCAGAATGTGCACTTCGCAAAATGAGCACTTGACGCAAAATGTGCACTTCTCAAAATGAGCACTTATCAAGATGAGCACTTCTCAAAATAAGCACTTCTCAAAATAAGCACTTCTCAAAATAATGCGAATTTATAATTTTGCGAAGTGCACAATCTGCGTCAAACCCCATCTTGATGTTAAAAAACTCGCATCGAAATCTTGCTTTCGTGAGATCTTTCATGTAGCGTACAGCGATACAATTAAAGACCCCGCTGCACGCTACAAGAAACGCTCCACCCAAATTTGTGGCCTAAGTCTTAGGAGCGTATTCGCCGCTGCCTGTTTTTTTTTCTAGGTTTATCACCATCCAGCAATTAGTTAGATAATCAAACAATAGAGCCTAGCTTTTCAAAACTTCTCTCACGAAAACATAATCTCCTCACACAATGTCGCCAGTTACCAGCCGGTTCATTGTCAAATCATTGACAGGTGTTTAATATCTATTGTAGGCACAACTACAATGGTGTCAGGCCTCACGACTTTACCTTCTTCAGATTCAATGGCTCATGCTAACGATACTTCTATATCCATTGCTTCTTTTAAACACAAAAACATCATCGAAGTAGGTCAAATCTTTCAATGTATAATATTGACATTCGGTGCGGTCAGTTTCAAACAAAAGACGGTCTTCCATTGCTTGGTTAGTTCACTCTAGTGTCTAGCAAAGTTATTCCGATACTTCGATGTACGATGAATTCCGAGGTACTTTAAGATTCAATAACAAGTTCCCATATACGGATGTACTATTTGTAATATTATATTGTTGATCATTCGGTCGCGTGATTAGATTTTATTGAATGGGCTGATGTGGTTTGATTGTTGGGGCACCGAAGTTTAGGCGCCGTTCGAGGCAGATGATTGGCGGCGCATGCGTCCCTTGTTAACAGTAATAATGATTGAAGTGGTTGATGGCAGATAAACGTAAATTAGGTAAAGCTTATTTGCTTCTTTTGCGACTGCTAAGTGTAAATTCGAAATTAAATGAAAAACAAATAAGAAGAATACACAGAATATGCTTCATTCAACAACAAAATGAAAGAATATAAGGCCAATGAGATTTTTATCAATGTCTCGGATCATTTGCATAATTCTTATTAAAATATTTTAGCTTATTGACGTTTATGCCAGTGTCAAGGTTTAATTAGATAGTCAATATGATTCATCTTCATAATAAATTGTGTTGAGGAAGACCAGTAGGATAATCGTAGAATAGTTTTGAAAGGAGGAAATTTCTAAACACGTCATTTAATGCGCATTGAAACAAATAAATGGTATTATCATTTATTATTAGTATATTAAGGAATATTTATGCAAAACAAAAATCATTATGGAAAATACGAGTCTAGAATCCAGTCATTGATTATATAATTTGTATAATTATAGTTAACAGGGAAAAAACAATGTTACCATACATTTGGTTGCTGAGTCGATATACATACATTTATATGGACGGGATACCGACGCACAAACGGTTACTTCGTATTCAGAAAATCATTCTGAACCCCTCCACATAGAACATTTTTAAAGATCGATGGAAAATATACTTGTGGGGGGCTCGCTTTGGTGTCCCTTCCACCCTGTATATCGAGTCAGAGACCAATTATACACTAGTCGAAGAAACAAATTTCTCGGAGCCGTTTTCAAGGAACGTGCTTCAATTGCTAATCAATGGTTGTTCAGCCATATTATTCCCCGGAACAGTAGTTAGATATAGACTGCTAATTATAGACGTTTCCGACACGTTATCCGGTCATTTAGATTCAAGCATGAGTAATCTTAACTGCGAAAGTGTATTATAACGCTTGGCCCAGACGCACGATCAAGCGACAGCGAATAGAGACAAGCAAACTGATCCCAATTTATTTGGGGCCGCCACAGCGTATCTTTTTCTTCCATACTCCTCTTTTAGAGATGATCCTTGAGATGGTCAAACGCGCCCCAAAACGCATATGCGTTTATGGGAGACCCTAACCTGGCCCTGTGTCTCTGAACATGCACTTTCATGTAAACACATCTAATAAAATCCAGTAACACGAAGCAAACACTGGCTTTCGGGCGATCAATCGTGTGTTAAAGATCGCTCGTATCCGCGTTGTAACTACAGTTAATGGGTTTCAGAAAGCAGGATGCAAATAACTCCAAATTTTTCGTCTGGTCAGCGGCACTGCCTTCTTTACTCAGCGCGTACATGAATTAAACATTAATGCTTCGCAAAACCTCAATTCATGCAGCTTTCCACAATTTTGCAAGCAATGTGTGCGCCGGACATTATAGAAAATTGTAGGAAAGTGTGTGTGCGGTATTGTACTTATCTAAATATCAGCGAAAGCCAAGTTGACTCGCCTGAAGCAGCGGGCTGTGGCCATTTAAATTGGCCATAATTGTTATTTTATTTTCCCTGGTCTTCTGGTCAGGTTCGCTTTCTTTGGGTTACTTTGTCATCTTTCTACTTATTTCAGTTCAATATCTATAAAGCAATAGAGATATAAAACTCGGGAGATAAATCTGATATAGATTTCAATATGTAGACTGTAGGTAATGCTCTAGAGTGAATCGAGACGATATTTTTACCTCGAGGGTAAAACCTGGATGAGGCTGGTACTAGAACGTGGATATTGGAACAAACGGAGAGGCTCACACCAACAGCGGGCAAAGTCAGGCTGTGGATGATGATGATTTCATCACCATGCCCTCGAGTGGTCTCGAATTCTCGATCCTTGTTCCCTTGCTGTAAGAAATCCGCTCGTAATATAATGCTCTTCTGGCCCAAATATTTTCTTGCCTGGGTAAGTGCGTTAATTAGTATGTTCCAGATAGTATTTATGGTGGGTCGATACTGCTGACCTACACCTGATAAAACTCCTTTATCAAATCCAACAGCGTCTGCGTAGAGAGACAATTGTAAGTGAAGCCTGAACTAGGTTAGTTTATTTTTTTCTAGGTGTACTCATATGCAAATTATGTATATGTTACTCAGACACGGACATAGTTTTATACTAACGTTTCACTGAAGTCTGGAGACCTAGTTTTCGTTGAATGCACTAAGAATACTTATTTCTATGTGCAGAAATGTAGACTGGTATTTATATGGTCACTTAGGCAAATACATTAAAACGTTTCGTGAGAAGAATATCTGAGAAATGTTCTTGAAGATGGTCTAGATTTTATGAAGGTTCCGTACTCAAAAACTGTTCAAGGAACTTAGGATCGACCGTCTTTGATGGTCCTAGGATCCTCGATGCAAAAACTATGAGTACCGTAATTGTTAACGATATTCCAAATGTAGACGACGATCTTATCAAAGCAGTTGTGTCTATAATAGGAGTAGCTGTTATCAAACATGCACCTAAGTGTGTTTTAAGTCAACTGACCTAGAAATCCAAATGCCCGTAGTAGTTGCATAGCGTAGTAGATTAATTTAGGCTAAGATATGGTCAGTGTCATCGGAGTTTTCTGAACTCCAAAGCATAACGAGTGCTACTTCAGTAATAAAAAAGGATTCTGGTTCAAAAGATTATGGCTGTGCAGTTAAATACATTTATAGCCCTACATTCTTACGGACTGTTCACTTAGATGACGTTTATAACAAGATTAACTTAGAAGTTATAGCATGAAAAATCTTGATGTTAAAAAGCCTTGCGGCCTCCAAAGATCTAAAGAAATATATCGCATATCTCATAAAATGTCTCATTGTGAAAAGGAGCACGCCTTTTTTAAGTATCACAAAGATTGACATTTTATACTTTACGCCCTCAATCCACACTAGAGAACTTGAATATTGAAAAACTATATGCGAGTGGTGTTGACCGGTCTAACCAGCCATTACATTTCTTAGGACATAAAACGGTCTAGCCAACGAATGTCCTTTACATCTGTAATGCGAACCAACTTTATCTTGCGACAATCTTAAGCACTTTACCGTCTACCACAGCTTGCCAGGATGAGCGCTTAATGCTCGATTTTGCAACATGATCATTATCAACACCAGTCTAAATAATTAAAGTGAATTTGTCTCTAACAGCTGTTCGTAAGCGAAACCACGGATAATAATGGGAGGTCAAGATACGTCTAGTCATATTGAACGCTGACTCACGACTGACTTGCAATTCACAAAACGTCATATCTTTTTTCCGACCCAGTACAATATCAACCTTATTGTTTTTGCCGAAGAATTGGTTTGGATAAGTCATGGCGTGTGTAGTCATACAGAGCTTAACGCCTGTCCACAATTAGTTGCATTTGCGATGTAGTTACAGTTAAAAGTGGCGTTGAATCAAACAGTCTTGAGTTCTCGGGGATCGTTGGATGGGCTTGTATTCTCGATAAAGCTGATTACACACTTGTCACGGTTGCATGGGAAACAAGTGTGTAGACCGGCTTAGCAAGAGAAGTGGTTTGTTACTGTCATTAGATTTGAGTGTGTTTAATGTCAAGAGAGAGGCTTCTTTTATTGGTTCCGTTTTGTTGTAACATAATATAAAGTTCTTCCTCTCTTCTCGATTTATGACAGCCAGTTTTGTGGGCTGGTTTCGTGTGAACGGTCATTTACGTGGCTATGGCATTTCATGTTTCCCACTTTTGCTGTTTTCAAAGACGTCCTCTTCTATTTGCAATTTCTATAAGACAAAACTCCAACCATCTAATGGATATTTGCCACTTTTACTGCAAAGAAAAGATCAGATTTTATCCCAAAATCGGTCAAGAAAATAAACACGCAGTCATCGAAAACATTTACTATCAGCTACCTACTTCCATTACCTAGATTTTTTGTCTCCGATAGCGTACTACTGAATCGATTCGACCCATAACAAAGGCTTGTACTCATTCATTCTACGTTTCAATATTGAAGGTAACTGTTTTTGCAACCAGCTTTCCCTTTAGTGGGTTGATAATGCGAATTTCGCAAGGGCGAATTTGAACGCGATCAGCTTATCTTAATCTCGTTCAAGAGCTGTCTTAGTCACTATTGATGTAAAATGTTGACACTGCGCTGTAATTGTTCTGTGACCGTCGATTAATGAATATTCAGTAGCAAATAATTGCTCAAACAAAGCGAATAGGTTCGTCTTTGGAGACGAAGGATTAAAAGAAGATTCCATAGAGATTAATATAGCAGTTGACGGTGTAGAAGTGATGTCATTGGCGACATGTGGGCGCGTTACAGATATTTTCTGCCTACTGCTTTGTAGTAAATTACAGGAGTGACAGTTACTATTAGTTTTAGGTGTCTGGAAAAAGCAATGGGACTGTTTTAGGAACAAATATCTAAGAAGTTTAAAGGGTGTAAAAAGACCCTTGACGAAGCCGAAAGGCACTTGTTCTCCCCGTCATTGCGATCACTTTTTTGTTCTGGACCATACCTGGGAACCTTCTAGTTACGGAGATATTGGAGGTCAAAGTTTTTTTTTAAATACTACTTTTTAAGTTTTTAAATCTAGTTTAATTACCTCCATGACCTTTTTACTATTAAAAACATCCATCAGCACCAAGTTTTGAGTACGTTAAATTGAGTTTTACCGTAAAACGTTATTTTTAACCCAAAAAAAGTCGTTTCCCAGCAATAATTTTTGCATAGGTTTACTTTGTTGTACATAATGCTTGGTTGACGGCTTCGTGAAGGGTCCGTTTACACCCTGTATTTGTCTTTTACCTCGGTAAACTGGACAGTGAACATTCCATTCCTTTAAGAAACAACCTAGCATTGATCTAAAACTCAGCAGTTCCGGTAAGAACCAGAGCGCGAAGATAAATATCGCGATACTAGGTAATTTCGCAAATGCTAGTCCTCAATGAAACGTGTCTTTCGAAACGCCACCGCGTTGATTGTAAGCGCCGCCTACGCACATCCTGTGATCTCCATTGATTCATTAGCTCAGTGATACTCAAACTGATGCATGCTTTTCATTGTTATGTGTACATCATTGCCGATACAGCAGCAGCCAAATACTGGTATTCAGCTGATTCCGGTTAGTCTGGAAGCCGACTCCAACATTGGGAAAAAGGAAGATGATGATGATGATGATGTCCATACAAACTCTTCCGAAAATGGCTCATATTACTCCATACGAAACTGCTGTGCGAAAATGGGCAACTAGGATGAATTCTATCTCCTTTTAAAGTTTGACATTCAAAAGAGCTTTTTAATGGCCTAATTATTGACATAAATGGTTAGACTTCGACTGTTTGAAAATGTTAAAAAAATACCGTATTTGGTTTGGCGATCAGTGGTTTAGGTCGTCAGGGAGAGTCAAAGTTTCGTCTTTATGAATGCACCTATAGCTTGTGGCACGAAAAAAAAAGCAGTCAGGGAGCTGTCGAATAACATCTTCTGCTCAAGTACTGATCTTTTAGTCCTGTGTGCTAGATTACATACAGCCCAGAAAAACGTTGAGTACCGTTGCATAAACTGGTTGATTCATCCTGCGTTTGTTTTAAAGACGTGCACCGACTGTTGACAGGTGGCTTTGTCTAACGGGGCCGAGGAAATTCATTTGTTTAACTAGGTTATCAGTTATGTTGGCCTAGTCTCGATTGCTGAGATTAAACTGTGAAATAAGATCTGAAAGATAGTCTGTCTTTTTATAATCAAAGGGCTCCGGCACCTTAAACCCAAGGGCGGATAGATCCAGTCAATTGTTGCCTAAATATAGTTAAGTATTATATAGCAACCAGATCCAATCAATCAAAGTAGTAGTACAGAATTGCTACAGTTGTTAAACACAATGTTGATAAGCTAAAAAGTCCATTAAAAATAAAATAAATAATACCTAAAACAATTGCGATAAAACTAATAACAAGGAAATTAGTAAGTTTATAAAAATAATTAGCTTCTTTATGTTAATTAAATGTATAAAATGATACATAACACTGTGCTTGATAACCCGAGATAACACGAGAACAATGCTACTATAGCGTTTGGTGATAAATCGGAATACATTGTTGTTCTTATTTACTTATAAAATGTCTGATATGAATGAGTCATAGCAACTGAAGTTAGGGATACAAACAGAACAGCAATAATGCCTAGTAGAACGCGAACTGAGACGGGAAGTATATTTAGAAGAAGACAAAAATTACGCAGCATCGACTTCGACTGAAAATGGGATAAAAGAGGATAATGATGATGTTTGTAAACGCACGCGCGATACAGGAGAATTTCCTAGAGTGGGGCAACGTTTTTTAAATAAAAAAATATATTACTTATACGTTGTTGATGCATAGTAGAAACCAAAACGTCGTCCATGTAGCAAATTTCAATTTGTTTTGAGTCATGTAGTCTGAGATCTTTTAATAATTCTGCAAATTTTCTTGCAAGTCTTTCCCTTATATTTCTTCAAATAATTTCTATGCATCCTTCTTCTTTTCCGACTCCTTCCGCTTTTATAGATATTTATACATTGTATTTGGTTAAAATCTTTTGTCATTCCCATCATGTTCTTTCTGTCTACCAAAACCAATGTAATCATCAATCAATTATTAACTAGGGAATTGATCAGTTATGTATTACGTTAGTTATTATTATTATTTATTATGTACTAGGCTCCCATAAACCAGCAGGTGTTCAGAACATCCGTGTGTGTAACTGTGTAGGACTGTAGGTATGTACTTAATTAATGTCAACTACAATTAACGTAATAAAACTGAATCACGACTTCCCGGTAGCCTGGTAGTAATTTACCTGTTGCAATGAATCGGGACGACCACAGAACTAAATATGTTGTAGGGAAAACTTTACTTAACTAATGAAGTTATTGTAACCATTAATGACCAAATAAATAAATTCCTCTTGAGTTCACCAATGTTTATGAATCGTAAAAGACAATTTTCCGGCCATGTTTGGTAAAATGTTCCATGTACATATAATGTCATGTAAAACCCATGAGATCATTTTATTTGCCCAAACTAAAGTAAATAGAGATAAATTTATGAGAGACGCAAAAAAAAAACGAATAAACAACACAACGTATAGAAGGTATCGATGGTTTTAATCATCTTCATGAGTTAGTCACAAGATAAACAAACTAACAAAAACTGCATAATTTGCAAGTTCTCATGCTAAAATACACCTCGTTTAACATAAAACATAACAAAAGAAGGTCATCTACAATAACAAAGCCTATTAGCTTATATAACGACTACAAAGTGACTTCTTTGTCACATCAAAACAGATACGTTAAAAAAACGAACGTCGCTAATGGCGGGAAAAATCTGTGACTCATTCATTCATAAAATATTGCTCAACGTGTTTTATCACAACAGGTGTTAATTTATTTGCTGATCGTCATCTTTTAATAGCTTTACTATTCATTTATTAAGAAGATTACACAGTATGACAGTATTGTTGACATTGACGTGGAATTTGGCGCCAAATAGGTAATTTGTTGTCTCTGGTCCTGCAAAGAGGTCAGGAATTGGGTTAATAGCCGGGATGGCTAGGGAATCAGACCTATTTATTGGTAGGTAGCCTTTTACTTTTATTCATCGAGTTTTCATTCATCAGATGCGTCATGTTATGTTGTAGACATTGTGAAACGGAACTAATGGATCCGATGACCAATATATCACCGTCATTTTTCATCCAGGCATGACGAATGTAATGTCTTAGTAAGACTTGATGTAGGTTACCACTATTAGGGCCTAGAAACGACTAAAAGCGACGATTACCAGACAAATGTTTGGCGAAAATAAACCATGCGTCTCGTCCGAAATAGGATCTTAAGAAAATGAGAACAGACATAAAGGGCGAATGTCAGCAATGAACCTTAACTACATCGACATATCTAAAACTGCGTCCAAGGGCTGTCGACATCGTGGTTGTGTCATTTAAAACGAACAGTTCTTAAACGCAGTTTGAATATGCTATCGTTCAGTTTTATTGGTGAAATTCGCCCGTAAGGAGCTGACAAATCTTCGATGGAGATAAATATGACTGGAAACACAAACAAATTACCCTTGTTGATTCTAACTTGAACGAATATACCTTTGGAGTTCCTAGCAATACACCATTAATTAGATAAGCATGAAAAGTGGCCAAGACACTCCTAAGGTTCGTGTTACAAATAATAAAATTAACAAAAACACAAATAAATCCCAGCAGGTGGCACCACTGGCAACTGCTCCAGATTCGTTCGCGATAAGAGAAATGTAGAAAGTGTTTTACTAATGTAATTTCTATTCACGACACTTTTCCATTTAAATCAGAATACCTCACAGGCCAGCTTGCACCAAAAAATATGCAATTTATAGCTACGCGTATTTAAAACATCATTATGTCTCTGTCATCTCCAAATGATTGACAGAATTAGAACAATGACTTAATTTTGTATTTAGTGAGTGGTGGACGAGGTGGTGCAACCGCGTCTTAGAAAAAAAAAATGCTTTAAAATGATACAATAATTTCTTAACAAAAGCCTGCAGCGTAATATTACAATTAAATTATTCATCTTTGCAACGTAGAAATAAAATATTAATTCCATAATTAGCAGTAATAGTATCTTCATTGACTATGAAACGTGACCAAGATATTGGAATAAACATCCTCGTTTTTAAAACAATACTGGCAAAGGCACGATCCGGCGAAATCGTGAACCGTACGCATCGAATTAGCATTGTGAATCGATTAAATGCGCACAGTTGTCACACACTCCTCGTGATATCCGAACGCAAATTGCATTTGTCCGTTTGACAGGTGCAATGTGCGTTCAGAAACTGATTTCCTGAATGGTCTATTTTCCCTATAGTTGGCCTCGGACTTGTTACCACGTACGTGTTTCTGAACATAAAACAAAAACTAAAGTAAATTAAAAAAATCGAAGATTATTTTGCGTTGTTCAGCTACTTCTGATCGTTTCTTCATCTACAACGGATTCTATCGCTTTTTGTTATAAGAATTTGTTGAAGCAATTAGATTTGGCCGTAGTTAACTTATCAAATGTTTAACTGAGTATTTTCTGGTTTTTTGGGGTCACTTTGTGAATTAAACTATTTCAATTAGCAAAAAACTTACGTAACCATAGTAAAAAAACAAACTTACATTCAAATAAACTCAAGTTTTATAATTGGTCCGAATTTCCGCGCCGTAAATTTTTAATACAGCCAAATAAATTATATTCTAGTCTAATTGATAACTATATTTACAATTGAAGTCGACTGTAGACCATTATTACCACATTTATAATTTTTTTCGCTACTCGTTAATTGAGGCAAGGTCGGCCAGTTGGTCAGTTTACTTTCTCTCATATTACGTAAATTACGACCTATAGCACTGGACCAGTACTGCGGTAATAACAGGATTTTATTACTGTGTTTACAAGGTAAATGACTGAAAATATGGAGGCCTGGTAGGCGGGTAAAGTACCAAAGAATAAAAAAACTTGATTCGTCAGTGACAGTCCCATATTTTAAGGTTCATCACGATCTTCCTGCCCTTTTTTCGCCTGTATATGTTTTTATCCTACTTTTGGGTAAAGGCCTTCCTCGACTCCCTCCATTTTTCGCGAGCACGCGGGTCCTCCTTCCAGTTTTGCCCCATTTATCTTCTTCCTTACATGTGTACAGGTCCTCATCTTAGCATGTCATTTCACCTCCCTTTTTTGTCAGTTTCATTGATGTTCCTCTACTTTATAGGCAGGGACAGGGGAGGATATCCTATAATAAAATTCTCTCCGCAATAGCAGTTTGAAATAAAGTTATTTTCCCCAAAAAAATAATTAAACATCCGCTGACTACGGCTGTTACCCTGTGCCTATTGTGTAAAGACTTAATTACCCCCATTTAAATGATATCATTACAATTATTTTGAGGACAATAGAACAGGAAAATGCGATGTAACTCTTTCAATACATCATAAAACAAAAACTGTGATCATGGCAATACCATGAGAATGGTGACAGAATGATGTAAGTTGTATTGCCTTATCTTGAACACGAGTAAGAAAACTGTAATCATGGGTATGACTGCAAATCGATTACTAAACTAAAGTTACAACGTTTAAAAACATTTGATAAACGTTTGTTTTCTAGAATAGCAATTTGAATTTATAGCTGTTCATTATAAATTCTAACGTTATACGCTTTGTGAATTTTAATTTTATGACGCGTGTATATTTTTTCCTCGCTAGTATTAATAATAAAGCAGTTTTTAAGTTCGTCTTCGTATTGTAACTTGTATTTTCCTCAAGGATTCGAGTTTAGATGCATCGTACAGTTGCACAGGACATAAATAGGTCGTCACTTACTTTTTGACTACCGTATTAGGCCAAGCTCGAACTGGCTTCAGAGATATTCTCACAATGGAAGGAAGTTCACAGACCGTGCGTCATCGCGCGTAAAAAAAGAACGTTTTGATTATTATACTCTGTGGTAAAAAAGTAAAAAGGCGCGAACGCATTTGATATTTTATTTTTTCAAAGGGACTGGCCGGGCGGGTTATTCAAAAAAGCATCACGTGTTGCATTTGAAATTCGAATAGTCCAAACATAGATATTGTTTGTTTTTAAAGATGTGTTTTATTTGCGTTTGAATAGCTCTATGGTCGTTATGTTTTGGTTATAGGAATATAGGCGTTACTCGATGAATAATGTTATGTTTCTGCAGTTATACTTAAATAATTGTGTTTGAAAAAATTAGCATATTGTAGTGTAAAAAGAAAATTATGTACTTTCTACGCCTTGATAGCTCAACTCAGCCGAGAAAGAATAAAACGTTTTTTGACACTTAAAAATCTTGTTTTACTACTTTCATTAGCATATTTTAAACTGAACCGTCCATTACTCCAGTTTTCTATTGTATATGTCTATATCACAGTTTCTATGTCAATCTGTTTACAGAGCATCGTATATGAATAGTTCTAAAAGTCGCATGTCACTGACCTATCGGACGACACCCTAACAACGTTACATCTTCACACACCTCAATCTTTAATACAAAGGTGCAAAGTCTAGAATCGTTTGAACCAGGTGTATTAGTTGAAGGCTGTTAAGGTTGGCTGGCTGTCAAAAGTTCCGGACAATGGCGTTTCGCGTCACACAAATGCATTGGAGGGTTCCGGATCGGTGCATGTCATTATTATGTAAAATAACCCTTGAATGCGTTTGGGAGACCCGGTATTTCTACTGTGAACTGTTAAAATCGGAATTATATTCGGATACGGTGCTTTTTAGGGGAACTTGGTCATATTATTAGAAAACTTTTCAGAAGGGGCAGGTACTCATGTATTAACAACTTTGTAATGGGCCCAAGGACAATCCTGAAATATAGGAAAAAAAATGTTTCATACCCAAATGCACAAAATTTAATTAGTTTACAATAAACCGACTGCGGTATATTTTAAATAATAAATAGTATTATTTACCCCTATATCAGGAACATACTAGGAATTAGGATCACCAATACATTTACAAAGCTTTGAAATATTTTCCGACATTCTGCTGAAAAGTTCAGGAGTGGGCGTTTTCGTGCCGAAATTTTCCGTCTCTTCAAGTAAAGTTCTCGCATAAAATAAGCTAAGGCAATAGAATTCGAAGATATACGTGCAAACTGCAAAGGAAGTTTGAAGCTATTTCATGAAACTAATGGATCGTAGATATTTTATAGACCGCAATTCATATTCAATGCCCATAATTCAGGATTGATCGTTTCTTCGTACCAGAGATAAGGGATTGAGATATCTATGGTCTTATCTGGCGGGAATTAGTTATCTGTGAAACTGTCATGGCCGTCTTTTCCCGCGTAATTTGCATTGCAGTGGTGGTTCGGAGAAAGCTGTTGACAGAAAGGAAAGCGGCCCTAAGGAAACTTCTCCAGATGTTTTCGCCATAAGAATAGTCAATTTATTAGTAACTGCAAAACATCCGCTCATGCAGATTTAGTATTACTCATAAGTTATACTACATTTCTTAGAATTTGTAATACTGCAGTTTACAGCTAAAGTGAACCATCTTATTCTTAAGTATTCTTAGAGAACAAATTAGTTTATTAGTATACAGGAGGACATCATCGCAAATAATATTCTCTTGACATACTCCCCGTTGGCGAGTTCAGACACGAAGTTTTGAGGACATTGCGGAAAGGACCAAAGCGGGAAGCTTCGAATATTGTCACAGTTTTTGTCAGACTATTCTGAAACACTGAGTGCCTCTTGCTCGAATCGAATGAAAATCGGTTCCTGCGTTCGATACCCAGGTCGGGCAAAGTGTTAATTGATTTTCCTTTATAGAATTTCTCTATTTTTATATATATTCTATATTTCTCTATTCTTATTTTTCTATAACTGGCGAAATGGGTGTAATATTAGGTACACCTTTGCCTATCCCTTCGGCGATTACAGGCGTGATGTTAAAATCTCAGTTGCCGTTTCCAAACACGGAATTTTGTAGACGATGCAGGACTAAAACGCGAAGACACCATCACTCAAAAGCTTTTTTCATACTCTTCATACAAAAAGCTCCGTGATACCGTGTCTACTCAAGAGTGACATAGGTGCCAGGATAAGCAAAGTTTAATATTAGCTTAGTATTCATAATAGCTACTCCAAACATTTAGTCTTCCGTGGTTTCCGTTCACAATGACTCATCCAACGGAAGTGCGTTGATGTTAATCTTTGTTACGATAGCCAATTCGAAACATGTTAATTATTACTTTACGCATTTGTGAATTCGCGCCAGTATCCCGTGGAGGTAGAAACTTCACATCAGGTGTAATAATTACTGCAGCATTTTTTTGTAAACTGGAAATTTTCGAGGATGGATGCCACGCTGGTACCCCGACTGCATGGGGTAGATGATTATATGGAATATTTTCACATCTTTCGCTCTTCCACAATAACAGTAGGAATGGATAGCAGCATTATACTCCAGCGTTCTTTGGTTAATTCATCCATCACCCACTGCTGGGTATAGGCCTCCCCTTTTTTCTGCCATAGTTCGCGGTTCTGTGCGTCCCGTATCCAGGTGTTTCCCACGACTTTGACGATATCGTCAACCCAACCAGCTTTAGGACGGCCCTGATTTCTTTGGCCAAACCTTGGCCACCACTCGGTCAAAGCCTTGCTCCATCGGCCATCTCCGCGTCAATTGACATCAGAAAATTACCTACAACACCCATTCTTCTTAATTTTTTTTTCGGCCCTTAGCCTTGTCTCATACCGTGGTTTGAATATTAGCAAGTCAGCAAAGTGGTGAAGGGCAAGGCTGAGTCCAGGGTGCGCCGGACCTACGGTAGATCGTTCATCAGTCGTAGCGAAACCAGTATTAGCTGACCACGCACTGTCACTTACGGGATATCTTCAGTGATTTTCAATTATTCTGAGCTCCCGATATTCGGACGCTGTTGTAAGCGCCCTGATCGCGGGATGACAGGAGAATGCGGGTGAATTGCTTCTCTTGACAGCTTTTAATGTTTGTCCGTGTAAAAGTCTCCAGTGGTTGGTCCCTGACTGCAGTAGATGATCAGCTAAAGTAATGTTAGTGATGTTCAGCTAATGTTCCCGTAAGTGACAGTGCAAGTTTAGTCATAAACCGTGAAAGCTTTAAACAGTATAAGCTGGCCTCTTATTCTATTGAAACTCCTACGCTATGCCAGGTCAAGGTCAAAGTGTTACCATTGATATGTTCCCTACAGTTCGAAAACTGGATAAATCTTCTTGATATGTAAACATCAAAACTTGTGGAGGATATTTTGATGCACTCCCATACCAGTTTAATCCTACAGATGTGATGCCAATTTCAGAACCCGTAGATTAGAGCATTTAACTTCTATACAAGTCAGAAACTAAGATCCTCCATGTTTGTTTTGATTTAGTACATGAAAACGTACATGTAGCGGAACAACTGTCATTAATTTTGCGTAGCCAAGGAACGGGCTGTCATTTTGAGAATAAATATAGATTTAGTGTGGAGGGTCGTGTAGTTTCTGACTAAGAATAGATAGATCCCTTCTCGTGAGTTGTAAGATGTTATTGAATAGGATTTAGTACATATACAGCTACAATATATCCTGTGTTTAACCTAGCAACAATAACAGTATGCATTTATGAATTAAAGAAAGAGAGAGAGATAGAAGAGCGAGAACGAGGGAGGTGAGATTTAACAATATTATTGTAAAAAAGACTAAGAATTTTGCTTTTATAGTCCGAACCAGGATCATAACCATCTCACATTCAGGAAATCTTGCTTGTGTTAATGAAAGTTTTATGAATAACTAGCTATGCCCCGCGGTTTCACCCGCCGCTTCTGACTTGTTTTATTTTTGCGTACCGTGATGTTATATAGGGTGTAAACGGACCCTTCACGAAGCCGTCAACCAAGCATTATGTACATCAAACTAAGTCACCCTACGCAAAAATTATTGCTGGGAATTATTGCTTGGGATTTTTTGGGGTGAAAAATCACTTTTTACGGTATAAATCAAAGTAACGCACTCAAAACTTGGTGCTGATGGATGCTTTGAATAGTAAACGGGTCAAGGAGGTAATTAAAGTAAAGTTAAAGCCTTAACAATTTGTATTTAAAAGAAAACTGGTGAAAAAATTGGAACTTTGACCCCCAATATCTCCGTAACTAGAAGGTTCCCAGGTATGGTCCAGAACAAAAAAGTGATCGCAATGACGGGGAGAACAAATGCCTTTCGGCTTCGTTAAGAGTCTATTTACACCCTTTATAGCCTATAGCCTTCCTCGATAAATGGGCTATCCAACACTAAAAGAACTTTTGAATTCGAACCAGAAGTTCCTGAGATTAGCGCGTTCAACCAAACAAACTCTTCAGCTTTATAATATTAGTATTGATGAACCTGGCACAATTTAAACTCAAGTGAACCCTCGAACTGTATTTGCTTCTCTACTTGACCAGCCATTGAAAATTTGCATAACACACTTTACTTTGTGTAATAAAAGCAAGCGATATGTCTTTGACATTAATATTTTATTGATGTTTGTTGCAATTTTATTGCCCTTCACATGCGATCAGTGACTGCCATGTCTGGCCAATAAAAATCAGAAAAGAGACATAAATATTGCCAGTTAAGAAATAAAAGGCATTTCGAGCAACATGTTTTTCATTCATGTGTTTCTTATCCTCTCCAGTCATTGGCACGAAACGCTTAAATTCAATGTTTTTCGTTTTTATCTTATAAACAAGAGACGTATGATGATGGAACAGATTGTCTGGCTTCGCCAACACTTGATAAACCATTTTTTTTGAGCGTAATCAAAGTAAGGTAACCCTCGTTCCAATGAGAGCTTTTACCGTTTTGGGAGCAGTGATGGGACTTGGGTAGACCACCAGTGGCGACGGTTCCATAGAACTCGATTCCTACCTACCATCCCTTCCCTTTGAAAAATGGCACAGTCAGTAATCTATAGACAAATAATATGTGATTACATTAAAAATACTCCAGATCACAAAAATTGACCCTTCGCTACTGTAGACCACCATTGTTTCCAGTTCTTGAAATATCCTTCTTTGTCTCGAATCTCACTGTTTCTTGCATTTTCTCTGCACACTTGCTCATTTCCTGATAAAACCGCTAATAAAAGCTCTCGGAAGACAAGTATAAAACTACGTAATACCAGCTGATTGCCTGTCTTTATGTCAGCATAAAGATTTATTATTAAAACTGAACATTAAAGGCTACATAATCAGCGACCAGTTAGCTAAATCAGTGTAATGTTATGGCAATCTGGCGCAGAATGTTGATTGCACATAGAAGGTGACTGGGGACGCAAGTATTTCTGTCTTTGTGTATACTCGCCCTGTTATGGTATGACCAAGTTAGAGACGGTTTTCCGTAAACAAAAATGTAATTTGGTTGCTGATTTACTGCAGTACGTTCTTCTTTACTTTTTAACAGTAGCGAAGTGTCAATTTTTGTAAGAGGTAAGCCGAAGTATACATCTTTAATGTGATTATATTATTTGTCTGTAAAATACCGACTATGCCATTTTTCAAAGGGAATCCGGTAGGAATCGAGTTGTATGGAACCTTCGCCACTGCTTTTTAATAATATTTACACCTGTGTTGTAAGGATCTTTTGTTGCTAGAATGGCAGAGACAACTAGCTTTGTTGGTAAACATTTGATATTCTTTTTTCGCGAAATTGTATTGAAAAAAGAAGATGGCGGTCGCCGCGGTGTGAGTTTTGATTTTAGCCACGCGCCCGAAATTCGTTGTTGGGTTTTTCCACCAGGAATGACTCAGTAGCAGCCCAGATTCTGGACCCAATATAAAGAAGGATGGCAAAAGCCAGATTATTTAATTACAAGCTGTTGACTGCGACTTCGTACGCATAGAAATTTTGATGTAAGAGTGAGAAAAAAAAATAAAAGAACGTAATTATGTGCTATTCCGGACTACCAGGCGCGAAGGCACCTAAGAAGCCGATTCTTGCCGGCTTTCCTTCGAGAACAAGGCACTCTATCTCTGCGCCTAATTTCATCCAGATCCGTTCATCAGTTCTGGCGTGATTGAGTCACAAACATCTTTCACAAAGTTTCGCATTTAATAAGATATTTGCAAGTTTTTTAATAATAATCCCTACGGGTTGGATTATTTAGAAAAACCACAGGCGTTCCTATTATGTCAGTGTTTGTTTTTGTGTTATGGAATGAGAAGAATTTTTAATGATTGTTTAACTTTTTATATACATAGGGGTTGTTTGATAAAAGGTGACGATGCTGCGGGCGTAACAATGTCCGTAACTCGGTACTATAAAAACCGTAACTTGAAGACAAGCAGTTTTAGTTTTATTTTTGTGTTTTGTAGAATTTTGCATAAGAATGTGTTTATTATATCGTTCAGTTCTAAACAATACATGAATGACTACATTAATTTATTAAGACGTATTAAATAATTTGAATAGGAATGCAGAATTAATAAATTATTATATATATATTATGAATTATACATGGTGATAAATCTTTACAGGTATTAATATTATAATTCTCTGGTTCATAATTCTTAATGAAATTCAATATCAAAAAGCATGCACTTCATGCCGATTTTAGTGGAAAACATTGTATTTTAATTTAATTCCATTGAAAGTCCATTGAGATAGTATGAAGTGCTATACTGCCTCGTTGATGTGGTCGCAAGCGCGACTGCTGAGCAAGAGGTCCTGGGTTCGATTCCCGGGTCGGGCAAAGTGTTATTGGGTTTTTCCATCAGGAATTTCTCAGTAGCATCCACTAAGTATGAATTTATACCTGGTTGATGCCTATAGGCTCGCCTGTTACATGGGACTTAAAACATAACTGGCGAAAAGTGTGTACTATTAGGTACACCTCTGCCTAACTCTTCGGTGATTACAAGCGTGATGTTATGTGATTCCTTTTACCATACAAATGTGCAAGGATCGGCAAATTAGATTATGAAGCCAAAGGACTACCCAATATGACTGCGATTTACATAGTCTGGGACGAAAGCTATTCTATTTTGAACTTTACTCTACCAAGTTTAAAGTTGCAAGTGCAGTGGAGTGTTTTTATACATTGCAGATACTCTTCGGCCGTAACTTTTGGATTGGCAATTCCAATAAGAATTTCATATTTGATGGCGCACATTTTAAGGGTTTAAAATATTTTTATGCTTTCCTTTATGACATCATCAGTGAAGCTTTATGTAACTTTATAAGAGTCATCAACCCGTTAAATTATTCAAATTCTGTAGGTACTAGGTACCAAGTTCACTGACGGTCGATCATTTTTCAACCTTATTACTAAGGGCTTAAGGGTGAAAACGTCAAAAGTACAGTATTACATAATACAGGATTATCTTTCTCACCGAGTAATCTATTGATTTTGTAGTAAGCTTAGTTACCGATTAAAACATACGTTTAGGATTTCACAAAACACAGACGTTTTGAACATAAACACGACATCAACATCATTCTCCTGCCCTTATCCCAATTTCTTCGGGGTCGGCACAGCATGTCTTCTTCTTCCATACTTCTCTATTACTCGTCATCTCCGCAGTCACCTCCTTTCTAGCCATGTCATCCTTCACACAGTCCATTCATCGTGTCTTTGGTCTTCCTTTACTCTTATAGTCATCTACATTCATACTCAACATAAACACGACAAACACAAAAAAAAAACTGATTGTCTTTTTTAATTTCAAACTTCCCGCGGCCGCTGACCATATAATTTGCTATATTTTAGTTAAGAAAACCACTTTTCTTTTGTTTCATCGTCATTGGTTTCTGGAGTTTCGCCATCTAATTTAATGTAACCCTGTATACAGGGTGATATGCCAAGATTTATAACTAGACACTAAATAACACATTAAGCTAAATTTTCACACGCTGACTTCGTTATTAATCTCTTAATCCGTTAAGGTGTGATAACGAGCGATAACATTAGATTTATGCTTAACAGGATGTGGAGCACCCTTTATCTCTCTTAACGTCGCTTTGTAGATTGTAGGTGTGTGGCGAAATTATGAGGAAACCTTTGTTAGGGAATGGAGGAATTTGAGCAAAAGTACTGTAAGCTAAATTGATTAGTGTACAGGCAGGTGGCGCCATCTGATTTGTGATGTCATTATGCTGATTGTCTAATAAATCTTTGAAGTGTTCTTGCATCCATACTTCTAATACTAATATTATACATGCGAAAGTTTGGATGGATGTTTGTTACTCAACCACGCCAGAACGGCTGAATGGATCTGGATGCAATTTGGGATAGAGGTAGATTATAATCTGGAATAGCACATAGGCTACTATTTTTTTCTCGCACTTACACATCAAAGTTTCCACGCGAACGAAGTCGCGGGCAAAAGCTAGTATACTATAAATGCGAAATTAACACCGTCTCTTGCCTTTTCATACTTCAACGACTGACCTTTTCTCCTGGTAAGACCTCCCCGCGGGATAGATTTCGACCTCCAAGCAAGGGGAAGCCGCGGTCAAAAGTTAGTTTGCGATATAAGCAATTTTTATAGCAGGTATAACTTATAATTAGTGATCTTCTTTGAATAAACATTCCAAAGAAAGGTTCATAAAAGCTCTTAGACATATTTGCAACCTAGTTCCATTAATAACTTACTGTCATTCGCTTCCTGATTGGCTCTCCAGTCTAGATAACGTTTGTTTACGTCCGTGTCGTACTTGTCTCATCCATTTTATAAATATCTTCACTCAAGTACTTACTGCACTTTCAACTGTCTGTTATGTTTTTTGTATTAAATCAAAATGGCGGTTTGACTTAGTTTCCCAGTAAAACCTTTATGTTTGTACCTTAGACAAAAGATTCTGACGATTGAAAAATCAGCCCTTATAGTCCTTTCACAGTTTATTAAGCTGTAGCCGTTAAATAAACTGTGAGATTGCTAACTTGAGGGTAGTGAAAGAAAAAATTCAAACACTGTTTTAAGCTTTCACGGTTTACAACTAAACTTATACTTCGTAGCATCAAAATATCGGGAGCTCAAAATAATGAACAATCACGGAAGATATCCCGTAAGTGACAGTATAAGTCAAGAAAAAAATTCTACCGGTGAATCATATAAACCTCAGATTAGACAACATGATAGTTAACGGATAATAGTCTGGAAGTACACTCCTTCCAGTCTACGGGAGCAATTTTTCAACCGTCAGATATATTTTTTTATCTGAAGACTTAGTTTCTATACAAAACCGGTCAAACCTTTATGGTCGTCTCAGACAAAAGGTTTGATTGTAAAGTCACCCCTTTATTAAATTAATATAATGTTTCCATCTATGTCAGGGTTCGCTTTTGTTAATCTTCACTAACAACTAACTAACTTACTTACTTAACTAACTTATCGCGATTCTCTTTGGGCTTCCCCAAAAACATGAAAAATAAGAGATCAGTGATAATTTGAATATTTTGATAGTACCAAATACGTAGTGCTAAAATGTGTGACTAACGAAAAGATGCTAATGCAATAAAGAATCATACACTTTTGGCACAATTGATCAATTTGCACCTTATTATGGCAATATATACGGCAAAGACCACTGTTTTTCCAAGAAAAAAACCTATTTTGGTGACAACAGCCATAATAGTCTGATCATTCTGACTGGCGCCAACCGAATTGGTTACCCAAATATTTCCGACAACACCATTTTTTTTCAAGTGAACAATTTCATTGTCATGTCAACCTAGGAAATAATATTGTTAGCACATCACGCTATTTTGTGGAAGTCTATAAATAACTCCTAACTGGGCCAGCCCAAAACCGGCGGGAGCGCAATGCGTGTGGTATTCAGCTATTTGCTCATTTAGGACATAGGCGGCTAAGTCTTAATTAAAGTGGACAAATATGTCATCTAAAATGTACGTCTATGTGCTAGAATGTCGAGAACCCTTTGTTTCACTTGCCTTTCCAAGCAACTGTAAATTGTATGAATGACAAGAGATGTCTTCATCTTTATAGGTACAGCATGTTTGTATGCTTGCTTTTAGCTCACGGTGCAGTCATTCACTCATTGTAGATCATTGAATAAGTCTCTCGAAATCTTCTGCTGGAAAAGCCTCTTTCTGATGGAGTAAGGAGTTTATATCCAAAGTCACCGAACCGAGAAAGCTCACAAGCTTTCATTTCCTGGTATTTTGTTGTCGGAGGCACCGTACCATTGGTACATATAATGGATCTTATCCTCTTGTTTATTCCCAACAAAGTACTTCTAAAATTCGAAGTTTTGTTCACCTGGTAACGCTGAATTTAGACCCTCTTGCATCAAACTCACATACATATACTATGACTAGCTGTTCCCCGCGACCTTCGTCCGCGTAAAATCCCGTCCCGTTTTTGCAACACTTTTCATTGCTGCTCCGCTCCTTTTAGTCGTAGCGTGATATTGTATAGCCTATAGCCTTCCTCGATAAATGGACTACCCAACACTGAAAGAATCGTTCAAATCGGACCAGTAGTTCCAGAGATTAGCGCGTTCAAAAAAACAAACAAACAAACACTGCAGCAAATATTAGTATAGATTGGCCCCATATCTACAGCCCAACGCGCAATTCTCTCGTCCATGACGAATACAGTGTCTTTGTTCTAAACGCAGGGGCATCCTATAGTGTCAATATGTGTTGTGATATCATAATTAAGATCCCAAGGCTAAATTGTTTTAAGGTTACCCTACAACATAGCTTCAATTTCAATAGAATTATTCGAGTCTCGTTACTCAGTCTTAAATAATGTGTAATTAATGTGTCCAAGTCGATTTCCTTTTATTCTGACGGTGTCATATCCGGTCGAATTAATACGCTCTTGATCTTAATGGAACTGGATTAATTTAAAGTACAGTGTCTTATTAAACTTCATAAAATTTGTAAGGCATAATCATAAACCATATAAAGGCAAGGCTTATTATGTATGTGTTTTGGTACTTAGACTATACGAATATGGGCTTATGATTGCTACTTCCAGACGCTATACGCAATGGTGTTCGAACTTGATTTTGCTCGACCTCGTTATTCATTTGTCTTTAAGAAAGATGACATTACTTATCAACCTGTAAGATTCTATGACAAAACATGTCTTCTTCTTCTACACGAATTTCTTCATCATCTCAAATGATAGCGCCTGCCTTTTCAATTCAACACAACTCGGATTCTATTCTTGGACCTCTGCTTCGATCACCATCAGGCAGACCAAGGTCAAAAACACATCTTTATCTTCCGCCGTTATATCAAGCTTCTTTACTTCAAAATGTTCTAAAAACGCGATAAACTTCACAAAGAAGTGCCTAAACAGTGTTACTGACACCATTTTAGCCGACAACAATGTGCCTTTGTGCTAAGCAAGGCGAGGTGCGCTGGCGACGTTTTTGTTGCCACTTGCTTTGGTAGTTTATTTTATAGCACACGGTTTGATATCTAGGGAGATTGAGGTATAGAGGTTTTTTTCAAGTTTTTGTTTTATAAGTTGCGCCTTCTGGTTTCACCGGCCGTTTAATGTTAAAAATGGCTTGTAATTCTCCTCGAAAATTGATCTATCAAAATGCAAACAAATTTTTTTCGAAGCCGATTGGAAGTTCCAACAACAGAAACAAACTCTACAGCTTTATGTTATACTAGCTGTTCCCCGCGACCTTCGTCCGCGTAAAGTTATTAAAAATACAATTTTCCCCGTTTTTGCAACATTTTTCATTGCTGCTACGCTCCTATTGGTCGTAGCGTGATGATATATAGCCTATAGCCTTCCTCGATAAATGGACTACCCAACACTGAAAGAATAATTCAAATCTGACCAGTAGTTCCAGAGATTAGCGCGTTCAAACAAACAAACACTGCAGCTTTATAATATTAGTATAGATTAGTATGGATGGATTAAGAAACGAAAGACGATATGGCTAGAAAGGGGGTGACTAGTATATGATGACTTATCCATCAAGAAGTATGGAAGAAGAAGACATGCTGCGCCGACCTCAAATAAATTTGGATAAAGGCAGTAGAATGATGAATGGGTTCCATTAAATGCTAGACAACGCAGACAACAGCGAACGTGGTTGGACGAACTTGACTCCTACAAAAAAGACTGTCAGACTAGCAACAGACTTAATTGCGTGGTTATTGGAGAGAGGGAGGCCTTTGTCCAGCGGTGGGACAATACAAGCTAGTTAGTTAGCATTTTAGCCGCGTTTGAGTGCCATCAATATACAAAAAAATTTGGATCTAAAGAGAGAGTGTGTATGAAAAAACCGGATGAAAACGGTTTCATTTGTAATACATGTACAACTACAGACCGACAAAAAACTAATGCCAAATTACCACCACCATTTTTCATATGACAGCTCCAAAATTACGGATGTCCGCAATGCAATTAATTTCTCTAATTGCAATTTTTTTCGCACCTAATTAACATTCTGGGCACATGTCCATTCATCCGTGTCTGTTATAGTAATAAACACCGGTCGTTGATCTAAGCTAGCTACAATTTTGACTGCCACGTGATTGATCAACGAGTTGTGCGCGCGCGCAGCATTGTGCACTTGATGAGGAAACCTGTCGCGAAATATGCATACATAAACTCACGCCTTTTTCAATGGGGGTAGACAGAAACTACATAACGTTTATAGATAGAATAGATTTGGTTGGATTCAGTGGTTTTCCTGTTGATACTATTATCATCACCTTCCTGCCATTGTCCCATGTTAGTTGGGGTCGGCGCAACACGTTTTTTTCTTCCATTCTCCCCTGTCAACCGCCACGCTATTATTTACTCCTTTTTCTTTCATATCATTCCTCACACACTCCATCCATCGTTTCCTTGGTCTTCCTCTCCCTCTTCATCCATCAATATTTATATTCATTACTCTTTTAGTCACATCCTGTTGATACCGATTCCTTTAATTATTAAGTTTTATGTTGCGTCCTCCTGTAATTTTTTTGGATTAAATATAGGTTTATGCATGCTCCATGCAGGCAAAATATGAAATATATAACTATTTATAAAATTAATCAACATTTATTGGAGCAGGTGGGTTACTGGTTGCAGCCTCAGCATTTCAGGAATTTACTCGTTGTCATGGAGTGTAATAGCCAGCTATCAGATCCGTAACCACTTTATTTTTTTTAATTATAAACGATTTTTTTTTTTGCGAAATTCTCTCCACATGCGCATGGAGAGATTATCACAAAAAAAAAAAATTCAGTACCTACTGCATAAATTAGAAAGATAAACTGCATATAATCAACATAATCCACCATTCCTTCACGGTTTCAAAACAAAGACTTCGCGGTAACTGTACAATGGCGTATGCAAATTAAAATTCTTCTAATGAATCATTTCATTGGCAAAGTGAATGTGTTTCCTGTGCCTTTTGCTTCTATCTGCCAATCTTGGCTTCGTGTTCGGACACGAGGACCGGGAAGTACCCGTGTATAATTAAAAACTTACTTAATTATTTATTCACACTTTCCGGTCAAGAATTGGCCACCTTCTCCTCTTCCTTAGGCATATAAGTGATCATAATCACAACTACAAATTAAGCAGTATCCTTCCTATTGTTTAGTAGCGAAGGAGAAAATCATTTACCTCGCCATTTCTCAACTATGTCGGCGTTGTCTTCCAGTTAAACTAGAGGCAACTGAATACTAGTATTTTATATGTAACGACTGTCTATCTGACATCCACTGCTCAGTTACTGGGCAACGAGATACCCCTTGGTAAGACAACTAGTCTTTTCAGACTATCAAACTTCTGACCACCTTTAACGACTGCCAAATTCTATCTACAAATAACCGCCGGGACCAACGGCTTAACGTGCTTTCCGAGGGGTCTTGTTATGTTCGGGATAGAAGTTGGTATTATAAATGAGAACTTCAAATTCAAATGACTCAGGTTTAACGTCATTTTTTATTGTTTCAGGATCACCAGCCTTAGACTTCAATAAGCACAGAATAGTTCAGCCCATTGTACATCATGGAAGAACGAGAAGAGAGATCTCAACGACCAGAGATACGGTAAGGGATTCAAACATTTCTATCCTACGTGAGCTAAATTAAGAAGCTAAAATTGATTTGGCTTTAAGCACGTTCACGAAACATAGCATTAGGGTATTCTGAGATTACTCTCTCATTGTTATGGTAGACTGCTGTGACTCTTCATTGATAATGGTTGCGTACTTTGTGCTTTGGGCCTCTTAAAATGGTGAAGGAAACCATCGTGAGGAAACCGACAAGACTTTAAACCAGGATATTGTAAACGTGTTGCATCCACCGATCTGCACTGGGCCCCGCGTGGTGATGTGGTGTCTCATAGAACAGAGGTCTATTCCCTAGCAGGGGAGACGCTTCAGTCTCTGTAACATGTTCCAAAGGCCTAAGCAATTACTACCTTCTTTCGTATTAATGGTACGTTAATCTTGGCGATAGCAGCGTTTTAAGTCCTCTAAAGTGTAAGACTACTTTCCTAATGGAGTTGATTTGAAAACGTACATTATTGGGAAAATATGTCAGTTTCGCTAGTTTCGAACTATTTCTAGTTTTAGAACCATAAATATTGTTCTTACCGCTATAAATCATGAGTCATGGTCTCCGACTGTGAAAATGTGTGTAGATTTGATTTTAATTACTGCTAAATTGATGCGGTTATTATGAAATTGATTTGGAGCCGTGCCATTGTAATCTTCATCAGATTTTCAAATGTCAGTCAAGGTATTATGTTTTGATGACCGGATTCGGAGCTTCTTAACACAGTTCTGTAAAACAACATGTGACAAACTGTCCGATCCAAAAGTGCACCTTAGGATCTTTCAAGACTGGATCACATTTCAGTATGCTGAAGCTCTGATCTTTTCTGGGGATCTCCCATTTTGGCAAGATCCTTTGGATGAGCCAAAGGATCTTGTCCCAATGACAATCAAACACTCGTTGCTTTCTAAATGTGGCACAGTAAGTAAGTCTATATGTTTCAACTAAAAACCATCAATGCTAAACTTATTACCATAAGTGGAAGGCTTCTATTACCTTCGCACATGCAAAGCGTGTAACACCGTATAAAATTTATTAAAAATAAAACTACGGAATACCATTTAGAACGGAAGTTAGCTACGCTACTGGCCTCCGTCAGTAGCTGTAACTGTCCGGCAAAATTGCTGTTTTCTAACGGTTCCATTGAAATTACTTGATTGTAGGCCATTATTTTGTGGTGACTAATATAATTTTATGCCTGTTTGATGGCAATGGGCTTCCAAACTGGGGGAAGATTTCGCCATCTTAGACAGGATGCTGGTTGTTTTGATTCAAGAAGGGGCTCCTTCTTGTTTTTCGTGTGGTAGTGCCTAACCTGGTGTCAGAGTTTTTATGCCGCTCATGGGCCTCTGACTTGCCTTTACATGCCGTCAAAGATTGCACTTGTTGTTGAATGTCTGATGATGCGTAGTCGAGGGATAGTCGAACTCAAAATAAGTTTGATAACAGCGTGTTTTTAAACTAGATTATTATCAAGAAAATCTGAACCTAATATTATATTCTGTTTCAGAGCGGTGCACATCATTCAGAGGTGACAGTAACGGTTCCCATAGACGGGCAGGAGTACGTGCTGGACCTCCGACTGAACCACGACCTAGTCACTGACAACCATGTACTTAGGTACCAGAAGAACGGCAAGACTGTTGTATATAAACCTACGAAAGAGGTGAGTCGGACAATCACTTTAGTATTTATAATAGTTCCAGAGAGGAGAACGCGTATCGGAAAACGTAGTGTGGGGGACGCCATCAAACTAAATGGAATAAAGTCACCTGGGACAGCTAGGATGCTGAAGGTGGAAGACCGAGGGTTGTGGCGTGGCTTGGTAAAGGCATATTTCCTATATTTTTGACATTGCACGGTTGCAGTTATCGATCTTTATAATTTCCTTTTCTCTCGGCATGAGCATACTAAAATATAATGCCGATGGTGTGGTAAAAGACTAGCTAGTCAGGTTGCAGCACGTTTAACTGCTCGGAAGCGCCGGACGACGGCTGAGTACTGTAATTATTTTGAAGATTTCGCCGTGGATAATCATTTTCCATGGTTGCCGTAAGAATCGTTCGCCTGCGAACTTGCGACATCCATTTGTGTCAGTCAAGGCTGGTAAATTATGAGTTTGAAAGTGTCCCTTCATTTTTTTATTTCCTCTTCAAAGACAGCTTTTAAGGCCATGAGAAAATTTGAAAATTGCAATCCGTGTGAGGGAGACTGCGAATCAGCAAAATTGGTGATGGAAGCCAGTTAGCTAGAGGGAGTAATGTTCTTCGCGTAGTGACTCCGATGTCGACTCATGGTAGTAGGAACCCTATCATACGGGGTAACCGTTTTCGCGTCGGGGTCCCTTCCACCCCGTATACTGGGCTGGGCTAAGCAGTTTTTAGAAGCATAATCTTTGTAACCTCTAATAAAGTATCGCCTTTACCTACCTATATCTAAATCCACCATGTCTCATTTCAGGATATAGACTTATGTCAATACTCAGGGACGGTGAGAGGCAAGCCTGGCTCATGGGTGGCGGTGTCTACCTGTCATGGCGTCCGGGGCATCGTCTTCGATGGAGAACGAATGAAGTACATCGAGCCAGCTGAAGGTATGCTTCCAAAACTTATTTATTGCTCGTCTTCCCTGGTGTTATTGGGTTTTTAGTTTGGGTAATTGGGTTTTGCCCTTGTTACGACAAACACGTTGCTATTACATGGTACTTTAAATTTTATCTTCTGTGCTATTAGATCTATAGGCTCTAAGTAGTACTAAAACTACTGTCGAAATATGGGTGGCAACTGCCAGGGGCTTAGCTAAGTTAGTCGTCAATTTGATGATAAATTAATCATTTTGTACAGGATTCGTAAGGGAGACTGACTATCTCAATACGTCGAAGAAAAGGAGATTTCTTTTGCTTATAGCATATGCACTAGATGACCCGCGCAACTTCGTCTGCGTCGGAGAGAGAGAGAGAGAGAGAGCGGATTAAGGAATATTTTTTTCCCGTTTTTGCAACATTTTTCATTGATGCTGCATGGATCGTAGCGTGATGTTATGTAGCCTCTAGCCTTCCTCGATAAATGGGCTATCCAACATTAAAATAATTTTTAAATTCGAACCAGTAGTTTCTGAGATTATCGCGTTCAACCACACAAACTCTTCAGCTTTATAATATTAGTATAGATAAGGACTTTGGTTCAAGTGGAAAGGTAGCAACATGATTTAAAACCGTACACGTACAACGATTAAGATCTGTTTGTTAAGTATGGTTATCCTCCTTGACTTGTGTCAAAAGATAGCCTTTGAGAAGCCCATGCTTAGCTGACAGAAAAAATATCATCTTGTATTCTCGGAGACAATGGTGCCTAATACACTCACGTTTCGCCACTTTTGTTCAAGTTCTTGGTAACAGTGATTTGGTTATCACTTACCACGCCCAAATCCATACTCAAAAATAGATCTAATTAACCCCCGACGCAAAAAGAGGGGTGTTATAAGTTTGTCCGCAAGGTGTGTGTGTGTCTGTCTCTGGCACCGTAGCTCTTAAACGAGTGAACCGATTTGGATGCGCAATTGGCAATGGTTCTTAGATACGTTTTATCAAAATCGGTGCAGCCATTTACTAGATATGGGGGATGAAAGTGGGTATGAAAAATCGAATATTTTCAAATATTCTCAAGTGGGATATCAAATGAAAGCGCATGATGTGTACATTACAATAAGACATGTTTTATCAAAATCGGTGCAGCCATTTACTAGATATGGGGGATGAAAGTGGGTATTTATCTTTCATCTTTTATTTTTTCGTTGGGAGTTTTTAAAATTTTATTTTATTTACAATCTTATTATTGTTTTTTTCTATTTGCGCAGGATCGGACATCCAATCCAACCACTACATATACGACCATGCGGACTTGAACAACGATTACCACTGCGGCTACGTGGGAGGAGTCACACACAATGCGAGCTATGATCCGCATCTCTTCCAGAAGTATCATAGCGAACAAGACAGGCAGAGGAGCAGGATCAGTCGAGTAAGTTCAAATTATCTTTGACTAAAGTTAACATCGTGTATCAGAAAGGTGCGGTTATATTTGGGAACTAACTGTTGCCCGCGAGCTTCGTCCTCGTGAAATTATTATAAAAATATTATTGAATCGGATTTTGTTAATAATTTAAAGGGTTTTATTTTCTTTTTCTAAAATAAAAGTAGTTTCTTCTTATAACATCAGCTATCTGCCAGTAAAAGCCCCGTCAAAATTGGTCTAGCCTTTTCGGAGATTAAGCGGAACAAACAAACTGAAAGACAGACAAAAATTTTAAAAAGCGTTTTTTTTTTTTATAAGTACTGCATATGCTTTCATATGCATTCAGTAAAAAGCTGTTAATTCGAAATTATAAACAGACCCTTCAATTTTGTTTATTTGTATAGATGTAGTATAGATAGAACTGAACAACTTTCTCCATGGAACCAACATCATCATCTCAAAAAACCACCTGCCCCATACATTTTGGTCGAGTAGGTATTTGAATTTTGTGTGGAACGGGGGCAGCTGAATATTTTGTCGAGAATGGTATATTCTAGCGTTATGTAGTCAAAGTTGCATTTTGAGTGACTACTAGGAATTTCCTTTCATCATCTTCCTGCCCTTATCCCATGTTACCTGGGATCGGTCGGCGCAACACGTTTTTTTCTTCCATTCTCCTCTGTCAACCGTCACGCTATCATTTACTCCTTTATCTTTCATATCATTCCTCCCACAATCCATCCATCGTTTCTTTGGTCTTCCTCTGCCTCTCCATCCATCAACGTTTATATTCATCACTAGTAGGAATTTCCTTTAGTCTTAAAATAAATTTGTTGCAATGGAATTTGAACTCTGTTCTGTATGACATTAACTTTGTTGTTCTGAAACTTGATATTCATTTAAGTTTCTTCATTCATACGTATATTTCACTCTAGTACTAACGACTAAAGAAAAACGTGTGCAGGCAACTAACGACATCTGGGTTTCCTCTTGAAACTTACCTAACTTATTCTGAATATTTTTAAAGTAATGACCAGAGGTAGGTAGGTAAAGTTTATGTGCCTAAACTTAAAGTTACTTCCTTTATGTTTAGGCACATAAACTTTACCTGTAACATGAGGAAAATACCTCACTTTAATTTAACAGCTTTATTTCGGATTTATACCTTAATGAGTTCAAACCTAGTATTTAATAAATAATTGGTAGGGAAACAAAACAATTAAGTATTTTATTGTTTTAAAGTTGCGGTTTTACGTATCGGAGGATAAATTCATGAGGCTACATGTAATTTTATAATTAATAAGGAATGCTAGCTAGCAATGGTTATTCTAAAATGGCTAGTATTTAACTGTAAATCAAAAAATCTTCCTTTTTATAAAAAAAATCCCAATCTTAATAAAAAATACTGATTGCACAGCAAAATAGTTACCTCAAAATATTATTATTTTAGAACTCAAATTGTTAATTGAAAAACAGAGCTTTTTTATGAATGCATATCTAATAATAACTAGCATACAATAAACTTTTATCTTGACAACGTTTTTGTCGCGTATTAGGGGAAAAAATATATAATAAGTATTGATGTATATTTTTTTTGTTAAAGATTTGGTTTGTTTGCATTACAATAATTTTGATGTAAAAAATATTTAATTGATGTAAATAAATTGACGCGTGATAATTTTTTTGATGTACATTCAAAAATAAGTCTTTTAAAATTGGGAAAAACATGATTTAAAAAAAGATTTTTTTTTTAATAATTTAATTTGCCCAGCATTGGGACAGTACAGGCTAATTGAAAAGATAAAAATGTTATTTAGTCTCCCAGCGTGAATTAATTGTACTTCAATCATTTCAGCTGTAAGCACAACAAGATAGGTACTAATGCCAATTGGCTAGTTTCATGTATTTCAATTTAATTTATTCTCAATCAAGTTATTTTTATTTTAATTCGAATGCATCTGGACTATCTACATAAATTGCTACTAACTTAGTCAGAAGATAATTATTTTGTTACTAACAAAATATGGACTCTACCTAGTCTGAAATAAACAAATTTTATTTATTTTTTATTATTTTATATATATATATGTATAAAGTGGAATAAGATTCTTACTTTAAATAGATAATGCTCGTTTTCACAAACACTAAGCGACACCTAAGGGTTATTCAACCGACCGGTAAAAATAAAACAGTACGCTTTATTCTATGATGATTAAAAATATAATGACTCTTATCAAAATACGAAATAAAACCACATTATTATTTTAGAATGGTTAGATGTAATTAATATTCTATCGTACTTTTTGATAAATTCATCATAAAAATAAAGCATAATAAATATAATACAATCACATGTTTGTGTCTCTTTTTCTGTCGTCTTTTTATTCCGACTAGTCCCCGAAACGGCTGGACCGATTTTGACAGGACTTTTACTGACAGATAGCTGATGTTATAAGGAGTAACCAAGGCTTCTTTATTTTAGAAAAAGAATTAGGGTCCAGTGCAAAAAAAAATGAAAACCCATGAAATTGATAATAATTTCACGCGAACGAACGACGCGTAGTGGAAATTGATGATGACCCAATCAATAATACTTATAACTGACTAGCTGTTAGTCAGATATATATATTATTGATTGCGTCATAACCAATTGTATTTCTGCCTATAAAAATAGAAAATCACTTTCCTTGTCGGTTTGCATATCGCTCATTTACCTATTTAATTATTTCATAACTTTTTCCTGCGGCTTTTCTCTCGCGTTATGGTCGAACCTTATCCTACGGAGACGTTTTAAATATAGCCAATGACACTTGGGGATAATGTAGCTTCCTATTAGTCAAATATTTGCCCAAATCGTTCGTTCGAACGTTCCCGTGGGAGATACTCTCCAATCTTAATCTTAACGCAAGTGAAGTCAAATGCTGTAAATCTTACAAGCCTTTTCCCAACTATGTTGGGATTGGCTTCCAGTCTACCAGTATTTTACATGGACTGCCTGCCTATCTGACCTCCACAACCCAGTTAGTACTGAGCAATACGATACCCCTTGTTAAGACTGGTTGTCAGACTGTCGACTGTCAAAGATCTACAAATGACAGCCGGGACCAACGGCTTAACGTGCTTTCCGCGGCACGGAGGAAACTCGGTATGCAAGCACGGCTTAACCTAAAGATCGACCCGAGCGGCTTTTATTATTTAGCAACGAGCTCCTCCGCGGTAAAAAGCTAGTCTATACTAATATTATAAATAGGTAAAATTGGTTTGTAAGTTTGTATGTAGGGCGTAATCTCCGGAAGAATATTTTTTTTACAATTGGATCATAGTCCAATTCTAAAAAATGTTTCACTGGAAGAAAGCTACATTATTCGCGGGTGCTATAGGCTATGAATTATATTTATATCATGCATATTAGTTGATCTATCACAATTTTTGCGGATGAAGTCGCGGCGAAGTGCTAGTCTTCCTATAAATGTTAGGACCATATTTTTTCGGCTTTTGCTTTAATTCCAGTTTGATTCATTGAAAGGGCAAACCATTGACGTAACTAGAATTGACAATTAAATTAGCTATTTATTCTCGTATTTGATATGGAATTGTTCTCGGTTGAATCATTCAGTTCTAAAGCTAAGGTTCAATTGGACTATTTAACAATAATTAGAGGTAATTAACTATGTCGCAAGGTGTCATCTTTGTGTTTAATTAACTGACGTAGGAGTTGCATCTTCTTAGAATTGTGTATAGGACTTGGCTTGGACCCCTCAGGCCATTTCGAGTATTTACTTCAATTGCAATAATTTAAGAAAATTTTAAGAAATTGCTACCCTGTCGTTGGATTGGGTTACTAACCATGTCCCAGTATCTATACAGGGTGTAAGGGTCAGCCCTCCACAGACTGATGGGGTGAATTCAGTATATCATACTAAGATGTCCGGTACAAGAAATTATTTCAGGAATGTTATGGGAATCCAATAATTTTGATTTGTTTTATTTCCTCTTACGTAATGTATCGTTAACGTGGCAAAACGTACGTAACAAACGGCAAGCGCGAAGATGAGTTCGATGAACTCTGTAGCTAGGCAGGAAGTGAACAGCTGATTTCACGCGTTGTTCGTTAGAGTATTTCAACATCCATTGTTGTTATTATTTTATTTTAGCCGTATTATTTACATATATGGAGTGCTGCGTACAGGGAATGTAATTTTACATGGAAATAAAGGAATAGTAACTGAAAAAATTATTTAAAAAAAAAACCCGGTGAAATATGATTAAAAATAAGGAGCTGAATGCACCCTGTCAGTTATGGAGGGCTGTCCCTGACAGCCAGTATATGTATACGTTATGGCTCATTTTTTTCTATCTTTACAGTACAAGCGATACGCCCCAGCCGACACAGAAGTCCGTGGTCCGTACAACGCGAACAAGTTGTCTCGGTACGTCGAGCTGGTGTTGGTGGCTGACAACCGCGAGTTCAAGGCGAACGGCGAGCAGATACAGACGGTGTACCGCCAGATGAAGGATGTCGCTAATATTATTAATTCGGTGAGTTTTTTTGAGGATTTAGGTATTTTAAGATGAAATTTTGTTTACATCTAGGTCTACGCCTGTTTTTTATGGTCTTTTTTTCTTATGTCTTCCTTTATTCATTTTAACTATTTCTAAAAAAAAAACATAAAAAACAATTAAAATATAAAAAATAGCGGTCCACCGGTATCGGGAGCATAGTCCAAGCTAACGGTGGTTAGGGTTCCAGAGACAGGAACCTCCTCACAATGCGAGCCGTATCGAGAAGTACTGCCTTCTGAATCAGGCCCTTGATTCAACCGCCTAAGGAGATCCTCGAAAGATGGTCGTCGAGGCTCTTGCCCATAAGGCCATAGGCCATCACGACAATCGGCACAATGATAGCCGAGTTCACATTCCACATGTCGACAACCTCGTGTGCCAAGTAGAGATATTTTATTTGATTCATGTTATTATTATCCTTTATTCATTGTATATACGTACATTTTTGACATTTTTAAATATTTCTAAAAAAACCATTTAAAAATATAAAAAATAGTAGCCCACCAGCATCGGGAACAGGGTCCGAGCTACCGGTGGTCCTCCTAACGATACGCGCCGTGTCCAGAAGTACTGATTTCTGAATCAAGCCCTTGATCCAGCTGCCAAGCGAGAGCCTCCTCAGATGTTGGTTGAGGCTATTCATTCTTAATAGTTCATTCTTCATACTTCTCTATTATTATTAATGTATGTAATTTATTTAAACAATATATAAAGGTACTTAACAAAATGAAAATAACGCCTTTTATCCTTTTGCAAGGAATCCAACTAACTTATAGATAGTAAGTAGGTATATGAGTTTTTCTTCGAAAAAAAACCCAACAAAATCCTCTCTGTTTCCAGGTATACTCCCCTCTAAACATCTTCATAGCCCTGGTCGGCGTGGTGGTGTGGACGGAAACTGACGAGATCGTTCTAGAGGAGAACGGAGACAGGACACTGAACAACTTCCTGGGGTACAGGAAATCGGTGCTCGTGAAGGATATACCTAATGATAATGCCCAGTTGCTGACGTGAGTTTATTTTTAAAACATCAATCTATAGAGTTCCTCTTACGAAGAGGTCTGTGTCCCAGCAGGCGGAACTTTTCGACGTCATTAGGCTTATAGAGCAGGCCCGAAGGTACCTAAAAAGCCGATTCCTGCTTTCCGGCTTCCCGTCGGGAACAAGGCACTATAGAGTATGAGATGCTACTCAGTTAGTAGGCAGAAGACCTAAAAAAGGCAGCCGGGCAGACTGGAGCTGTAAGGTGGAGAACCGGGTGTTGTTACAAAACTTGAAAAATGCCTATCTCTAGCAGAGGAATCCGATAGATGGGTATGGTGGTTTTAGAAGAACAATAACCATCAGCATTTTAACAATCATAACAAAACACGAAATATCTTGAAGACATTTCTCACACAAGATGCAAACCAAATATCTCAAGGTGACTGTAACCACTGACCACACAACAAAATAATACCTAATAAATCTTTTTCATTTTCACATTTTTTTTTTTGAGGAGCTCGTGGCTTAGTAATAACAGCCGCTCGGGTCGATCTTTAGGATAAGCCGTGCTTGCCTAGGTTGGTCTGTGGATGGGTGACCACCCATTACATACCGAGTTTCCTCCGTGCCACGGAAAGCACGTTAACCCGTTGGTCCCGGGTGTCATTTGTAGATCTTTGACAGTCGTTAGGTAGTCAATGGTCCAAAAAGTCTGACAACCAGTCTTACCAAGGGATATCGTATAACCTAGTACTAACTGGGTTGTGGAGGTCAGATAGGCAGTCGGTCCATTTAAAATACTGGTATTCAGCTGCATCCGGTTAGACTGGAAGCCGACCCCAATATAGTTGGGAAAAGGCTACGCAGATGATGATGATACATTTTTCATTTTCAGACGGCAAAAATTCAACGACGGTGTCGTCGGCAAAGCTTTAAAAGGTCCCATCTGTACCTACGAATTCTCTGGCGGAGTGTCCACCAACCATTCCGAAGTGATTGGCCTAGTGGCGACCACCATAGCCCACGAGATGGGCCATAACTTCGGCATGGAACACGACACGGATGACCTGTGTGAATGTCCTGATGCCAAGTGCATTATGAGCCCGTCTAGTACTGCGGTGACGCCTATACATTGGTCGTCTTGCAGTTTGAACTCTTTGGCGCTGGCTTTTGAAAGGGGGATGGATTATTGTTTGAGGTGAGTTGTTTAATTCAAAATTCTTTATTTTGGGACAACCAGGTCCAAAGGTTTAGTATACAAGAAAATGAAAACTTAGAAACTATTGTTAGTATTTAAATATAATTACAAGGACATCACACATCTTAATCTATACACAAAACATTTAAATTAGAATATTAACATTAATTTAATTAATTTGTTTTCAGTTAATTTTCATTTTAATTTAATTGATTTTTATTTTATTTAGTATGAATTTTATTTGATATACATTTTTATAATTGCTTGTTGTGAATTCGTGTGTGGCAATGGGTGATAATTGCCTGAAAATAAATGAATTTATTATTATTAAAAAGATTTAAAGTATCAGAATTGTGTTGCTCTGATTTTAGGTTGAGTATGATTGCACTATGTATTGGAATTTCAACTCTGGGCTCTAGGCCGAGTGCTGAAACAACAATGCTCTCTTATTTCGTCACGCCTTAGTCATAGTGAAAACGGATATCAATCGTCACAAACATAAGGCCGAAAAGTAAAACCTCACTGTACTTCTAAACGCCCGTTTACCAAAATCCCCCGAAATCAAGCTATTAAGTATTTACTAAATCGCGAGACGACTCACTCAAAGGAAGTCAAAATGTTGAAAAAAAACTTAGGAGTCAGAAACATTTAAATGTGAGACTAGAATGAAATATGAGCATCATCCGCACTTGGGTGACGGGAAACCAATAGTTAGTTATCATTAAAAACGAACGTCTGACAAGTTATAATATCAAGTTGCAGTGACGTTATAATTAATGACTCACTATGAATGCAGTGGATCGTGGCACTTAAAACGTCGCATCCAATTAATAGTTGAATGTCAAGTACTAATGTTGAAAGAAATCAGCTGTTCCATACATTTTGACCGTGTAGGTATTGCACATTTGTAGGAAGATAAAGATATTTTATTTGTCAAATCATGCGTATACATGCAAATTAAGCATGCAGGATGACACAATATTGATATTTCGAGGCGTACAAATTTATAAAATTTAAAAAATATTAAAAAATAAATAATAACATAAAAACTAAATTTCAAAGGCACTTCAATCCAAGCACATAAATAATAGTTAGAAATAAACATTGATAAGTAAAATAACAACTGTTTTTTTAAATAACCGAGAAAAAAATTCTATGTGGCTCAGAATGATGTACTGAATACGTGTTAACCGTTTTCGCGTCGGTGTCCCTTCCACCCCGTTTAATTTTGAATATTCTTCTTTCAGAAATAAACCAAAACGCCTATTCGAATCGCCGACCTGCGGCAACGGTTTCACGGAGCCGGGCGAGCAGTGCGACTGCGGCACGATGGCCGACCCCAAGGCGTACAACCCGTGCCACGCCTGCTGCAACCCCCACACGTGCATGCTGCGCTCTAACGCGACCTGCGGGGCGGGGATGTGCTGCGATTTACAGGTAAATATTGAAGAGTTTCAGGATAAAATATAGCCCATAAAGGGTGTAAAAAGACCCTTAACGAAGCTGAAAGGCACTTGTTCTTCCCGTCATTGCGATCATTTTTTCGTTCTGAACCATACCTGGGAACCTTATAGTTATGGAGATACTGGAGGTCAAAGTTCCAATTTTTTCACAAGTTTTTTTTGTTAAATACCACTTTTAAAGGCTTTAAGATTACTTTATACACTCCATGACCCGTTTACTATTCAAAGCATCCATCAGCACTAAGTTTTGAGTTCGTTACATTGAGTTTTACCGTAAAACGTGATTTATCACCTCAAAAAAAAAGTCTTCCCAGCAATAATTTTTGCGTAGAGTTACTTAGTTTGATGTACAGAATGCGTGGTCGTGAAGGGTCTGTTTGCACCTTGTATTACTCGTCAGGCTATAAACTATGTCTATGGGAAAAATCACGTTTATAAGTACCTGCATCGATGTGTTTAAGAAGAACATATACACACTTTCAGATTTATTCATTTCTTCTTGGGGCAGTTACGTTATCCGATTTTTTTATCGTGGTAGTACAATCCTGTAGGATTTTTCTCAACTATATTGGAGTTGGCTTCCAGTCTAACCAGACTCCTCACAACCCAGTTACTGTGTAATTCGACATCCCTTGGTAAGACTGGTTATCAGGCTTTCGGTTTCTAACTTCCTATTGTATTCCATGTGTATCTAGCCGAATCATCATCATCATCATCATCATCAGCCTGGAATCACCCACTGCTGGGTATATGCCTCCCCTTTTTTCTGCCACACTTCCCGGTTCTGTGCGTCCCGTATCCAGGTGTTTCCCACGACTCTCTCTCTGACGAATCTAGCCGAACAGTTATGATAATTGTAGTTTTTATTCAAATAAACGTATTTTTCCAGACGTGTCGACCAAAATCAGCGGGTACCGTGTGTCGGTCGGCGGACCGCGAGTGTGACCTCCCGGAGTATTGTACAGGACACTCCGAGTACTGTCCCGATGACTTCTACAAGATGGACACCACGCATTGCGGGAAGGATGGAGAGGTATGTATTATTAATAACCTGTAGTCCTTTACCCCGGCATTATCAATTCTGTCACAGATGATTAAACGCACCTCAAATTTTGTAATTTAAACTTTGTGTCTGTGCATTAAGAGTCATATGACCCGCACTGATTATTTGCTATGGTAATTAGACAAAAAGGAACGGAGTTACTCAAAATTATTTAAAAAAAAATTAAATTTCGTCCCCACACATACTCAACAAAACAAGCTCCCATGAAAATCCGACCACTATGAACTTCGTTCCACTATTTGAGTGCTCTCTCTCTATCTCTCCCTCTTTCTCTATCTCTCTCTTTCTCTATCTCTATCTCTATCTCTCTCTATGTTGAACTTACAAGATTATTTACTATGTAAATAACAACAATAAACTATACATTTCTTTGTGTTCGTCCACAGAAAGCGTACTGCGTCAAAGGCTCCTGCCGCTCGCACACGGACCAGTGCCGGCTACTGTGGGGTACCACCGGCGAGAGCTCACACGACAAGTGCTATGTCAGCACCAACGTTAAAGGAAACAAGTCAGTATATGATACCTACTAAATATTAATCCTCCATCATGTGACTGCCTCATTGCTTTAGTGGTCGCTAGCACCATTGCTGCTGAATAGCACCTAGGACCTCATGACCTGTTGCCCTGCCCTGTTGATGGCAATAGGCTCGCCCCCTATTACATGGGAATAAAACATAACTGGTGTACTATTAGGTGCACCACTGCCTAACCCTTCGGGGTTTACAGGCGTGATGTTATGTACTTCTCTGACATTTATTTTTACTTGTGGAAGGCTACCGGTGGTTAGGGCTCCAGAGACAGGAACCTCCTCACAATGCGAGCCGTATCGAGGAGTACTACCTTCTGAATCAGACCCTTAATCCAACCGCCTATTATTAATTTCCTAGGAGCGGCAACTGCGGATACGATCGTCTGAACCAACGCTACAGGCCCTGCGCTGCTCAAAACGCGATGTGCGGCACACTGCAGTGCAGACATCTCAACGAGAGGCTGGAGTTCGGCATGGAGTCTGTGGCCACACTCTCCGCGGTCTTCATCAACAACAACGGTATGATAAACCAGGTCATCATACGAAAAATTTCGGAAGTCGGTGGCAAAAAAAAACAATGATACAAACAAAGTCACCGACTTCGAAATTAAAGTTATTTTAGTGTTTTGTTTGGAAGTCGGTTTTTATTTTAAAGTTTTTTATTTTACACTTTTTAGTTATACTACACGAGTTCTTGTCACGAAATTTTTTTTACATGCTGTACCGATTTTGATGAAATTTCTATGAGATCAATCGGAAAGAAAATCCTTTCACATAGAAAATATTTTTTTAAATCAGCTCATAAATGATGGAGTTACGAGGTAACAAACATTAAAAAAACAACCTCTTCCTTTTTTTGAAGTCGGTTAAAAAGAGGTCTTTTCCCAGCAGTGGGCTGGTTACAGGAAGAGCTTCATATCGCTAGCCTTTTCCCAACTATGTTGAAATCGGCTTCCTGTCCAACTAGATGCAGCTAAATACCAGTTTTTTTATTGAACTTCTTCTGTGCAGGTACAATCATACCATGTCGGACGGCCATCATAGATTTGGGGCTGACCGATGTGGACCCCGGTTTGGTGCCGGACGGAGCAAAGTGTGGCGACGAAATGGTATGTATTTGAAAACTAAATAATTAATTCTTAAGCGTTATTAAGGCCGGAAGAAACTGGATAGCCATGTCACAAAACCGCCAAAAGCGGAGAGATTTGGAAGAGACCCACACTCAGCATCGGGTGGCCAAAGGTTGAAGAAAGTGTTATGAAAAAAGAAAAAAATATTGTAGTATCGATTAAGTCTCTATTTGTTAGACTTTGGTCACAATATTTAGGCCAAAATCAAAACTTTACTTAGTACTAAATTTGGCTAAACGTAAAGCTAAAGTATTTTTTATAGATCTCGGGTTTAGACTAACTGATTATCCTAGTTTTGCATTACCATTGGGTTAACCTTTGAAAATGAAGACTCCTTTCATCTTCTGCTTTAACCCTGGAACAGTTTTCCATAATTTTCAAACGTGAATAATCGAACATACTGAGCCTCGCCATTTTTAATTAATTTCTTAAATGCCACAAAAAGTATGCTATCAATAATGCTATAAAATACAGCTCAAAACGGTACAAGTAAACGTAACTTTTGCTCCACAGATGTGTTTGAAACAACAATGCGTGCCGGTATCAGCTGTGAGAGAAACTATAGCTAGACTGGAGACGTCTGTCTGTCCGTCTAACTGCTCCGGACATGGCGTCTGTAATTCTGCAGGTAAGAAATTCTTCTAATGAACTCTTCCTTAAGTTAGTGCAGTTTTTACTCAAAGCACATACACCTGAGCAAGTTCTTTGCAAAGGCTCTTATCACAATTTATTTGGGGTCGGCGCCGGTCGCAGCATGACTTCTTCTTCCATACTTCATCAGAAATAAAGTATTCTGTATAAACAATATGTTGTGAATGAAAAAGAATTTCAGTAAATGACTGTCTGTGTCCAAATCTTCAATTAGGTACTCTTCAAAGAAGGCTTCATGCAAAAAACAAAGAAGAAATAGATGAATGAAAGATTAATGATTTATCTATTTTTTTTAAACCAATTTTGGCCTCGAATTTGACATAATGCGAGTAAAGCTTTCATGCCAGAGCCCGCTTAACTGAACAAAAATGAATGCCTTACCAAAACGAATGCTACATGATATTGTCTCCCGCAGGTCACTGCCACTGCGAGGCAGGCTTCGCCCCTCCGCTGTGCGCGCTCCCCGGCCCGGGAGGCTCCGACGACTCCGGTCCAGCCACTGATCCTACCAGTAAGTGTTTTAAATTTTATACTAGCCTTTGTCCACGGTTTAGCTTGGCGTGAAGGCGTGACAAGCTATCAAGTTTACACTCACACATTTATAATATTAGTTTGTATGAAAGCGCCATCTATCCAGCTTTATGGGGACTACGCAACCAACCAACAAACTACATTCCTTTGTCAAGCTTTTGAACTTCTGACTACCCGTAATTACTGTAAAAGATCTTCAAACGACAGCCCTGACGGCTTAACGTACTTTCTGAGGCATGAAGGAAATTCACTACTAGCGTTACTTTACTTTGAAGACCGATCCGTACAGCTAATATTATTTAGCCACGAACCCCTCTTTAGCTACAAGGCCCTCTCTAGCCACGAGCCCCTTGGTTTACAAATATACGTTCTGTCCAAAATCTAACTTGTACTCTCTCTTACAGTTCAACGCAACTTCATGGTGGCGATGTACGTGATCTTCCTGGGTATCATACCCTCGATCCTGCTGGTCCTGTTCCTCATCTACTACTCGCGCCACAACGTGCTGCTCTGGTGGAAGAAACCAAGGAAATCGTACGTAGACAATCTATGTAACGGATGCACTAAACCCAACACTAAGAAACTGATTGCTAGGTTCCAAGACGGTACTTCTTCTCTTAGAAACAAATTGAGTATTAAAAGAAATGATAGTACACATTCTATTGCTAAAATCTGTACGGACCCTCCACAGCCAGAAGGCCCAATTTACTCGAATTTACATGAATTGAAAGGTACTGAAAAACCTAGTCAAGGCTTTTGTTTGCCAGACAAAAATCTACCTAAAGTAACTTTAAAAAAAACTGTGGTAGAGGAAGTTAAATCTGATCAGAAACCTAGTGCTCCTATTTGTATGCCAGAAAAAAGTCTAGCGAAGGTACCTCTAAAAAAACCAGTGAAAAAAATTAACAAAGATGACATACAAATCGCGAATCCTTCTGATATTAAAGTCAATAGGCCGCCGGTCAAACCGAAGCCGAAGTTAAGTGATTTGCCGCAGGGAAATAAACCTAATGTCGTTATCATAAAGCAGGGTTTAGCGTCTACTACTAATGAAATGGTAGCGAACAATCAGCATAGAATGCACAATGTTGGTAATGATAGTAATTTATCCGTACATATAAATAAACTTGGCAGTAATGCCAATGCTAAGGTGCACAGGTTTAAGAAGTAACGGAGGGACTTTATATTACCATGCATGAAAAAAAAATGCACGATTTTGTTGGCGGATGACAAAGCATAATACATGTTTTCAATGTATTTATACACAGTCTAACTAAGGGATATCGTCACGCAATTTTTTACCAAATATTCTATACAACATGATTCTGGCCTATCCGTGTAAACATTTTTCGTCGGTTATAAAAAAATATATGCAGGCCAAAAATTGGCCTTACACTTTTGAATCAAACAGTTGTTTTTTTTTTTGTTATAATCTGACGAAAATACTGGGCAATCTGATTATGTACAATCACGAGCACTAATATGTTTACACTCGGCAAAATTCTAAAGCAATTTTCTCGTGAAAGAACGGTTTCTACATTGAGATAAGACCTATTTCATAATAGTACGGCTTTCAAAATATCATGTTCGTGAGAACGTAAAATGTTATTCAATATATTTATAAGGAGAAAATGACTTTCTTGCATGAATACATACTACATATTAGTGTTTGTGACTGTACTGAATCTTTGGTAAAACTTTGTGTCACTATGTCTCTTATATTGTGTATATTTACAGATAATTATAAATATATGCACCTTGATTATTTTCTATGTTTAAACATTATTTGACTGAGGCTAGAATCTCTATATTCGATTTTAATGATTTATTAATTTAAGTGTAATTTGTTTAAAGCATATAACTAAGAAATTCCATTCATTCACACAAAAAAAAAACTAGTGTCTTCATATTAATTTGAATTTACTTTAAACAGTTGAAGTGACTGGGATTTATTTATTTTATTTTATTTTTAAACTGTGATACTTTTGGCCTGTGTATTTTAATTTAATGAATATTAACAAAATGGGAATTAAAAAATACTAATTTAGATCTAATAAATATACAGTCTGTCCGGTCATACACATTTTTTTTGATTTGCAAATAATTTGTTGCCAAACAAATTGTTTGTTTGTTCACAAAAAAATTGTCGATTTGCATTTTTTTTTTTGAGTTTATTCTTTTTTTATTTAGAAAGTTACGAAGATGTGAACTCGTAATGTTAACGATAAAAAATATTGTTGCTCTCCGAATTAGCCTATTTTTATCTCAGTAAGACCAAAACTTTGAGAGATACGATTTCTTTTGTGCAAACGTACAGTTTACCACAACAACAAAAAAAAACTGGCTGCCAAATAGCGGGGTAGTGGATTGGAACCAAGTGTGTAGTGTATTTGTGTATTAAAATAGTTGTTACATAAGTACCTAGAATATCACTAGTCCAAGACCGGACAAATTGTATAAGTTGATTTTACTTATACTTACTGAAAGTTTTGCTCAAAGTGTGTCACCCTAAGGCGCGAATTACACAGAAACGGCGTAAGGCGCAGACGTGGAATTTATAAGGAAACGAAAGAACAGCGTGCCTGCGCCGCGCCGCTTGGGTGTAATTTACGACATGTCGCCTACGTACATTTTGTATGAAAACGTTTTGAAGCGACATCATGCCTGCGCCGTGCCTTCGCCGTACGCCGTTTCTATGTAATTCGCGCCTAAAGTCACTATGTCATCCATATCACCCTGTAATGTCTGTTCTTCTCCTTCTTTCTCTGTAGTAATTGTTTCACTTTACTTTGTAGATATTAATTTCATTTATTTTTAACTTGACCTCGGTTTCGAAAAGCCCATTTCACGCTGTACTTAACGTAAATGTCTCATAGTGACAAACAGTCACAATGTCACTTAGTTCACATAGTCGATTACCTGATAAAATATTATCACTAACCGACTTTAAAACGGAGTATGCTATATATTTGACGTGTTATTTTTAAAGCTTCACGAAACCGCGGGCTACCTTTATAAGACATTTCAATTTAACTATTGACATTAACTGAAATAATTTATTAAAACTAAGCTCTCTATACATGTCCTGTACAGGGTCAAACTCATACTTTACTTTGTATTATTATTTTACTAGTAGTTAGTTTAACTGTAGTTAGATTTAACGCATTTTTAATAAAATACTCTTATTTCATTCTATTAGTTGCTCGTTTGATTCTTTTTTCTTTGCACGAAGTATTGCCAGCTTTAAAACAAAATGTTCATATCAAATAAATCATTGTGACTGGGATCATCGTCAACTATGAATACCAGTAATTGACTGGATTATTTCAAAATTAATAACATTAATAATACCTTTTAATAATCAACTTACCACCACTGCCGGGGGCATTAGTTAAAGTTTAACTTCTTATTACTATTATAAATGCGAAAGTTTGGATGGAAGTTTGTTAGGTACTCAATCACGCCAAAACGGCTGAATGTATATGGATAAAATTTGGCACAGAGATAGATTTTAATCTGGAATAGCGCACTTTTGAGTGTCCCACTGCTGGGCAAAGGCCCCCCCTTCCAATATATGGAGTAGAAAGTTCCATATATCCCAACCGGTAGCGATGGTTGGAAAAAAACTCCACTCAAAAGTCCAGCGAGGATATGTCAGTAGGGATAAATGGAACGGGGCAAAATTTTCATGTGAACGAACTCGCGGGCCACAGCTAGTATTTCATGTAATCAGCTTATAACATTCCTTCTACTGAATCACAGCCCCAGCCCCACAGCTGCATACAATTTCATACAGCTTCCGCTCTGCGCGATGGAGTGGGCTGTGATACACCACGCAGACCCAGTGTTAGTTGATCATAGTTTTATTATTACTCTTTTATAAGTTACTGAGAATATTCATCTAATTTATAACATTATTTAAAGCTGGAAATACTTACATATAACCTCTTTACAAGGTGTTGTTTCTGCATCAATCTGGTGAGTGATTTGCTCTGGTTTTGCTTATCTTTAACATTGCATGGCGTTCTAGTATTAAGAGCATGTTTTGGGCATTAACTGCATGTGTTTGGCAAGCATGATAATGTTTTTATTTGGTAGTCGTTTAGGCCCGGTTGCACTACAAATTAATGACTGAATGCGTTCACCGCTAAACTTCTGCCAATCATTTGAAGGTGACAAAGACAGAATTTTGTTTTAAGAGGTTCAGCGTTAAACCTGTTCAAAAGGCTGTAGTGCAAGTGGGCCTTAGTGTCGAAAGTATCTTTTCAGTAAGCTGTAGGTAATTTCTTATAGGGCTAAATATATACTGTTTTTGTTATGATGGACACTTTTAATATTTTTCTAAAACAAACTTTATTTTTATAATAATACATTTAAAACTATTTATAGCTATCGCTAATTTGGTTAGTTACAGTATTGAGTTCAGATCAATATAAAACTCTAAACAGGCAGAATTTAACATTGAACTTTTCAAACTGTTTGAACTTTAAGGAGTACAGATTTCCAAATGAGATATTATTGCATGTACCAAAGAAATAGAACTTGCATGATTTCAATCTTGATGTATTTAAGTAAATATCCAACTACAACATTACTCTTAAATTCCAAAGCCAGTATTAATCGAAAAACATCTGTTTACAGGGCCCCATCACCAAAGAAAGCAAGTTTGCAACATCGCATCTCGCGCAGCGCAAGCAAATTTGCCGCGAACTTCCAAAATGGTACTCAAAATAATGCTCAACCCGTCAACGTTCATACACTATCTAACCCTGATGATATGAGCTCCAGTTTACTCCGAAGCGACTCGGACCGAAGTCCCCCGGGCAATATTAACCCCTCCGTCAACTTCTTTGGCAATTTCAAAGGGTTCTCCCTAACTCCTATAGAAAAAGCCGCAAATGAAAAGGATGAAACTGAAGTACCAATAAAAAATAAACCAGTAAAAAGTGTAGCGGAAAGTTTAAATAAAAGCGCGAAAATCACGCCGGTACATCGAAGTGGGAGCAACAGCCAGAATGTTGTGCCTCAAAATGTCTTGAAGCCGGTATTAAGAAGTGCTCCACCACTACCGGTCGTCCCAACTACGGCGAAGACTAGCCCTAAGACGAGTCCCTCAGTAAAAAGAACGAATAGCACTGTCCAGAACAAAATAAAAGCTTTAATGAGTACTGAGAAAACAGAGGAAGTAACTCCTTCAGTAGGGGCAAATCCTCCCCCAAGGCCAGTGATATCCAGTCCTATTCTAGAAGCTTCGACATGTACCGCGAAGGAGCTAATATCACCATTGCAAGGGTCGAAGACTTTAGGGCCTATAAGATCAGCTCCAACCGTCCCTAAGTCTTCAGATTTCTCCAAAAGACCTTTAAGCATGCATTCCGCTGGGGTTCCTCAAAAACCTTTACCAGAAGAACCTAAGAAAGTCAAAGAAGGGATTTCACTAAACCGAATAGCTTCTTTCTTAAAACATGATAAGCCTAAGGAGAAGGAACGAAATCCGGTTGAGAGAAGTCACTCTTTACCTAAGAACCCAAATCACCAAATCAAAGTGGCCAAAAACGACAAAGTTGCCCTAAGAAACCTACAGATATCCAACCCTATACTGCAGAAAGAGATTGAGTTACCGGTCAAATCTGTATCAGTAGTATCTGATTCCGAAGATGGCGACGACCCTAAAGCCTTTGTCAATCGTGCGCAGAGTATGAGAGCTCCAGCGAGCCAAAAACCGGCGTTACAAAGCTTTGGGTCTATGAGACAAGCGCCAGCTGCACCAAGGCCTTTATCCGTGGTAGGAAGACCGACAGCCCCACCACCGCCTTTGCCAAGTCATTCGGACCCAGTCCCACCACCAAACCCAAAACCGCAACCTGAAACTAAATCAGTAGATTATGTGGACTGTATAGAAGAAAAGCAGGCTCCCTTAGCTCACATCGCTGAAGAGTCCACAGATAATATCTACGCGGTTATTGAGGAGAGCCCTGAGAAACACTCTAAGCCTTTACCAGGGGTCCCACCGCCAATCAAAACGATCCCTCAACCGCCTCCCGAGGGATACAACACTCCGAAAGTCGTTCCTTCAAACTCAGGCAGTACTGAAAGCATGGGTTTACTAGGAGAGATCGTCGATGAGATACAGAATCGTAACTTCGAATCCATATACTCGGCCTCAACTCTTTCTAGAAAGAAAGAGAAGGAAAGAAAGGCCAAGGCTGCGGCAGAAAAGAGAGGGAATAATCGAGATAGTACGTACATGAATTCGGAACATTATAAGACGCCTGAAAGTGTTTATAGCAATTCTGGAGCGAAATCTAACGTTTCTACAACTAGCAGTGGGTACTTACACCCTTCAGCTGTTAACGTACCCACGTATTTAAAAAAGGATGAGCCAAAGGAAGAAGATAAGGCCCCACCTTTACCGGGGCCTAATTCTAAGATCCCAACATTCGCAAGACAAGTAACCCCTCCCAATCTCAAAAACACTTCAACATTCAGAAATGTGCCTCAATCACCAAAAGTAGTGAAAAACGTCAACTTAACACCGAAAATTATGAACAGTCCAGACGTTGTGTCTAGCTGTACTGTACCAGATGCGAAGAATGTGAAACCACCCGATGTCATAAACAATAATAAACTACCAAATGATACGACAAAAGTGACGACTAAGCCCTCGGTGACCGCGAAACCGAATGACAACCGACCGCCGTTAAGACCCGCGCCCACAGAACCGAAGAAACCGAACAAAGCTACGCCCCCAATTAAACCAGTCACTTCTAACTCAAACTTAAACAAAGTGACAGACAAAACTCCGCCCGCGAACCGTGCCATGTCAAAAGTAGACTCAGTAAAAGCAATAGCGGATAATTTAAATAAGAACAAGCCTAAAGTAGTACCAAAACCTCCCACAGTCAACAAGACAGATAATAAGCCTAGTAACACAAAACTGACGGCCAAACCATCGAATGTTGCCAGTTTACAGCAGAAATTCGAAAATAGAAAGTCGTTAGGCAAAGAGATTGCCGCAACAAAAAAATGAAAGTAATTTTTACAAATGGCGTCGTGTAATTTAATTGAGTTATCTAGTCTGTAAATATATTTAAAATGGCCATTAGCACAGAAGACTTGTCGTAACAAAGTATGTTAGGATCTGATTTTTACGAAGCATTTTTTGAGATGGACAAAATCGTATGTCGTATGATGGATATATTGAATTTAGTTTGGTTGATCAATGGCTGGTTAGTGTTGTAAGTTGCTTGTCCAAAAGAGTGTTTAATCGATGTTAAATATGGCCAAAAACTAGATTACGTATTTGGAATCTAGGCTTTTGAGCCATATTCAACTGCAGCTTGAAATCGGTTAGTAATATGTAGGTACTCAACGCGTGAAAAGAATGTTCAAAATATAAAATAAGATTAAAAGAACGAGAACGATAGCAAAGAAATTATTTTTATTACTTATTCAGCTTATTACGGATATAGGCATAAAACGAAAGTGTTCATATTTTGTAATGAAACACAATTTTGACGGTAAGAAATATCTGTACATATATGTAGAGTATATTTCTAAATATTTGTATGTATTTTACTTAAAAACGGTAAGATCGTACGTATTAAGGTTGTAGCACACTTATGAGATTGGCACCGTATTGTTATATCGTCTCATTTCAACTAATTTTTACTGTGGACGCATTTGCAGTCACATAATCGAACAAGGACTGTCTCGTTGGTCTAGTAGTCGCAAGCGCAACTGCTTATTATAAGATCCCGGGTTTTGATACCCAGGTTAGGCAAAGTTTTAACAGGGTTTTCCAGCAGGAATTTCTGAGTAGCAACCACGGAGTCTGGATTTGTGCCCGATTGATGGCAATAGGCTCGTCCCCTTTTATATGGGACTTAAACATAACTGACGAAATGTGGGTGTGCTGCGAAAACTACCTAATCCTTCGGGGACATACAGGCGGAATGTAATGTTATTTTAAAACGATCTTTTTTTCAATGTTATGATGAAACGGTGCCAAGTTCAGATGTGTGCACACACCTTTGAAAACATTTGATTAAATATAACTAAGAGATCTCTGTAAATATGGTTAGGTTAGTTTTATTCCCTAAAGTTAGTGATGATAATTGAGAAGTGTCTTATGGTACATAATGCTTAATTCGTATTTTTATAAAGACTATAAGTGTTTGAGATTTATAGAGAAATAGTGTCTATGCTATGTTTTTATGACGCCGTTTAAAATGTGAAACAGTTCCACATAAAGGGTGTAAAAAGACCCTTAACGAAGCCTAAAGGCACTTGTTCTCCCCGTCATTGCGATCATTTTTTGTTCTAAACCATACCTGGGAACCATCTAGTTACGGAGATATTGGAGGTCAAAGTTCTAATTTTTTCACAAGTTTTTTTTTTAAATACAACTTTTAAAGGTTTTAACTTTACTTTAATTAACTCCATGAGCCGTTTACTATTCAAAGCATCCAGCAGCACTAAATTTTAAGAGCGTTACATTGAGTTTTACCGTAAAACGTGATTTTTCACCCCAAAAAAAAAACTCTGATTTTTCGGATTCTTGTGCGTATTGTATAATTATCACTTGCTTCGGTGAAGGAAATAAAAGTACACACGGCGACACATCAACCTAAACATATCCAGTATCACCTGATCTCGTTTTGTATGAGCTTCCCGTACAATTAGAGATCAGCTTATACTGGTTTTGTATAGGTTGATAGGGCGTCGTATATCACTTTCTAATGATGCATTTATACCCATGAAACTTTCAGTTATTCCCACCTATCCTCCATTTTCCATTTTAAACGGCGACAAGCAAAGGCACAACTAGTTAGTTTTGAGTGTTGATGCTTTACGATATAAATAATTTATATAAACCCGTTCTTATTCCACTATATAAATGGTGCTACAGCGAATCAACTTGCTTACCGAAAATAGTATATTATAAACGTATTTTTGTAATATTAAAAGAATCTGATTATTTGGATATATTTGTGTCAGAGTCATGGGCAGGATTTAAAAAGGCAGCTATTATTTTAATATTATGTTGTTTGTCTGTATTGGCTTATCCGAATAGTTTGTAACTGTCAGTATCGGATAGCTAAAGTTTGCGTGTTGTTGAGAAAGTTTAGTGCTACACCCCTGGTGTGTCGACTCGAACACCCCTGTTGTGTCGACTCGAACACCCCTGGTGCGTCGACTCGAACAACCCTGGATGCTCGAGTCGACACTTTCGATTTGGCAGTATTTGTTAATCAACTAAGCTGATTCGAAGCAATGCTCCTACCGATCGTTCATCGCCGAATCATGTTAGGGCAGATTGATACAAATTGAGCTAAGCTATTTTTCTCGGAACGTACGAGCATATACTAGAGTTTGCTGCCCGGCTCTGCCAACCCGAAATGTGTAGCACCCATTAAGATTAAAATGTATTTGAAACTCGTAAGATAACTATTAAACTTCAATTGGAAAGAAATTAATATATTTTAAATTCTGCCCATGCCCCTGTCAATAATATGCTTTAATCGGAATGATGCAATAATTTATAAATAAATAGATATGCATAATAATTGTCGTCCATAGTCGTAATCACTGCCACAGCTTGGTACAAAATATAATGGTGCTGGATCGTCGCAAATAACCTCAATATTATGGTCTATAATTGTCCAAGTGTGTTAATAAATGTAAGTAAGCAATAGTTTTGTTGGCGTTTTTGCAGGAAAATAGACTTTCTTCTTTACAAAATAAAGTACATGAATGGAAACCACAGAGTAGTAAGGAATTCGTAGTATGGGGATGGTCATTGTCAAACTAATTGCGCTAGTGTAGCATGTTCCAAGCATTGTAATTGGTTGAAAATCTGTTAATATTATTTTATATTTCAAAATAGCGTGAACTCGTTGGTCTAATTAGCAATGGAGGAGCCATATAATGCCATATACAGTGACCTTTAGCTGGCCTTTCTCATAAGCAAACCGACACGAAGTTAATTTCAGTTTTGTAACTGGTAACGCATCGTCGGTTCGGCTGGGTGGTCACCGAATAAACATAAAATAGCCGTTGTTTAACCTATTTGCTTTCTTAATTTAAGCAATTTGAACTCGCATTTCTTTAAACCGGTCTGTGGTTGCCATTCTGTAAAAAGTTGAAATATGATTGATATTCATTAAGTCATATCATGTGATTGACCGGTAAACTTCAAAACTTCACAACGAAATTTTTAGAGTGAAAAGCGGTATCTTTGGTTTAAGGTGTGAAATTGATATTTTTTATATTGTGATTGTAATTTTCTCTGATAAGTGGACTTTTCAAATTAGAATAGGACCCAAATAGTTATTTCAATCGTGGGTCTTGTATAGAATGGTGAATACCGGCCATTCTTGTGTGTCCACTACGGGCCGTTCTATATAGGAGCCTTGACAAATTTCTTTACTTTTTTTATGGCTATCATTGTTTTGTAACTTGTACCTATTTAATTCATTACTTACTTTTCATTTATAACTACTATTTCATTTAATATTTGCGTACTGGACTTAAAAATAATAACTAAAACGATTGGCTCTTTCATGATTGTATTTATTTCATATTTATTATGTCTTTCGCAAATGTGTCGCTATAGTAATATGTAGTTGTGATAATTTAAATAAGTTTTAAAATGAAAAGTACATAAATATTTGTAAATATAACCAAAGAAATTTATGTAAGTGTGGTCCCGGTACGCATCTTAGCTTGTTCCTGTATGAATATTAAAAAGTTTATGTAATGTGTTGCAAGAGGAAAAAACTAATGTTGAATGAAAATGGCAATGTCTATTATTAAAATTAGCCTTTATTTTTATTCCAAGACTGTGAATTATAAGTATATTGAATTATTATATCAAAATTAGTACTAAAAGCTAGTTGAATACTTCATTTTTTTCTTATTATTACAGAAAAAAATAATAAAAATATTTCATGAATGGTTTTTGTTTTATTTTGTTCATCGTTATTATACACTTCTGGCCATTTGTTGGACGCATTTAAAAGTAAGCCTGGAACTCTGGACTGTTATTACAAAAATCTTATAAAATAACGCTATTCAATTTCCGCACTGGCAATTGACAGCGTCGCTTTGCACGCAACATTAAAATTCCTTAGGAAAGTAAGTTGAAATATTATTTTTGACTCCAGTTTCATAAGTCAATTTTTAAGTAACCTAAAATTAAATTATTCACTAAAGTGAAAACAAGAACCAACACAAGAAGTTACTTGCCACTTAATCTCAGTAAAAAAAAACCCTTAGAATAAGGCACAGACTACTATATAATACTAGAATAAGGGTCACAAATTCAAGCTTAGTGTTTGGGCCACATTCCATGCTGCACCGCTGATTGTAATCACGAGTAACAATAAAACTCTGATTTCTAACGACAGACCCATTAAAATGGGTATTTTATAGGTTTTAGTGCTGCATGGTTCTTTTGACGCGTGACTTTAAACGGAACTAACGCCGCCCGACATCTTGTTTTTTCAAGACGATTTCTCATTTTTTTCTCAAAAGGCAAAACGGATCACTTCGTTGTTCGTCTGTCTGTCTGTCAAGACCCTTTTTCTCAAGAACGCGTGGTGGTATCAAGTTCAAACTAATATACTGAGGTCGACGCTATGGTCCCTTTGGAGCTGAGTTGTAAATAAATCAAGCTTCTTAGTCAACGCAATAAAAAATATGGCCATTTTTGTAGCATATTTTGCTCATTCGCAAGTAAATCAGCAGTACTACAACACAATCAAACAAATTACAACAACAACACACAACAATCTGTCAATTTTTTTTTAGTAAATTTTCAACTTTATCATTAGGTTCAAGGTTGATTGAGAAAATTTTACAGGTTCGGGTAGCTTGATGTGCTGGCGTCTGTACTTCCCGTTGACCTAGAATCATGAAATTTGGTAAGAAGCAAGCTCTTACAGCACAAGTTCAGGAAAAAATCTGAAAACCGTAATTAATTGGAGAATTGAACGTGACGTATAACGGTGTATGGAAGAGTATTATTTTAAATGTAAAATTAAATTTGTTCTTCAGTCGGACATATCTTTTCTTAACATGAATCCTGATGTCCGTGATGGACAAACCATCCTCATAAAAAATTGTACAGAACCCTTGTTGCGCGAATCAGACACGCAACTCTCTGATTTTATTTTATTAACAGTGCCCTCCTAAAAATGTCATCCTAACGCCAAAAGAACCATGCAGTACTGCTAAAAAGCAGATTGGAAGTTGGAGTTGTATACGGATCAATAGCGGCTAATAGATCGAACCCTATTTGCCGCATTGCAAGATTCGCTGGACAGTCTGTAGGTTAGCTAGGGTTAATCAGTACAAACAGTCTTTAGAATAATCAAGTACCTATTAGTAAAACCTTTTGTGTCATATACAAGAAGACACCAGGTCTTTTCCGCATTCAAGATAAGTTCAAGAAAGTCACTGGCAACACCCGTTACTTAAATTGTCAACTGTCCCAAAAGACTACTGTCCAAGTTGCGCAAACAAAACAAAAATTTTAAAAAGGCATAAATTAAAAAAAAAACTTGGCGTTGTGTATGTGTAATTGTTCGAAATTTGCGATTTTGTTGATTTCACGAGATAAACTAGAATAAAACCAGTACAATATGTAAGTACAACACCTACAAATACTAAAAATTTCAGATACGCAGGTCCAAACTGGTTATCTGACCAAAAAATGTGTTTTCAGGGCATCAACATCTAAGCCACGTTCGGAGATGACTTTGGAGGAATTAGCCAAAATTGAAGAGGAAGAATTCAGTACGGGCCCTCTTTCAGTACTTACACAGTCAGTAAAGAACAATACACAAGTTCTGATCAACTGCCGAAATAACAAAAAGCTGCTGGGACGCGTGAAGGCATTCGACCGGCATTGCAACATGGTTCTTGAGAATGTCAAGGAAATGTGGACTGAGGTGCCAAGGCTGGGCAAGGGCAAGAAGGTAAAGATTCCCTTGAAATTGCATTCATATTCGCACTTTGTCTTGTCCTATTAGGGAAGTTTTTTCATACAAACACTGAATTTAGAGGTTATCTATCGATTATTTGGATAATGTTTGATGCTCAAAGTTACTCCACAAAAAAGTTGATATGGGAGATCAACAGGTGATTAGGTTTTATTCCAGGGCTAGTAGCGTTTTAGGTTACCTTACAAATTAATAGTTGTTTATTTGTTTTGGTCAATGCATAACAAAACCCAACCCTGTTGTGCAGTCAGGTAGAAATCCGTAATTTTTCTTAGTTCTCTTGATTAACAAGGATATTTTCAATCTTCAATCCCCTTGAGAATATTGATAAGTTATTTAGAAGTGCTGAAGGTTTCCTCTATAATGCTTTGGATCCCCTATTCACTGTCTTCCAAAAACGATAGAGTTTTCTATTCCCCTCTCTTCATATTGCGAATACTATTGCCCTTTCACGCCCAAGGGTACAAAATAATAAGAAAAATAATGTGTAATATCAAGTTTCTACCTCTTACTTTTGTCAAAACGTCTCAGAAGTAAATTAACATTGTTATTGGGAGCATTACAGAAAGTAGTTTGCTACTTTCTGTAATGCTCCCAATAACAGTTAATTGTAAACTGTATTCCAAATAAAGTGCTCACTTTGATTTATAACTCATTAGTCAAATCGCATTTAGAATATGGGGTTCTGCAGCAGTCACTAATTTAAATTCAATTCAAAGAATTCAAAATAAAATAATTAAAACTTTGTTCCATTATCATTATCTTACTCCAACAAAGACCATATAATATACCAAAAAACTAAACTATTAAATATTAGACAGCTATACATTTACTACACCTACATTCTTATTAAAAACATAACTTCAAACTCAAGACAAAACAATCACAGCCTGAGAAATAGAAATAAAAACAAACTTGGAGTCATCAGTGTATGCACTAATTACGGCAGAAAGACCATTATTTGAAGGAGTTCATCTGTTTAATGGATTACGGGACGAAATTAATAAGTGTGATAACGTGAATACATTTAAAAATAAGGTTAAGAATCATATTTGTACATTATAACTTCTAATACTCTGGAGGAAATTGTATTGTACTGTATTATCATACTTATTACTTTGTATCTCATTATAAGCAGACTGTATGTTATGAGAAATAAATTTCTTTAAACTGAAAACCTTTTCAATTTCAGGGTAAAGCTGTGAACAAGGATAGGTTTATCTCAAAAATGTTCCTTCGTGGAGATTCAGTGATCCTAGTATTAAGAAATCCACTGGCCACTGCTGCTGGCAAATAAAATCCCAGTTTACAGAGAATGTACAGTACTGAAATTAGGCATATTGGGTTTTTAAAAAAAATTGGCTTATAGACTGCCATGTTAGTCTTTCACAGGAAACGGAATACTGGCAGTCTTTCTGCGGAAGGCTATGCACAGGATTGATTTTGCAGTATTTATTAAACAGGAGAGGACCTGAGGAACTTTTGCTGATTGGCAGTCTGTTTGGCTGCAAAATTATATTGACATTGGCTTGGTTCAGGCCGTTGTTCTACATATTATTATTTCATCATCATTCTCCTACCCCTATCCCAATTTATTCGGGGTTGGTGCAGCATGTCACGTAATTATATTGTGTCTACATAATTCTATTCAATTTTGCCGCCCAACTGTTCTGAATCATGTGTTGAGCACATATAAAACTCAATGTGCCATCAAGTACTGTATGTCTTTGCATTAAAAACTGAAAGTGTTCTCCAAAACCTTAGTCTTAAGCTGTGGTATGGACCCAATGCATCTCTTTTCTATGATGGTGTGTTGAGTTATATTAAAATAAATAAGTTAAGATTTCTATTTGCATTTTTATTTTACACACCATTCCCATGTTTGTAGTCACAACTTAGGCGTTCATCTGACAATGGAATATTTGTCCACCAGACAGAGCAGGACTCTCATTTCTCTCTGGATATTGTCTGTTCAAGACTTTATTGTTAGGCTGCTGATGTGACTAGGTTGATGAATTGTAGGTGTACTGTAGGTACACCTCTGCCTAGCCTTTTGGGGATTAAAGGCGTGATATTGTTTTGCGACATGTGTTCAGACAGTTCAGACCATCCAAAAGATCTTCTTTTCGTATTTTTGTGATGCCTGCTGATTAGTCTTAAGCTTAAAACTAAACATTGCTTGGCGTTTCGCTTTTTAATCCTAGTTTTGGTCCCGGCCTGGCCAATGGGAGTCGTGAAAATGTAGCACCGTGTAGCGTGCGTGACTCCGAGTTTGTTCGCTCATTTAGCACCTAAGAAAACATCGTCAATATTTTCTATAGGATCATTCATCTTCGTCATGCTCCATTATTTACTTTACCTAGGTTTATATTCCAATTAATTGTAAAAGTTCAAAGAACGCAATTGTTTTAAAGTCTGAAATATTAGGTTCACTAACTCATCACACACCTTCTAGATGGCGCTGATACCAAAGTTTGGTATTACTGTCTCCGTTCAATAGCCTTTGATAATAACCTCGGACGTTCGCGCCAGAACCGCATTCATAACACGATATTGTTTACGCACTGTCGTTTATTCAATCCTTGTGATCACACGCGCATTACGTTTGGTGTAAAGAGTGTATAAACTATCAAAACTTTGAAGAAAACAGTGGTTTTGTGAATCATGTCGGCTTGAACTTGAAAGTGCGACGAACTTGTATTTTTTCCCGCCGTTTTCCTTTTTTTTCTGAGGATAATGTGCACTGTTATTTTGTGTTGATACTGTTTTTGAAGCAAAGGAATTTTGTTAACATCCACTGAGGTAAGTTCTTAGTTATATTATTTTGATGTTATGATTGATTTTTTTATTTATACATCTTTACCAACATACCGTAATACTTACTACGCGAAATATCGAGTAACCTACTTACACGGTGAAGTGTTTGTAAATAAAAATGAGTACTCTTATCATTCGTAGTCCCAAATTAAAATTAGACTCTTTCGTTTTTATCTAAAGCTAGAATAGGTACGGTTTGTAGATAAATACAGAGGTAGCCCTAATACAAAAAAAATTAAAATGTTTCATTCTGCAGGTAGACCTATGATCTACCGTACGTACCTAGTACTACCGTATCAAAGTTGCGACCTTCATAGTTCAAATATCTCAATTTACATTTCTCATAATTTTTGAAGTTTGGGGATATAGGTAGGTACAGCAACAAAAAATTTTTTTAGATTAGCTGAATCGCAGAATGCCTTATTCACAGCGTTCGCCAAAACATTGTGCTTCTTAAAATGGTCTGTTCTCTGCGCCCCTTCATCACTTGTTGAATGCGCCCTTTATAAACGAAGAGATGAGGTAAAACCCCGATGCTCTGTAGTCGACGATTATATTCTACATCGCATTCTAAAAATAATCTAAATGGCAACACAATCTAGGTTGTTTTCACACGAATGCATTTAGATGAGAGAATAATGCTATGATTTTGCGATTTGCCAAGATGTTTGGTATTTTGACTTGTAAACACGTTAAAAGCTAGCTACAGATGTGAAAATAGCGGTGTCTGGATTTCTAAAATAAAAGAAATCCAACTTTCAGTGTCATGCATAATAATAATGTATACTAATAGGTATAATAAAGCTGAAGAGTGAGAGTTGTTTTTTTTTTTTGAACTGCTAGGCGCATGCGAAAAAATCTTTTTGCATTTGATATCCTTTCTTGAAAAAGTTTATTGGTTATTTAACATCACGCTACGACGCTTAGGAGACGCGCAAAAAGAGAAGCAGCGGCGGGTGAATCTATGGGGAATAACTAGTATATTATTAAAAAAAAAAAACATCTGCATCACCCAGGTTGCAGGAAAAGCAATTGGATGCAAAAAACATAGAGCGGCAAACATTTGCACGTTTTTCGTTAGAGTAAAAAATTTAGAGATTCTTGACTCTATGATTAGGTATTTCCCTTTTCCCCGAATAGGTATCTACTAACGGCACTGGAATAGAAGCTTATCAAATCTCCGATCAGGGCCTGTACCAACACCTCTTATAGCAGTATTACATAAACTAGCTGTTAACCTCATAACTATGGTTAGCCGAACGCATTTGGAACTGAATGACCAAAATAACAAGGTAGGTAGGGGGGGAGAAGGTTGATATGAATGTGAACTACATGAGCTGTTTCCCAATGTTCTTCTCAAAATTGAAAAGCATCTTCAAGTTAAGGAAATTCTCCGTAAGTTCGCTGTTCAGTCCGTCTTAACTTTCTTGATTGGAATTATTGTTTGTCTAGAAATGTATGCATAACTATTGTGTGAACTCCGCCCCTATGACCCGCTGACTGAAACTTTCAAGAATGCCAAACTACCCGTGAATTGGCTCCGTTCACGGTTTCACGAGTTGGGGAACTTGGGCATCGTCAGAAACTTGTTGGATATTCTCGAAATATGTTAAGTATGTATAGTAGAGCTGCACCTGAAATAGCTGCTATTTTAAATTTTTCATTGAAAAGTTGTTCTTGCAATTGCAATTTGTGTAGCGGTTGCAATTTTACGAACTCTAAGAAAACTCGACTACTGACTGGGTTTTTAGCGACGACGTGTAAAAGTTTGTTGGATTTTTAAATGCATGTAATAATGATTTTAATTTTATTAGTTATGCATTTAGATACTGGGTACTGGCAGTACGTAAGGGTTTAGTTTTTCTTTATAAGTCATAGAGGTTTAGGTTTCATAGAGTTTCATCCCTCGAGAATGTTTGATCTAGTTTTCGGCCAGCATTTACAACTGCACTTTATTCTTCTTTGAAGTAAAGGCGTTTTATTACAAGTTCCGTATATTTATACGATTGAAATAGTCAATGAATATCGACTAGTTATTAATAGTTGAGCATTGCAAATTGTGTGCTACCTATATAAGCAAAGATGATTGCCTTCAATAAGGTCGACAGACATGTTTTCTACCTACTAGCTTGTATTTACTATGGCACGAACTATCTTTATTTTATTGTAGTATTGGTAGATGTTTCTACGTTAGTAATTCATACTTCCATAGTGCCATACAAATAATTTAAAAAATGGAAAAGTAACTATGTCTGTAACCTTTCCGCGATAAAAACCACTTAGCCGTGTATATTATTATAGGTAGAGGTAGACCATTCCCGTGGTAGCAGCTTAGGACATAGGATTATTTTTTTTCCGGTAGTGAATTCTTGTGGGATAATTTGCAACTTCGACGTGACTGCCCGGCGAGAAAGAACTAATTTAGTGTTTAATTTGCTATTTAATAGATAGGTGCTAGTGACTAATTCAAGTTTTTATGCAGCTTGTTATTATTGTAATAACACTTGGTGGATTTTTGGAAGAAAACAAATTAATACTTTGCAATCACCTTTGTAAGATTAAGTAAATAAACACTGTTGTAATTTTTACAGCTAGATTAGTTCTACTGTGAAAATATTATTTGACTTGTAGGTTTAAATGTGTCATCGAAAGAAAAATGTTTTTTCTTGCTCCGTTTAGGTAACTTAGACGATGACAATACATTTGGTTTTTCTGGGATTTTTCAGTGACGGTGATTTGACGGTAAATATGCAAGAATTTTCCTACTGTTTACGTGACCTTAAGGGCTTGAAATCATCACAACTTACAATGCCACAAGAATCTTTTGGATCTCGAATGACTTTGACAGGTGAACATAAATAAGTGAAATTGTTAAAATACATTTCGTATTGAAAAAACAAGATGGCGGCATTAGTTCCGATTTCGGCCACGCCAAAGGATCCTTACACAACTATAGGTAAAGTGTTTTGCAGGCTACCAGAAAGGCTACCATACGGACGAGTTTGTCGCTAAATAATAACAACCGCTCGGGTCGATCTTCAGGTTAAGTCGCGCTTGTCTAGTTTGGTCTGTCAATGGATGACCATCCATTACATACCGAGTTTCCTCCGTACCTCGGAAAGCATATTAAGCCCTTGGTCCCGGTTGCCATGTGTAGATTTTTGACAGTCGTTACGTCAGTGGCCTGAAATTCTGACAACCAACCAAGGAGTATCGTTTTACCCAGAATAACTGGGTTGTGGAGGTCAGATAGGCAGTCGCTCCATGTAAATTACGGCTATTTAGTTGCATTCGGTTAGACTAGAAGCCGACCCCAACAAAGTTGGGAAAATACTAGGCAGATGATAAGACAAAGGCTACCTAAATTAAACAATGTTGACCTTCCTGAAAAACTATACTACAAACAAAGATGACCTTAATCTACCTTTTCAGGCGTTACAGGCATAAATAAAGGGTGTAAAAAGACCCTTAACGAAGCCGAAAGGTACTTGTTCTCCCCGTCATTGCGATATTTTTTTGTTGTGGACCATACCTGGGAACCTTCTAGTTACGGAGATATTGGAAGTCAAAGTTCCATTTTTTTTTTTAAACCAATTTTTAGGGTTTTAACTTTACTTTATTTAACACCATGACCCGTTTACTATTCAAAGCATCCATCAGCACTAAGTTTTGAGTGCGTAACATTGAGTTTTACCGTAAAAGGTGATTTTTCACCCCAAAAAAAAAAAGGTGGTTTCCCAGCAATATTTTTTGCGTAGAGTTACTTAGTTTGATGTACATAATGCTTGATTGACGGCTTCGTGAAGGGTCCGTTTACACCCTGTAGGTATCTACAATTCTACACTATCAACCAACAATAATGTCATTCTATTCCGATCTCAATGTACATAGAGAAGCAAAACAAAAGATCATAATAAGTAGTAAATCATCAAAGACCGTAGTTCCGTCACGGTCTCTTGCGCAGATACAAAACGTTAGGTGTGTTTGTTTGTCGCAAATTGATCTATTATAAAGACGTTTTGTAGAAACGGCTTGCCTAATCGTAATTGTATTTTGTCATTCTATTTGATGATTTAATGGTAATAGACGAGTCCATTTGGTTGAGTAACTCTGTTTATTTGGTTGGGTCTACCTCAGTTACTCGCCAGGTCAAATTCATAGGACTTCTTCGACCAGGGTACGAAGAAGTCCTACGAGGTTTTGGAGTTATGCAAATCCTTTTTAATTCAATTTTAGAAGAGGTCCTCAAGCTGTGATCCACTGCTGCAGTAGAAGTAAAGGTACATCGCGTGTAAAATATCTCTCGAGTCCCCAAAACTTTTCGTTTAATTGGATCCATATCCGATAGTTACTTGTAACATCTCATCAAGAAACCAGTTTTTTATTTAATTAACACTTCAAGCACAAAGTACAGAGGCTGACTTAATGCCATAGGGATTTTCTACCAGTCAACCTTTGGGTATTTAAATTATAATTCATAGACAAACAGGTTTTTTGTCAAAATATAACAAAAAATCCGCAATGTAAGGTACTCTTCGTGCGTTTTTTGTAAGTAACAAGACACAAGACAACATCCTAAAATGTCCTAATTCATATCAGAGTTTTGGCCGCAAAAAATAACTTTGACCAAAAGCAGAAAAACCCGTTATGACAAACCTTAACAAGAACACGTTTTCTCGATTAAAGTAACGTTCAATTGTTTAATTGTAACCGGAAAGAACTAGATTGAGCCGGCATTTACCGCTTCGGACCGGTAACTGATTAATTGTTGCAATCTTCATCGATTGTTACTTTAATGAACAATTGCACTGCGAATCATGTTGTATAGGACTCTCAATTAAGCACATTGGGTAGATGTTTTTGCACTACAACCTTTTGTTCAGAGTAACTTCTTTTGTATGTGAAAGAAATTAGAGTTCAATTCCAGTTAGACTTAGCCAGGGATAGGTAGCCATAGCCAAGGCTCGGAACCGGTTTAAAAAGAGCGGTTAATTCCGATTAAATACCGGTAAATATATCGTCCCTTCATTTCATGATAAACCGGTTTTCCGCAAAAACCTGTAAAGTGCAACCTTTAACCTAACCTTTCAACCGGTTTCCGAGCCCTGGGCCATAACACCACGTTATAATCCCCGAAGGGTTAAGCAGAGGTGTAGTAGAGATGCGGAAATACCTTTCTTAGTGGACTACACTGGCTGATCTGCTGTCAGTGAGACTAATGGAGTCAGGCCAGCCATACAATGGCAGGTACTAGGTCTGATGCTATCTTAGGCTGAGGCCTCATTGTATGCCACACCTGCGTTAAGACGATGCACGCCGTCGCGTCGTAACGCAAGAGGTGGACGCCATTGCAGCGCTCTAGCGCAGCATCTTAGTGTGGATTTCAGGCTTCATTCGACAATGAACAAACGTTCTATTGTTGCTTTTTTTACGTCACCACCGAAACAATACATGATTCTGGATATCTATAATAGTGATGATCAGTTTAATAATGATGTCAGTCCGTCGTCACATTGGAGTTCTGATCACAGTGCAGCGCTTCACCCTCCCCCCGCTTCGTCTCTCGTCCTTCGATCCGTTGAAACGTCGAATGCGACGACGCAACGCGTAAAGTGGTATGTCACTAAAAAGACGTCGCAACGCAACGCACCGCACTAAGAAGTGAGAAGTCCATAGATCGTCTCATAGACCTCATTGGAGGAAGTAATTTTTTTCTCGATACTAATAGATTTTCAACTTTATCGCTAAAGCATAAGGTGCAAGGTTGATTGGGAAAATTTGACAGTTTCGGGCAGCTTGATGTGCTGGCGTCTGTACATCTATATTCATGATAAGCACAGCATAATCAGCCTATAATGTTCCCACTGCTGGTACACACGGCCTCCTCTCTATGAGAGGGAATGGGCTATAATCCACTACGCGGGCCCCGTGCGGGTTGGTAGATGTCACATGTCTTCGAATTTTTGGTTCTAGTACATACCGGTTTCCTCACGATGTTTTCGTTCACCGTTTTGAAAGCAGTGGTGATGAAATAGATTACACAAAGTAATGCGCCTGCCTGGGTTCGAACCCACGACTTACTGTTCGTAAGTCAGGGCCGCCACCACTGGGCTACTGCTGTTCTCCATGATAAGCTTATCCACAACTAAACTCTTAATTAAATAAAGGCTTCCGAAAACATAAAGCTATTTATCAATTTGTCTGATATAGTTATCATCACTTCAATTGGTTGCCTGATTGATAAATAGATAAGTAAGTACCTGTCGAAACATTTTGTTTTCGCTTCAATTTGTTTGTAGGTATACGATTCGCCAATTCAATATACCTTCTTTTACGACCTTAATCTATTGTAGTATGGTATCTAGAATGTTAACCCAAATACGCCCAAGAATAAAGTAGAAAAATGAAATACTTAACTTGTATTGTTTGGTGGAGAATAGGGAGTTTGAAAATAAAACAAAAGGAATAGTACATTTTGATATAAGTGGGGAAACTTTGTTATTGCATTCGAGGCGGAATTAAAACCCGAGCTGCAGGCGAGGGTGTCATGGAGTCGACAACTGCAGTCACAAATCCCGGCGCGTATCAAACGACGTTTTTCGATACACTTTCGAAGAAATAAAATATTAAAACACTGCGAGCCTCTCCTCAGAAAGAGGGCTGATAAGAAACGTGCATTAGGTACCTAATCAGCAGTTCACTCCAGGTTTTTCTCAGGATATTTTTGACCACTAGGACTTTTAAACATGCTTATATGCCTCTCCTCTGGTGTGATATCCTTGTTGTTTGTCATTAGAAGCACATTGGGTTGTGATTTGTTGCTGTAAAATAAATTTGGTTAAAAAAAATTGGAGAGCATCCTTTCTAAAGCATTAAAATTCAAAGTAGATCTAGTTGTCTGTAGGTATACTTATCCATTAAAAAAAGTCACAGCAGCGAAGTCATAAATCTCGGGACCCCCAAGCATGACGCAAGGTGTCATATCTCGCACATAATCAGCGAATCATCATCATTATGCTCCCCTCCCCTTGCTTGCATGACACCGCAGCGTCTGCCGTCAATCTTACCAAAGTTATCTCCAATCTGATGTGGAATTTTATGCCGTTTTTTCTTTACAAGATAATGATGTAGCATTAATGTGGCATCTGAATTTCCTGATGGTTATACAGAAATCAGATGTTGACTTATGACTTAGAATATTTTTGTGGCCACTAAGCCTCCAAGGCCGGCCTAGAAAGAGGTGGCGAGATGACCTAGACGCGCATCACGAAGGTTGGTTCGAGGTGGCGCAGGAGAAGAATACCTGGAAGGATATAGGGAAGGCCTTTGCCCAGCAGTGGGACATTCAAGGTTATTGAAAAAAAAAAATCCTCTGAAGTATGGACATGTAATGAGGAGGGATCAAACGCATGTGACTAAAAGAGTGATGGACATGAATGTTGAAGGATTGAGTGAGAGGAAGGCCAAACAAAATTGGATAGATTGTGTGAGGAATGATATGAAAGAGAAAGGAGTAAATGATGCCGTGACGGCTGACAGGGGAGAATGGAAGAAGAAAACGTATTGCACCAACCCCAAGTAGAATGGGACAAGGGCAGGAAGATGATGAAACCGTCTCTGAGGTATTTAGGGCAATTTTTTTCAGCCTAGTCATGAGCAATGATACTCCAGATATCAGAGGTTGGATTTTCTGAAGCCTCTACAAGCTTTAACCCGCGTTTAAGTTAATGCTATGGCTCTCCTTTTCATTTGACGGCACGGTTGGCGCAGTGGCTAAGCGATTGACTGCTGTGCTGCGTGTCGCGAGTTCGATTCCCGCACGGAACAAATATTTGCATAACCTAACAGATACTTGTTCCGGGTGTGGCTGTTTGTGTATGTTTCAATTTTTGAAAACGAACCTACGATACAGGAGAAATTCCTAGAGTGGGGAAAAGTTTAAAAAAAAAAATGCTATGTAACACACCATACAAAACTATTCCAGCCATGTCCCATACCGTTCCATCTCTTAATATCAAGAAAGACACCAAAATTATTAATGAACAGTATTAAAACACATTATCAATTCCTCCATCTACGAAATACTTTTTTTTTTTTTTGGGATGGGAAATCATCAAATAACTCCTCCCGCTCTGGGTGGAGTGGGAGGGAGTGTCAGACTTTTACTGACTAAAACCCATCCATGTTCCTTCTTTGCCCTTTGTGTTCCAGGGCCGCGGTATCTCTTTCGAACAGTCCCGCAGCCCATCTACGAAATACTTGAGATAGCTCCGGCAGCCATCTTTTAATTACGAGCGTTATATTTAAAAATTAGATGGCTTCTAGTGTAACCTACGCATAAGTCCTTTACTGGCCATACAAGTAAACCATGCCATATAATATACTCTATTACTATACGTTACCAAATAAATAGAATCAAGCGTGGTATAAAATGGTATTGTACCTGACATTCCTGCAATTAATTCCAGCTCTAGGCTAGACTTGTAAAGGTAAAACTAGTGTAATAATATAACTTCCGTCAACCGTTTATAGCTAGACTGATTTATTTATCTGTGTCTGGGTTATCTACCGGGTATAAACAGACCCTTCACGAAGCCTTCAACCAAGCATTCTTGACATCAAACTAAGTAACTTTACGCAAAAATTATTGCTGGGAAACGACTTTTTTTTTTGGGGTGAAAAATCACGTTTTGCGGTAAAACTCAATGTAACGCATTCAAAACATTGTGCTGGTGGATGGATTGAATAGTACGGGGTCGTGAAGGTGTTTAAAGTAAAAATCTTACATTAGAAACATGTATTTAAAAAAAAACTTGTGAAAAAGTTGGAACTTTGACCCCCAATATCTCCGTAACTAGAAGGTTCCCAGTTATGGTCTAGAACAGAAAAATGATCGCAATGACGGGGAGAACAAGTACCTTTCGGCTTCGTTAAGGGTCTTTTTACACCCTTTAGGTATACTTTACTATATTATAAAGGCTATTTAGCTGCCTGTCTGTTACCTTTACACGCCTTAATGGATGAACAGATAGCGATACATTTTGGCACACAGGTAGACTGACCTGCCGGGCTGCGGGACTGTTCGAAAGGTACCGCGGCCCTGGAACTCAAAGGGCAAAGAAGGAACATGAATGGGTTTTAGTCAGTAAAAGTCTGACACTCGGCGGAGCGAGGGGGAGGGGTCATTTTGATGATTTCCCATCCGAAAAAAAAAGGATATGGGACTTTTTACCCCGGTAGTAAGCTCCCCGACCACCATGCGGGCGAAGCCTCGAGTAAAAGCTAGTGCAATTATAAATGTGGCGTCTGTCTGCATTTTAAACTAAAACTGTAATTACTCCATAAACAGCATGAACCACTTCCCAGATGGTTACAATTGGCGCCAAAAGCTACATGGCGGCCATTTTATAAAAGTTGCGTTACCTACTTCAAATGTAGCGAACGTTAAACAGTTACAATGAAGTTAATTAGCAATTAAAACTGTTAACTGTCTTTAATTAACGAATCATCTCTTTTTGTGCTCAATGCTACGATTTAACACTAAAAGAGATGTATAAAAATTCATTTGCACATTATCAATCCATACTTATATTACAATTGCGAAAAAAAACTGTCTCGAGCGTTTCGTGGCTAAATAATAACAGCCAGACGGGACCATCTTCAAGGTTAAGCAGCGCTTGGCAAGGTCGGTCTGTAGATGGGTGACCATCCGTCGTAACAGGTAGTCAGTGGCCCGAAAGTCTGGCAACCAAACTTACTAAGTGGTATCGTATTACCCAGTAACTGGGCTATGGAGATCAGATAAGCAGTCGCTCCATGTAAGATACTGATATTCAGCTTCATCCGGTAAGACTGGAAGCAGACTCCAACAGGAAAAAGGCTAGGCAGGCCACAAGCCGTAGGCAAAAACCTAGTATTTTATAATAACCTTCCTTGAGTTAACCCTACGTATCCTTAAAAACCTTGATCTAAAAACAGTCACTTAGACCTACTTTATCACACTTTTCCTCGCAGCGTCCTTCTAATGTTTCCGCGTTCAGCTCGCACACAATCTTGAGACAACTAGATAGGTACTTTGTGTAAGTAATTATCGTGGTTTTGCGTGTCGTGACGTTTTGACGCCATATGACGATGTTGGCGCCATTTTCTCACTAATGGACGAGTTTAGGCGGAACACGTTGAAGATTTAATGATCTAGAGCGTTTTGGGAGTCTTTTAATACGTCAGATGCTAGATTTTGGGAAAGTTCTAGTCTTTTTCACTGTTCTTTAAATGCAAGCAATTAGGTATGGGATGACTTTTTCTGATATCTTTTCTCTTCACTTGTTTCTTGGTTCAGAAATTAAGGTAAAGCGTTCTCAGTCAGACGAAGTTTAACAATTTTAACCGGCTGAAAAGAGGAGGAGATTATTCCGAGTTACGCATTTGATGAGTTTCATAAATACATGCACTTAAGAATAGAATATTTTCGCAGGCCAGTGAATATAGCTGCTCATGATCACAATTTCAAATCATTTATAGCTACATCTACGTTCCCGGAAGTGCATTCGAGGCCTATGAGTGCAATAAAACGTGCTCGCACTTCAGTTATTTTCTGTAATAAAGTAAATTAAATCTCAGGGCGGAACTATCAGGTTTGGCAGCAAGCCATGCACAGCAATCTGCAACGATGCGTGCTGATTGCAGATTGGAATAATCTTGAATTGATTGATATTGATTCCGCTTTGGTTAGAGCTTGCTCTTGCATTGATTATGATTGCTTCCTCTAACCTGTTTACCAGATCCTTGTGGTTTCAGTACTTATCATATAGATCTTTTATCCTTCATTTCCTTCACGAAGTGAGAAAATTAAGATGGAACTATCTATCGTTACGAATATGGCACGCAGATGACTCTCGCTAGATTATTGCTGCCAGACAAATCTCGTAGATTCCAGATTTTCTGAATAAGTGTAGACTTGGAGATGATTATATCTGCCTGAAGTTCAATATTATTGGACCACTCGCACCAAGAACTGAAAATCTATTATTATTTATTATGAGCCTAATGTGTCCCACTGGAGGGCAAGGGCCTCCCTTCTCTCTTTCCATTTATCCCTTTGTTAGTCTTTGGCTATTTGGGCCCAATCCTTTTGACAAGAGTCCAGCTCGTCACGCCATCTCCTGCTGGGCCTACCGCGTCGCCGGGTTCTGTTGTTCGGAACCCAGTCTGTTGCCCCTTTGGCCCAATTTTGATGCGACGAGAACTGAAAAGCTTTTCCTAAATGAAAAGTTTCTCATTCAAATGAGGCTGAAAATCGTTTTTGGGCTTACAAAATAAATACTGAGACAGTCCCCAACACCCCGTACTCTTCGCAACTTCCTATGGTTTTAGCTGGCAGCAAAGCGGCGTTGCCAACTGCCCCAGTAGCACATCTGTTAACCGTTTGAGATAGGTCTTGAGAAAGACCGCTTCCGCTTCGTACCATCGTGGTGAAAGGATTCGTCACATTTACTCTGCATTACCGAGTGCCAGGTGTCCAGGGTGCACCGGACAGTAGAGGGTTTGAGTACCGATTTTTAACATCATTCCGGGAGGCTCCTTTCGAGCACCCCAATACATCTGTTAAGAAGAAACTAGAAACTGGGGTCCATGTTTGTAAAGATGCACCACCAACGGATTTGTGAAACACGTAGTGACGTAGGGAGATCAAAAACCTCAATTTTCTAAACTTCTCAAAATATGTATCTTCAAACACAGTTTCCTGTCATCCTCAGCCATAGTTATGACAGTGCAATTTGGAGCAAGAAGGTCATTCGGCACGCGGGTGAGCACGTGAGCAGTCGCGTCGCGTGTCGTCGTCAGCTTGGCTGTCAGTTTAAGTGGTGTGCGGCGAGGCCTGTAATTGGATTGGTGGGCGAACGAGTGTTTTGGATGGAATATTTTTGTTGTTTAGTTGGAAATTATGACGCGATAATCGATATGCGAGGTTTTTGTAGTGATAATTTCAATGTTAGAGTTCAACTGCCTTGAGAAATAGTTTTTATCGAAATTTGACTTTACGCAATCAGTTACATCTAGATAATGTCATTAAAGTGGCCGGAAGAAACTGGATACCCATGACAAAAAAACCATCAAAAGTGGAGAGATTTGGAAGAGACCCACACTCAGCATTGGGTGGCCAAAGTTTGAAGAAGAAGATATGACCTATACCTGATAGCATACATCGCAGGATACTTGATTTGTTATCTTGATATTATCTCGATTTTTTACAAAAATCCATCTAAATATCCAATAATAGTAGTTTTGGTAAAAATCCCAGGACTTTTCCAAAAGAGTAGATCATATAGAATTTTGTTCTGTAGAAGCTGATTACAGTTAATATTTCCTCATTGAATTTGAACGGCACCATGACCATTTAGGTAGCTATTTGTCCTCAAGGTTCAGGTGGTCAAAGTAGGCCTCTTTAGCAGAATCATAATACTGATACTGTTAGCCTGCGTCATCCCACTGCTGGGCAAAGGCCTCTCCCCATGACTTCCAGTTGTTTCGATTTAATAAAATTGTAACAGGAAGATGTCTGTACATTGAAGACATTGAAAAAATTATATTTGAGGGCTCTTCATTAGAGCAACAGAAGCCAAAAAACAGTTTCTAGATTTTTTGTCTGTCTTTCTGTCTGTATGTTTGTACGCCCATCACGCAAAAACTACTGCATGGATTTGAACGCAGTTTTGACCGCTCTACTGCTAGATGCTTAACTTAAAATATAGGCTACAAGATATAGTTTTGGACCCGATAGATGGCGCTGTGCGCAGCAAGGGCGGGTCGCTAGTATGATAATAAAATGAATCACGTTACAATTCGTAAAATGGTCTATAATTCATAAGTCTTTGTGATCATTTTGCCACTGCCCTCTGAACTTCTGGACCTTGCTCCGATAAGATTTTACCTGGATACAATACCTAAATGGTCTTTATCATTAAGGCCTACAGGTCCCATGTCACGTAGGCACACGCACATTTAATGAGAAGCGATCAGAAATCAATTAGTAAAAATTAAACAATCAGACCTAGGTAGCTGTCTTGTTAATTTAAATTGACCCAGTTATTGATAAACTAAATAGTTTTGGAAGAAACCTACGTCTGACTTTGATTGTAAAGATATATCTACTGAATTTCTCAAGATGGATTATGGCTTAACTTGGTGTTGGTGATTGGATTAGACATAATCACATAACTAGTATATAGACGTAGGGACTGACTGAGATGTAGTGTGCTGTGATTCGCATTTTTTTTTAATTTGGGAAAACAAATAGTGACATAAAAATAAAAAACAAGCATGAGCAAACGTGTCACCAACAACATTTTCCACGGAATACATAAAAAAATACAAGGTTTACAAAACATGCAAGTCTAGACCTACAAACTAAAATAATTTATAAAATATAGGTGTTAATTTTTTAAATATATAATTTAATTTATAATTTTATGGTGTATATGATAAATTTTGCAAAGACAGAGAAAAAGAAAAAAACAAGCCATGCGAATAATTTAGAATTTCAGGATGCGTTCGAAGGTAAAAGGACATAAAAACAATAACAATGAATACGGTAGTGGTACTCCTGGACACGGCTCGTAATGTTAGGAGGTTCCTCTCTCTGGAGCCCTGAACGCCTCCGGTAGCTTGGACCTGTTCCCGATACCGGTGGGCTACATTTTTTTTTTCTATGTAGTTTTTAAAACTGTAATTGATTTGTAAAGATATAAATAAAGGATAATAATACAATGATCTCGAGAGGTTTTCAGTTGAACAGTTTAACAAACTTTGTAGAGGTATCAGTCTAGAAGTAACTAAACACAGGTTAAACACAGGTTCAACAACCAACCAAGATATTTTTTCTACCCTATAAATGACCGTTTACCTTCAGGTTATTAACTTCGCTGTGAAGGTAAACAAAACTGCTGATAATTTATTCCTTTGTACTTTTACTAAAGCTATTTCTATTCGGAATACTTTCACCTGTCCAAGAATTTTTTATCCCTGTAATTTAATACCAGTTTTGAATGACAGGGATCGTCATTTGCCTTCAGGGGTAACTGTAAGACATTAGCCGCGTACTCACTGAGCGAGCAGCCTCGCGAGGCAGCCGCGCGAGGCAAATCCTCGGTCGGTCAGGACGTGCCTCGCCCGAGGCAAACCCACGTGCTGCCTCGCCCGAGCGTGCCTCGGCCCGAGCCGAGCGTTGTCGGTTTTTGTCGATGCTCAAAAGCGCCTCGGTAAGTTTGCCGCGCGCACTCAAGACGGTTGTGTTTTGCCTCGCTTGTTCCACGAAGACGACTTTTACTCATTCTAGTAAAATTGCTTTCTGCATCATCAAAGCACAACTCTTCAAATAATCTGTTCCCAGCTTGTAATCTGTTTTTGTAAATCGTTTTTATCCAAAAACGTTTAGGTTTTTTTCTTTTCTTTTTTTTTGTAAAAGTTGATGTATTAGTATAAAGGTGTGGTGGCGATAGCCTTTCCGAACACACGGCCTCATGATAATCTTGAGCAGAACTCAATATGCGCTACGCACGCGTGGCCTCTGTTCGACTTGTGAGTCACCACTGAGCGTTCGAGTCGTTGGGATGGGAAATCATCAAATGACTTCTCCCGCTCTGGGTGGAGTGGGAGGGAGTGTCAGACTCTTACTGACTAAAACCCATCCATGTTCCTTCATTGCCCTTTGTGTTCCAGGGCCACGGTATCTCTTTCGAACAGTCCCGCAGCCCATTGTTGGCTCAGCCTCGCTCCGGCTCGGCTTTGCCGCGCGCGGCAGCCTCATGTATTTTAAATACAGGCCGAGGCTGCCTCGCGCGGCGAACGATGCGAAGCAAACGTCCGAGGCTGCCTCGCGAGGCTGCTCGCTCAGTGAATACGCGGCTGTTGACCCGTCCTGTAGGGTTGCCAACTTTAAAAAAAAAAATTCTTTCTTTAAAAGAGTCTATCTTTTATTCATATTTCTTACTTACTAATTACATTTTTAAATATTTTTATCAACAAAAATTATTTAAAAAAGATTTAAAAATATAAAAAATAGTGGTCTGCTGGTGTCGGGAGCAGGGTCCAAGCTACCGGTGGTTAGGGCTCCAGAGACAGGAACCTCCTCACAATGCGAGCCGTATCGAGGAGCACTGCCTTCTGAATCAGGCCCTTGATCCAACCGCCTAAGGAGAGCCTCGAAAGATGGTCGTCGAGGCAAAAAGAGTCTATTATTGTTAAGATTTCGAATAGATACGAATCCTGAATTGTAAGTGTTATTCTATTCTATTCAATATGTTCGAATTTTTCGGATGAGTCCTGAATTATGGCGCTATTTCCGAAATGTGGAAAATTCTAAAATATTTGAGTTCGGATTGTCACAGATGAGAAAAAGTAACAGTCGAAAGTTTTTTTTTTCTTTACAGTAAACTTAATGAATACAATAAAATTATACTGCATATGGAATTTTCATCGGATGACCAGATTTTTATCCGGAAAAAATCATTCGATCTGGGAAACTTAGCCTTAGGGCGCTTGTTCACGAACCGTGCCGAACCAGACAGGTTAACCTTAAACACGTACTCGGTTTCTAGCCGGTAGGGATATACTAACCTAACCTAGTTTACAGAGATATTTAGTTTGTATGCACCGTGTACACGTCCGACCTAATGAAAAGCGCTCATAGATTGTCATAATTGACCGTGTGCCGGGGCCTAGCCACGGCCAAACCGAACACGGCGCAAAGTTGAACCGAGGCTAGCGCCGGCGCCGGCATGATATAAGCCTCCATAATCAGCCTATAACGTTCCCACTGCTGGTACAGGCCTCTGGCAGAACTCATAAACTACAACTCGTCAAATAAAAGGCTATCCAGGCCGGGCGTGGGCCGGGTGAAAACTGGTCGTGACGTGAATAAAAGCCCTTACGATGCCGTTGACTCGTGAAACCTGACAAGGTTCTCATGGCTTTGATGAATTTATTCATCTAGTGACGAAGAATTTTAGGTCAGAAAGGTTATTGGATTCATATCGACGACACCATTTAAGGGCTTCTTATTAGAATTTCTTAATTTTTGTGCTAGTGTTTGCTTTAAATTAATTGAAATTTTATTACGTAGAAAAGTATCAACAATTTATGTGTGCAGAGGGAAAGGAAGACCAAAGAAAAGATAGATGGAAAGAAAAGGGACCCAAAGATAGCGTCATAAATATAGATGTCAGCAAAAAGGAAGGGCCGATGCCTGCCGGGTCTGCGGGACGGTTCGAAAGAGATACCGCGGCCCTGGAACACAAAGCGCAAAGAAGGAACATGGATGGGTTTTAGTCAGTAAAAGTCTGACACTCCCTTCCACTCCGCCCAGAGCTTGGAGGGTCATTTGATGATTTCCCACCTTAAAAAAAAAAAGATAGCGTCTCGATTGACAGGGGAGAATGGAAGATGAGAACCTGTTGCGCCGATCCCAAGTAGCATGGGATAAGGGCAGAAAGGCGATCAAGTGAGCGATGTAAAAACAAACACTTATTGTCTAGATAAGAATCTATAGAACATTCTAGAGTTACCTCAAATGCGACAAAAACAATGGATAAGTCATAATTCGTACATGCCTACTTATCAATAGTGAGATCATATAGGTATTCAAATGAATTCTTTTTGTGACCTATTGTGTGACGGTCACCAAAATGAAGAATGACATCATAATAAATCACAAGAATGCTGTGATTGCCAATTCACTTTTCAAGGGTAATTTAAATAAAGAAAACAAATACTGTCATATATTTCCCGCTCTATTAGAAGAATTTAAAGCTTTATAAGAAGTTTTAAAAGTTTAAATGTTTTACATTTTAAAATATTCCTCTACAGAATAATATTTAAAAAAAACATTTAAAAATATAAAAAATAGTAGCCCACAAGTATCGGGAACAGGGTCCGAGCTACCGGTGGTTAGGGCTCTTGAGAGAGGAACCTCCTAACGATACGCGCCGTGTCCAGAAGTACTGCTTACTGAATCAAGCGCTTGATCCATCTACCAAGCGAGAGCCTCCTCAGATGTTGGTCGAGGCTATTAAGCCATTGGCCGACACGACTATCGGCACAATGACTGCTGTACTCACGTCCCACATGTCGACAACCTCGCGAGACAGATCTAGATATTTGAATTAAAACTATTTATTATTAAATCACAAATTGCTTGGTATGGGCATGTGATGAGGAGGGACGAATCACATGTGACTAAAAAAGTGATGAATATAAATGTTGATGGATGGAGAGGGAAAGGAAGACCAAGGAAACGATGGATTGGTTGTGTGAGGAATGATATGAAAGAGAAGGCAGTAAATGATAGCGTGACGGTTGACAGAGGAGAATGGGAGAAAAAATCGTGTGGCGCCGACCCCAAGTAAAATAATAATGTGGAACTAGTGATAACAAAATTCGACATTAGTACTATTATTTTCAGATTCTTTTAAAATGGAACTTGTGATAAAAAAAAAATCTGTAGTTCCATCATGGAACTGTTAATGGTACTAGCAGCAACGAATCACATGAGACAGGCAGGAAGATGATGATCACAAAATGTTTCTGTAATAAAATGATTCGTCATCGAAACGCTAGGATCTCAAAGTTTTTACATTATAAATGAAATTGTTGGTGGAGCTCGTGGCTTAATAATAACAGCCGCTCTGGTCGATCTTTAAGTTAAGCCGTGCTTGCCTAGGTTGGTCTGTGGATGGGTGACCACCCATTACATATACCGAGTTTCCTCCGTGCCTCGGAAAGCACGTTAAGCCGTTAGTCCCGGGTGTCATTTGTAGATCTATGACAGTCGTTAGGTAGTCAGTGGCCAAAAAAGTCTGACAATCAGTCATACTAAGGGGTATCGTATTTACCCAGTACTAACTAGGTTATGGATGCCAGATAGGCAGTCGCTGTATGTATATTACTGGTATTCAGCTGCATCCGTTTAGAAATTGTTGGTGGAATCGAAAACAAATTAGAATAGTGACTGAATGAGTATAGTGTTACGAATATTGGAATTTGTAGAAACAAATTAATCACTTAACATTTTTGTGCACACATTCTTGCTTGTAAACAAAACCTGATCACCTGACAAGTCATTATTTACCCTCGGCAAGGTTGACCAGCCGCTATCAACCTTGTGCAACACAAACAAACGGTAATACATAATGTTTATATAAAAGTTATACATATATGGAATTGTAGAAGTTCCGTATAGAAACCGCTATAGGAAGATGATGAGATAAACAATAAAGGGTGTAAAAAGACCCTTAACGAAGCCGAAAGGCACTTGTTCTCCCCGTCAATGCGATCATTTTTTTGTTCTAGACCATACCTGGGAACCTTCTAGTTACGGAGATATTGGGGGTCAAAGTTCCAACTTTTACCCCCAATATCTCCGTAACTAGAAGACTATTTTTGTGAAGTAAGATTTTTACACCTACATGACCCCTCTACTATTCAATCCATCCATCAGCGCAATGTTCTGAGTACGTTACATTGATTCCTACCGTAAAACGTGATTTTTTAGCCCAAAAAAAAAAGTCGTTTCTCAGCAAATTTTTTTGCGTAAAGTTACTTAGTTTGATGTACAGAATGCTTGGTTGACGAATTCGTGAAGGGTCCGTTTACACCCTGTATAGAGGCTTTTGATTATGTTTAGGGGGAATTCGCTGGACTGCCTCGTTGGTCTAGTGGTCGCAAGCGCGACTGCTGAGTAAGAGGACCTTGGTTCGATTCCCGAAAGTCTTATTGGGTTTGTCCATCAGGAATTTCTCAGTAGCAGTTGGCAATAGGCTCGATCCCTATTAAGTACATGGGAATCAACATAACTAGCGAAATGTGGGGTGTGCTATTAACTCTTCGGGAATTACAGGCGAAGTCATGTTATGTATATCCAGCAATGGACGTCTTTCGTCTAAATTATGATGATGATTATGATCTGATCTGTGTGGCAATAAAAATGGAGGTTGACAGCAGAGGGGCGAAGCCTCCAAAATCACACATCCGACTGCCCTTTTCTAACAACGTTAGGGTCAGCTTCCAGCACCGTTCATCTGCCTAGCCTTTCCCCAACTACGTTGGAATCGGCGTCTAACCAGATGGAGTGGATTACTAGTATTTTACACGGAGGCACCTGACAACCCAGTTAGTACTGGGTAATAAGATACCCTTGGTAAGACTAACTGGTCGGCTTCCAGCGTAACCGGATGAAAATCAATATTTTATTTGGAGCAGCTGCTTTTCTGACCTCCACAAACCCAATTGCCGTTAAGTGAATCGCTGGCAATATACAGTGTGTAAACGGACCCTTCACGAATCTGTCAACCAAGCATTGTGTACATCAAACTAAGTCACCCTACGCAAAAATTATTCCTGGGAAACGACTTTTTTTTGGGATGAAAAATCACGTTTTACGGTAAAACTCAATGTAACGCATTCAAAACTTGGTGCTGATGGATGCTTTGAATAGTAAACTTGGAACTTTGACCTCCAATATCTCCGTTGTTAGAAGGTTCCCAGGTATGGTCCAGAACAAAAAAAAATATCGCAATGACGGGGAGAACAAGCGCCTTTCGTTAAGGGTCTTTTTACACCCTTTATAAGTCGTGATTTTGAACCCCCGGACACCAAATTATTGTTAACAATTCCTCGGCAAAGCTTCATTAGATGGTAACAAGATAATTAGGTACCGAGGATTTCATCCCTGAAGTTCTGGAGTAGGTGACCCAGTCATACATTAACAATGTGCCTAGTTACCTAATTTACATCGTTTTTCATAATTAGCAAGTACCTAAAACAAAGGATTTTGTAAAGTAACTTCTGTACCATGTTAATTATTAAAACTTAATTAGAAATTGTTACATTGATCAAAGAAACCGAAAAGGCTTTGCACAGATTTCATATCTACCACAGATTATAGGTAGCACAGAAAGATTATTATTCCTTGATAAATAAAATACCTGCTTTTCATAAAAAAAATGTAGGTAAGTAACATAAAACACGACCTTCATAGTTTAGGGTCGGTCAATGTTATAAATGATTATGCTTTTTATGATATATTATTATGTTTTGTATCATATAATATTGAATATTTTTTATTCAAGATAATATTCAGTCGTTGACAGTGGCGAAGGTTCCATACAACTCGACTCCTGCTGGCTTCCCTTTCAAAAATTATAGACATACACAAATAATATAATCGCATTAAAGATATGTAGGTAGGTACTCCGGCTTCCCTCTTACAAAAATTGAGCATTCGCTACTGGTAGGTGATAGGTACAGTCAGGATAGTTTGGTTCCACTTTTATCTATTTTGTAGGGTAATAATTCCCATTTCCACGAACACTAAGCGACAACTAAATGGAAGCCTAAATAAAAGAACCTTGACAGATATTCGACAGTATTTAGACATTCATTTCACTGTCGATTATTTTGGCAGCGAAGGACATAATATATGATAATATTACTCTTACTATAAGTGTTGCACCTCATCTAGAGCGAGAAACACAGAGGAAACTCGGTGTATAATAGATGGTCACCCATCCACGGACCGACCTTGGCAAGCGCGGCTTAACCTTGAAGATCGACCCGTGCAGCTGTTATTATTTAGCCACGAGCTCCTCAATAAAGTAACTAACCTAATACAAACAAAAATGGCATCAAAAAAACTCCTTAGTAACACTGTCAACTGGTCGTGTGTCCGAGTGTTGCCACATGGCAACGGTTATGGGTCACAAATGTCCGCAAGAAGGTTCTAGTTACCAATATCTTTACAAGTTTTTCATAAGCCCCTCTTATCTTTTTATATTTCGAGGGATTAGGTATGGCTGTTAACATTTAATTTTATTTTACCTTAGCAACCAGTTTCTATAGAGTTTTCCTCAATCGCTTTTACATGAGCAAAGTAAAGACGGTAATATGAAAAAAAAATAATAAGAAACGTGATATTGAATTTGAAAATGGCGGCTATTCTGCCAAACCTTATCGCGGGTCTGAGAAATTCTGAGAAGTTTCCCATTTCATATAAAATCTACGAATATTTTAATGCAGACTGTCTGTAACATTTTAAATTATTATCTAAACATTATTTTGGTAGCTTTGAGAGTTTTGTTACAAGTATAATAAACCTTTTAATCAATAAATTAAAAGCTTTTCTTTGATGGTAGTCTTTGTTTGTGGCTTTTCTACCCACACGGTTGAACAATTTCGAACATTCCACCAATTTGTTGTAATTAACCGTATACTTAGGTGCCTTTGGAAGGTCGGAAGTTTATCAAGTTAACTAATTTTCATACTCATGTTTAGGTACAGAGTACAGACGCCAGCAAATCAAGCTACCCGATACTGTCAAAGAACAATGGCCAGATTTCTATAGGAGCTGGACTTGACTTTTATTTTTCATGTCTCAAAATAAACTATAGTTAGATTGGTTTGTTCTTATGTTATAAACACCATCCCGTTTGAAAATCAAAAATAGCCACGATTTTTTATAAAAACATCAACTATACTTTTGAGGTTAGATTCAACAACCACCTTATGTAACGCACTCAAAACTTGGTGCTGATGGATGCTTTGAATAGTAAACGGGTCATGGAGGTAATTGAAGTAAAGTTAAAAAATTAAAAAGTAGTATTTAAAAAAAAACTTGTGAAAAAATTGGAACTTTGACATCCAATATCTCCGTAACTAGAAGGTTCCCAGGTGTGTTCCAGAACAAAAAAATTATCGCAATGACGGACGGGGAGAACAAAAATCTATTCAATAAATTTGACATTGTAGTAGCTTGATGTGCAGCTGGCGTCTGTACATTACATTCAATTAGTACGAAAATTTGAAACTAGAAGGTTCCCAGGTACAATTCAGAAGAAAAAAACCGCAATGACGGGAAGATCCGCGATGAAGTGCCTTTTGGCTTCGTTAAGGCTCTTTTTACACCCATTATCTGACAGAATCCGGAGCCGCATCCGCAATTAGTCCGGACCAGTTTGGCCGAACCTATACTTATCTTCAGCAGTTTGTTTGCGATGTTACACACACAATAAGTATTCGTGTCGTGAAAGACAATACGGATAACAATACGTAATTTACGATCCCGTCCATTTTCCTCTGACCTCAGACTTGTAAGGCATTATCACTACAGGTGCAATGTCAAGGTGAGATCACGAAGGAGTATTTATTACGGACAGCCCAATAACACAGGAAGCATTTTAACAAACGAATAGTAAACTTATGTAGAACTTAAGGTCCGTATAAACTCTTATATAAGTTCACCGAGCACTTTACGACACTTTGTATTGGTATTTCAAATCTATTATGATACTTATCGCTGTATAATGGCACAACAAAAAGCCTTTGTAAAGACTTTAGTTTTAGTACGGCAAATCACAACGCAGCTATAAAGCTTTTAGCAGTTTCTTATTGCATTTGGATCTACAATAGCATTTGAAGTAGTAAATAAATGCTTAATGCCAGTTTATAGCATAAACATGATCCATTATATCCCTAAAATAGCTTGACCTCATTGGTCAGATTGGGACTAAGCTATGGACACGCCATCTACAACCAGCTTTGACCAGCCTTCCTGATTGACATAGGTATTTTTTAAGAGCTGTCAAAATACGATTCCACCATAATTTTTATGGCAATCAATAGCAACCGGAGACGTCACAATGCCTACCCATAAGAGGACTAGTAAAGTGGTAATGCTAAATACTTCGGAGAGTAAATAACCAAATAACCACGCTATTTCTAGATCTTCTTCTTTTCGTGTGGTTAGTTCGTAACCTGGTGTCAGAGTTTTTAGGCCGCCCATGGGCCTCTGACTTGGCTTTACATGCCGTCAAGAAATATCTCTCAGGCATGCTGGTTTCCTCACGATGTTTTCCTTCACCGAAAAGCAAGTGATAATTATACTATACGCACATGAATCCGAAAAATCAGAGGTGCGTGCCTTGGGTTCGAACTCGAGACCTATGACTTGGCAGTCCGACGGTCACACCACTAGGCTATCACTGCTGCTGCTGCTTATTTCTAGATAAATTCAATTAACGTGCAAATGCAAGATGTTCTAAAAGGTTGTGGTTTTCCAAAGCGGGTTTTCCCGCTAACTTAATTATGATTGCTTTTCCGGATAAAACACCAAACCTTTTTGGTAGAATTACTTCTGTTAAGTACTCCATTATTAATTTACTGACTCTTGCCCGCAGCTCCGTCTACGTGGATTTCGGTAATTATCCGACGAGAAAGTACTACTGGGATAAAAAGTATCCTTTGTCCCTTACCCATGGTTATGGTCAATCCGAGCAGAGTTATTTTCACATTAATATTTCCTTTATTCATCTTTTTACTTATTGATTATATTGTGAAACATTTAATTATAAAATAATAGTAGTAGTAAGTGCGTACAAGAGCAACTGGCGCGCGCGGCAGCGAGCCCGTATCACTTGGGGGTCTAAAATGGCCGCTTTAGCAGAATCATAATAGAATAATAATATGAATCACGTTAAAATGGTCATTTGCAGTTAATATCATTTTACGAACGGAAACATTATTATCCTATTATGATTCTGCTAAAGCGGCCAGTTTAGGCCCCCAGATGTGTGAACGTGGGGTCTAGTTCGTGGATGAGGTAAATGGAGTATGTAAGGATCGTAGCAGGTGGCGTTCTGTGATTCCTGCCTACCCTCGTGGGAAATAGGCGTCAGTATAAAAAAACACTTTTAAAAAGTATATTTAATTTCAAAGAATATTTACATTATTCAAACTACAAATCTATAATAGCAATTCAAATATGTACAAGTATCAAAAGGGTTACAACAGGGCATCAAAAAAATCAACGCTGTCAACAGAAAAAAAAAAGTTTTTTTTAAACACATTGTTAGTTTGGACACTATAGAAATGAGGACTAGTATCTATTGTCCAGTACCATTTGGGCAGCACCATATTTTGAGGGAGTAAAACGTAAACATTTTTTAGAATCTATTCTTTTGATACGATGGACGTCCGTCTGTCCGTAAATTTTCTTTTCCTCGTGAAGTAAGCAGTCGATCAGGCGGGACTATACTTGTACTTCCGGTTAAGTTACTACGCTTCCGGCAAGCTAAACTGGTTATATCAGTATGTTTATGTTTAATACTTGTAATATGGAAGATCTTTTTACTATTCATTTCTTGAAACTAGAAATATTTAAAATATATTTTAAGCGTCTTGAGTACTGGGAGAGGTCTGTTTTATTAAATACCTTGTAATAAGTACCTACACACTATTTAGTTACCTACTATACAAAATAAACTAGCTACTTTTTTGTTCTTTTAATGTATAGAATTAAGTTGGTTCTTGAGTTGTACCTAACGTTCTTGTTTTAAACAAATTAGCTTGATGCGACAGTACCCACGTTACACGTTAAGCATAAAGTGCTTAAGCTGAGCACTAAAAGTAGGTGCTCTAGCGTTATCTAGGTAAGTATGTATCAGTAGCGAAAGGGCCAATTTTGTAAGACGTAAGCCGGAGTACATATCTTAAATGTGATTATTTTATTTGTCAATAGAATACTGACTGTGCCATTTTTCAAAGGGAATCCGGTAGGAATCGAGTTGTATGTAACCTTCGCCACTGGTATATATATCTATATCTACATGCAGCCTAGTGTTAATGGAACGGGCATTAGATACAGCATTCACTAGATAAGCACTACGGTACTCTAATTCTGTCAATTAATCAATCCAGTCGACAGACAAAAAACTTTAATTACAAAAAAACATTGACGTATTTGAAAACATTTTATAAAACGTGATCTGTTTGATTGCCTTTATAAAATTGATCGCTTAGGTACCTAGTTAAAATTCAAAGTTTTCCGAACCACGATGACATCGTTATCGTATCGTTTTACAGTTATACATAAAATAGAATAAATCATGGATATATTTGACTATTTAAACACAAACCTACTCACCCACTTACTTTACAATACGTATTTGAGAATGTTGGTTATACTCTAACTCTGGCCCTGATATCATAATTACAGTAAGTCGTGTTACTGGTGTTATGTAGTACTGTGATCTTTAAATCAAGTCCTATAAGGAACATTTTTCTTTTTTTTATATCTAAATTATTAAAAAAGTTACGATAAGACTTACTGTAATTATGACATCGGGGGCAGAATTGACAATTATATAAGCCCAAGACTATTTGTTTCCTATTCTTAAGATATTTTGTATACAGAATCTGTTGGTGACCTTTATGAATAAATAAGAACAAAATATGCGACACACAGAGTTATAATCATTAAAATCATCAATATCTATATTGAATGACTTTTTCATGGAACGTAGGCCAAGCCGCAGATAAAGCTAGATTTCTTTTTTTATATTACTTTCGAATTTTTATTCGTCTGATTGACAGCTTCAAAGGATTATATGTCAAAAGAGGGTAGTTGTTTGACAACTTTGACATGTAGAGTCCGCCTGTAGAGGTTTGCACCGGAGCGAGATTTCAACAACCGATTGAATTCACCGGTGATTGGGCAATCTCCGGTGAAAAACCGGAGATCACCGGAGAATAAAGAAATTTTGTTTCTTTTTTTAATTTATACATTAAAGATGAAGAAATAAGAATAATCAATTGATATACTTTAAATAATCATTTATTTAAAAAAAAAAGTTCAATAAAAACAACAAAATAATGCTGATTTTGATTTAAGAAACACAACATGTCAACAGCGTCATAGCGTACATGTTTCTTCTACGATATTTTAGTGTTTGTCCTGTCGCCGAAAATACTCTCTCTGACCTTACAGAAGTAAAGCACAGGTAGGTATTTAAAGGCTATTTCGTCTAAAGGCTTTAAATGTGTGTCTTTTATTTGTGTAAATTTATTATATAAACAAAAAATAAGATGCGACGATCACCGGAGATCAATCGGTTAATTACCGGTTATTTCAATCGAGTACTTTTACCGGTAAATCACCGGTTATTCTCCGGTACTCACTGCTCCGGTGCAAACCTCTATCCGCCTGAGGCTCCGAGATTTTTCGGGATCAAAACTACCGTCGTCGTTTACCCGTCGGAAAAAGGGGGTGAATTGTTTGCCCACAGACATTTGGATGGGTGGGTAGTTTTGCTCAAACCGTCGGGTTTACTCGGGTGATGAGATGACAGATGAACATTTAGTAACACACCTGCTAAGAAATCGATAGTCAAGTTAATAACTAATATTACACGGCCTACACCTACATTTTGGTGGTTGTGTTTTGGTCTCATGTATAAGGAGCGACCTTATTGCCACCAATCCGGCTCAAATCTAGTTACCGGGTCAAATTTCTGATTATCTTTCGTAAAGGAAAATGAAAAAACCCAATAAGTGTCACTTTGGCCGATCTGGGAACCAAACCCAGGACCAAATGTATACTGTAAGGACATGATGTATATAGGGAGACTCGTAATTAGTGACCGATACTTAAACACGTGATTGTACTCATGATAACAAACAACTTTCTCAAAGAAACATTCACTTTATCACAATAAAACTCACGGAGGGGGCTTCGAGCCGCGCGGGTGTTCTGCCTATCCACTGTTGCTCGGTACGATAGTAATGAGACAGAACGACATCACGCGGCTAACAGCTGATAGGTCAAAAGTTTCATACGGCTGTTGTGTTATTGTGATTTATTTATTTATTTATTCAGCTTACAACTATCATTACAGGCAATCTTAAACCTAATTCAATAGTGTGGTGGTTCAGTAGTGTGGTAAAAGTGTATTCACTTAAAGTGTATAAAAAAAAAACTGGAAAGTTTTTTTTTATCATGAGTACAATCACACATTTAAGTATCGGTCACTAATTACCAGTCATCCTATATCGTACGTTGTTACCTACTACAAAAACAATACAAAGTAGTACGTAACTAATAGTAACATTGAATATTGACAAGGTAGGTAAATATTGCTTTGTTCCAATATTTCCTATAGCCGTTTATTTGTTTTTGTTGATTGGATGTATCAACTATGGATAATAACTGTTTTTCCCCTGAAACTGAATTATACTATCGGTAAATCTGTTAAAAAAATAAATTCTCAGTCAATATCCTTACTGAAATATTAAACTAATCCCTGCTGGGCGCCAGTAATCGGGACAGTCGAAGCACGAAAAGGTTACACAAGCTCTTTAGGGCTGGTTTTACGTGCACAATCATTTGTTATCTTTTTTTTTAAATATATTTATTCACAGAATTCCACAAATGTCTGCCAAATCTCGCTCAAATCTCCTGCCAAACTGCAGCTAAAATGGCCGCTTTGTCGGAGTAATGTCAATGTCAATGTTAAAAGTAAAGTAAAACGTGACGTCCCAGGTGCCTGCTAGGCGGGAAATAAATGTTTTTGTTTGTTGCTTTTTTTTTAATTTTGATACTGAAGGAATTTGCGTGATTTGTAGCAATAATAGAAATATTTTCTGATACAACTTGTTATTTTATTGTAACACTAGCTGTTCCCCGCGACCTTCGTCCGCGTCAAGTTATTAAAAATACAATTTTCCCCGTTTTTGCAACATTTTTCATTGCTGCTACGCTCCTATTGGTCGTAGCGTGATGATATATAGCCTATAGCCTTCCTCGATAAATGGACTACCCAACACTGAAAGAATCATTCAAATCGGACCAGTAGTTCCAGAGATTAGCGCGTTCAAACAAACAAACAAACAAACAAACAAACCCTGCAGCTTTATAATATTAGTATAGATAGCACCCGAAAAAATACACAGATTATGAATTAACAAGAAACGTTGGCAGCGCCACCCGCCACAAAATACAAAATAAAATGGTGGGCTTCCAGACACCTTCAAAAATGATTCTTCTCCATCATCTTTCATACTTCTAATTTATAAGGCCATAAATACACTATTTTACTGTCCTAACGAGTAGACTTAATAAAGACGCTACCCAAGGATAATGTCTCGTCAATAAGGAATGTCTCATTACCGTCATATTACGTGTTATATTATGGTGAGATAGCTTGATAGATGATATCTCTCGATACATGAAGGTCAAGGATTTAACGATCGACAAAAGGTTGAGTAGTAGTAGAGCTTTGCGTTTATTAACCACTCGTATGCCGCCTATACAGAATTAAAAAGTCATTGTTTCTCGTGTAGATCTACGTTCCGGCACACGAAAGGTTAAATCACTAGCTGTTGCCCGCGACTTCGTTCGCGTGGTAATTTTGATGAGTATGAGCGAGGGTAACAAAAGATAGCCTATGTCTTTCCCCAGGATATAATCTATCTCCTCGCCAAATTTCATTACGGTCGGAACAGCTGTTTAGTCGTGAAAAGGTAGCAAAGAAACATACTAACAGAGTTACTTTCGCATTTATAATATTAGTATGGATTACTGACGCTTGCGTTTTAATTTCTCTAGGTTAACAAAAAAAAATACCAAAAGAAGAAGACCACAAATAAATATTTTCTCGACGTTAGTATAGAATTTTGTATTTTTTGGAGAAACCCTAGTTTGAAGGTCATCTCAATTTGCCTAACCCCGTTTCCTAATATAAGGTATCGTTGTGCAAATACGCCCATTTGTCATTCATTTGTTCGGAAAACCCGCTCTCTGCCTGTGCGACCAGCGACGCGTTCGGGTTTGCCGAACAATATGAGCTAGGTGATCGCGGATTCGTGTGATGCTCGCTCATATTATGACACGGCCTAAGGCTTCAAACCGGCTGGTAATGATGATATACCTGTCGAGGATGTAACATTTGTTAGACAATGACAGCTCTTGATCGCGATTTAAATGTGCTGATCGCGTTCAGGGTGAAATTCGCCGTAAATACTGACGAAAAAGCGGTAAGCGTAAGGTTAGACGCCCTCAGGTTAGGTGGACCGGCGATCTCGGCACGGTGGCTGGTTGCAACTGGATGAGAGTTGTCGAGAATCAAGCTAAGTGGCGTACAGTTGGAGAGGTCTACCTATGTCCAGCAGTGGACTGCTGTAGGAGTATAGGCTCATGATGATGACGACTAACAAATAATTAGGCATACCGATGTATTACAAAATGTGTATTCATTAATAGAATTAATAAGTATCAATAAAAACATTCACAATCATAAGCAAGGACCACGATGAGGCAAAACTTTAAAAAATTGCAATCATCGCAGATTGCAAAAAAAAAATTTAAAGTAAGGGAGGAGAACTGTCAGCCAATGAACTAAAACGTGTATCTATTGGACTTTTAGTGATACTGATTCAGTAAGCAAAATATAGTATTAGGCTATACGCGTCCTCTTTGGTATTTCTATACAAGTCGATTAAAACCCTTCGCTTTGACACATTGGTCCAGTGCTTCCATCAAGTAGACGGTCTCCTCGTGACAATTTTCAGCAGTGTAGAGTAACTTGCTGGTGACCCTCTTTTCACATTCCTTCAATAATACTAAAGTAGGTTTTACGTGACAATCTGTAAAAAAACAGTAAAATCAGATACGAGGGAAGAGAGGAATCGAGACATTCGTGGCACAAAGAAGAAGGATCAAAATTAACCCACGTCTTACAGCAATAGATATTACTGCCCCAGAACGAGTTTTCATAGCAATTTTTTTATATGCTAGACTGTAAGGATGGAGTTTGGAAGTAAGCCCTCTTTTTAAACCTATTTTTATCATTTTTTTGAGATACTTCTCGTTTTATCGACTTGCGCTTGAGTAGCGCCCTTTGAGCGATACAATAAAATGGTTTTAGGGAACATTTTATATTGAGCGATTTATATGACACGTGACTCGTTAAATGGTTATTGTAAATTATTTGGTCTTGTGAGTGTTTACTTCTAAATTTTTTTTTTTAATAAAGGTACCTAAGTGAGTAAAACCATCATCATCTGCCTAGCCTTTTCCCAACTATGTTGGGGTCGGCTTCCAGTCTAACCGGATGCGGCTGAATACCAGTATTTTACATGGAGCGACTGCCTATCTGACCTCCACAACCCAGTTAGTACTGGGTAATACGATACCCCTTGGTAAGACTGGTTGTCAGTCTTTTTGGGCCACTGACTACCTAACGACTGTCAAAGATCTACAAATGACACCCGGGGCCAACGGCTTAACGTGCTTTCTGAGGCACAGAGGAAACTCGGTATGTAATGGGTGGTCACCCATCCACAGACCAACCTAGGCAAGCACGGGCCGAGCCACGAGCTCCTCTCGTCATAACTTCTTAAGAATTAGAAAGACATGACCCGAGACGCAAGTCTATACAACAATCCATTTTTGTGGCGAAAACTTTGTAATTTTCCTATTATAAACGTTAATTTTAAAGTTTAGAACCGCAATAGAAAATCATTTAACTTTGCGAAAACTTTGAATTTTGTTACCGAAGACAATATTATAAATTCTTTAGAAACTATCTGAACAGCACGCGTAGCATGCCCACCGTAGAAACGGGTTTTTTTGACGGAATCGACAAAATGACAGATTGTGTCGACAAAATGACAGATTTCTTTTCACAATCTGTCATTTTGTCGATTCTTCCGTCAAAGAAACCCGTTTCTACGGTGGTCATGCTACGCGTGCTGGACGGTTATTGATGAATATTTTATGCTTAATAATGGAATGTTCTAGTCTACTTTACTTTACAGTAAATATAAATGTTGATGAATGGAGAGGGCCCTGGAAGACTAAAGAAAAGGCGGAGGATTGTGTGAGGAATGATATGAAAGGAAAAGGAGTAAATGAGAGCGTGACTGTTTATAAAGGAATGTGTGGCACCGACCCCAAGTAACATGGGATAAGGGCAGTAAGATGATGATTGATGACTGTTAAGACGTTTGGGCTAGCGAAGCAGTGGCTAAAAGCAAGCAGTCATGTTGCCCGGCTACGTGATCACCTGTACAGTTCCACCTACTATTTTGTCACATATTTGTGTCGTTTGGCGTACACGCGCTTGCTTGTCACGTATATGTGACTATGGCGGTAAAAAGGTTAAGGGCTCTTATTTATCGTTATCTGCTTAGGCTTTCCCCAGCTAGTGCCAATTACATAATATGGACGAGACGAGACTAATATTTATGTTGGGTTGAGCGTCCAGTCTTGTTGAATAGATAATCTGTATTTCATTGAAAAACAATTAAACATATTGTGTATCCCAGATTCATTTCATAGTACTGTAGTAAGGTTGACTCGTCTTACCAGTCTACCAGTCCCCAGAAATTAGGGATCTGGATCCGGCCTTTTAAGGGGAGACATGGTTCAAGCTGGAAATAGGCCAGGTTAGATGATGAAGTTAGATACGTCATACATACTTTCATACCTATTCCTCATGAGGGTAGGTACTACAGAAAAGCACCTGCTACGATCTTTAACTACTCCTTTCGCCTCGTCCATGCTCCTACATCAGATTAGGCCATGCACGCAAGATGGTTGCGAGTAGGTACAGTCGCCATCAGATATATCGTAGCGGGCGAGGTACTCAAATATTTCGGAGCAGCATTACTTTTCAATAAATTCGGAACACACAACGAGCTAAAAATATCAGAAAGCACAGAACTACAAAGATATCGACGCAGTCAGGATGATCATAAAGATCGGAACATTTATGGAAAATATACCTTAAGTCTGTATTACACAGTTTAAATTCGTTGCTATATTGACTTTGAAGTTGTCAAAAATAGTAAGTATTGAAAAGTCGCTGCTCTTATATTTATGACATATTGCATGTTCTGATGTTATTGGCCATATCTAGTGTAACGAATTTATTGAAAAGTAATGCTGCTCCGAAATATTTGAGTACCTCGCCCGCTACGATATATCTGATGGCGACTGTACTACGCGTCTACGCACCTGGAGGACTAAAACGACCGCTTTAGCAGAATCATAATTTATACGTATATTATTTTCTAATATGGATACGTTATAATTCCGAAAATGGTTACAAATAAAACGTCCATGATGACAATTCATAATATTAACAGTGTCTCTGACCATTTTAAGAATTTTACCGTGCTACATATTATTATCCTATTATAATTCTGCTTAAGCGGCCATTTTAGGCCCCTGACCTGATCTTCTTCTTCGTGTCGCTGGCACGACAAATTTTATATTTTGTTTGCCCAAAACATCGCCACATCCACTGCGTCGTCAGTGGCAGCGCAAAGGTCAATTCGGCTGCATGTTTTTGGGCTAAGAGGGCAGGATAGGAGGTGGAGCATATCCCAGATTCTCGCTAGGTGGGGTTACCTCAATGAAACAGCAGCGGTGTGTGATTGTCGAGCTATGTCGCAAGCTGTGCTCCACCCCCTGACCTGATGAAGATGATGTTCTAAAATAATAGTCAATAATAACGTGCAAATTACATCAGTTTACAATACGGTTACAAAACTTCACGCAATAATAATTCCTAAGTGCTTTTAAGAGTGACCGAGTACATAGAAGACAAAAAAAAATACCTACTCTCTAAACATTTTGCTCGTTCTTGTACTATTGGGTCTTTGGAATCCTGAAACAAAAAAAAAAAGAATGTGTAAATTAGTAGGTTAACGAAGAAGCAAAAACTTTTTTTGCCCGTAATGTAGGTATAGACGCCAGCAGATCAAACTACCCAAAACTGTCAAACTTTCCCAATCAACCCTGAACCTAATGCTGTAGCGATAAAGTTGAAAATCTATAGAAATTTAATAGATTGTAGTAGCTGTAGTAATCTGTTAGTTAGATTATCAAAAAATATTGGACACGTATTTTTTCATCGGGGGAAAAACCTGGATGAGACTGGCACAGGAACGTGGAGATTGGCAGAAGAAAAGAGAGGCCTATACCTAGCAGTGGGTGAATTCAGGCTCTGAATGATGATGATGATGATGATGATGATGATGATGTGCCTATCCCAAAACTCAACGAAGCCAGCGATTCGTTACTCGATGTATCTGCATCGAATCAGTTAGAATCAGTTTCAATTGACCATTACTCAATTTGCGGAGAAGAGAAATAATAATTAGCAATAAACAAGATGCTGTTCCATTGGTTTGACCATGGGGGTTCAATGAGATTAAGATATTTTTCCATTGAACAACAGATGGCGAATTAAGAGGATGTTTTCTATACAAAGAAATATAATTAAACTGTCTGTTTGTAATTTAAAAATAATAGCTAGGCTAGTCTCCGAAACAGCAGGACCGATTTTGTCGGGACTTTTACTTGCAGATAGCTGATGTTAGAAGGTACACTATCAAAATGAATAGCATTGTCATCCTAAGTGTTTTGCGCATTTACTCTACTGGTTCCATTTTACATATTATTATGGTTTTGGGTTAACAATTTCATGTCTTCTCAAGGTTGAAAATCCTGTCTCTAGAGTGAAGCATTTATCTATACATATAATAAAATCGTAAAAATCCAATTTTATGTTCCGACTTGGCTCAAAAACTACTGCATAGATCCTGTTCAAATTTTGCACAAATATTCCTTACAGGCTTCTTCACATGTTAGGCTATATATTATCACGCTACTCGCTTAAGGGGGTGAGCAATAATGCATTATGTCAGTATCCTTCATTTGTTTGACGTTTCAGTCATGACAAGCACCAGAATGGCTATTTAAAGCTTATGTCAACAGAGAAAACAGCCTAGCGGGTTCTTGAACGTTCTGTAAGCTACGGGTCGCAAGTTCAAACCCCACTATTAGATTCACTTTTTTGTAATTTGTTTGAATATAAAGGGTGTAAAAAGACCATTAACGAAGCCGAAAGGCACTTATTCTCCCTGTCATGGCGATCATCTTTTTGTTCTAGACCATACCTGGGAACCTTTTAGTTACGGAGGTATTGGAGGTCAAAGTTCCAACTTTTTCACAAGTTCTTTTTTAAATACAAGGTTTTAATGTTGTAACTTTACTTTAAACACCTCCACGACCCCCGTACTCTTCAATCCATCCATCAGCACAATGTTTTGAGTGCGTAACTTTGAGTTTTACCGTAAAAGGTGATTTTTCACCCCAAAAAAAAAATCGTTTCCCAGCAAAAATTTTTGTGTAGGGTTACTTGGTTTGATGTACAGAATGCTTGGTTAACGGCTTTGTGAAGGGTCTGTTGACACCCTGTATTTTTGATGCTTTTAGATTTCCATTTTTTTTTGTATTGACATCGTTTGCATTTCCGTTTTTCTCCTTTTTTCTTCAAACGTTTCTCCAAAAAGTAATAGAGAAGTATGGAAGAAGATGACATGCTGCGCCGACCCCGAAAAAATTGGGATAACGGCAGGAGAATGATGATGATGATTTCTACAAAAAGTTCTTGCTTTACTAGAAGTCTGTTTCCTTCTCGATTTGCAAAATATCAATAATCAATCGCAGTTTGGAATTTTATTTTGGAATTTTATTGTTCTTTTATAGATTGGTATAGTGTTCAGAAGCGAGCATGAGGTCCTGGGTTAGATTCCCGGTCGGGCAATGTATTATAAATTTTTCCCCCAGCAAATTCTCAGTAGCAACTACGAAGTCTGGTTTTGTGCCCGGTTGATGGTGTATCGGCACTATAAAAAGTACTACAGCAAACAAAAAGTACTACAGCGCCATCTATGACGCAGGTGATGAACTAAACATCGAAATACGTGTAAATTCTGCCTGGGTCAAATAAATCGCCCAAATAAAGTTATCCGCGACTTAAGACTATATAGAAGTACCCGACAACAACTGTTGGGCAGTTATAGCCCACCAGACATTACACCCGTCTGGTCGGACTATCCTCCCTTTTCTATGGGGGATGAAGAACCTTACAACCTGTTCTTTATACAAAATGGCAATAGGCTCGCTAAATATTTCATGGGAGTTAAACATAACTGACAAATTGTCGGTGTACTACTAGGTACTATATACACTCATCTGTTTTCTCATTAAAATATGTATTAAATAACAGATAGGTAATTTTATAACAAACACGATCTGGTATAACGTTTTGTTTTTTTTAATTAGCCTATTCTGTCCCACTGCTGGACAAAGGCTTTCCCCATTTCCTTTCCAACTCTCCCGGTGTTTTGCCTTCTCTGGCCAATCAGTCAGGAACGAGTCCAAATCGTCACACCAGCGTTTGTTGGGTCTGCCTCGGTGACGATGACAGTCTTCAGGTACCTACTGTATGACCATTCTGGCCCATCTGTCCTGACCCATTCTGGAAATGTGACCCGCTCAGTCCCATTTGAACCTCTTACACTTATCGCCAACATCGGCGATGCCTGTCTTGGAGCGCATTGTGGTGTTGCATATTCAATCGGTGATTTTGATGTTTAAAATCCATCGCTCTTTGGCAAACCTTGAGTTTGGACTTTTCAGTATCCGTCAAAGATCAAGTCTAGGTACCATAGTTTAGGATAGGCAGGATACACAGGTCGACAAGTTTACGCTTAAATGTGATTGGAAAGTATAACGTTGTCTAAGTAAAAGCGGTCAAGCCTAGCGTCTGTCGCAGTTTTAAATATTCTTGACTTAATGATTAGGCAACCCATTCGTTATAATTTTTATGTAATCTTTTTTTTTGCCTTTATTGTCCCACTGCTGGGCAAAAACCTCCCCCATTGCCTTCCATTCTTCTCTCCGTGCGGTTTTCTTCGTCCAATCTGTCACAAACGCTTCTAAGTCGTCACACCAGCGTTTTCTAGACCTGCCTCGGCGATGACGCCCGTCTTGTGGCACCCACTACGTGACGACTCCGGCGGACCGGTCCTGATGCATTCTACAGAAGTGGCCCGCCCAATCCCACTCCAAACTAGCAATCTTATCGCCCACATCAGCGATTCCAGTTTTTGAGCGTATTGTGGTATTGCGAATTCTGTCGCTGAGCTTAATACCCAATACGCTACGTTCCATCGCCCTTTGGCCAACCTTGAGTTTGGACTTTTGCGTTTGGTTAGGATGGGCAGAATGCACATGTCGATGAGATTGTGCTTCAGGGATAAAGTTAGGTCATGGACCAGTAGCTCTTCCAGGTGTTCTCGACTCGGCAACTCTCAAACTCAAATGTACTCATCGACGTTATAGTGAATTTCTTGCCCATCTACCTCAACCCTACTTTTTACGCTATTGGTGATAACTTTAGTTTTTTTTATGTATATTCAAAATATTTTCATTCGGTGAACAGTTGGGGGGGGGGGGCTGTATTAGGCATTTTTTCTATACTAAGCAGGCTTTATTTACAATTGTGGAGTGAAGAGAAATAACTAATAACTGAGATTATAACTGTTTCACTCGCGGCACGTCTTTAAAGTTTAGATGTGGCTGCACTAGCATTTTAACTTCAGAGCAAAATATTAAAAAAATAAAAGCAAAAATATATAAAAGCGAAAGGTCACTCACTCATCACGAAATATCGAAACCGCTTGACGTAAAAAGATGAAATTAGGCAGGGAGGTGGTTTATAGTTAGTAGATGTCCGCTAAGAACGGATTTTGCGACAGGGCCGGATTAAGGGCTCTCGCAAGTTTGTATGAAAGGCCTTCATTTTTGTGCTACAAACTTGAAATTTGGCAGAGAGGTAATAAATAGTCAGTAAAAGTCTGCTAAGAACGGATTTTGCGGCAGTGCTGGATTAAGGAGGTCTAAGGGCTCTCGCAAAAAGTCTCTTAATGTTATAAATTAAAAGCAAAATCTCACGACATCTCACCAAGGGGAGAGGGGGGTGTTGAAAAATCGCCAAAATTGCCTCACTTAATTAATGGACGCCCCCTAACCCAAGCATCTCCTTGCTTAAATCGTGATCTCCAAATCATGTGTGTCATAACTTTATGTATCTAACTGAAATAAACATTCTTTTTTTTTAACACTGTGCCCAACCCGGGAATCGATCCCAGGACCTCATACTTAGTAGTCACGCTTGCGACCACTCGAGGCAGTCTTACACATACATACTAAAATTTCCACGCGAACGACGTCGCGGGCAACAGCTAGTAAATGATAAAATTGGTAGATCCCTTATTTTAAAGGTCAGAAGAATAGACAAATTATCAGCCTTAACAACATTAAATGAAACTAAACCAAACATAAGAAAAACTTTAAAACCAAAGCGTTAAAATTCAAAGTGCATTACAAATTCCCGAAACTTCGTATCAAAAAGAAAGAAAAACGAAACGCGTGGGTTTATTCATTGTAGTAACAAAACAATGGTGCGGACATGTGTTTTTATATTCAGTTTATTGTATGTCATTACATCCATAAATGAAGCATTCAGGTCAATGTGCAATTCAAATGTTAGGGCCTTCAACTCTGCAAGATTGTACAAAGTTACTTTTATTAAAACTAAACTTTATCTGAAAGAAAAGATGGAGGATGGTACACGAGGAATGACATGAAATAAAAGTGAGTGAATACCCCCTGGAAATAGAAGAAGAAAATGTGCTGACTCCAAGTGACATGGGACAAGAGCAAGAAGAAGATGATGTAACTCCATGATGTTTACAAGCTTTAAAAGAAGATGGTACTCGTAACCTTTTTGTTATCATCATCAGCCTCTGAGCCTAAAGCATTAGACTTAATGCTTCTTCAATCACATGCCACTGAGCTCAATCCACCATCAACGACCACACCGCAAATATCGTAGGTGCACCTAGCCCGAGCGCTCCGTAAGATTCCATTAGATACGCTGCTCGATAAAAAAAGAGAAGTAGAATACAGAGTACCTTTTTCGTATTAATATCAAAATGTAAAAGTAACTCTGCCAGTCTATCTTTAAGGTACCTTTTCATGCCTTCATGCTTACACGGATTTCAATAGCTCACCGGCTCATGATGACTATGGTTGGGACATAGATATCTATTCTCGGTAGGTAATCGTAACGACCCAGTGGGATAATGGTTTCCTTGACCTCCGCTTGGCGAAACCGCAAAAGCCACTTCTATACAGCTCAAAAAATCTTATTTCGTTCCGAAGGAAAGCATAACGAAGGCTGGAGCAAATGCAATATCATAATGTAAAATATTTTTCTGCAAGAGTATCCATCTCTTTCAAGTCCCTACCTGTATTAGGATCGTCTTTCATTCTTGAATGATCATCAGATTAAACTGGGTAATAACTGTATCAAGAATTTACTTAGAACACTAATCTTACTCCTATTACAATTTTACAAAGTTTCCAATGATTAAAGTTAGTTATTAGATACTTGTGGTCTTAAACTTGGAAAATTATTTAAAACTTGTTGAAAATTTTGGTCAGCCCTAACAAAAGTCACGATCAATGGACCGTAGTAATTGTTGGCGTCCTTACGGGGTGTCGTTTGACATTGTTGAATTATTCGTACCTCTAAACACAGTGACAACCTCTTGTGGTAGACTGAGTCGAGATTAATCTAGTGAAAATGTTTACATAAGGCCCTTTTCAAATGTGTTTCAGGCTTCTATTGTAATTTCTTTTCGTTATTCTAATTTATTTCGTATTTTTTGTTTGGTTTTCTTGTCTGAAAGGCTTTATTATTATTTCTGCTAAACCGCGAGACAGGAAAGACTAGGGTTATGTTTTTATGCGTAAGTATCTTTGTAGGTATGTGATTGTTTTATGTCATCCAAGCATCCTGACGGATGAATGGATTTTTTTACACGAGGTGTCTATTGACTCGACTAGATCACGCTTAACTATAATCTAGATTTTAATTTTTATTAAATATCAAAATGCTTTTTAATCAATATTTTTCAAGATCAGAAATCTTTGCAAAGTTAAAGTATTTATCTCCAAAAATGAGTATACAGTGTTGATCTTTATTATAGTATCACAAGTATTTTTTCTGCAATGAAAAAATCATCAATATCCTCATAAGTCTTTCTGAAAACACTTATGAGTATTGATCATGGGTCCCATTTGGCAAAGGAATAAGCCTAAATGCCCCTTGTAATATTGCAATAATATAACTAAATTACGAACATAATCGATAAAAGAATATTCTGGGACAAGGGGAAATGGGTTAATCTTGCTCAGTTTGGCTTTAAACCGGTGTTTTCTAAGTTTGAGTGTCATTTGCATGAAGTATTTTGGATTTTGTCGTGCTAGTTTCCTTCCACCCGTTTTGATTAGTACTACTGTCGAGCATCAGATCCTGGCTTCGGCTCCGAGGTCGGCTAAAGTATTTTTAGGTCTTCAATCAGAAATTTCTCAGTAGTTGACTGGAGTTTGGATCTGTGCCCGGTTAATGGCAATAGGCTTGTCCTTTTGAATGGGCTTTGAACATAACAGGTGAGGTGTTCTCGAGTATATCTCTTTTTATCCTTCGGGAAAATTAAAAATTCAGGCGTGGTGGTATGTTATGTTTTCGGTAACTCATGTTGGTAGGATACGTAGAATTTTATATCAACGTTCATTCAAGATTCAATTCAGAACGTTTGAGTTTCATTTGGGACCGAAATAACCGGCGCAGACGAGTCAACGACATCTCATCGGTTGCAGGAAAAAACTCTGGAACGTCATAATTTCGTAAACAAACCAAGAAAAAATTGTTGTGAAATGTTTTGCAAGAAAAGTGTATGAATAATACGGGGTGTAAACAGACCCTTCACCAAGCCGTCAACCAAGCATTCTGTACATCAAACTAAGTAACTTTACGCAAAAATTTTTGCTGGGAAACGAAATTTTTTTTTGGGGTCAAAAATCTCATTTTACGGTAAAACTCACTATAAAGCGCTCAAAACTTATTGCTGACGGATGCTTTGAATAGTAAACGGACCATGGAGGTAATTGGAGTAAAGTTAGAACCTTAAAAAGTAGTATTTAAAAAAAAACTTGTGAAAAAATTGGAACTTTGACCCCCAATATCTCCGTAACTAGAAGGTTCCCAGGTATGGTCCAGAACAAAAAAATGATCACAATGACGAGGAGAACAAATGCCTTTCGGCTTCGTTAAGGGTCTATTTACACCCTTTATAGGTGTATGAAAAAATTCCGAATGATCATGGTTTTGATGTTGAAAACGAATAAAGATTCAGAGGTTTTAATAAATGATCTTTATAGCGCCATCATTTCAATAAAACAGATAGATTTCTTGGATGGATTAACAGTAAACCATTCCCAATTTTAAAATACGTCATCGATAGTAAAAAAAACTACGTCATTGCTTTGCTATGCCTTACGATATGTAGCACCGACCGGTTTATATTGACGTCAAATCCCAGTGTTTTTTTATGTTTAGGCAGTTTTGTAAGTTATGGAAAAATGTTATCACAATTTACTATATCTTGTGGTTTACATTTTGTCAGGCTTCGTTGTTTTTTGTACTTTTCTATACTAATATTATAAATCGGTAAAATTTGTTTGTAAGTTTTGTATGTAGGGGTAATCTCCGGAACTAATGTTACAATTCAAAAAATTCTTTCACTGGCAGAAAGCTACATTATTCGTGGGTGCTATAGGCTATAAATTATATTAACATCATGCATATTACGCGAGCCATCACATTTTTTGCGGACGAAGTCGCGGGCGCATGCTAGTCTATACTAATATTATAAAGAGGAAACCTTTGTATTTTTGTATTTTTGTATGTTTGTATTGAATAGGCTCAAAAACTACTGGACCGATTTCAAAATTTCTTTTACCATTACTTAGAGGGATTCTTCCGAATCCGGATAGGCTATATTTTATCCCAGAAAATAGATAGGATTTTTCGTGGTAGTGAAAATTGTGGAGTAAGGCGTCGAAAAAACTGCCGTACGTTAACGATTCTCACGAACGCTGCCTAAATGGTTAGAGATGTATGGTTGACTTCTACAGAAAAGTTGTAGAACTCAATAATGCCTACAAAAAAGTCCGCGATAGTATAAACCTAACATTTATATTTTAGCCATTATAACCACTTTTCCATAGAATAAAAGTAATTAAAATTATTAGCCTATGTTTATTGATCATATTATCGTCGTTGAGCAAGATTGTTTAAATAGCTATAAATTACTTTTTATTTTATTCCAATCGGACAATCCATTCAAAAGATATTACGAATTTAAAATTGTAATTGGTATTAAAATGAATGATGGTGTCGCACGACTCGCACGGCGAAACCGCAGGGGAGGGGGTGCACAACACATCTATGAAGCAGGTTGCCGCGCGGCTCACGCAGCGGACGCGGCCAAATCGAGTAAATTTACTGAATTAATGCACTTATTAAAATAGATTTAAAAAAAAAAAAAATAAAAACAAAAATAAAAGAGTTAAGCAGGTACGAAACAAAGAAATGGAACACGAATAAAAAACCTATAAAAACATACATACAAAACAATTTTTTTTTTTCAGAGAGCTTAAAAAATAAATGTCCACCCGTGCGAAGCCGGGGCGGGTCGCTAGTGTCATATAAATCTGCTCAATTAAGGCGATATATTGAAAAAAATGTGGTTTTTCTATTTCATGTAACTAATTAAGTATGTGCAATAGGGATTTAACATTTTGGTATATGCTTTTTGACTCTTTGGTCTAGTATCGTGTAAATGGAATACACGATTTAGCGAATTTTCCTCGATACAAAAAAATTGCAAAGTTATATCTATTTTTTTACTTTTTTCGACATCGAGGCGTAACAGTTAAGTATTATTCAATGGAATTTACTTTAAAACATAGAGAATTATCATATCAAAGTTTACTGAAAGTAGTTTAAAATTTAATTAATTTGTTTTGTTAAAAAGGAGTAAATTCGTTTTGGCACATACGTCGTTTTATTTCGAGCGCACGCACATTATAGCCATCTCTTGTTTTGCGTTTCAAAGGTAATTGCACCACTTTCACTCGCTTAGAAGATCAGTCGCCCGGTGGGCTTCACCGACGACGAACCTATGACACTTTTTTGCAGATCGGTGCTATCGGATTTTTGTGATTTTAATAATTGTTTATTTTTTGCAATCGTAAGCAATCGAGCTGTTAGTAAGTTTTCTATAATTGTTTATGTAATGAAAAAGGCTAAAATGTATTTATAATTCATTTTAGGCTAGAAATATGTAAACAATATATCGATAATACGTCAAGTAAGTTACTATGACAACGTGTGACAGACTAAGAGTACAAAAAGGAATGGAGTCGCATTTGAATTGCGAAAAAATGTGAGTTTAGTCGAAATAATTTTTTGATCTTTATTGAGGTATGGATTATTGTGTGTGATTTAATATAATAGTTTGTTTTAGTTTTGAATTTATTTTTCAACTAGATTAGATATTTTTTTTGCGATTTTTAAAATTCGTAGAACAAAAGTTTTCAAAAATAAATCTGAAAATATTGAAGTTCTGCAACAGGAAAACTATACCGAAAAAATCTACGAAACTGAATTAGATTTCAGTACTTTTTAATTAAAATATTTAAAAAAAATATGGTAATAAGGATTCAAAAATTAGCCTAGATACAGGGTTTTAAAATCGAGCATTGTTGGTCCTGAAGTCGGACTGACATGGTGGCGTTTTTGTACAGACACTTCAACACCTCGATGTTCCGGTTGTCGATTTGGCACCGTTGGAGAGACTGCAGTACAGTCCAAGTCTCAATCGAATCTAAGGCTTATTTGTAGTCCACGAACGCTAAACAGAGAGGCAGGTTATACTCTTCGGTCTTCTGTATAATCTGCCGTAAGGTATGTATGTGGTCTACATGCTAAAGCCTTTTTGGAATACGGCTTGTTTGGGAGGCTGAAAATTTTCAAATCTGCGCACGAGATGATTCGTGATGACTCTTGAAAACAACATGTAGACATGGCTTAAAAGTGAGATCGGTCTATAATTCTTCAGCTGGGCATTGTCGCCCTTCTTGAAGAAGATTGCCACCACACCCCTGCACCATGCCTGTGGCGTTTTCTCCTCGAGTATAACGGAATCAAACAGCTTCTGAAGGGCCTTAAGTACCGGTTTTCCTCCCGCCTTCAGGAGTTCGGCCGGAATTCCGTCATCATCCGGTGCCTTGTTGTATTTAAGCTGTTTCAGAGCCATCCTAATCTCGAACAGGCTGACTTCCGGGATGTCTTCGGTCAATGTATGATGTGTATATTTTTGATGTCTTCTTTAGGTCTAACTTCGAGAAAGAGGCCAATCGTCGAATCCGATTCGGGAAGCTGCGCGGTATCTTCTTGACCAACTTATCGCAGTGTCTCAAGACGAAAGTCAATGATCAAAGTGTGTGGCCAGTGATTACACGATTATACGGGACCGAAACGTGTTCGCTCACAATGGGTCTCATCAGAAGGCTTAAGGCGGTTCGCGGTTGCCACTCCACAACTCTTTGGGTGACTACCCAAAGAGTTCTGGAGTGGCAACCGCGAACCGGAAGAAGTTACGTTGGAAGGCCTCTCTCTGGGTACACAGATGACCTAATGAAGGTTGCAGGGATCCGGTGTATACCGGATGTATGTTTGGATATTTTTTATTCAGTTATCAACGGCAAAAAAATAAATATTGGTAACAAGATTTGCAATTCTGGGAAAGGGACATACCAGGGGACTGTGTTTTGAGGTTCATTTATTCAAATATTACAATATTAAATGAATAAATAAGCTGTGGCGTGCCAAGAATACCTAATACTATATCGGTATTGATACAAAAAAAAACTGAGAAATATTAAGATTTGTTCCGTAAAATTAGCTTGGGACAGCTATTTTCTATTTAGTGAAGAATTGCCCTTATAACAGTGAAAGAATCATTCAAATCGGTTTAGTAGTTTACGAAAAAATTGCGTACAAATATTACTCTTCATACAAAAAGACGAGTTTTTTATAGTAGGTTAATAGTAATTATTTAAATAAAAAATATTCTTAGTACATGTACCACGTTTTTATTATAAGAACACAATTAGACGAAAATAAATAAACACTTGTTATATGCCTTCACTACCAAATTAATTTTTATTACATGGTGTACTAAATAAAAAAAATGTTGTCAATTAAATATTTGTATTATTTGTCTACTCCATACCTCCTGTGTGCTAATATTTCTAAAATTCCACGAAGCACGAACGGGATCGCACGAAGTGCGTACTCGGTATGTGATCATCAAAGTGAAGGGGCCAGGTCTCCAATTTCGATCATAAATATATATATATATATATAAAAATAATACCATTAATCTTCTATTTCCTACCTTTGCAATAAATTTAGCTACCTCATCATATACATAATATTTTACCAAAAAGCTTGGCCCCTCCATCATGATATCAAGATAGAGGGACCAAACTGATAGACTACTCCCTGGAATGTTCTACCTACTTGAATGTTATAATACCTTTATTCTACCTTAATATTATTGATTTTAGCTGCCCGAAAAAGATATCGTTTTAAAGATATCGATTACATAAGTTGGTCCCTCCAAATTGACGAATCAATTGTTTACTGTAACAGGGAAATGGGCGGTTTATTTTAGATTTTCGAAGGATAAATATTTAATACCTATTAACTACCTACCTAGGAAATAAATCTTAGTATTTGGGTCATTAAGGCCCTACCTTAATGACCCAAATACTAAGATTTATTTCCTTCGTCTGTTCAACGTCTCCACAAAAACAAGCAAAAATAATAGGATCGAGATGTAGTATCGACGGGGCGTCACAATGTTCACATGCCTACTTTATAGGCATTGGTCGCAATATCCCTAGAGGCTACCAAAGACCGTCTTTCTCTACTACAAAGTGTAATAGATATCTTGTTTGCATATCGCGAGGCCCGGTGGTTAAGGCATCGCCTTTAATGGACGAGGTTGTGGGTTAGAATCCGGGGTTTCCTACGTTTATCTTGGACATTACTGACACCGGTGACCCCAGGACATCACTGAACCCAGGACTGATGGAGAAGGCGTGGCGATCAATGCTCATGCCTTTTTTGTATGAGATTAGGCCTTTGACCAACAGTGGGACTATAATAGTAGGGTGATATTATGGGGCTGCGGGACTGTCCGAAAGAGATATCGCGGCCCTGGAACACAAAGGGCAAAGAAGGAACATGGATGGGTCAGTAAAAGTCTGACATCCCATCCACTCCGCTCAAAGCGGGAAGGGTCATTTGATGATTTCCTACCCGAAAAAAAAAGGGGTGATATTATTATTCATGCTTCTAATATATCAAGTGTGTCACCTCAGTTTAGCTCGAAGTACTAGGCCATCATAATATATTCATAGAATCGTCGATTACTTCGCCCGAAGAATCAATGCAGTTGACCTTATTAACTACTAGGGCACCAGATGATACATGCAATCGTACAAATTCTCCAATTCAACCATTCTCTGAAACCCGAACGTGGGAATTAGTCATTTTATTAATACAAAAGCGTAATTTCCTTGAATTTGGGCCAAAATCCGTTGTGTGCTTTCGCTTGATAATAATCTTCTCGTCTGCTAACCTTGTTCTGGTTAACGTGTTTACAGTGTCAACGTCTTAATCTTGACGACTATTTTCTCACTGAATTTCATAAGTCGCTTGACACATTTCTTCTTGTCCCAATTCCGAACAACACAGGTCGAATGGAAGATCCCATCGTTTCGGATTAGTTTCGTCATCTTCCTGCCCTTGTCGCATTCTACTTGGGGTAGGCATAACCCGTTTTCTTCTTCCATTCTCCCCTTGTCTGACGTCTACATCATTTACTCCTTTCTCTTTTGTATCATTCCTCACACAATTCAGATTAGTTGCTAATGGTTTAAATTATAGTCTACGAATACAAAGAACTTCGATGCAAAAGGGATCCCACTTCTTTTTCAAGATTCCTGTTCATCTCCTTTTTTTATTAGATGGGAAATCATCAAATAACCCCCCCTCCCCGCTCTGGGTGGAGTGGGAGGGAGTGTCAGACTTTTACTGACTAAAACCCATCCATGTTCCTTCTATGCCCTTTGTGTTCCAGGGCCGCGGTATCTCTTTCGAACAGTCCCTCAGCCCCCTATTGGTCTCCTTACATCCCTGTTACCAGAAAGCATGCAGAATTTACTAGACTTTCCTCATATTTTGGAAGTTCCAACCTATCAGATTAGCTTTTAGTCACGTAAAACAATATCAGCATATTATCTATCAAATTGCAATAAACAACAAACACCACACACCGCTCGTTAGTCGCGTGCAAAGCCAATAATAATCCGCTGGTCACAATACCTGCGGGAAATCATCCAACTACTAACATTTTAGATGTAAACAAACAACTTACTGATGAATTAATACCAGCTGATCGAGTTACGTTTATTTCCGTGTTGCGTGTGTAGGAGAACGACTTTGTATTAGTAAATAACAGAGTACTATGTCTGGCACTCCTAGTTGTCAAATAGACAAGACGGATGGATTTATACGTACGTTATACCTACGTTGGGAGACGTTGGTTATAGATCTACACGTAGGTAGTGACCGTGTTATTACGGTCTCTATACGTTTCGATTTGAATAGTGGAGACGAGTCTTTGATAACAAAATTCTCTGCCTAACAAATCCAATTCTTCTCCAGAAGGAGGAAGTCATGATCAGCGGGATACCCCAATTGCGTATCACACTTGCCATTACATATGACATTCATCAACAATACTTATTGAGTTATTTACGTTCGAGAGCCGACGAATTTGTCCAACCTTTGCAGCAATGGATTGGTAATTTCCTCCAAAATCCTTTACATTGTGATTGAGAGGAAGGACAATCCTTTATGTGCAAATCTAAGAAGACACTGTCGTCCGAGTGCTCTTAAGTTTAATCTTAAAAATGGCATGTACCGAAATCTTTACAATGTCTGGTCTGACAAAGGGTATTGGTGCACTTAAAATGCATGAAATTCCAATGTTACCTATTAATAATATTCTATGCACGCCAAGTTTCTTGTAGTAAGTCATTTATAGTCTAGTCTACTCTTGTGCCAAAATCTGTCATCCCTGCAACGGTTGGATACGTTTCACCGCCTTTTCGAGTACGCACTATTTTGTAATAGTTGTCTCATTTCCTCGAGTGAATAGGTGTTTAGAAAAGGTGCTTCTTATTGTCATGGCATCGTTGCCTATGAGGTATGTGAGATCTAGATTATCCGAAAGGAATCTCTCTATTATTTCTTAGTCATTCTCATCTGTTGCTTTTGTATTGCGTTCCTTTGTTTTAATGATTTGATTTGATGGCATCATCATCATTCTCCTGCCCTTATCCCAGTTGATTTGGGGTCGGCGCGTTATGTCTTCTTCTTCCTTCCATATTTCTCTTTTTGTCGTCATGTCACGATTCACCCCCTTTTCTAGCTATATCATCTTTGACACAGGACAGTCCATCCATCGTTAATTATCTTCTCCTACTTTTATAGCCATCCACATTCATACTCTAAAAATTTCCTCATTCCTCCGCATCACATGCCCATTCCATACCAAAAGACTTCCTCGTATTTACTCATTTCTGATGCGATTATACCTTTTAATATTTTGTTTTGACTATAAAATTTTAGTTCTCATGAATGTGCTTTTCAATCGAGTTTACTTTGACTGGTTTGTCGTCTAACGTACCAGCGCTCTAAGATCTTTTTATGCATTATTTTGTGACGAATAAAGGTCATTGTTTTAGAACGAAACAATGGCTTGTCTTTCTTTATAATTTTAATATTTGCTTTAAAGAAATGAAATGTTAAATAAAACTTGTTATGTCTGCGAATCCATGGATCATTCTAGAAATCTAGACCAACTTCAAAGGTAAAAAAAGCGGCCAAGTGCGTGTCGGGCCACGTACAATGTAGTACACGTACAGTGTAGTCCTTGTTGACTACGGAAGCCTGAAATCCTAAAAACTGTATGTCTTACTCTATTTCGCAATACCGATTTGAAAGTTGTGGTCTCTTTAGGGTGCTACAAATCAGGGATGTTGCGGATGCCGATTTTTTCACATCCGCGGATGCGGATGCGGATGCGGAGTTTTGCAGGCTCACATCCGCGGATGCAGATGCGGATGCGGATGTTTAAAATATTATGTAAATAAAGTCTATTAATGAAGAATTAAAACAATGATAACGTAATTATTAACATTTTTATTGTAATCAAACATAAGTACTTATTTTTATGTTAAATATAAGTAATGTATAATGTAATTATTTTTTTAACTTCACCTACTGGTTTTTATATTAGTAATTGAAATTAAAAATTGGAGCATTATACTTGATAAAGAGTACCTAGTATTGCCGCCTTTTCTGATTCAAGTCTGTTACGCAGAGGTTCGTAAATTAAACCCGCGCTACTAAATACCTAGTTGTTCGCTAGGAATATTTATTTACTTGCAAGAAACAAATGATGCACTAGCTAGAACAAACAAACGTGTCGAATCTTGTCAATTTCTTAGCTCCCATTGGTCATTGTCACGTGCGACCGCCACGCGTCATTCACCGGCCCCGCCCAATTTCTTTCTTGTCGCTACTTGTCTAATATTCGCATCCGCATGAACATCCGCATTGATTAATGCGGATGCGGATGCAGATGCAGATGTCCAAATCAATGCGGATGTTCCGCATTTGCGGATGCGGATGCGAATGTTCGCAACATCCCTGCTACAAATGTACACATTTGGCTGGGACATTTGATCCGGTAGTATTTTTTGAACAACAAAGCTGAACCGCAGCATTAACTACATACTCAGCATTCATTCTGATCTTGTGGATTGCCAAACACCGTTCGGCATTCACATCGCTGAATCATTTTAAGGTCAGCTCGGCATAGTTCGAGCTAAGATGGGCAGTTATTACCTGGAAGTATATCTAAGGGTAAAATCACATTACATGCACGGATCAGCGTTTTCAAGTATCTCTATCTCATTCTGTCACGTAATGGCGTCATTTGGCGGAGCAAGACAATCGGAAGCACTTTAACTGGCAATATTGACTTCACATTTGTTTGTGGAGTTGCAATTTTAAGCGGCAGAAAGGGTTTCACCCTGAGCCTATAAAGGGTGTAAAAAGAACCTTTAACAAAGCCGAAAGGCACTTGTTCTCCCCGTCATTGCGATATTTTTTTTGTTCTGAACCATACCTGGGAACCTTCTAGTTAGGAAGATATTGGAGTTTAAAGTTCCAATTTTAACACATTTTTTTTTAAATACCACTTTCAAAGGTACTTTAATTAACTCCATGACCCGTTTACTATTCAAAGCATCCATCAGCACTAAGTTTTGAGTGCGTTACATTGAGTTTTACGGTATTGCGGTGATTTTTCACCCCAAAAAAAAAAGTAATTTCCCACCAATAATTTTTGTGTAGAGTTACTTAGTTTGATGTACAGAATGCTTGGTTGACGGCTTCGTGAAGGGTCTGTTTACACCTTGTATTAAAGATTGCCATCCGGCTGTGCCGAACCACGCCACCCCGAACTTTGTGTTTGTGTCCCTTTCATAAAAGGATATGTAAACATGGAACAATTGCACTTGATGTAGTCATCACGAGTGTTTGCAGTATTATTTAAACTGAAGCAAAATATTATTCCGTGCGTATGCTGTTTGGACTCCTCGTTATCGTATGGATAATAAGCATTTATATAAATTTTAATATATTTTCACACTTTGATGTCTGTTGAAAATTTTCCATTAATAAGTTAACAAGTACAAACTATTATAATAACGATAGGTAATCATTATCGAGGTGAGAAATTCCACTATTTAGAAGCATTTAATACCACCTTTTACTTGTAAATAATTTGTAGAAACTTATCGGAAAATTTTCAGTTCCAGAAATAATCCTGGTGAGCACAAAATTAGATATTTCTGGTAGGAGTTTTAGAAGAATAGCTGAAGATTGAGGGAGATGACCAGGAGAGGGAAAGGCTTATGTCCAGAAGAGAACTTCTATGACCTGATGATGGTGATGACGTCTCTTACAAAGTCTTTTGTCGAGATCTTTAAACGACGCTAAGCATTTGCTGTTTAGACATGTTTCCGTCTCTCTCATGCATTTGTAGTTTGAATGTTTTGCAGTTAAAGAAATAACGCTTACCCAAAGAAGGTACGTGTTAAAAGATAGCGTTTACAGCACGCGTAGCATGACCACCGTAGAAACGGGGTTTCTTTGACAGAAGAATCGATAAAATGACAGATTGTGAAAAGAAATCTGTCATTTTGTCGACACAATCTGTCATTTTGTCGATTCTTCTGTCAAAGAAACCCGTTTCTACAGTGGTCATGCTACACGTGTTGATCTGTCTTAACGTACAAAGTTATCCAGTTCAAGACAGTATTCCAGTAATTTGATCTAGTTCAAGCTTGCCTCCATCAATTGCTAAGCACTGAAATGATAAAGTTGAGTTTTGGAAGGTCGTTGAATAGTACAAGTCAATTGTACCATTGACATTGTACTCAATTCTCTAATTAAGACTCAAATCATCAGATCCAGAAATAGCAATAGGTATAAAGAGCTTTAATTTTCAATTGAGGACTGGATTAAGGGCATTAAGTGCGAATCAATGATTGAGTAGATGACTGCTACTGTAAATTGTGAGATTTTTTGGGTAGTAAGAAGCGGTTTCATACTAGCGTATTTTGTAGTGCGTATAAGCGCGTATACGAGCTTATTACGGCGTGTTCGCTTGATTAAAATGACAGCTGTCAGCAAAAGTGGCGACTTATGACGCGATTCGCGCATGTACGAGCTTAAACGCACGTTTACGCTCGTACGAGTTCCTTGTGTAGCAAAAGGCACGCGTATACTCGCCTACACTCCAAAAACGAGCTTATGCACGCCGAAAATACGCTAATCTGAAACTGCTCTAAAAACATCAAAAAATTATAGAGAAGGGACCTCACAAGTCTAAGCAATGGGTTATGATGACGTTTATTGAGGAAGATAAAACCAATATGGCTAGGCTATAATGGAAGTGAATAGCTAGAAATGTATGTATGGACGAAAAAGACTAACTGACCTTTTTATCCCCGTATTACGTTCCTGACCCCGTATGTAAATTTCTGACTTCCACACGAACGAAGCCGTAGGAAAAAACTAGTATCTATGTATCCATCTCATGAAATACATAATATGTAACTAGCTATTGCCCGCTGTTTCACCCGCGTGCTGTTTGGTAACTGTCCCACGGTATCATACTACCGGGATAAAAAGTATCCTATGTGTTAACCCAGGTTATAAACTATTTGTGTGCCAAATTTCATCCAAATCCGTTCAGATGTTTTTGAGTGACGAACATCTATACTAATCTATACTATAATATATATATTATATATATAATTAATATTATAAAGCTGCAGGGTTTGTTTGTTTGTTTGTTTGTTTGTTTGTTTGAACGCGCTAATCTCTGGAACTACTGGTCCGATTTGAATGATTCTTTCAGTGTTGGGTAGTCCATTTATCGAGGAAGGCTATAGGCTATACAACATCACGCTACGACTAAAAGGAGCGGAGCAGCAATGAAAAATGTTGCAAAAACGGGACGGGATTTTACGCGGACGAAGGTCGCGGGGAACAGCTAGTAATAATACATAAAGGTGAAGAGTTTGTTTGTTTGGTTGAACGCGCTAAACTCGGGAACTACTGGTTCGAATTGAATAAATCTTTTAGAGTTGGATTGCCCATTCATCGAGGAAGGCTATAGGCTATATAAAATCACGCTACAAACAATAGGAGCGGAGCAGCACTGAAAAATGTTGCAAAAACGGGGAAAATTGTATTTTTAATAATTCTACGCGGACGAAGGTCGCGGGGAACAGCTAGTGTATTATAATAATAGTAAGATGATAAGTAGTAAAATGATAAGTAGTAAGATATCTAAACATCTCAATTCATTTGTCCCTAGATTGTACGGGTCATGGTGCTATGACAACATGGCCACCACGACGATGGTAGTGTCACCCTTAGCCACGCAGCCATCACCGAAGAATAAGAGGCGGTTGTTCGCCGAAGCTAGGCAGAACAGCCTACAGAAGCTGAGCATCATATTCGACCACGGAAATAAAAATGGTAAGTGAAAATTAAGTCAGACAATAGCTTGGCAAAATGAACATCAAAATGGCGCCAAAGGAGAGAAGTCGACGTCGTGGCAGGCCCAAACGAAGATGGTGAAACGAGTTAAGCGCAAGCCACACAGAAAAGACGTAAGACGCGGACGGAGCGCAGACATAATATGTCAAATGTATAGAAGCGTCGTGTCCGCGCCCTGTCTTTTCTATATGTTTTGCGTCACGACGCTTCTATACATTTTGTATGAAAGGGACGCGGAAGAGACGTATGTCTGCGCCGCGGACGGGGCGCAGACATACGTCTCTCGCTCTCGCCACACAGAAAAGTCTTACGTCTTTTCTGTGTGGCCTGCGCTTTAGACTGCTACATGAAAGATTAACCACAGAAGCTAACAGCCACGGAAAATGGAAAGAGTGGAGGGAGGGGTTTGCCCAGCAGTGGGACACCATGGGCTGATATCTTTACAAATAAAGACATTGAAGTGTAATTTCAAAATAACAGCTTTTTAAGAAATGCATATGAGAGTAAATACGGTACTTATACTAGGGCCACCTCTGATTAGATAAATATCTCTGAAGCATGCAGCAAGCGTAGCATGACCAACGTAGAAACGGGTTTCTTTGACGGAAGAATCGACAAAATGACAGATTGTGAAAAGAAATCTGTCATTTTGTCGACACAATCTGTCATTTTGTCGATCCGTCCGTCAAAGAAACCCCTTTCTACAGTGGTCATGCTACGCGTGCTGGTTTGGTTATCTATCTCACATGTTTTCCTTCACCAAATGAACAAAGCAAGAAATAAATAATTATACAATAAGCACATGAATCCGAAAAATCAGAGGTGCGTGCCTTGGGTTCGAACTCGACACCTATGACTTTGCAGTCCTACGGTCACACCACTAACTGCTATTAACTGTTTTATAAGACGAAGGTAACGTTTGAGGTCCTTTAGCACGTACAATGGTCCACTTTAAGGACTAAGTGCGGAAACCCTTAACATAGAGGTCCTTATAGTCAGAGATTTTTCGTAACTAAATTGACCCTAGCGTGCTGTTTATCAACTTGCTTCAAATGTACACAATTGCAACTAATATGTTTAATCCAAAGTCCACTTATAAAACCGGCTTTGTGCGTAGTCTCGGTCAACATCGAAGGGTTCTCACAAGACAAATCAGAAATTCTTTCCGATGTCTACCGCAAAACTCACTGCGACATTCTTTGCGTCCAAGAGACCCACCGAACCGAAACCCAAAGTCGGCCACACATCGATGGACTTACGCTTATTGCCGAGATCTGTCACCCAAAGCACGGTAACGCAGTGTTTGCTGCTCCAGGAACTGGTGGACGCTACCGAAAGCGCCAAACTAGTAGCTCAGTTCTGGGCCGACACAATTTAGATTGCCATCGACACGCTAAGAAGAAGAATATGTTTTAGATTCAAACGTACACAACTCTCTCTAGTACGTACGGAGTTCAACAAGTAGGTCCTGTTACCCGCTAACTTCTCCTAGAGTAGCATAAATTAAAATGGGTTAAAGTAGTCTTAGAAAAGGTTCAGTTGGACAAGTTAATTAATATGGGCAGTTCAAGATGATGTACCAAACTCCTAATATAAAGGAAAAGGCGGGAAAAAATCACGAAGTTGTAAGACAGGTAGCGCCATCTAGGTAGGTATGTATGTTATTCCGAGAAACTAAAGTAGATCAGATACAAACAAGAAAAAAGCTTGCATGTAAGAAACCAGCAATTAAAAAGTGCATTTCTAAGTAATAACATTTTTTTGCGTATTTTCCTATAGAAGCGTCAGATTGTCAATAAAAAAAATTGACAATTTAATTTAAGTTGTGGTTATATAATTGACTGCAATTCCTTTGTTTATAAAAGAGACCCATATCCGGCAAATGTGTATCTTGACAAAAGTAACTATTGAGGCGGTGTTTGCAACGGGAAAACGAAAATGTCTGTACATTTAGTTCTCTATTCTGCCGCGTAAATTTGCAGCACCTGTCGGCCTCCATTTTGCAAAAAAAAATGGTCGACGAACAAAGCAAAGGTTTGTATTTTGCAGCCGGCGTTCATGATTAGTTGTTTTTAATCAAGCAAAAAGCTAGGATTTCTTTTGTTGACGGAAACGATATTAGTGCCTATAGACTCTGCTGGTATAGATATACTTAAAGAAAGATGCTACGAACAATGAAGTAAGCGGTCCTCAGCTCTAAGCCAGTGTTCCACCAGCAGCTGTGCGAAGACGTGTAAGATTCATCTTTCCCAGGGACTAGAGGCTATGTGGATTGCAATTTGCAACCAACTGGTCGATTCAAGCACGCCTCTAAAATGAAACATACCGTTTCTACTCGCCTTAATTCGGCGAAATAATTATGGCCAGTCTGCCTTAGAGGTTTGCACCGGAGCAGTGAGTACCGGAGAATAACCGGTGATTTACCGGTAAAAGTACTCGATTGAAATAACCGGTAATTAACCGATTGATCACCGGTGATCGTCGCATCTTTTTTTTTTTTTATATAATAAATTTACACAAATAAAAGACACATTTAAAGCCTTTAGACGAAATAGCCTTTAAATACCTTGCTGTGCCTGCTACTTCTGTAAGGTCAGAGAGAGTATTTTCGGCGACAAGACAAACACTAAATCATAGAAGAAACATGTACGCTATTGACATGTTGTGTTTCTTAAATCAAAATCAGCATTATTTTGTTGTTTTTATAAAACTTTTTTCTTTAATAAATGATTATATAAAGTATATCAATTGATTATTCTTATTTCTTCATTTTTAATGTATAAATTAAAAAAAGAAACAAAATTTCTTTATTCTCCGGTGACCTCCGGTTTTTCACCGGAGATTGCCCAATCACCGGTGAATTCAATCGGTTGTTAAAATCTCGCTCCGGTGCAAACCTCTAGTCTGCCTGCCGGCTTTAGTATACCTATGGCCTATTATAAACGCTCAGTAGGGTAAACTATTTCGCAATAGGTAACCAAGACCGCTGTAATTCTTTCTCCAATGTTCTCTACACATTATCATAGACCTACTTTATTCTATTTAAGATACCTATCTTACCAGTTTAAAATAATCCTTTTCTTCGTAAGTGGGCGGCAATTGTGGTTTGCATTCCGGTTCCACTTCCTTCTCTTGGGGTTTTTTTTCTTTACACTGCTTCTCAATTTCCGGTTCACAATCTTTTCTGAACATTTTGAAGTATTTCCTATATTTTTGCCTGTACCGATACTAAAATTATTCTTTTATATAATAATATGATGCTCTGTGTTCCTGTTTCAATTTCTTTTTCTAAAAATAAGTCATGTACTTCTTTCTTGCTTGCTCGACGACAGTTCTTGACTTAATGACGTTCGTTAAATTCAAGTTTTCGAAAATGCGCTGCACTATGCCGGAAAACGGAAATACCATAACTCATAAATACGTCTTGGTACATCGTCTTACTAATAAGAAACAAAATGACCGTCGACACAATATTGTGTGGTTCAGATAAATACGACACATTATTTGATAAATAAAACATAATATGCTTCCGTCTTCAAAATTAAATGTTTTGTTCGAACAAAATCACACACGAAATCGTGTGTCGGTTAAACAGGATTTAGTTATCACTGTGCTACTAGATGGCAGCACAGTGGACAAATGAAATGCGCGCTTTTCCATGACTGTTTTTTCTCATAACGTCCATTTTGACATTTAGAGTCACGGTGTTGCTACTTTGATAAAATTCTACCATCTTATTTATTATGTGGTACAGTTAACGGAAAATTTATTTAAAAAGTATTACAAAAGTGTACATTTAGGCGCAGTATTGTCATTTCGCTCCTCGCACTTTTTTTATTACGTCAATTGTTTTATAGTACTGTTGTGGAGGCTATAAGCGTCCTTTTGATCATCCGACTACTGCTCAACCCGAAAGGCAGGAACATTATTATTGATTGTATAGATAGGTATAAATATAGGGACAAACAAATAAGCCGATTTTAACAAATAAATACAACGTGTACAGAAAGGTATAGTCAGATTTCAGGGTGTCATTCAAAACATCAAACTGAACATTCATTAAATAGCGAATTTCATCTAAATAGCGAAAAAAAAACTGCTGTCTTATTATGTTTGGGTAGAGTAGATAAGTATTGAAGTTTTACTGGACAGCTGATTTTTTTTCGCGATTTCGATTGTGTTTCAACAAACCCTTTCATTTGATACCTATATCATGGGAATGCACTAGTCCGCCATCTTTGGGAGTCTGCACTTTTGGATTTTAAAATGACGTCACTTAGCTAGCTATGCATTGTTATCCAAATTAAACATGTACCTAATGCAAAATTATAGCAGCACTATCAGAAACCGTGTGTGGGTACAATACCTTCTAAGATTTTTAAAATAGTTAGTTAAAGGTGAAACTAAAAAAGGCGTGTGTGTCTTTTCAAGAAATCCCAACTGCAAAACAAGTCTAACACAAGATAACTTTTCTAGCAAACCACAGCTACCATTGTTTTGTAGTCTGGATATTTGATTTCCTATTTTATTTAAAGTGAAGGTGTCACTTATTAATTAGAACATATTTGTTATAGTAAATGACGTCAAAGTTGTTTTGTTTCTTATACACTTATTTTATTTATTTGAGCAAAGTAAATAAAATGTAAAAGAAGTATTCTAAATAATCTCAACCATTTATGCAAAGGTGGGTCAGCTAATTGCTATATAACTCGCTGTACAAGCGTTCGAGAACGCGACGCAGCGGTTTGTTAGTTTTTATTTGCACAAGCTGTTAGTAGATTTAGTAAATGTCGGTAGGGCAACACTAAATTCTGCAGTAATTATTTGTATGTATTTCTCAGCGCCATTACTTTTTACCGATGTAATGTTGAAATGATTCTAATCCGTTTTAATCGGCAAATCTGTGTGATGTTTTAGCAAAAACCTCAAGTGATTGTGTACTAAAACTATTGAACTTCTTAAAGTTTTTGTGCTGGGCTTTGTCATGGCCGGTAAGTGGTGACTTTTTGCGCCCGCTAGTCAAGGGCGAAATCGGATTCGGGAATCGCAATAAGTCGAAGATGTTTTATCGTTCGAACTCCGACGGTAAATGCAATGTTATTGTCATTAGTTTGGTTTTTAGTATTTAGTGTTTACATCCTGTGACGATAGCTTGTTTGGATTAATGTTTGGTTATCATTACTTACGCCGATAGTTTTAACCTTTTGCTCTCTGAATTCACTATTGCTCGAGATGTAGATGTGAGGAAGTTCTCGCAACGGTCTTTCGGCGTCTGTTTTCGAATAAAAAACGACATTGTTACATAAAAAATGCGGCTAGCAGGAATGTTTGCGAGAACATATGATTGTATTTCGTTGCGGTTGTGTATTTAGCGAAAACGTAGCATAGTATCGTAAGAGCAGTATCTAGAGACGTTATTACACGCCCAGGGGCTCATTCGTAATCAAGAAAACACGTTATTCCAATGAAGTTAAATTCAGGTAAGCGTTTTTTTTTGTCACTTACGTATTTTGCAAATTTTGGAGGCCCGTAATCAGTTAGTCGTAAATGTTATCAACAATTTGCTTGTTGTTAAATAGTTTGTTGCAATACAGTCGTTACTAAGTGTTATTTTATTTATGGAAACTCTACCCTCTAAATAACATAAGAACAATAATTTAAATTAGTCAAGTCAGATGTCCCTCTCTAATTTGTGTTTGAACAGCTGTGTGGGAAAGAGATGGGTATATAACGTTTCTTATTGGAATAAACATCCAGAAGGTCACATTTCTCAGTTAATCATTAATTTGCAACAAAACTTATTAAATTATTTATACATGAAAAACATAATTCACAACAAAATGAAAAAATAACCTACAAATTGGCATCTTTGTGCTAAATCATTGTAACCTCAATGTCTTCAAGTATAACTTTGTTATGATATAAACAGAACAAAGCCAGAATTATCATCATACATGTACCCTAAGTATCATTTTCTAAACTCTATTACTCAGCAGAAAATTACAGGCAAAGATCATAAAGTTTTCTCTCGAACATAGATTCAGGTCATACCCGCTATACTTTTATTGGTCATAAAGACCACAGACTATTAATAGTTGTTGTCATCCAAAGTTGGAAAAGGCAAAGGAAGCAGAATTATGGGAAGAACTGTACTCTACAAGGAGGTCAAATAAAAAAATTCTAATTCTCTTGTGTGGTGTCGGTCGGCTTGGTGAATTGTGATGAAAGATATGTAGCAATGAAATGAAAATGATATTGCATAAATCTGTGGCCTGTATAGGATTTCATATTGAATTTGGTGTATTTTTGAATCTCTGCCACAATTAATTAATACTTATCTATAATTTCAAAAGAAGTTGACTGCTAAAATACCAGGCATTTATTAATTTTCACCTATGGGTTCTAATGGCAAACAACTTCTCCAAAGCTTTTCATTTATGTGGTGATGTTTTTTTATCATAATTGTCAGCCTACAGCTGTCTCTGATGGACATAGGCTTCTCCAATCATATGCCATTTAATACATTCTCTGCCACATGCATCCAACTGCTATTTACCCCGTATTTGTTACAATTCAGTTCCAGGTGTATTTTTGTAGCGATACCTGCCATTTTTCCTCAAATTAATGATGATAACTTATGAGGATTGACATAACTACAGAACAGTCTCATAGATTATTGACATAAAATATCTGAGGCTAGTAATTTTCCAGGGCTGCGGGACTGTTCGAAAGAGATACCGTGGCCCTGGAACACAAAGAAGGAACATGGATGGGTTTTAGTCAGTAAGAGTCTGACACTCCCTCCCACTCCACCCAGAGCGGGAGAAGTCATTTGATGATTTCCAATCTATAAAAAAAAAAGGCTAGTAATTTTTAAAAAACCTTGCGACCTCTCTTCATTCCCAATGACCTTTATTTAAGAGGCAATGTGACCCATAGTTGCCATCAGGGGAAAAACCTGGATGAGGCTGGCATGGGACCGTGGAGATTGGAACAAGAAAAGAGAGGCCTATACCCAACAGTGGGTGAGTTCGGGCTGTGGATGATAACCACAAGAGGTATCAAGGCCGACACAGTAACTTCATCACTGGATAAACCATTTTCAACATTATAATCAGAACTTTCCTCCTAATGACATTTGTTCTTGAATTCTTTTCCTTGTTAGGTAAGCACTAGTAACTAAGACTTACCTGTAATAAGTAGTGTTTAGTATTAAAGTATACATGGAAGAATAAAATTGCTAATATTTACACCTATTGCTATTGGATACAAATCTGCCAAACTTATAGAAAAAAAACGGATATGATGCTTCAATTTACATGTGTATTGCAATGATTAGAATACCATATTTATTGTTTGGTAAGCAATCTTTTTTTTTAATACGTTTTTTATCATAATATACTGTCCCACTACTGCACAAAGGCCTCCCTGTGTTTCTACTAGGTACTCTTTTCTAGATATCTTTTTAACCATATACTGTATACTAAACCATGAATTAAATAATACAGTATTGTTGAAGTAAACTGCTTTTATTCAGCAGTAGAATATCTTTGTTTCAAGAACAATCAATGGAAACACAAAAGAGATCTTATAGCATCATGTATAGACACAATACTCTAAACTAAAGAGTTCACTGTATCATAAATGTAACAATGCACCTCTATATACTCTGTGGTATCAGTTTCCTCATACATTGTCAACACAGACAGGGAAAATAGACTAAATGTTCAGATAAGCTAAAAATTGTACCTTCACAATGTTGTTGGTACTATTCATTTACATAAAGATTGGTTGTGAATATGTAATTACTTTCTGTGATGTACCCAGTAGGAATTAGATGCACAATATGTACACTGATTATTCCATGCAATAATATTTTATTGAAAATAAGTCTCAGTGTTTTCAGGGCAAAGAACATTGCAACCATAATATTGTTGGTATAAGCTCCTTTAATTCACAGACTAGAGATTTGTAAAACGACAGGTTTAATCATCATCTTCCTGCCCTTATCCCATTTTATTTGGGGTTGGTGCAGCAGTTTTTCTTCTTCCATTCTCCCCTGTCAGACATCACGGCATCATTTATCCCTTTCTCTTTGATATCAATCTCCACACAATCCATCCATCTTTTCTTTGGACTTGCCCTCCTAAGGTACAAACACTCCAAAATTAATGAAGATTATTATGTGTTTTGACATTATGTAGCCACCAATATGTTGGGCATATTTATTAGTTTAATTTGCCAAAACGTTTGGAAATAAACCCACCTTTATAACCCAAGACATCTCATACTCTTGCATCACAAATAAAAGATTTAAAAGTTTTTAATTACTTTCAATTAAGGTCTGTCTGGTCTAATAAGGAATTATGTGAAGGTTCCATAGTCAATTGCAGTAATTAATATTCATGGATGTGTTTATATGACTGGAATCAATTTAAATTGGTGAACTATCATTAAATAGGGCCTGATTAAGGCCCGTTGTGATGATAAAAAACTTGTTCTGCATGAAGAAAATGTTTTAATTTTGGTACCTGAAACTGGTTTTGAGTTTTTGCTTTTTATGGTAAAATATGAATGACCAAAACAGTAGTACTAGCTTATGTATGTGATGTTTACAAAGAGCGAAAAGGATGTATGATTGTATGGAAGAAGATTAGGCTGTACCAACCTTCAATAAATTGGGATCAGGGCAGGAGGATGATCATGGATGTTTTAAATTACCTACTGTCATACAAATTAAGTTGTATGAGGGTGGTATGGTGCTATCACTTATAAACTCTAGTTTTACTGGTACTAAAGTGCTTGATGATAGGTGAATCATTTTAATATGATCTAATTCATCATGATTGCCTGTTATGATGTGTCATGGTGAAAAGTAAGAATGAGACATGTATTCTCAACCTTTGTTCGAATGTAACTTTCACGTTACTTCATTAGATCGTTATTAGGGACTAGCACATGTCATCATCTGCCTAGCCTTTTCCCAACTATGTTGGGGTCGGCTTCCAGTCTAACCGGATGCGGCTGAATACCAGTATTTTACATGGAGTGACTGTCTATTTGACCTCCACAACCCAGTTAGTACTGGGTAATATGATTTATGAAAGAAAAAGACCTCAAACAAAAAGGGCTAAAGAAATATAGATGATCTTCTTTCGAGTGTAAATGGCAATCTTAATTGAACCAACCCAGAATTTTTAATATAGTGAATTTACCTGATACCTTAATAAATATTGTGAAAAATACATGTTTTGGTTGAAAAAACAAAATACAAAATGACAGTGATCAATAAAACTGAGTCGTTATTATTACATTTTCATACTGATAGTGATACCATGTGTATTTTTATCTATCAAATTACATTTAGCTATCAGAGAAATTATGAATTAAGTCTGTCAGGATTTTTTAGGTGAACCAGTTTCAAATGAAATAGGTTCAACTGTAGACTTAAAACCTCTAACTATTGGGACATTAATTATTTTAAAGGCGATTGAAATTATTGAGGCATTGATCTTAGAACATGTGGATGTTTATATTTGACTATTATTATGTCCAATATTTATCTTTTTACAAAAGAATTTCATTTTTAAATAATAATTTAAAAAATCATTTAAAAATATTATAAGTAGCCCACCGGTATCGGGAACAGGGCCAGGGCTCCAGAGAGAGGAACCTCCTAACAATATGAGTCGTGTCCATGAGTACCGTTTTCTGAATCAAGCCCTTGATCCAGCTGCCTAACGAGAGCCTTCTCAGGTATTGATTGAGGCTATTGACAATTAACTCTTCAATTCCCAGTGTCACTTGTAGTTTGCAGAAGTTTCATGATTTTTTTCTACCATATTTGCCAATTTCATTTTAATTAGGTAGCCAAAGAATAATAAAAATATGTCCTATGTAATTTTTATTATTCTTTAGGTAGAAATTAATTACTATTTTTTTTTTAATTGTCTTGTGGTAGAAATACTTCTGCAACCTACAAGTGACACTGGGAGTTGAAGAGTTAAACCATGGGCTGATACGGCTACCGACACAATGATCGCTGAGTCCACATCCCAGATGTCGACAACCTCGTGAGCCAAGTCAAGCTACTTGATATTAGAGTAATAAATTAGTAGTGGTACTTTCATGCAAGCCTAAAAGCTTGCCTTGCCCTTATAACTTACTTTTCTTCATGATCTTAGGGTTTCTGAACAGTCTGCTGGCCTTATGGGCTTTCTGTATTGTTGGCCCCTAAGAACACCAATACTTTAGTAATACCTGTACCATTACTATCTCACTTACAGACCCAAGCTAAAAACTTTCTGTATTACAGTGAGTACCTCCATTAAAATTTAACAATTTTATTACAAAACTTAAAAATATTCCAGAATTTTAGAGAGATGTAGTATCCACATGTTACTTACTTCCTAAACTTTATCACCAGAGATTGGAATAGGTCTGGTCTCTAGGTACTAGGTAGACTTGAGATTATGAAAATGCATTTCCTCACAAATGAATCCATCATGAAGAATTATAAGCCACTTAAAATGACACAAGGAAAATGATGTATGCTCTAAGATCTGCGCTAATTTGGCATCACCCCAAGTATGGCAGGAATACTACTGCTCTGGAATGTTAAGTAAAACATGGCCTTGTTAAACATATTATACTGTGGGTAAAGTAGGTTGGGACTGACAAAAGATTAGAGTTAAGAAATGAGGAACATATTGGAGAAATTTGAGTATGAATGTGGCTACTTAAGTACTAATGCTCTAACATGATAATATTGTAAAACCAAATCATTTTAAGAGTAACCATGGAGTTTCTTGACGGTTCTTCTCCATACGAAACGGGTAAACCGAACCATGCATGTTTTCTCGAAGTTTTTATAAGTGCCCCTGTAGGCCTATGTGAAATAAAATGTTTTGATTTTTATGAAGTAGGGGTAAACGGGTAAACCAAAGATATGATTGATGGATTACTTCATGAAACTTCATTACATAGGGGTAAAAATAAATCAATAAAAATGAGGTTTTTAAGATAGCAACATAACAAACGAAAATAAGTAATTCTGTTGTAATTCTTCACATAAAACATAGTTTTACCAACAAGCTACCTATTCTATTACAAACAGAATTTTATCTATTGACAACAAGATAACGTCTAATGTGAAACTAGCAAAATTGATATTCAGATCCTGCTTAGAAGTATAGCTTGATTAGAGGTTTGCACCGGTGCGAGATTTCAACAACCGATTGAATTCACCGGTGATTGGGCAATCTCCGGTGAAAAACCGGAGATCACCGGAGAATAAAGAAATTTTGTTTCTTTTTTTAATTTATACATTAAAGATGAAGAAATAAGAATAATCAGTTGATATACTTTATATAATCATTTATTTAAAAAAAAAGTTCATTAAAAACAACAAAATAATGCTGATTTTGATTTAAGAAACACAACATGTCAACAGCGTCATAGCGTACTTGTTTCTTCTACGATATTTTAGTGTTTGTCCTGTCGCCGAAAATACTCTCTGTGACCTTACAGAAGTAAAGCACAGGTAGGTATTTAAAGGCTATTTCGTCTAAAGGCTTTAAATGTGTGTCTTTTATTTGTGTAAATTTATTATATAAACAAAAAATAAGATGCGACGATCACCGGAGATCAATCGGTTAATTACCGATTATTTCAATCGAGTACTTTTACCGGTAAATCACCGGTTATTCTCCGGTACTCACTGCTCCGGTGCAAACCTCTAAGCTTGATAAGAACAAAGTCAGGAGGACGATAAAAACGTAATTTTATGTTATTTCATTACAAAATAAACATAATTTTATCGAAAGTTTTGGTCAGCAAAAACTACAATTTTAGGAGAAATGACAACTGTAGTGCCGTGTCGTGTGCCCGGTTGATGGCATTAGGCTCGCCCTCTATTACATGGGACTTAAATCTGGCAAAATGTGGGTGTACTATTGGTACACCTCTGCCTAGTGTTAGGGATTACAGGCGTGATGTTATGTAAGAGAGAGTGTACTAGAGATGTAAGTCTATACTAGTTACTAACAATCAATTTTAGGGAAAAACATCTCTTTCTAACACTGTTTTAAGCTTTCACGGTTTACAACTAAACTTATTCTGTCATTAACGGGATATCTTCCGTTATTGCTCACGGTATACGAAAGAGGAGAAGACGGAAGATATCCCGTAAGTCACAGTATAAGTTTATCTCTTTCTAAGACAGAGAGAAGAGAGCCATCAATTTTAAACCTAACTAATGTCTGTTTTTTAATCCCTGAGACTAAATTGACAAGTGAAAATGTCAAAACTGACGTAAATCCTATTGAAATCTATGTCAGTTGGCCATTTTTATTTGTCAATTTAGTCTCAGGGATTAAAAAACAGACTATAGCATTTTATCCTCATCTATACTATACTAATATATAAAGGTGAAGAGTTTGTTTGTTTGGTTGAACGAGGTAAACTCGGGCACTGCTGGTTCGAATTGAAAAATTCTTTTCGTGTTGCATTGCCCATTTATCGAGGAAGGCTATAGGCTATATAACATCACGCTACGACCAATAGGAGCGGAGCAGCAATGAAAAATGTTGCAAAAACGGGGAAAATTGTATTTTTAATAATTTTAAGCGGACGAAGGTGGCGGGGAACAGCTAGTCCTCAATATTCTCGCCACCTGCCCACCCAAGGCCGTGACAAGGAAGACGCATCAAGATATCAATACGTAAACACACTGACTATGTTTACACTCTGATAACTGTATGCCACTCAAATGACCTTGAACTCACTGATGACCCGACCTTATCTTGATTTGAAAGCGTTTCTATCAAGAAATTGGATATTTATGTTGTAAGGATTCATGGAGACTTTGATGAAGAAATTGATAGTCTACTTGTATGGCTTGAAGATTCAATTTCGAGAGATTTTGTTTAACAACCCTTCTATGTTTCTTATCTCAAATTAAATTAATATAGTGCTGCCTATTGGCAATTGCCTTCACAAGTGGTTATTGATTTTTTGTCTAAATGCTGATGGTATACATCAGAGCTCAAAATACAATCAAAAACTAACTGGTCATAATGTGTCTTAGACTTAAATACTGAAATTGCCTCCCAGATTGCTCATCTCTTTATCAACATTTTCCATATTCATCCCTTACTCCTCAGCAATGGATCAACCAACGATGTTCCCGTCAGTAAAAGTACAAGGGTTTTCGGCATTGAATATTAATTTTAGACAAGCTTACATTCTAATTTTAGGTCCCAAACGACCTTTATTTATGAAAATTTTCTGTTAGCTCATCAATTTTAGACACTAAGCCAACTCAACTATATTATAAAGTATTGGAAAGTCTACTTCAACCCCACTACTTCTACCGGTCGTTTTCGTGTCAGCGCTAAAATATGGCGACGAAACTTTTGTCTGTATGTATATCATTAGTCTGTCTATAAATCGGGACAGACAGTCGATAACTTTGGCATCCATTTGCGTCACCAACTTCGTCACTTATCAAGTGACGTTGGTTTTGAAGGGTTAAGTGTTTATTTAGGCACCCTTTTTGTACTAGATATGAATTCAAATTAGGGTAAAAGCTGGCCTTTCTCTGCCTGGTATAAAGGGGTTGAACAAAGAATAGGTAAGTCAACAAACACTTTTTTTGATAAATGAAGCACTTACATAACAGGACATGACAGCAAGACATGATGTTTAAAAAGAAATGTAACGTAACAGGTTCTAGAACGTCATTTGCGCCCCATAGTAAAAAATAATTAGCATTTTTTCCCAGTATTTCAATGCAAGAACTATCATCACGGCAGACACGCAACTGCCAGTACTAATTATCATGGCAGCGCTATTTATATCTTTCAATTACGTACTACACATATACAAGGTGCTTCCTCTAATTGTTACGCGTCAAGCCTTGTGGGCCCATTGTCTAAACTCACCCTACAAAGGCTGAAAAGAAAGGTGTAATGTTACCATACCTCTGTCCCCATTCACAAGTATAATATTACCGTACTACGTTCAAAAAACAGGTTCCAAAATCAAAGTTTTCCTCCATTTACAGTCAGGACATGTCACAGAACTGTACTGTTTTATCTTTTTTTTCTTAATTTGTAGTAAAATGCGTGGTTATTTACTGTTTTGTAAGTTAATCTAGTGTAGAGATGTTGAAAAAGAAGGAAGTACCGTGGTATTCCAATCATCGAATTAGGATTCAGGACAATTTCGCCAATTGGAGACATCACTCGTGTCGGGTGCACTGGAATACGACATGCGATTGTACGTACATTTGATAAATGGGTCAATTTTCAATCGTTTCATTGCCATTCGCGTTATTGGACGGCGCCAGATATTTTTCGTACTGTGAGTGGAGGCAGGTCAATCTATCATAAAATTACTATTCTGGGTTTATATAAATTACTTAACGTAACGCTGATTTATTTGCAAACAATTCGTTATAGTAACGTTATCAGAAAAAATCTAAAATGATGTAACTACCGTCCAAACTCGTGCTTAAATTTTAATCGGATGAAAGACCATTGAGAGAACAATTAAATTACTTTAATTTATAAGATAACGTAGTTTAGTTTAGTATGGATATTTGAGATTTTTTAATAACTTTACTAAAATATTGATAACAACGGAATGATAATATTTTTTTACGCTCGCTATCTTGACATAACGTTTGTTTCTCTATTGTATAATACATTGCATTTACGACTTTATATGCTCGTTGTTGACTAACATTTCTTTCTTTATTATGTGTGTGTGACTAATATTTTTTTTTGTGTTATCTTCGTTGAAAGTTTTTAAACCTTACTGTTGTTGAGGAGTTTGTTGCGCCTCTTCTAGCTAGCTATAATCACTGGAAGGTTGAAATTTTGGCTTTTTAGAAACTAACTTTTGACGGTCAAAAAGTCTATTTCTCAGCCTTATTTTGTATTGGCTATGTGTTTTTAAACTCCTTGTCCACGAATAAAAATTCTGGGAAGAGCAGCTCTAGAAGTCTAACTCGTAACAATGAGATCAGTCTACTAGGACACAGGAAACAGTACCGTGATGAATATAGCTTTGCCCCAGAGAGGAGTCCTGAATCCCACCCAGGGACTCAGGACTCCTCTCTGTAAGAGGGGCAGAGCTAAAATCCACCACGCATGGGGCTCACCAAACTACAATCTGTTGATTTCTATGAACCCTAGATTATTATCGAGGAATCTCTGAATAAAAGCCCCAAAAAATGTCAGCTTTTTTATTGAAGTGAAGCTATTGAAAGTCAATATTGGGTGGAAATTGAAAAGATTGATTTTAATCGACGCTGTGGCGCTAAGAAACCTTACAAAAATAATTAGGTTGAGCCAAATATTCTATAGACGATGTTTTGTGGAGCCTTTGGGTACTTACGAACAATTTAATTGGTAGATTTTATGTAGGGATTTGGTACAGTAAAGTAGTGACGAAGGTACAGATCACAGGCGACCCGAAACTTTAAAATTTTCCCAATCTACCTTGAACCTATTGCTTTAGAGGTAAAGGCGAAAATCTATCAAAGAAATATGACAGATTGTAGTAGCTTGATGTCCTGGCATCTGTACATCTTAGCTCTTACGTTATAGGTTGTTTTGTCACCTATTCGTAACATTAGATTCGAACTGGACTAAATTGCGTATTAGACAAATTGTTTTGCAATCTGATGTTTTGAGTGAGCTGCTTTAAGGCTAAAACTGGTTTTGTCATTTTTTATGACACAACTTTGGATTTTTTAAGGCATTAAACAAGGTCAAATGATTTTTTTTTAAATTCCAAAACTAAGATTCGCCAGTTCAATTTGCAAGTCCCAAGAAAAATCGTAAAAAAAATAAAAGCTTATAAAAACTATATTTTTCACTTTCATTGCCCAAGTTGCAAATTACCCGCTATAATCTAGTACCTTCTTATTGAAATAAAAACATAAACAGGCAACTAGATTTTTTTCTACTATATGAACATATTTGATCCTTTGTCCCATGTTACCGACTCAGGCGCCGGTGCAAAACTTTTTTTTTCCATGATCCTCATGTTAGTAACAAAAAAACTGGGTTTTAAAAATGGAAGCTTCATTCAAACATCATCCGGGTGAAGTAGCCCACAAAATCTCGTAGGTTGACCTGAGAAATGCCTTTAAAAACATGATCAGTTCATCACTAACATCCTTTGGCATAGGTCGTTCTTCGAGAGGCGCATACGCACGCCAACTCGTCGAGTCTTCGCGACGCATCGTGCTCGTGCGACGCTCGCGCCGCTCAACACGTCCCACTAGGCATGGGCTAACTAGCTCCGGTAAAAATTATAATTGGATATAATAATGTCAGTCCAAGTAAATGTATATCCGATTTTAACACAATATCGGGGATTGGTACCTCGATTTTTTTTCTGTTTTCGGATATGATATCCGAATATACACTATGGCCCGTATTACAGAACGTCGCTTAGTACTCAAGCATTACTTAAAACTAGTTTCATCCAATCAAATGTCTTGAATCTAGTTTTAAGTAAGTTCAGTATTGAGTGACGTTTTGTTATACAGGCCTATGTATTCGGAGTTACCCATGCCTACGGACCAGTAACATAATCTTGTCTTTTAAAACCAGTGAAAACCAAATTGAATACTAGCTACTCAACCCTAAAGCCGAGTTTCCAACAAAGAGGAGACGACACGAGCGGAGCGGGGAAGAGATGTGCCGAAAACGACCATTCACAACGGTTGAAAGCCATGTCGCGTCTCTCGTCTTTTCTGTGATTGGTCGAATTTCGCACGTCTTTACACCGCTCCAAAAAATCAGCTTTGGTGGCAACCCAGGTTTACTGTCCTTATTCAGTTAACATTTTCAGGCATATTTTGTTCTCATTTGAACGATAAACTTTCCAGGCAATGGTGGCGAGACGACATGGTGTTTCAGCCAGGTGAAGGGCACCTTGGAAGACGATGTCACGGAAGCTGACCTCATCTCCTGCGTGGAGTTCAACCATGACGGGGAACTGCTCGCTACAGGGGACAAGGGAGGCAGGGTTGTTATATTTCAGGTTAGTTTAACTTTTAAATTTATGGTCTGTAGCAAGCCCAGTCTCAAGGAACCAAGTTTCAAAGATTCAGTTCATTAAATAACGTGGAAGAAATATCAGGTTTCTCGAACGTATAGACTGCACTCACGAGACGCCGCGTCAATGCGACGTTAATTTTCATGACCACGTCACACGTATATGACGCTATCGACGTTTATACGACGTCAACTAACACCTGATGCGAAGTTACCCTATGCGTCACTTCATGCGATTCTGTCACAGTTGTCACGACTGCATTTCCGACCTGTAGATGCGGCCAAAATCTCAGATAACGCATACTTCAACTACTTACGGAGAGTTCAACGCTCATACATTTGATAGGACTAGATAAGACAACATTATGACATAAGTATCTAAAGTATATTCTCAATCTGCTCTTTGCAAGATTTGGTATAAAGATGGTGGAAATTAGAAATAAAGCAAGGATCATTAAGTGCACAGTTGGATTTTCAACTTTAGACGCAGAGCCAACGTTGCAAATTCAACAGCACACTCACGATGTTATTAAAAAATTCCACCGTTCATAAGCGCGAAAAATCTCTCCTACCGACTCTAAGGAGTTGATACGAGATGGACGGTGCTTTTTTGTATGGAGTAATGCTCATGGACACCCTCCTTCTGGGAAGAGGAGCACGAAGTGTTATTTCGGACTCTTAACCAACCAAAACCTTACTGTTCCTACTACTGCCACGAATAGGGGCCCAGGACTGGTAGAAGCCTGCTATGACTAGCGGGCAGTGGCGAAGGTTCCATACAACTCGATTCCTACCGGCTTCCCTTTGAAAAATGGCACAGTCAGTATTCTATAGACAAATAATATAATCACATTAAAGATATTTACTCCGGTTTACCTCTCTCGCTACTGCTAGCGGGCCCCATCACGAGGTAGACAGTGCCTTATACATCTCTTTTTCCATTCCAGAGGGACCCAGCCTCGAAGCAATGCGTCCCGAAGAAGGGAGAGTACAATGTGTACTCCACATTCCAGTCACACGAGCCAGAGTTTGACTACCTGAAGTCCTTGGAGATCGAAGAGAAGATCAACAAGATCCGGTGGCTCAAGCGGAAGAACCAGGCCCACTTCCTCCTCTCCACTAATGACAAGACCATCAAATTGTGGAAGGTTAGTCTTGTATGTATTCGAGCTTTTTTATTATTTCTATTTTTTAGTTTTAAGATTTTTTTTCTTAGTATTTTAGGGTTGGGAGGAATTGGGAGATGCCTATGCCACGCATTGCGACAAAATGAGCTAAGAAATAAATAACTAGAAACCTAGATAACCTTATTTTTTTACTTGCTCAAAGTAAGATCTGGCCGTGAGCACATTGCAGAGCACTAGACTCACTAGACATTGGAAGTCGTGCCGTCATTAGAAATACTTGACTGTTGGGTTCGATTCCCATGTCCATTTATGGATACTAAAAATATGGTGCTAAAATACCCTAGGATCAATCGTCGTCAATGGGGGTCCGACTTCCGACATGAACCTTTCAAATGAAGGTTTTACTGAATCTTCACAAGATACAAGAGGGTTAAAACGACACATAAATTATCTAGGTCCCTATGTATCGCCTCAGAAATATGCCCATGTAATTGGACGCTAACATTCCATAGCATTACGATCTCCCAATCTATTTGTGATCATGTGCCATCGATCTTTATCAATTGTCATCATATGACGTCATTCGATACCGGTCTAATGTGTCCAGTATGCTACACAACGCATAAAATGGTTACTTGTTGATTAATCTACAGTAAGGATATTTATGTATAGAGCTTAAAATAACTAAAATGACAGTGATTGTATACGGTATTGCCTAAATATAGGCGTACTTAATACTGTTACAGGTTTTTGTGAAGGAATGTTGCCATAAATACCAGTCTTTTCTATCGAGATGTTAATTGTAGTATGTTTGTTGTAACTCAAAGTACAAATCCTTTAGTTACTGTTTAACGAAATTGCTAATCAACAAATGCCATGTATAACTGCTTTTCCTAAAAGCCAGTAAATTACAATAGCTGAGTTTCTGTACTAAAATTACAGAGAACTTATAACAATCTTGGAACTATTATCAAGAATAGTAAAGAATTTGCCCAGAATCGGGACCACTGGAAGGATTTGAGGGAGGTTTTTTGATCAGCAGTGGGCGATTTGTTCAAGATATAATAATTATGACTGTTTCACTAATTCCTCATTTTTGTTCTAGGCACCACATCCTGACATCAACGACAGAGACCACACATACTAATGCTCCACCATTTCCAGGTATCCGAACGAGACAAGCGTGTGACGGGCTACAATACGCGCGAGGAAGGCGGCCGGCCTCGCGACCCGGCGCGCATCACTCAGCTGCGGGTGCCCACTGTGCGGCCGGCTGAGCTCATGGTGGAGGCGTCTCCTAGGTAACTAACCACCATACTATAATTTTCCCCAAGCAGCATTACTGTGTTCCAGTTTGAAGGACTTGTGACTAAACAATAATAGCTGCTCGTGTCAATCTTTAGGTTAAGCCGCGCTTAGGTTGGCCCGTGGATAGGTGACCGAGTTTCCCCCGTGCTTCGGCAAGCTCGTTAAGCCGTTGGTCCTGGCGGTTATTTGTAGATCTTTGACAGTCGTTACAGGTAGTCAGTGGCCCGAAAAGTCTGACGAAGTCTTACTAAGGGGTATCGTAACCGAACTGGGTTGTGGAGGTCAGTTAGGGAGGTGCTCCATGTAAAATACTGGTATTGAGCTGAATACGGTTAGACTGGAAGCCGCCGACCTCAACTCAGTTAGAAAAAGGCTATGCAGATGAAGCTAATTTGCTGACATATCAAAGTAATAAAAAATTACTTCGATTATGTCATATATGCCTGCTTTCGTAGTGTGGGAAAGGAACACACGTATTTCCAATAATTGTATTCTTACTTACTTGCCTGCTTTGTGCATATAAATATCCCAAGTTAACACTCTTATCAACATATTGCGAAAATCAAGAGCTCTAATATCGAAACTCAGTGTTTGTCCCGCGATAAGCGCCAAGGATCTAATTTAATTAATATTCAGGCATATTTACCTCAACACTTGTGTTCAGCCATAGGATTATGAAACGTTTTTAATATACCTTTTATCTGACATACAATTTCATAACGCGAAGGTTATCTATAAGGATAAGTAGGTTAACGGTAGCCTATTTGTTATTAGGGCTTTTGTGGAAAAATTGTAGTTAGGCTTAGCAATATTGCTTAGTTGATGTAGGAAAAAAACTCTTGATGTACATACAAGGTGGAAAGTACTTCAATAAACAATTTACACTGTGTCTGAATGTGTCACATAAAAAAAAAAAAATTGTTACTTAAACAGAAAAAAAAAACATTACTCGATAAAAAATCATCTACACGGTAATTCTTTAAACAGTTACCACGTTTGTATTACATCATTCTAATATAAATCTTTCGTTGTTAATTAAAAACAAAAACAGCTGTTCCATAAATTTTTATTGTGTACGTATTGCAGTTTTGTAGGAAACAAGCTTTTTTTTTTAAATAACCGATGAAAAATTTCTATGTTTGTTCATGGTTGTGTATGGTTCAGAATGATGTACTGAATATGTGACCTTTCCATCCTGTATCTTTGAATCACTTGACTTATTGCTAGTTAAGAGGCCTTTACAAAGGTTTGCTAAGGAACCCAGATATTGTGACTGCTTCTTCTACATATCCTTGCAGCTAAGGAGTGACTGCTTGTCAGTCTTTTAGTCCCGGTAGCTATGACCTGAAAGTGTTCCAAGTCACAACACAAGGGAATAGACATAATATTCAGTATGCCTGTTCGATGGTAGACTTCATAATGGGTGTAAAAATACGCTCAACGAAATCGAAAGGCACTTGTTCTCCCCGTCATTGCGGTTTTTTTTTATTCTAGCTAGCTACTAGACCATACCTCGAAATCTTCTATTTACAGAGGTATTGGGGGTGAAACTTCCAACTTGTTCACAAGTTTTTTTCTTAAATTCACATTATTAATGTTTTAACTTTATTTTAAACACCTCCATCACCGCCGTGCATCCATCAGCACAATGTTTTGAGTGCGTTACCTTGAGCACTACAGTAAAACATGATTTGTCATACCAAAAAAAAAAGTCGTTTACCAGTAATCATTTTTGCGTAGAGTTACTTAGTTTGATGTACAGAATACTTGGTTGACGGCTTCCTGAAGTGATTCGTTTACACCTTGTATACTGTTTTCGGTCTGTCAATGTCGAAATCAAAAACGTCAACCAAGTCATCTTATATATCATAGTCAATTCATAACATCTAATTTATTTACTCCATACGCTTTTCCAAGGTGGATTTATCCTGCATATGACTTGATCAATGTCTGGACTTTAAAAGAAACATTGACCTCTGAGTTTGTTTCGGATGTTTCTTCTCAGAGTAGTCAGGTACGAAACACCGGCCCCATCTAGTTTTAAAACATAACATGATGACATGTAAAAGTGTTTTGTAAAACCAATTTACAGAAATAAATATGATTTAGGATTTATGCTGAACTACAAACCAAGCATTATTTGCTGATTAACACTCTCTCAAGGAAAAAGACATCTATTCCACCTTAGTAGTTGAATTAGATGAACGATGTACAGACGGCGACACATCGAGCTACACATTTCCAGTATAAAATGGCCACGCCTTGAATAGATTACCTGTATAACGAGAGATCCGCATAAACTGGTTATGTATAGCCTGATTGGTCGCCGTGCGTACTATATTAATCGTGATCATCTAATTACAGGCAGTCTATTCGTATGTGCTAATCACAAAAGTCAATCACTAGTATGTAGTATGTACTTGATACGCAGAATGGTGATCTTTAAACCTCTTAGAGATATTATTGAACGTGATTTCATTCTGACGTGCGCCGGTCGGAATAACCTTCTCACCTTAGGGAAGTTACCGTGAATGAGGTTAATAAGCAATACCTACTACCATTTATAAGGGAAACTATGTCTGCCTTTCCTTCCCCTAATATGAATTTTATAGGTAGGTTTTTAATATACAGGGTGTAAACGGACCCTTCACGAAGCCGTCAACCAAGCATTCTGTATATCAAACTAAGTCACTCTACGCAAAAATTATTGCTGGGAAACGACTTTTTTTTTTGGGGTGAAAAATCATGTTTTACGGTAAAGCTCAATGTTACGCACTCAAAACTTAGTGCTGATGGATGCTTTGAATAGTAAACGGGTCAAGGAGTTAATTAAAGTAAAGTTAAAACCTTAAAAAGCGGTTTTCAAAAAAAATCTTGTAAAAAAATTGGAACTTTGACCTCCAATATCTCTGTAACTAGAAGGTTCCCAGGTATTGTCTAGAAGATAAAAATGATCCCAATGATGGGCAGAATATGTGGTTTTCGTTTTCGTTAAGGGTCGTTTTACACCCTTTATAAGCAATATATCATCATCATTCTCATTCTCCTGCCCTTATCCCAATTTATTTTGGGTCGGCTACTTCTTCCTTACTTTTCTATTACTCGTCATCTCGGCAGTCACCTCCTTTCTAGCCATATCATCGTTCACACGGTCCATCCATCGTTTGTTTGGTCTTCCTCTACTCTTATAGCAATATATATCGCGTAAAATAATATTATTGGATTAGGTAGCTTATTTCTGCATCATTCCCTAGATTTTTAAAAGCCTTTTTCATTCAAATGTAAAATGGCCGAATGTTAAATGTTAATGTTACGTAAAGAGAGGTTTTGTTTGTCAACAAGTTGCCACAACCGTAAGATTTGCTTTACTCAACAATTTGATCACCTGTTAGAAATTGCCTGCAGACAGGATTGAATTATACAAGTAAAATACACTACCTCAAAACATACAGAACAATTAAATATTATTTTTTAACTTTCTCAGCATTCAGTATGTATGAAATTATGAATCAACAAAGTATTGTGTTTCTCTGACATTACACTGGCATCCTTACTTCTTTACTTAATATTATAAATGCGATAGTAAGTTTGTTACCTTTTCACGCCTAAAGCACTGAACCGAGCATCCTGAAATTTTGCATATAAATATGTTGTCAGATGTACAGAAACGGACATAGGGTACCTTTCATCCCGAAAAAAATTACTGTTCCCGAAGAAAACCACAATAACGTTCTTATGATAATAGATCATCATCATCAGTAGTGGGACAACTCGAATTGATTGTCAAATACTAAATTAAAGCGAGCGAAGCCGCAGGCGAAAGCTAGTACTACATAATTTCGTATCTACCAACTAAACAACTACTTTGCCTTGTCAACAGGAGGATATTCGCGAACGCCCACACTTACCACATAAACTCCATATCGTTGAACTCGGACCAGGAGACCTACCTGTCTGCCGACGACCTCCGCATCAACCTGTGGCACTTGGAGATCACTGACCAGAGCTTCAACATTGTGGATATTAAACCTGCCAATATGGAGGAGCTCACGGAGGTACGTTGATTGTATTAACTTACGCCATCTCGTACCGAGTGAAACGGAGTGAATAGAGATTCAGGGGTGAATCGGTCTCGATTCTATTCGATCTGCGTTTCTATTCAGACCATTTCACGGTAGCTAAAGGGAAATTGTTAATACTCGTCTTTATCTGTTGATGGTATAGCAACCATCCAAAACCAAAACCATCAGCTGTCCCATACATTTGGGTCGAGTAGGTATTGACATTTTGTGTGGGACAACTGATAATTTTTTCGCATTTTCGATATTGGACCCAAGGAGAAAGTAGTTCAGTGTGATGGTCTGCAGCATAACCTTACAACTATACCCTTCCTGTTACACCCTGTATAACTGTATGCGCGATAAATGATTTTGCGTGATGTCAAGATGATGCTTATTTCGAATGTGGTGTTGTAAATGAGGTTTCTGCAACCTGATTAGGTTGCAGAAAGCAATCAACATCATTTAAATCACATCCGGTTAGTCTGTATGCCTATCCAAGATAAGTTGTTACACAAGATGATATATAGACGTTTTTAATTAGTCTAGCTGCACTAAGACTTCTAATATAATATAATTCATATAAACAAATCGATAAATAAATAAACAGAAGTTAATCAGATAGATAAGACACGAGTAAGATAACATATCAGAAGATGTACTCAATGTAGTCAAGTTATACAAAAATATTTGGAACGAATTATGTTATCATGAATGAAATTATGAGATTTTTGATAATGAATGTTTTTCATGTTGTTTCAGGTCATAACCGCGGCGGAGTTTCATCCGACTGAATGCAATCTCTTTGTCTATTCTAGTAGTAAGGGTGAGTACACACAGATTTTGAATTGCATAGATATCTTAGTCAAACATAAAGAGATAAGACAGCTTGTGATGGATAATACCAAAATCTAATAGAAGTAGTCCAAGCTCATAAGGCCTGCTTTTATACCAAATCAGGAAAATTTAAATTTTACAATTAAATGAACCATTTTGAAGATTTGATGCCATCCAGAGATGTAAGGTGGGGACAGTCATAGATCTGAATGGATAATAAAATTGGAAACACTAATAATACTACTATACTATTAAAAACCTCATTCGTTTCTGACAATCGTTTGAATCGTCTGAAGATATAGAGACAAACGTTTTAAACGTATTTAGCACTAAACATGTCTAGGGATTTCTAATGCAAACAAACATTAATCTCACGACTATATTAGTAGCTAAGTTGAAGAAGAAACATTTATCCACGTCTACACACACGACTTGTAACAATACGGAGGGTCTTCCTCTGACGCCAACATTCAGTGGCCTCTCGACAATCAAACGACGCTAACCCGTACCCTCCCCGCAGGTACGATACGGCTGTGCGACATGCGCGCGGCGGCGCTGTGCGACCGGCACGCCAAGCTGTTCGAGGAGCCCGAGGACCCGCACGCGAGGTCCTTCTTCTCAGAGATCATATCCTCCATCAGCGATGTTAAGCTTAGTAATTCTGGAAGGTAAGGAAACAATAGTACTCATGTTTTATGTTCGAAAAAAACAGTTTTGGTCCATTCTATGACCATTTGTAATTTATTTAATCACCAATGCTCTCAAAACTGTGAAGGAAAACATCGTGAGGAAACCGGCATGTCTTAGAACCAAAAATTCGAAGGCATGTGACATTTACCATACCACAATGTGCCTTAAGTGGAATATGGCTTATCCCTTATCACCAAGAATAGGCCTTTGTCCCAGCTGTGGCAATATTAGAGGCTGATTGCGATTGTTAAGTTCCGTCATCATAAAACCACATTGAGATTTACTCACATAATCTTTCAGACCATAGAATTGATCACAGAAATAGGGCGCGACTGGAAATCCAATTTAAGTTTATTATTTACGCCGCATACAATTTAAATTGAATGGAAATCTATGAAAAGTTAGAGTGAGTGGGATTGGGTGGTGTGAGTGAGTGTGTGGGATTGGGTGGTGTGAGTGAGTGTGTGGGGTTGTAGGTTGGTCGAAAAGTTAGTTGAGTGTAGTGGGTGTGGGTTTCTCTTGAGTTAATGCAATATTTATCACAGTGATTAAGTCAGATGTAAAGAGTTATGCCTATTTTGGCTTCATTTCTGTTACTGTCCTACAAAATCTGTAACAAATAATTTAATTTGATTCTGTTCCTTCCAGATACATGATGTCACGTGACTACCTAGGTTTAAAAGTGTGGGATCTCCGCATGGAGACGAAGCCGGTGGAGACGTACCCTGTGCACGAGTACCTGCGCTCCAAGCTGTGCTCGCTGTACGAGAACGACTGCATCTTCGACAAGTTCGAGTGCTGCTGGAGCGGAGACGACCAGCGGCTCATGACTGGCTCTTATAATGGATTCTTTAGGTTAGTAGACTATGTGGTGAGGTTTGGATGTTAATGAATGTTTAACTTTAATTTTCGGCGTTCGCCTGAGCTTCGGGAATCCGCCGCCTTCGAGACCGGTAGTGATTCAGTAGCTCGGTTGTGGAGTTATAACAGACAGCGAGGTAGGTATTTAGCTGCATCCGGTTAGACTGGAAGTGATCATGAAGTCAGGATTGATGATGAGGATATTTTTACATTTCTGAAATATCAGCTTGTCGTATAACACCATTTCCCTTTGCAGGATATTCGAGCGCGGCGGCTGCGGCGGCGGCGGGTGCGGCGCGGCGCGGCGCGGGGAGCTGACGCTGGAGGCCGCGCGCGACGCCGCCGCGCGCCCGCGCCAGCCGCTGCGCGCGCGCAGGGTCGCTACCACCGCCAAGAGGAAGAAGGTACGCAGCCTACTGAACCATTTACTGTCTGCTTTGTTAGCTTCTTCATAAACAAATGCCCTCTTGACAAAATACCTGATAACTTGCAAAACAGCAGTGCATCTATGTTGGTAATGTCGCTTAAATCTACTTAGTAACTTGAATTCTTTGCGAACTATACTTAGTTATCAAAAGTATCACACTACACAATACATTAACAATAAAGTTTGATTCGACCGCCTAGTAAAGTTCTAATTTATCCTACTATATTATTTCGTACATGAAACATTAGTGTCAACTTTATTTCCAAAATGACAATGCCTCTGAAACAGTAATTGTCTATGGACAACAACATCAACCATTGGTCCAGCTTAATCCACGATAACACTATAAAAATAAAACATATATTCTCTCCCCAGGACGAGATAAGCGTAGACTGCCTGGACTTCAACAAGAAAATCCTGCATACAGCATGGCACCCGCACGAGAGCATAATCGCCGTCGCAGCCACCAACAACCTGTTCATCTTCCAAGACAAGTTCTAGCAGCCGCCCCCCACCGCCTAGCGCACGCACCGGGACGCACCACATGTAGCTAGTAACGCCGGGGACTGAGGGAATGTGTGGGGTACTCATGTTGCGAGTGAAGGTGCAACTGAACTGCTGGCGTTGTCGATTTTATACATGAACATCACACCTGTAACTGAAAAGCCGTTGATTAACTTTGAGAGAATTCTTGAAGAGTTAGGCTATTCACCAGTTATGTTAAAGCTCCATGATTTTGTCTCGTCTGTAATCCTTGGAAGAGTTAGGCGGAAGTGTGTTATCGGAACCCATAAAGAACAGCTACATTTCGCGTTTATGTCCCATGTAATAAGGGGTGAGCCTATTGCCATTTTGTCGATGTCTGTCCATTCTAAAAAGCATCTTTGTGCAGATAAGGATGAGAGACCTCATTGAGTAGATACTCCTTTCTCGTGCCCGGAATGTTAAACGAAAATTAATCCTGCCGAGATGAAAATAAAGTCTTCAATCGACTGCAGAGTTGCACCTTCACCAAAAACACTGCAAAGTTATGTCGGCAGCATTGTCCCGTCTTAGCCAATCGGTGGCAAGGGCTTATGAGCGTCCCATTAACTTACCATGTGGACTAAATAGTATGCGAATACGCAAATATAGCAATAATTTGTTTTATATACCGTATGTGGATGTTGTTATTGTGGATCTGTACTGCATGCGATGTTATATAAACTGAAGAGGCACACGTAGATGCGACTTATCTCGCGACCTGTCGCATTTTCTGCATACCCATTCAAACGGCGCTGACGACCATCTTTTGACGTGGTAATTATATAAATCTTTGATCGCACTGACCAACGCCGTCTGAACTGGGATTATGATTATATTCTTATTGTTTCGAGAGATCGTGCGAAAAGTCGTGACTATGTGGGACAGCCTTTACTTTGTTAAAGTCGGTTCACAAATACTTTAAAAAATCTCACAAAATCGTATGCGAACTAAAATAGTAATAACTCAATTTCATATTTAGTTTAAAGTGGGTTTCCTTTACGAGAAATAGGTTCATACTAACACAGTGCTCAATATAATTCACTACAATAAAAAGCTCATTGAACTACAGAAGTAATACATAGGCATTATGGGCGTAACCTCGGTGCGTTGGGCGTCAAAATATAAACTTGTTAAAATATACAAGGCGGCTTTCACGACACGTTTATAATCGCTGCATCACAATTTTTGTTTAGCGTTTCTTGAGTCGCTGCTGGGGAATATCATGTAGATTTTGACAGTATCCGGTCATATACAGGGCAAAGCGAGCTTGAGATATAAATCACGTTTGTGGAGCTTTGTCTCTGCTAACTTGCGTGAATGTCTCTTTCTTGAACCTAGGCCCGTTTGCACATCAAATCTCTTAAATGAGTTTAAACACTCGTTTGAAGATGTAAGAGACGGAATGATATTTTTAATATTTGAACGATTCTGTGAGTTGTGCAAGCGGCCCTTAATCGGTTGGGTACTGTAGTCATGTTTAGGCCGAACGATGTTCAGTCGTGAATCTAGATTTAACACTAGATTTGAGTCAGAAAGTTTTGAAATCGACATGACAGCATTGTAAGACGGTGAGATTTTTATAGGTCTGAAGAATATCAATGTAAAAAACACTTTGTTGTCGTAGTTAGTTTGTCAAATGATTTTTACTTGATCAAAAGTAAAATCACATTCATAGGGGTTATTTGGTCATCACAGAAAAGCTGGCAGTCAAGGCATTTAAAATGTAAGAAAATAACAATAATAAAAGCATCCATATACTGAGCCTTAAGCCCGACTTCTTTTAAAACAGAGTCGTTGAAAGCCGCCCTTGTAAGAAGTTGTGTCGTATTGTTTGTAGGAAAAAGTGATTTTCAGAAGAAAATTCAATTTTTGTATGTCCCGTTTCTGTTTAGCGTCGCAAGTGAATCAGCATTTAGTATAACTGAACTTAAAAATATGCTAAATGACGGCACAACACAACAATAACTAATGCTCAAAAAATGCGTTAATTTGTTCGCATTTCAACGTTTCCGCTTCCTGCAATGCTCTCAGCATTAAACCCCGTTACCAGTGAATCCATACATTTGTATGTTCCCATACAATACGACACAACAACCTAGGTAGATAGGAACTAAGTCCGTTAATTCAAATTTTCTGAGAAAAAAATAATTTATACGCTTTTCTTACTTAAGGTTCTAAGCGATAATTAAGTATTTATTGTTTTAACATAAAAATCCTTTTTTAAGGAATGGACACATCCGTTGTATGAGATTAGTTAGGTGTAACGAATGTCTTAAAGGCGTGGAGAACTGAATGTATGGGATCGGAAGACTTGGGTCTCATTCGCGTGTCATTTCAATTTTGTATGAGAGATGTATGGGATTTCTCTTTCATTGTCGGCGATACGAGTATATCATTTGTGTGTAGACGTATTGTAGTAGGTTTTCTATCATGGATTAAAATTAGGGTTTTTTGAAGGATTACATTCGACTGGTCCTCAAATTATTCCAATTTAAAAATGTCGAGTAGTTAAAATCTTATGAAAATACACCAACATTCTTAGTTTCATCAAAATAGTTTCAGATAATCTCGAATACTGAGCACATTTACAATATACGTACATATCTCCAAGCCCCGGGGTAGACAGAATGATCTCTTGACATTTGTGTAGATCTCATACATTTTTAGTACTGCGCTCGGAAAGGTATCAGACTCATGGTAACGATAACCGAAAAGGTTTTACTTGAAGGAATCCACCGTCATATTGAAATGGTCGGTTTGTACTGTAACTGCGTCTTATTCATGAGAAAATAGAGCTTATGCACTGTTAATACGACTCAATTTTAAACATCACAAAGAAATAGCTATCATTTTGTACCTTATTTCCATTTTATAATATTCAATTTGTTCAACTCATTCATTGAGTTTTAAATATAGAATTTTTACAACATAAAACTGATTTTAAAAATCAAATTCGCTCAATAGTAATATTGTGATACTTTTCTTCTCACATTGGGAAACATTAGATAGAATATCATAATATCATAGTCACTGCCAATTTATAATTCTCAGTTTTTTCAACAAAACTTTTGCTACAAAATATTACTTTAACTTTGATAGGCGGCTATGTCGTCTATGGCAACATGTAGTGCATTGAGGTACATAGAAACTTGTCGGCTACGTCCCGGAGATGGGCGCCTAACCAATCATGTAGCTAGTATTTAGATTATTGGTTAGTATCACACTCATCCATATCTCAGTTTACTCAATATTCACCCTTATTTACTCATGACTCAGTTACAGTCCAAACATTGACAGAATACATACGTAAAATATGAAACTTCAGCGTAATATCGCCGTTTCAAGTTTGCAGGCAATGTGCCTTACGCTCGAAGTTGTTGATATAATATACTTTATTTATTTAGTATATTATATATTATTATGTATCTTTTCTAAGTTACTTTGTGATTATGTTTTTACAATTATTGGCGATTAACGTTTTCTTGTTACGATTATGGTTTAATTTAAAATTGTTTTTTTTTTTAGTCTTGATGAGTGAGCGGTGTATTTTTTCTCAATGTGTAGTATTTTGTCTTAAATTAGGCATGTATTTTTGTATTTAAACAATGAGATATCGCAATAGATTTCTTCGTTGATTCTTTTCTCTAGTTTTCTAAAAGGCGTTGCGATTTTTGGCCATGACAGATAGGAATCGCTTCGTATCGAATTGTCGAGTCTTCCCATTTATATGTAGGTTACATTTTATTATGATACTGGAATATTCATTCTTATTGAATTAATTATAATATGGAATATATTTTTTCATTTCATTCAACCAAGTTTTCTATCATAATTGTGCCACACCTTGAATTGTAAAAAATTGTCACAAATTCTTAGCTTCTTGCCACACCAACTAAGCTCATCAAGACTACACCCGTTATTTCATAATTTCGGCAAATATTACTTATTGAAAAATTGTGATTCGAAGCTTGAACAGTATGATTATTGTAAATGTAAATATGTAGTGTTGAATGGAGGCCTGAACAGATAGACTACGTCACAACTGTACAGTTAATATTATATGTATCTTGTGTAAAGCTTGGAAATTATGTTCGACTATATGATATGAATTTGTTTTTAACTTTGTGTCTAGTTCTACGTTAACAGCTAGCGTTTAATGTATCTACATTTATACATACTTTTGTAACTGAAATTGTTTTAATAATATGTAAATCGAGGCTTTAAAACAACGTTGCATCGAGCGGAATCTTCCTAGGAATACATGATAATTCTGTGTTAATAGTTAAATGGTAGTGTTTATGAAAGCTAGCCACTTATTGATAAGTAGAAGGTCTGTCGCTCGATAGAACGTCGCCTGAGTGGTGTCTGTTTCTGCAAAACTTATAAGTCTGCATAAAAATATCAATAGGATTTTGGAGTTGAAATAAACCTTTACAAGGCCTAGTGTAATCCACAATAATCGTGCATCGTGTGTAACTCGTCTGTTTGTGATCGCTAGCATCCCGAACTGGTCCAATGTTGTACATAAGTAACTTGTTCCCCGAACATGTAATAGTTTTGCAAGGCGGACCCCAATTATTTTTGGTTCTGTACATAGACACGTGAAACGGCTAACATTTATTTTAATATTCGGCTGTATTCAGGCCCTCTCCATCGTCTCCACAACATTTTTTATGTTCATCGATTTGTATAGGAACTGCGTTAAGTTTTAGTTTTTTTTTTCTCGTATATTTTGTAAGGGGCCCGGTCAATTCCTTCTAGATGTTCCGATGATAGCTGAACACGCTGTTTCGCTATGTAATTTAAAAAATGTGTGATATTTAAAAATATGCCTATGCAGCTTGTACTGTTTCCTCTTATAAACGTTTATAAATAATGTAAGAACGTTGTCTGAGACGGTTGTAAGGGGAATAGTGTTATTTTTAAAATATATAATTGCTTCAAAAGCAATAAATAGTATAGGAATTGACTGTCCCCCGTGAGATCCAATGTAAAAATATGTCGCTCTGTAGTATAAATGCAAAGACATCTTGTATAGAGTGTGGCTGCGAAGCGAGAATGCGAGCGAAATAGGTGATGAGTGAGCTATATTTAAGTACTAGTTTATAGTTAGGCGAAAACTGTGAAAACACAGAATTAAAAAAATCAGTTTTTTTTCCTGTATCGAGGGATCAACAGATAAATGCTTGATAAATGTGATAATGTCGCAATAAGCGGTGTGTGGTCTGCGGACGAAATGATGAAGTGGATAGACTTTTTCTTTTCTTTTTGAGGTACCGTTTTGCGCTGTGAGGAACCTCGGACGGTTGGCTGACAACGAAACCTCGTGCTGTCAGTGTGAGCGCTCGCGTCCTTGAGCAGGCGCACATTTACGAAGCTCAACCACCGGACGAATGTTGACGTTAAATCCTGGTACTGAACACTAATTTGTCTTCGTAAATCTAAATCCACAGTCTGAAAATATATACCGCGAACTGCACTATTTATTACTGATGCCTTGTGTCAAAATTTATCGAGTAGTAAAATAGCGGTACCCATACAAGTAGAGCGAGAGTTATACCATTGTGCCATGATCTTCGTCGGCTCGGTGACGCGTGCGCTTCATACGGAAAGAGTTGTTGTTAAATCAAAATATTTCCTATAAATAATAAAATTTTTATATCTGAATTTTTGTGTTTTTATTTTTTTTTCCTTCCAGACATACTTATTCATTGGGGGTTCAGTGGGGACAAAAACTGCCATTTGCTCACTTCAACTAAAATAGGTGAATTTACAAGTCAGTCGAGGGGCTGATGCATGACGCTGTCATGGTGTGATCATCGTGACAGCGTCATGCCATTTCCCGTCAACACTTCACGATGTGCATCTGGATCGAGGGCCTATTTTTTAAATCCTTGCGAAACGAAATAAGACTGATAAGTAAAACCTTAAAGCAAAGGGCCATGAATTTCTTAAACGTGAATTAAAACTGTTTTGATAATCAGTAGCGGCGTTAGGGTAGGGCGCGGTTGGGCGACCGCCCAGGGCGCCGGACATAACAGGGCGCCGCAGGCGCCCCTTTATTTCCATGTGACTCAGGTTGGCTGGACAAATCTTAAACAAATCTTGACCTATCTGCGATCGACAAACTTGGCAACTTTGTCAATCGAGAATGAAATTGCTGAAAACCTCGATTTTGATAAAATAATAAAAGAGTTCGCCGACAGAAAGGCTAGAAAAGACAAATTGTATTAGTTTTTTTTTTTAAATAAATGTTTATTTCTTTTAATAAATGGTAATTTCATTATATCTTTTTCCTTTTTACATATGGGTTTGAATTGCAGTTAGGGGGCGCCGTATAAATCTCGCCCAGGGCGCTGGTAGTGCTAAAACCGGCACTGTTGATAATATAACTTGGGCCCCCCGTCCAGACGCATGCATAAAGTAGCATGGCCTAAATTTCAGAAAGTTCTATCTCTGGGTTAATCATTTTTATTTAGTTAAGATTTTCTCGAATATTTTAAGAAATGCCCAAATCTGTAGAATACGACATTACAGATTTATGGCGGTATATCCCCTTCTTCCTCGTCGTGCCACCAACTTGTTCCACCAGTGGCACGAGAAGGAATTGTCATTGCTCGTCGTACCACTGAATGCAGATACATGCAGTGAATGTAGCTCTACTTAATTTCCCTATAGATAATATAATTATCACAAGTTAGTCTATGGAGGAAAGTCAAAATCTCTGTGGCTAAAACAAAAAAATGAAAAACGAGTCGTAGGCTTTTGTAGAGCCTTGCCTCTATTTTTTAAATTTTATTAAAAACAAACAATTACACACTATAACTGGTTAACGATTGCCGCGAGAGATGATTACGGATGGTTGGAATTGTTGTTTTCCAGACGCCTACTTACAGTGGCATAGCATAAACCTCAGGTTTGTTTTGTTACTCATTTTATTTTAGAAATTTAAATGCGAGAGTTTTAACAGCGACTGCCAATTGTAAAGTTAGCCCTGTACGTGACTATAGATGCAAAACGGGTTTTAAATGTTTTAAACCATTTGGTTTTAAACCGTCTTTTTGGTTTAAAACGGTTTAAAACCACAATTAGCGGTTTAATATGGTTTTAAACGTTTTTGTTTTGTTTTTATTGTGTGCACTTGTGGCATGTGCCAAATAAATGTATTTTCTTCTTCTTCTTTTTTCTTCTCTGTCCTCATACCCTACGTTACGATTTTGGTAGCAAATTGCAAAATAAAAATACGGCATTGCCGTTATATTTTAATAAACACGCATTTCATGATTGTTTTCAGTCTGTCTAATCCTAAAAAGTAGTATAAGTATGATATATGACTTCACATATATTAATAAAAATGCTAAATGATTTCAATTAGCCTTTTAAAAGAATTTATAATCAATGTACGGCCCACGTGGTCGTGGTTTTAAACCGTTTTAAACCTTATTTTGGTTTAAAACGGTTTATTTACAACTATATGCGTGACCTCTATTTTTTTTGAAAATAAACTAAAATGGCGGAGGTAAGGCAGGCCAGATTAAACATAGAAATCCTCCAACCCCTTTAATTAATTTGATCTTATACAGTGATAGTTTTTGAGTCGTTTCTGAAAAATTTTGATTATTTACGTTAGGACGCGACTTAATACTTACTCTTCGGCTCGCTGACTCGTGGTATGCTTAGACATTTTTTACTCTCTTTATATTCATCGCAGTTGCTGTCCCAATACGACTTTCACTTGAGCCCGTTACTCACTAGCAAGCGGTAAAAGTTGGGCATACAGAAAATAATATTATAGTTTAAACAAAACAAAAAAACTAACTTTATGGTGACGTCATTTTTTTCTCGTATTCTTCTCAGCAAACCCTTTCATTTGATACCCATATCATCGGAATGCATAAAAAATCAGTAGCCCACCATCTTTTTGAGTCCGCCATATAGGATTTAGAATGACGTCACTTCAGCTAACCATGCATTGTCATCCGAACTAAACATGTATGCAAAATTTCAGCTCAATCGAAAACCGGGAAGTGGGTCAAATTTAACTTCCAAGATTTTTTATATAGCTGAAGCAGGTAAAGCTAATAAAAGCGTGTTAAAAATAAAACAAACTACATATTAGAAAAAATCTTTATTCATAAATAGGTACCCAAATCACATGGTATCACGTCACCACTTCGGCAAAGTTCTCTCGACGAGAAGAAATAACAAAATAATCTAACATACAACGTACCAACTATACAATAAAAATGCGTTTACACAAATACTTTTTCAGTATTTTCCTATCATTTGTTAAGTGCCAAACTAACAGTGAATTGCTTACAATTACGGCACAATTTTATTCAGAGAAGAGAGTAAATAATTTCATTTATTGGGGGGTTACCATGATCTCTTAACGCAGTACCTATTGCTTTAATGTGAAAGGGACGGAGCTATAGAGGACCTCTAGCGCGATCTCTTTCCCACTTTGGAATAAGATTAAAACAATACTGCTTTAAGACGTCATGGTAGGCCCCCTGGTCATAGTATGAAAATACAATTTTAAGTTTCAATTAAACCGGTACTAAAAATTTGCGGACACGGTTCCGGACACTGACTTCTCCATCTGAAATAATGTCAGTGGCCGTATATAAAACAGCATCCGCAAATTTTCAGCACCTGTTTGTAATAAATTCCATAACCTAGATGACTAAGTACATAACAGACGCTAACACATCAAGCTACCCGAATTTGTCAAATTTTCCCAATCAACTTTGAACCTAATACTTAAGCGATAAAGTTGAAAATCTATTAAAGAAATTTGACAGTATGTAGTAGCTTAATGTGCTGGTGACTGTACATTGGAATTTTAAACATATTCATTATTTTTAAACATATTCTTTCTTATAAGTTTTCTTAATTAGTTTTGAACATTACATTACAGCACTTTTTATAAACACTATCCATACTTTTACAAGCTTCTTCAAATCATTTGTCATGATTTACCTCCAACTAACTTTCTAGCAGTAATATACTGCTAGTACCTATACAGAGTGCAAATAAACTACCTAGCGAGACTTCACAAACGTGATTTGTATCGATATCTAATGACGATAAAAAATAGATTTTCTAAACTCAGAGTTTCAAGAAATGCGGATAACGGGGCCCAGGGTTGCTAATAATGAATTTACCTGAAATCAATAGTTTGCGAAATCATTTTTTTTATCGTCATTAAATATCGATACCTATTAAATCTAGGAAGTCTCGCTATCTAATTTCTTTTGACCCCGTATATTTTACAGAATATTTAAGAAAACAATTATCACATATTCTGCAATCCCAGAGAGACATAAAAATATAATTAATAGCTATGTACAGGCTACCCGATAGACAGGAATTCTTTCACAACTTCTAAAAACCAAATTGAAAAATATCTAACTACCTTATTTAACTAACTTTTTGTTTTGTGAAAGAATCCTTTATCAAACTAAATATACCACTAAACCGAAAATATAGATTATTCACAGGTTTTGAACCGGTGATAAGGGTCGATTCACATTTATAAAGTTTTTATATTGGCAATATAATAGGTACCTATGATATAGTTACAAATTATAAAGTCCGGGTGAATATACAGTTTGAATATTTTAGATGCTTAGAGCAATTATAATCGTTTTATTTATTTATTATTATTAAAGAATGTTTTAAGTACATACATTTTATATACTTAACACATTCTTTAATTGTGCAAAAATTTCATACTTTTTGTACATCGTCTAACAGTGAATATTTTTTTTTAATTGTGCTTGGTTTTTAGTTCCTTTAATTCCACCAGATGTCGCTATAGTGACGAAAATAAGACAAAAAAAACATTCTTAATGTCTCGATTTCGATTATCAATAAAAAATCATTACCTCTATTCACATACCAAAAAAAATGTTCTAAATGCAATCTTATTTGAATGTAGATAAAGTCAAAAAAACTTTAATATCGTCGTCGTTCGTATTCACAAATTATTTGTGACATTCAGCTACTGAACCCGATTTCGCACCAGTTTCAGCACAATCACTGTAACACGTACAGTGGATGTGTGAATCGACCATAACATTAAGGCCCTACAATATAATGCACATTTCATTTTGTATTTCATTCATTTTTACTAGTTTAGTAAGGAAGGTATCAAGGTATATAGGGCGGAAGGGAGACACCGACGATAAAACGGTTATCACGTACTCAATACATCATTCTGAGTCCCTACATAGAAATGTTGCATAGCTAATTTGAAAAAAAAAGAGCTGTTCCATACATTTTGATCGTGTAGGTATTGCAGTTTTGTAGGAAACAGCTGTTTTTTTTTAAATATAATAAAAATTAATTTATTTCAGGCAAGATGCGCCTCTACGAAAGCAAATTTCATAAATTATATAATTGAATTGAATTGAATTTTAGAAATTTTATTTAATAATTGCAATTGCATTTAAAATGGTTAAAAATAAATCCATTTTTTATATTTTTAAATGTTTTGTTTACTTTTGTTTTTTAAAATATTTAAAAATGTAATAAATAAGAGAATTGATGAATAAAAGAAATAAATAAAAATATCAATTAAAACTGTTACCAGGAATATTGACAGCCATATTCAAAGAAATAGTTAATAACCAACGAACAATTTATATGTGGGGAGGCTCAGAATGATGTACAGGATATGTGGTAACCGTTTCAGCATCGGTGTCCCTTACACCCCGTATAGGTATTTTTTTACTGGAATCTACAACCAAACAGGTTAGTGTTGTTTTATATCTAACAGTGATGGTGCTTCTATTACATAAATAATAATATTAATTGTTAATTCTTGACATACGTGCCTTCCATTTCAGTCATTTACTTTTATTTTGTGTTATTTATCCTTCCATAAACATGTCCGTAAGTCTGACAACCAGTCTTACCAAGGGGTATCGTATTACCCAGTACTAACTGGGTTGTGGAGGTCAGATAGGCAGTCGCTCCGTGTAAAATACTGGTGTTCAGCTGCATCCGGTTAGACTGGAAGCCGAACCCAATATAGATGGGAAAAGGCTAGGCAGATGATGATCCATGTTTGGCACAACTAAATCCCGCAAAAGCTTTATAAGAAAGTAGAATTTACAACACAATAATAAATTCTTCCCTTACACTCACACAAGCCACCCCAAATAGCCTTCATAAAAAACAACACAATTTCTTTAAAAAAGTCTTCAAAATGGGGGTGAAAAACCAACTCTTATAACAGTGTCAGCGAGAAAGAGACGGAGCTATCCATCTTGCATATCGCCTTCTCTTTCCCCCACACTGGAATATGTTGAAGCCAGAACAGCCCCATTTTCTCCCTTCCTACGTCTTCTTCAATTTCAGCCGCAGATATATTAGCGCTAAGGTGATGGCTATCCACGCGAGGGTGGTGAGGAAGCCGTAGATGACGGAGGGGTCCGCGATGGTGGCTCCCTTCTCCATGATGTCCCGGAGGGACTTGGAGGGAATCGTGAAGGGGAGGGTCAGTGCGATGATGTGGAGGGTGTATGACATGCCTTCTAGGGGCCAGAGGATTCCTGGAATCAGAGAAAAGAGGTGTGTTAAGAGGAGTTGGTCTTTTTAATCAGCGGAACCCGTAATGTTGGTTTCATGGTTAGCTATTTAAATGCGAAACCCAAGAGATTTTGCAAGATTTTATGTGTAAGCCAGTACTTTAGACTTGTGCTAGTTATAATACCATTATAAGTCCCAAGCAGTAGGAGGCGAACCGGGGCTGTTTACTAAGGATTTTCTAAAGAGAACCTCCAATAATAAGTAAAGCCCAACGTGGGGCTCGAACCCAGGACCGCACGCTCAGCTGTCGTGCTTGCGACTACAAGACCAACGCAATAGATCAATCAGCTCGTAAAACGAATATTCGTAAATCTCATGTCCTTATTTGGGGTCATAACACAGCGACGACTATTTTTCATCAAAAAAAATATTACATTATCCACTTACCACACAACAAAATCATAGGATAGAAGCTCCCTGTGGCCACGAAGAAGGACATGGTGTGGCTGGGACAGTACACGGACAGCAGGAAGCCGTAGCACATGCCGCAGATCCCCTGCAGGAACAGCAGCAGGCCGCACAGCAGCTTGGAGCCCACCGAGGGGATCCCGTAGCCTATGAAGGCTAGGGCCATCATCTCGACTGTCTGGAATTAGGAAAAGTGTTTATCAAACAAAACTATATTATTATGTCGACGCCTCCAAGCAATAACCCGGTAATCGAAAAATCAAAATTTTACAGGAGAAAAGATTTACTGATTTTGTCAAATATCTTTTCAACGAGTGGGACTATTGAAGTCATTGATGTATTAAATGAAAGCTATTTTTTTGCGAAGTCTACCTGTGCCATTGATATGAAAATCCTTTTATTCAAAACCTAGTTATTTATGAAAATAAATAATACCTGAAATTTTATACATACAATATTACAGTAATACTACTTACGGGGTTATTGCAGTAAATTTATGAAATAAAATATTTCATAACATTACATTATGGGCTTCTACGGTGTTATTTTTTATTTTATGGCTGATAGATAACTTGTTTGTACGGAGTTATTGTGGTAATGTCAAGTAATTTAAAAAAAGGTATTAATAAATAACATTGTTAGTGAATATTACGGAACACGTATTTTAAAATTATTTCAACAAAAACCCCTATGAACACGTTTACCAAAAATTTAATGAAAATGATTTACGCCAATAACCCGGTAATCGCAACTTACCAAAATAAAAAAATAAATATTTTTTTCGTACAGACCTATAACAGGTTTTTTGCCGAAATATTATTGTGTCTAAATTCCCAACAATAAACACGTGTGTCATGATTTCTTTGTAAATATCAATAGGAAAAATCTGAAAAAAAATGAGAAGGTGTATTCCAGTCCATAGATGCCGAATTTGACATAACAGCATAAACCCCGTAATAGTACATTACCGAGTTCTTGTTTGGGGGCATCGATGTGTGTATGCTTTGCCGATTTCGGTGTCCTCGAAATGCAGTGCAATTTGGAGAGAAATTCGGCAAATATTTTAGACACTCATCATCTGCCTAACCTGTTCCCAACTTATACCTTGGGGTCGGCTTGGATGCAGCTGAATACCAGTATTTTACATGGAGCTGCCTATCTGACCTCCACAACCCAGTTAGTACTGAGTAACACGATACCCCTTGGTAAGACTGGTTGTCAGACTTTTTGGTTCACTGACTACCTAACGACTGGCAAAGATCTACAAATGAGATCTACCCGGGATCAACGGCTTAACGTGCTTTCCGAGGCACGGGGGAAACTCGGTATGTAATGGGTGGTCTCCCATCCACAGACCAACCTAGGCAAGCACAGCTTAACCTAAAGATCGACCCGAGCGGCTGTTATTATTTAGCCACGAGCTCTAAGCTCGAGCGTGATTACCAAATAAAACCATAAAATAATAAAACCAACCTGGAACATAATGATAGTGGACTGCAGCGTGATGTGCACGTTGAGCATCTCCTTGGGCTTGACGCCGGCCACCGCCGAGCGCTCCCACACGCCCTCCAGCCGGTCCGTGATCATCAGCGTCGACGTCACGATGGCCGACAGGAAGAAGATGATGCTGCGGATGTGGTGATGACGGATTAGGATGGGTGACGTTAGATTTGGAGCTTTGGAGTCTTAGGCGCGAATTATACAGAAGCGACGTAAGGTGAAGGCGCGGCGTAGGCGCTGCGCAGGTGTGAAGCCACTTCAAATCATCTTATATATAAAATTCTCGTGTCACAATGTTCGTTCCCGTACTCCTCCGAAACGGCTTGACCGATTCTCATGAAATTTTGTGAGCATATTGAGTAGGTCTGAGAATCAGCCAACATCTATTTTTCATACCCCTAAGTGACGCAGACGAAGTTGCGCGGGTCAGCTAGTTTTCATATAAAATGAACGAAGGCGACGTGTCGTGAATTTCACTCAATCGGCTCAGCACAGGTATTATTATGGTTTCTTTCCTTTCCACGCCTGCGCCGCGCCTTCACCTTACGCCGTTTCTGTATAATTCCCGCCTTAGGCAAGGCGTAGCACAGAAGCGACCGAACTTAACCTGGAGTCTTTGGTTATAATGATGTAAAAATCCACTCGCTAACGAGATAGAGGACATCCGTGAACATTTGTACAAGAAAAACGGTCAACTAAGATTTTTTGAAAAAAAAAAACAATAAAATTCTACATCTACGATAGGGTAAAAGATGATCGTTTCCCGGAATATGTGAAGGACGGGATAACCGTGAATGATTATTACAAAATAGTTTTACGGACGACTAAACAATTTTCGCGGTATAGTATTTCGAACTCGTATAGGGTACCCATGGGCGTACCCAGCATTTTCTAAGGGGTGGGGCAGAAGTAAATAAACTAAGTAGTAGGAAATTAAAAATGCTTTTTATTTACTGACTGATACGTTTTATTGACTGCACTACACGATTTCAATAATAACCTGCGAGGGTTCTGGCTAAATTTAGCTAAAATTTCGTTTTCAAATGTATGTTGTGCTTCCAGAACCCTCTTTCTATGCACACTCATCATACAGAGGCCGAGAAGACGGTTTTCTGTCATTGTTGACCTTAACCAAGTTTTTATTTTAATGTGAAAAATGTTAAAGTACCCAAATGAATATTTAGTTGTCATTATATTAATTTTGCCTAAAAATTCTTAGCTTCGGGTCAGAGAGCAGGGTGGGGCAAGTGCCCCACCTGCCCCACCGTGCGTACGCCCATGAGGGTACCCATTGTAATGTGTTAAAAGTTTAAGTGTAACTTACGTGATGAGGATCCCTGGCGCCATGAAGCTGACGATTTGCGGTTCACTCTTACCGAACACTGGCTTCTGAAAGTGTACTGGAATCTGACGCACACAACATTACATTAGTAAATTGGTTGATTATATTATACATATGTGTATAATTAGATATAATTAGTCTTTACTGACTAGCTAGAGAGAATGATTACAAAGTGATTAGAATGGTGAATGGAATAAATAAATAATTATCATAATAAATTATCAAAATATGAAAATACTTTCTTCTTTTTTCAAAATCAGGTAACTTTAAACCTTTTGAATGCCAGAGAATAAGCGCACGCGCATGCCCTACACGTCAAGCCATAATTTCATTGCAAATACCTACAAAAAGAATAGGGATACCAAAACTATTTAACTGTTTATTTCGTGTTTTAGTGCATCGCACATTTTTTGTCACATATTTGTGTCGTTGGCGTACAGGGCACGCGCTTGTTTGTCACGTATATGTGACAATGGCGTTCAAAAGTTTAAATAGACATCTACAAAGTAAGCAAGTAATGTAGTGTGGTGTTAATTTTTTTAAAGCACTTTTTACTGTTTTTGCGACGGCAAACCAATATTTTGTCGAATATAACATTCTCTACCTCTCTGCTGTAGTCTGGCAAGCAACAGTAGAGATACCACGGCTTAAGAGCATTGAAGGGTTTTCCACAATTTGTGTCACAAGTTCAAAATCTGTATAATAGCAATATGCTTGTACTTACTCGTATATACTTAATATGATGAGGATGATGTGTGTGTTTCGTTAAGAAAATATCTGAAGCAGTCGTGCAAATAATGACAAAAGTATTAAGGGCCAACTCCACCATTGAAACTGACCTCGGCACACTAGCACGGTAGGCATTTTTATTTCTTATGGAATTTTGTACATAATTGTGTGTTGTATTGTGCTTGTATTGTACCCATTCGCACATCCAACCGGCGGCGTTTAATTTTTTTACATAATTGTGTGTTGTATTGTGCTTGTATTGTACCCATTCCTACATCCAACCGGCGGCGTTTAAATTTTTTACATAATTGTGTGTTGTATTGTGCTTGTATTGTACCTATTCGTACATCCAACCGGCGGCGTTTAAAAATTGTGCATAATTGTGTGTTGTATTGTGCTTGTATTGTACCCATTCGTACATCCAACCGGCGGCGTTTAAAATTTTTACATAATTGTGTGTTGTATTGTGCTTGTATTGTACCCATTCGTACATCTATACAGTTTTATTGGAGAAATCAGAGAAATAGATTCTGTACTAAATGAATTTTACAATGTTGGCTATGTGTTGACAGCTATATCCAATAAAGGCGCTATTCATATATTCAAGTAATACTTGAAGACAAGAGATCGTAATTAAAATAAGTACGTAGTATTTTTTTCATGTGCGTAACATATTTTTATAATTTAAGTTGATCATAATATATCATTCAGGTTGAAGTTATAAGTACTATTAAATTAGTTGTTTTTAAGAATATTTTCAAGCAAGCAAAGTTGAAATTGAATATATCAAGCAGCATAATAGAATAGAAATAATATTGATTTGCAATGAATGTAAAAAATATTAATATACACAAGAGATACAGTAATATCAATAGTCATACCTGTACTAAATTCTCAGGTCTTCCGCAGCCAATCATGGCTCGTCTCGTGAAGCTCTCGTACGCCTTGTGGAGCTGACTCTTCATGAAGTTGGAGATCTGATGGTCTGAGGGGAATAGTAACATGATTATTGTTACGTTACGCTTTTATGCTATTGTTAAGCACTCCCTCACCGGACCATTCGTCGGTCGTGTACGTAACAATCTTCAATTCGATTTTGAGCATAAAAATAGCTCCCCGTGAGAGAGCATAACAACATCACGCCTGTAATCCCCGAAGGGTTAGGCAGAGGTGTACCTAATAGTACACCCACATTTTGCCGGTTATGTGTAAGTCCCATATAACAGGGGCGAGCCTATTGCCATCAACCAGGCACAAATCCAGACTTCGTGGCTGCTACTGAGAAATTCCTGACGAAAAAACGAGGCAGCTCGGTGGGAGAGCAATAGCCTGTAATGTAACAATCCATGATTCGATTTTGAACAGAAACAAGTGATTGTTACAAGTTGTATCGTTACAGCACGCGTAGCATGACCACCGTAGAAACGGGTTTCTTTGACGGAAGAATCGACAAAATGACAGATTGTGAAAAGAAATCTGTCATTTTGTCGATTCTTCCGTGCAGGTTGCGCACTGTAATGCCAGTAACCTCACTGATGTAATGCTCGAATCTGAACTATTACATAGCAAGTGAATGCTCCCGCTCACAGAGCGCCTTTAGTTCTTTGAGATAAGTCAGTGGCCCGTATGTTTGACCTCCAGTCTTACCAAGGGGAATCGTATTACCCATTACTAACTGGGTTGTGGAGGTCAGATAGGCAGTCGCTCCATGTAAAATACTGGTAAGCTGCATCCGGTTAGACTGGAAACTGACCCTAACAGATGCAGATGATGTACAGTCACGAGCACCAATATGTAATCACTTAACAACTTTTAAAAGTGTTTTTCTCTTACTGTTCTGAATAAAATTTCACGTTGTCGTGACGTGTGCATAGTATTCTGGAACTCATAGTTTTATGAAAAAGATCCTATCTCCAAGTTATAATCGTTATTTCTCTCGAAAAATCCTTTTAAATATAGGAAAGTGCTTGTGACTGTACTAAGGTCTAAGTAAGCTAGGCAGCTGCTCTCACTGGTCATGTCGAGCCACACGCTGACGCTGCTGTCGAGCACGATGTCGTCGTCCACCTCCCCGTCCGCCACGCGCCGCCCGAGCGCCGCGCTGAAGTTGCGCGAGAAGTGCAGCGCGCCGTACAGCTGCCCGGTCGACACAGCTTCTTTAGCTTCTTCGCTGGTGTTGAATGGCATCTGGAAAGGATAAATGGTTTTATTGTAAATATTTATAAGAGACCAGCAGTGGGCAAGTGGTGGCGACCCTGACTTACGAGCAGTAAGTCGTCGGTTCGAACCCAGACAGGCGCATTACTTTGTGTAATTTATTTCATCACCACTGCTCTCAAAACGGTAAAGGGAAACATCATTCCAACCATCATTGGATTATGAGTCGAGCTACACGATCACTGACAAATGCTGCAGTGACTGGACAGGTCCACTCAAATCTGTGGGGTTATTTCTTCAAAAGACTATCTCAGACATTAATCTGCATGGTCCTCATATATCTTGATCAATGTCTGGACTTTAAAAGAGACAGTGACCTCTGAGTTTGTTTCGGATGTTTCTTCTCAGAGTAGTCAGGTACGAAACACCGGCCCCATCTAGTTTTAAAACAACATGATGACATGTAAAAGTGTTTTTGTAAAAGTCTACAGAAATAAATATGATTTATGATCGTGTAGAAACCGGCATGTCCTAGAACCAAAAATTCGTAGGCATGTGACATCTACCTGCACTGGGCCCGCGTGGTGGAGTACAGCCCGCTCTCTCTCATAGAGAAGAGGCCTGTGTCCCAGCAGTGGGAACATTATAGGCTGACTATGCTATACTTATATTATACTAGCTTTGGCCCGCGGCTTCGCTTGCGTTAATTTAGTATTTGATAATCAATTTGGGTTGTACTCTGCTTGTAATTCCATTATGATTCGAAAGACACGTGGCGCCATCTATGAGCATAATAACGTTATTGTTGTTTTCCTCGGGAACAGTACTTGTTTTCGGGATGAAAGGTCAAATGTCCGTTTCTGTACACCTGACAACGTATATGCAAAATTTCAGGATGATCGGTTCAGTGGTTTAGGCGTAAAAAGTTAACAAACAAACTTACTCTCGTATTTCTAATATTAGTAAGGATTTTATAAGTGAGGCATAGAGAAGTCGCATTAAAAGTATAGGCTGGTGTCTGGAAGGATCAGACTCTCTTTACAATTGATATTTTTTCGTTAAAAACATTAAAAGCACTTAAAAATACAGACAATAGACTTAGACGGTTCCTGAAACCCTCATCATTAAAACATTAGTTAATTGACCGAAATTACAACAGCTGACAAAATCACCATACGATTGGACTTCAGATTTGGTTTGATGAGCTTTTGGCTCTCAGAAACCGAGGGCTTGGGACTCCAAACAGGTTTTCGAAAAACGTTACAGCCAATGTAAGTTTTTCGCCTTATCTCATCTTATAATTTGACAGAGGACTAGCATTGCCATATAACGTGGCAACGTCGCCAGTCTCTTGGAGACATTACCACAGCGTTGAGGAGAAGTTTTTTGACGCCATTTTTTAAGCTTATTGTTATGTTAGTTACTTTAATGTATTAATGTGTATAGCAGTAGCGAAGGGTGAATTTTTGTACGAGGTATAGGGTAGGGAGTACATATATTATATTATTAGGATTATATTATTTGTCTTCAGAATACTGCCTGTGCCATTTTTCAAAGGGAATCCGGTAGGAATCGAGTTGTATGAAACCTTCGCCACTGGTGTATAGTATTATTTGTCTCTGTTCACACCATATTTTTATTAGCAAAAAGGCCTGTTCCTGTCCTCGATCTTTCACCAGTTGATCAATGCTGGAAGGTTTTCTTGCAGTGGTTAATATTATATGCCATCAATTACTAGGTCGAAGCGAAGATAGGCGTTTTGAACGGTCTTCCGTCCTGCACTGAACTTAGGAAGCCAAAGGATGAAGGTCTACCTACCGGGAACAACATCTTCTTCTCCATTTCCTCTAAGAACCAGCAGCTGAGCATGTAGTAGTCGCAGGTCTCGTCTTCGTTCAGGGTCGTCGTTATGAGGGTTGAATTTTTGCATATGTCTAGTCCCACTGGAAACATAAAAAACAACACAATTAATACCGATTTCGACAGGGCAGGTCCTTGCACGGAATTTTCTGTGATATTTTCTTTGATCCTAAGCATTTTTTTTTGGTAACCCTCGCTATACTATTCCTAACCACTGCAACTCTGGAGAGCCAGGAGGCAGCTCGACGAGTCCCAGGGAAACAATTTAATTGTTTTAAATCCAGCAACGAAATTAATCAGAAAACAGAAAAGCAGGGAATATTTTTCAGCTAATTAATTAAATAATGTGTTCCTGGTAGGTATTCTTTTGTTGTACAAAGGTTATTTAAAGACGCATCAATCACTCATTGAGTATTTAAAGAACATAAAAAAATATGTAATTTATTTTTTACCAATTATACCTATGCTTATTTGACATTATTTTCCGATTTCCAATAGATGCTTGTGAAAGGCATTAGTCTTCCGTTTTTAACCGCCGAAAAATAAAAGAGGAGTTTCTGAATTCTATGCGTATTTTTTTCCGTAAGTATTCTTCCTAGACACCAGGTACCAATGGATTGTGTTAGGCTCCAATCGATTGAAACCGCACCGACTTCAATGAAACCAAATTAACTAGCGAATAATCTTTTCATAGATTTTTGTTCAGCTACAATCCGTGGATCAGCTTCTTATGCGTCAATCATTCGAGATAGATCCTTCAGTTCACTTACATGGTGAAAAGGCGGCTTCTTCATTAACTACTCCGATGTGCAGATCCCGCGGATCGTGACCCACTGCCGCGAAGAAAGCCACCACTTGGATGATGGGGAACAGGACCGAGAAGATAAGCCCACTGAAACAGAAAATATTTAAAGGATTAGCAGACTTTCTCATAAAGTAGTAGTATTAAATAACACAAATAAGCCGGACAAAATGACCATGGTAAGGGCTTAAGGGATAAACGACTCTGCAACGCCAAAGAGCTAGGTGAGCCGTTTCTCTTAGACCAAAATGGATAGTATTCAGCAGCTTCCGCTTAGACTCGAAACTGTACCCTACTTTTTTGATGGGAAAAGGCTAAGCTAAGGCGAATTTTTTCACTGATAACTCCAAGACTGGTCTGTAAGCAACCGTACCCAAAAAAAATCTAGAGATGTGTAACTCACCCTGGATGCCTTGAGAACTGCTGTATACTCTTGATGAAGACTGCCTTGTATCTTGACTTTGTTAATCTCTTACTCTCGCTGGGGCTTTTCTCCTTCTTTGTCAGGACCTAAAACATGGAATTATAGGAGCTTAGTTATACGTGAGAAGTTAGGGTCAACATCAATGTCATCATCATATCAGCCCGGAATCACCCACTACTGGGCCTCCGCTTTTTTCTGCCACACTTCCCGGTTCTGTGCATCCCTGAGCCAGGTGTTTCCCGCGACTTTGACGATATCGTCGACCCAACGAGTTTTAGGACGGTTTCTTTGGCCTAACCTTGGCCAATACTCGGTCAATTTAATGATGACAAACTGACTTCAACTTTAAAAGATTATTGTTGATGGCCTTCAAAGTTGCATCCATAACTTTTCGGCCTCATTGGCTATCCGTTCTGCGAGCTATGTGCCCTGCCCAATACATTTAAGTTCGGCAATTTTTCGAGCTAGGTCATTTATCTCTGTTGTTGTCTCTTTTCATTACTGATATAATCTCGCAAGGAACCAGAAGGTCCAGCTTTGGAAGTCCTTACAAGACTTCTAAGTGGACCAATGACCTGGTAAAACTGCTGGAATTCGCTGCGAGCGGACAGGACTGGTTGACGTGACGATGTTTGGGGGAGGCCTATGTCAATTTCTACGCCTTTCGGCTGATATGATCATGATGATGAAAGATTGAACCAATCCAGATGGGAATGTTAGGAATTTTTAAGTAAGCTAGCTACTACTATAGGGTCGGAGACTTGTAACCTGACGAACCTTAAGAAGAATAAGGGGGTTATGATGGTAGTGGTACTCACATCCGTGCTAGTGGTGATGGTGGGGAAGTCGTCTCGCGAGTGGTAGCGGCTGTCGACGCTGGTGCAGATGCTGCTGTCCGGGATCACGTCCGGAGACGCTGTGAGTGCTGCAATTGTAATGAAAAACAAAATGGTTAGGTCCAATAACCATTTAAGACTGTGAAATGGGAAGACACTTTGGAACGAAAGGCGCAATGGTTTGAGTCTGCACACTATCTGGTCTACTTCCTACTACTTCTGTGTCAATTTCTGCAGTATGTTCTGACCTTGGAAAACCGTTTAGCGTTACTACGCTTAATCAACACGTCTAATTTCAAAATTAGACACTTTATACACAGGGGAAGTGTAATAAAAAGTATTCAGTCGAATTCGACTATCCGTTGAAATTGTCGATTGTCAACATAACATAACATCACACCTGTAATCCTCGAAGAGTTAGGCAGAGGTGTACCTAATAGTACCTACACCCACATTTCGCCAGTTATGTTTAAGATCCATGTAATAGGGGGCGAGCCTATTGCCAACCGGGTACAAAGGAAACTTCAAACAAGGAAAAGAAAAAGAAAAAAGGAAGAAGTTGTTAATTGACAAGGTTTTTCTTTTAGCTGCGCATGAGCTTTTCTGATTAAAAAGAATCCTAAAGTATTTGTTCTAGATCAGTGAAGAACCTACGGTCATCTGCCTAGCCTTTTCCCAACCATATTGGGGTCGCCTTCCAGCCTAACCGGATGCAGCTGAATACCAGTATTTTACATGGAGCGACTGCCTATCTGAGCTCCACAACCCAGTTAGTACTGGGTAATACGATACCCCTTGGTAAGACTGGTTGTCAGACTTTTTGGGCCACTGACTACCTAACGACTGTCAAAGATCTACAAATGACAACCGGGACCAACGGCTTAACGTGTTTTCCGAGGCACGGAGGAAACTCGGTATGTAATGGTTGGTCACCCATCCAAAGACCAACCTAGGCAAGCACGGCTTAACGTAAGATCGACCCGAGCGGCTGTTATTATTTAGCCACGAGCTCCTCAAAGCCCTTATTAATAAGTTCGTAGATCTGTAGTGTACTTACTAGATCGCCGCCTTGGCATCTCATGTTGCCTCATCGCCAGCTTCAAGAATGCCTCCTCAAGAGTGTCACAGTCGTACTTCCTCAGCAGACCCTCTGGGGAATCCTCGGCTAAGAGTTGACCGTCACGGAGCAGACCAATCTGTGGATGAAGGTTGAATGTTCATTATTGTGGGTAGGTTTATGAGTGAAAAAAAACGATACGAATTTGAAAGAAGCTCTTGTTTGTTGTTCAGAAATCGATTGGGGTTTTAACGATTATTGAGTTTAATATGTGGAAAATCCTATATTAGGTCATTTGATTGGCTGTTCGCATTTCAATTAAGCAAACACTTGATATCAATAAATCGTATCAGATTTTATCTTTATATGTTGCTTTTTAAATTCCGGCATTCCGTGAGGGCTTACAATTCGCGCAGAAAATGTTTACTACTAACACAATATCTTTATTTTTATTTTTTACCCAGAAATTTTGCGACCAATAAACATTCTCCTGCACCTTGTAGCCTGAAACACAGGTTCAACCTAGTTCAGGCAAATAAGCAAATGTGATCTATTTTAATTTTCAAGATATTTTATTGTCAATGTGCCCCTTTTTATAAATAAACATATTTATTATTTTTAATTATTCTGTTTTATTTAAATATGCTTTTGAAAAGTTAATTCCCCTAAAACTACAACAGTGGGTGCGTAATGTGGAATAAATAGGTGGTATTCGCTTTTTGAAATATTGGCTCTCTCACAAAATACCTACATCTTTCAGAAATTGGAAGTAATTAATTAAAAACCAATCCGATTAACCAAGCTTAAACAAAATGTGTAAGAAACAATTAAAATCAATGATTGCGTTACATCCAGCCATTGTAATAGTGCGTCAATAATGAGCGGTTATTCAATATAATTGCTTGAATAACCTTGAAACTTTTCTGTCATGGAAGTTTTATTTGCAACGGTTTCAACATTATATCGTTCGTTGACTAATAATTATGGCACTGATTTCATCAATAAAGAATCATCTTTCATGTTGGGCTCGGCTTTCAGTCTAACCGCATGCAGCTGAATACCAGTATTTTACATGGAGCGATGCCTATCTGACCTCCACAACCCCCGCTCTGGGCGGAGTGTCAGACTTTTACTGACTAAAACCCATCCATGTTCCTTCTTTGCCCTTTGTGTTCCAGGGCCGCGGTATCTCTTTCGAAAAGTCCCGCAGCCATGTAGGTATAGCCTTAGTCCTTACAGTGTACCACCACTTTTGTGGTGTGTTTAAAAAAGTGGGTCATAAACTTCCTGGTTCCTTCGACATACTCCAAACCTATAGTTGGTTAAATGATTAGTTTAGCTCACCTTGTGTGCTTGTTTCGTCTCGTCTATGTAATGTGTGGTGATGATGACTGTGGTGCCACGGCGAGCTTGTTCGGCGAGGAAGTCCCAAATTCTGAGAACAACGAAAGAAAACGTTTTAATACTCGTGAACAATTCAACTATACAGGGTGTAAGGGACAGCCCTCCGCAGACTGATGGGGTGAACTCAGTATTTCATACTAAGATGACCGGTACAAGAAATTATTTCAGGAACGTTATGGGAATCCAACAAATTTGATTTATTGCCTCATACGCAATTTACCGGAGAAAAATTCCGGTAGAATATCATTCAAAATAAGGAGCTGAATGCACCTTGTCAGTTTGCGGAGGGCTGTCCCTTACATCCTGTATTTACCCAAGAGGGCAGCATATCTTAAAAAAAAAACACAAAAAATCTTTTGAAGAATAGGGATTGGGCTTATACCTTCCTACCATTTACAAAGGTATAAAGCGACATCTATCGCGCAACATACGAATTAAAACCCGAAATCGCGCAATCAAAATTAAATATACAGCCACTCGACAACAATCTTAGGGTATCTTTGCTCACCACTTCTGGTGAGCTAACCCAGCAACACCCGTCAGACGGGAGCATGAAGATGAAGAACTTAAGACCGTGTTCCTACATAGCCGGTTGTGCTGGATGAAACCATGGTCTGAATAAGAGTGCCTTCCTATGATCTGCCTAGCCTTTTCCCAACTATGTTAGGGTCGGCTTCCAGTCTAACTGGATGCAGCTGAATACCAGTATTTTACATGGAGCGACTGCCTATCTGATCTCCACAACCCAGTTAGTACTGGGTAATGCACCACTTGGTAAGTCTGGTTGTCAAACTTTTTGAGCCACTGATTTCCTGTAATGACTGTTCAAGATCTACAAATGACAGCCGGGACCAACGGCTTAACGTGCTTTTCCGAGGTGGAATGTCGATATGTAATAAGTGGTCACCCATCCACAGACCAACCTAGGCAAGCATGACTTAACCTAAAGATCGTTGGCAGCTGTTATCATTTAGCCACGAGCTTCCTATTCAAGGTTAAAAATTCGGCATCCATTGGGCTATGAATCCCTATAATCATGCTCTGCTGGCTACGGTACTTTACCAGATAACTAGGTGTTAAGGTATAATAGAAAATTATATAAATGTAGGTGAGTAGTATCTACAAAACGTTAGTTTCCTAAAAAACTGCGCAAGCCATGTTTTTGCTTTTTATGTCGAAAAGAAAAGTGTCGGTTGCGCATCAGCTATTATTATGTTTTCTTTCGGTGCATGACGATTGAAATAGTATGGTTTACCGTACTCAGTTTAATGTTTTTTCGTCCTTTATTACATGCTACTATTGCCTCCTATTCTCTCTCTCAACGAGATGCTCCTGATATTTTTTTTGTCTCTCTCTCCCTCTTATTAGTCCCTCACATATAACTCCGGGGCTCTCGTCCTAATTACATGGGACTCTTCTTTTGAATGGATTCCCTTCATTACATGAATTGCCTATTATACGGGATACTCGCGGTTCTCAAAAAACGGGATCACTACTCCTATTCGATGGAAATTTTCCCACTTATTACATAGTTATATAGTCTATTTTGCCTTGGGAACCTCGACCCCTATTTGACAGAACTCTCATTCTTAAGGCAAAATTCCTAGTCTGGGGCGACATCAAACAATTAAAATTAATAACAACATTATTTTGCGAAATAGAGTATTTGCCTGAAAAAATCTATTTAGTCCGTCAATTAGATTATCAAAAAATATTGGACACGTATTTTTTGTTTTGTCATGTAAACGAAAAATGATCACGATACAGTCCGTTGAAATCTCGCGTGACGTCACAATTTCTGTAAATTTTTACTGTCCAGTGACAGTGAACTTTGATGCGTTTTATCGTCGACATTTTTTGATTATGTGACAAAAGAAAAAATACGTGTCCATTATTTTTTGGTGATCTAATTGACGGACTAAATATATATATATATATTTCGATGTTGTCAAATACCCCATTACAGCTGTTATAAAATAAAAAGATTCGTAGCAAAGAAAAGTAGGCTAGCAAAGAATACAATGAAAAAAGCCAATGGGAACTATAACTTGGCACAGTGCTCTCAATCAGATGTTATTCAACTTATAATGATGTTATGGGAACCAGGGTGTATGTAATATTTACTGTTCCAAACCATGTTATGTTGGCAATATTATTTAATTACAGCACTTGTGACCGATAGTGTTTTCTATCAGCAAAAATCACGTGTCCCCATACAAACTCTCAGTAGCGAAGGGTCAATTTTTGTAAGAGGTAAGCCGGTGTACCTGTACATATCTTTAATGTGATTATATTATTTGTCTACAGAATGCTGATAGTGCCATTTTTCAAAGGGAATCCGGTAGGAATCGAGTTGTATGGAAGCTTCAAACTCTCATCCCCTGTTAAAGCCTGTTAGGGGACGAATTTTCAAAAACCGTTCTTTAATCCTTGAGTATGATATTTTTACATGCGGAGAAATGAGGAAAGCGTCATAAGAAAAGTTTAGAGTATGAATTTGGATAGCTATAAAAGTAGAGGAAGACCAAAGAAACGATGGATGGACTGTGTGAAGGATGATATGGCTAGAAAGGAGGTGACTGCTGAGACGACGAGTAAAAGAGAAGTATGGAAGAAGAAGACATGCTGCGCCGATCAAAACTAAATAAACATCTGGACAGGAGAATGATGCTTTTGATATTCTTAGAACTTATATAATTTATGTAAAGTAACACTTATACACGTGACGGTACAATAATGTCTTGTTTGGAGAACAAATGCACAAATACCGCATAACCACGAGTTATTAGCTAAGTTTTATTGATTTACTATTATATAATAGATGTGTTATGTTATTGCAATATTTAATGACTGACAGATGTTAATAGAGTACTTAAGTCCGATCTAAAACTCTAAGTTGGAAGAAGATATCATCAAAATTCATTATTATCATCATCTTCCTGCCTTTTTTTTTTTGGGATGGGAATCATCAATTAACACCCCCCCCCCGCTCTGGGTGGAGTGGGAGGGAGTGTCAGACTTTTACTGACTAAAACCCATCCATGTTCCTTCTTTGCCCTTTGTGTTCCAGGGCCGCGGTATCTCTTTCGAACAGTCCCGCAGCCCCATCTTCCTACTCTTGTCCCATAAAAACGTTTTTTCTTCCATTCTCCTTTTTTCCCAGTTGGGAGAAGATATGATGTACAGGAATATCATTTCATTTATTTCATAAACAATTCTTACATTGTATCGAAAATTCATTAAAACTCAACTCAGTATACAAGGTGTAAACAGACCCTTCACGAAGCCGTCAACCAAGCATTTTGTACATCAAACTAAGTAACTCCACGCAAAAATTATTGCTGGGAAACGACTTTTTTTTGGGGTGAAAAATCACGTTTTACGGTAAAACTTAATGTAACGCACTCAAAACTGAGTGCTTATGAATGCATTGAATAGTAAACGGGTCATGGAGGTATTTAAAGTAAAGTTATAACATTAAAAAATTATATTTAAAAAAAACTTGTGAAAATGTTGGAACTTTGATTGAACGTTCCCATGGATGGTCTGGTAAAAATAAATTATGTCATTAAAAATCTATCGGTTAAGATCGGGAGTTTGTTCAGCTACTTTTGCTCTCTAAGTAAAATCATAGGAAATAGTGAAAAGCTAGCGTTTCCTTACCATTAATAACATCAGTCAATTTGTCAATTTTTCCCCTTGGTGAGATGTCGTGAGATTTGACTTGACCCCCTCACGCCCCCCCGTGAGATTTTTTAATGAAAATTTTAGAGTTAAAACGTTAATCTGTGCTTGATGGAGTTGGATTTTTTTTAAAAACAGAATTTGCTTAATTATTTTCATTGAATATTTATTCTTGTTAGGTTTTAGCCGTACGAGTATTTTAGTGGAGAAACCTGTTTACTTAATTAGAACCGGTTTTCTTGCTATTTTTAAATGTATCTTGCGGAAAAAAAATAACTACTGAAGATATTTGCCGAGACTCCCCCTCCCTCCTCCCCTTAATCGCCTCGCGTAATTAATGGACGCCCCCTATAATTAATTCTGACGTTCAAAGAGTGCCGATTTTTATCCTAATTTGAATAAAAGACTTGTTGTTTTGTGAATGTTCTAAATAAGTTTGATTGAAACTTTGGAGTTGTGAAAAAATGATTTTCGTTTACACGGGATTGTCTGGAAAAGTTGTTTCTTAATGTAATTCTTGGTAACAAAGGTATTTCCTTGTTACTGTACATGTTGTTATAGAAAGAAAAAGTATTTATTAGACTCACACAGGACAAAACAAAAAAAAAATTGTTGAATTCACATTAAAACAAAAATTATTAAAAAAAGTAAACATAAGAAAAAGATAAAACAAATGAAACTGGTCCTGTACGAGGCCAAAAGACCCTTATCTCAGCATGGTGCTACAACATTTGTTATCAACGTGTGATACAGTCATATAAGATTGTTGCCAGTGAATTTTTTTCTATTGTTTGTAACATTAGCTTTTACCAGTTCGCCCCTGTGGGGGTCTGAAGTTATTCCATGGTGACGTACCTACAGACAGGTGTCGGTGTGAAATACAGGCTGGAAGGACACCGATGCACAAACGGTAACCTCGTATACAGTACATCATTCTGAACACCCCCACAGAAATTTTTCAATGGTCTTTTAAGAAAAAAGTTGTTCCCTACAACAGTGCAATACCTACACGTATTCAGTACATCATTGTGAACCCCCCCACAGAATTTTTTCATTGGTCTTTTAAGAAAAATAGCTGTTCCCTACAATAGAGCAATACTACTACTACACGGTCTAAATAAATGGAACAGCTGATTTAAAAAAAATGACCGATCAAAAATTTCTATGGGGTTCAGAATGTTGCTCTAAATTATGGGGTAACCATTTGTGCGTCGGTATCCCTCCCACCCCGTATGATTACATGACTAACTAACTTTAGCATCAGTTTCATAAATACCTACTCAGGTAGGTATTTATTTAATGTAACATAAGTTTACCTTATTTGATGTTAAGCACAAAGTATATATTTATTTAACAACTATATTTTATAGTTATTTGCACTAGAACAAATGAATATCCATTATTAATATTATTTATTTACCATTACGATTCATGCTCAAAGTCCTACTAAGATAGATAAGCAAAACTGTGTGCAGTATGACCACTTTAAGTTTTTAGTTCAAAGTGGCGCTGCTTGTCAAGAAAATATGTATCGATATGTCGAACTTGGTACATTTATTTTAGTTCTATGTTTTGCCGCCTGCAGAGATAAGTTGGTTGAAGTGTGATGATTTGGTCTGCCAATCCTAGGGCCGAGACAAGGAATGTTCTCTCAGAGATAAAAAATATGGAAAAGTAAAAAAAAATCGAAAATGACGTACTTATGCTAAAACAGTCGTTTGTACGAAAATACGAAGTTTTGAAATGTTGTTGTGCTAAATCATAGTTATTTGTATTTATTCTCTATGGTTCCCACTATGCTGTGGGTTGTGGAGGTCAGATAGGCAGTCGCTCCATGTAAAGTACTGGTATTCAGCTGCATCCGGTTAGACTGGAAGCTTACCCTCATGGGGATGTATAGTATTCTATCACCAGTATCAAAGAATTTGATTGCCATGGATTAGGTTTCAGTAGATTATAATCTAAATATAGTAACATTTTTTTAATAAGCAAGCCTGCGTATGTAAATACTTAGAATACATAAGTATTATTATGTGCTAAACACGTGAAACACGTGACAAAACCACTTCAAAAGGAACTTGAGTCTTTAAATTATCTTTAATTGGACGAAAACTGGTATTTTAGGGTTATTAAACAGATTAATTTGAATGTATTATTGTACCTATGATGATTTTATGAATAATTTATATAAAGGTACTAGCTTATGCCCGCGGCTTCGCCCGCGTGGAGTTCGGGAATTGCCCACGGGATCTTACTTCTGGGATAATAAGTAATCTATGTATGTATAGTAGATACATTGTTTTTATATAGTTGCTTACAACTTGCAAATATTAGTTCATAGTAAAATCAATTAGGTACTTTACATATTGTTATGTGAAATATTGATACCTTGGTTTGAGATTGGACATCGGTGACGAAAATCAAATGATTAATTAGGAATCTATTTATAGACATAAAACTTTTACATAATATTTAATATCAATGTCGCGTTTCACGAGCCAACGCGAAAATCTGTGGAATAAACCATATTTACAAACGTCTTCCTCAGAAAAATCCTACCTACTTACTTAATAGGTAAATACTCCCGCGCCCCGTACGCCCCGCGCAACACTGCGCGCCATGCGCCGGTCTACGTGAGCTTCGAAGCCATATTTGACTCTGTTGGGGGATGATTTAGATTTTTGAAAAAACTGTGTATCACAGTTTTTTCTCATAATTTTAATTGAAAAGTATGTATACAAATTTTCAAGTCAATCGACTCAGAGAATAAAAAGTTTCACAGAATATTAAATACCCCATTTCACCCTCTTAGGGGTGGAATTTCGAAAAACCCTTTCTTAGTGAATACCTACTCTTTACAAAGAATACACGCTCCAAATTTCATGTCTCTAGAACCAGCGGATTGGGCTGTGCGTTGATATATCAGTCAGCCAGTCAAGATATTGAACTTTTAAATTGGGGGATGATTTTGGAAAAACTGTTATACACGTATCTCATAATTTTATTTGAAGAGTATGTACACAAATTGTCAAGTCGATCGACTGAGAGAATATAAAGTTTCATAGAAGATTCAACACCCCATTTCACCTCTTAGGGGTGGAATTTCGAAAAACCCTTTCTTAGTGGATACCTAATCTTCACAAAAAATACACCCTCCAAATTTCATGTCTCTAGGAACTATGGTTTGGGCAGTGCGTTGATATATCAGTCAGCCAGACAGGACATTGAATTTTAAATTGGGGGATGATTTTGGAAAAAACTGATACACGTATCTCATAATTTTATCTGAAGAGTATGTACACAAATTGTCAAGTCGATCGACTGCGAGAATAAAAAGTTTCACAGAATATTAAACACCCCATTTCACCCTCTTAGGGGTGGAATTAAAAAACACTGTTTCTTAGCGGATACTTACTCTTCACAAAGACCGCACCCTCCAAATTTTATGTGTCTAGAACCAGCCGATTGGGCTGTGCGTTGATGTATCAGTCAGCCAGTCGACATTGAATTCTTAAATTGGGGGATGATTTTGGAAAAACTGTGATACATGTATCTTATAATTTTATTTGAAGAGTATGTACACAAATTGTCAAGTCAATCGACTGCGAGAATAAAAAATTTCATAGAAAATTCAACACCCCATTTCACCCTCTTAGGGGTGGAATTTCGAAAAACCCTTTCTTAGTGAATACCTACTCTTTACAAAGAATACACGCTCCAAATTTCATGTCTCTAGAACCAGCGGATTGGGCTGTGCGTTGATATATCAGTCAGCCACTTGATTGGCTGACTGATATATCAACGCACAGCCCAATCCGCAATAGAAAATTCAACACCCCATTTCACCCTCTTAGGGGTGGAATTTCGAAAAACCCTTTCTTAGTGAATACCTACTCTTTACAAAGAATACACCCTCCAAATTTCATGTTTCTAGGACCAGCGGTTTGGGCTGTGCGTTGATATCTCAGTCAGTCAGTCAGTCAGGACTTTGACAACTTGCAAATATTAGTTCATAGTAAAATCAATTAGGTACTTTACATATTGTTATGTGAAATATTGATACCTTGGTTTGAGATTGGACATCGGTGACGAAAATCAAATGATTAATTAGGAATCTATTTATAGACATAAAACTTTTACATAATATTTAATATCAATGTCGCGTTTCACGAGCCAACGCGAAAATCTGTGGAATAAACCATATTTACAAACGTCTTCCTCAGAAAAATCCTACCTACTTACTTAATAGGTAAATACTCCCGCGCCCCGTACGCCCCGCGCAACACTGCGCGCCATGCGCCGGTCTACGTGAGCTTCGAAGCCATATTTGACTCTGTTGGGGGATGATTTAGATTTTTGAAAAAACTGTGTATCACAGTTTTTTCTCATAATTTTAATTGAAAAGTATGTATACAAATTTTCAAGTCAATCGACTCAGAGAATAAAAAGTTTCACAGAATATTAAATACCCCATTTCACCCTCTTAGGGGTGGAATTTCGAAAAACCCTTTCTTAGTGAATACCTACTCTTTACAAAGAATACACGCTCCAAATTTCATGTCTCTAGAACCAGCGGATTGGGCTGTGCGTTGATATATCAGTCAGCCAGTCAAGATATTGAACTTTTAAATTGGGGGATGATTTTGGAAAAACTGTTATACACGTATCTCATAATTTTATTTGAAGAGTATGTACACAAATTGTCAAGTCGATCGACTGAGAGAATATAAAGTTTCATAGAAGATTCAACACCCCATTTCACCTCTTAGGGGTGGAATTTCGAAAAACCCTTTCTTAGTGGATACCTAATCTTCACAAAAAATACACCCTCCAAATTTCATGTCTCTAGGAACTATGGTTTGGGCAGTGCGTTGATATATCAGTCAGCCAGACAGGACATTGAATTTTAAATTGGGGGATGATTTTGGAAAAAACTGATACACGTATCTCATAATTTTATCTGAAGAGTATGTACACAAATTGTCAAGTCGATCGACTGCGAGAATAAAAAGTTTCACAGAATATTAAACACCCCATTTCACCCTCTTAGGGGTGGAATTAAAAAACACTGTTTCTTAGCGGATACTTACTCTTCACAAAGACCGCACCCTCCAAATTTTATGTGTCTAGAACCAGCCGATTGGGCTGTGCGTTGATGTATCAGTCAGCCAGTCGACATTGAATTCTTAAATTGGGGGATGATTTTGGAAAAACTGTGATACATGTATCTTATAATTTTATTTGAAGAGTATGTACACAAATTGTCAAGTCAATCGACTGCGAGAATAAAAAATTTCATAGAAAATTCAACACCCCATTTCACCCTCTTAGGGGTGGAATTTCGAAAAACCCTTTCTTAGTGAATACCTACTCTTTACAAAGAATACACGCTCCAAATTTCATGTCTCTAGAACCAGCGGATTGGGCTGTGCGTTGATATATCAGTCAGCCAATCAAGACATTAAATTTTTAAATTGGGGGATGATTTTGGAAAAACTGTGATACACGTATCTCATAATTTTATCTCAAAAGTATGTACACAAATTTTCAAGTCAATCGACTGCGAGAATAAAAAGTTTCATAGAAAATTCAACACCCCATTTCACCCTCTTAGGGGTGGAATTTCGAAAAACCCTTTCTTAGTGGATACCTACCCTTCACAAAGAATACACCCTCCAAATTTCATGTTTCTAGGACCAGCGGTTTGGGCTGTGCGTTGATATCTCAGTCAGTCAGTCAGTCAGGACTTTGAATTTTATATGTATAGATTTCCCTCATAGTAACCGGTCGCAAAAATGACGCATCTAGTTTTAGGAAATGTTGTTCTGTGGCGCAAAAAAAACAAGATTTTTCAACCTTCACCCCTGTAATCCCGAAAGTGTTAGGTAGAGATGTACCTTATAGTAAGTACACCAACGTTTCGCTAGTTATGTTTAAGTCCCATGTAATAGGAGGCGACTCTATTGCATCAATCCAGACTCTGTTTCTGCTACTGAGAAATTTCTGAAGGGAAAATCCAATAACACTATGCCCGACCTGGGAATCGAGCCTAGGACCTCGTGCTCAGAAGTCGCGCTTGCGGACACTAGACCAACGAGGCAGTCCCATCGAGGCCTACTATAAATCCGGCCGTCTTATGACGATAGGCGCACGCGCACCTCTAAGAGATGTCAGTAACCAGGAAGGGGCCCATAAGGGCCGATTCCTGCCGGGGCTACGGGACTGTTCGAAAGAGATACACCGGCCCTGGAACACAAAGGGCAACGAAGGAACATGGATGGGTTTTAGTCAGTCAGTATGAGTCTGACACTACCTTCCACTGCGCCCAGAGCGGGAGGGGTCATTTGATGATTTCCCATCCGAAAAAAAAGGCTACTATAAAGGAAGATCTAATACAGTTGTCGTGTGCAGTTATCGATGTACCCACCGTCTTGCTACACGCTGGGTGGCTGGTGGTTGTCGCAACCAATCTTTATGTTAGAATTAAAATAGATGCCAACAGAATAGACAATGAGGGTTAAGAAACTAGGTTCTTTAGTGCGATGATAATAATGCCGCGCTTGCCTTGGTTGGTCCATGGATCTTTGACAGTCGTCACAGAAAGACAGTGGCTTGAATTTTTTACCAAGGGATATCGTATTACCCAGTACTAACTGGGTTGTGGAGGACAGATATAGGCAGTTGCTTCTTGTAAAATACTGGTATGCAGCTGCATCCGGTTAGACTGGAAGCCGACCCAAACATAGTTGGGAAAAGGCTAGGCAGATGATGATGAGCGTGATGATAATAATGGTGACCGAATGGGGATTAATTTTTTGTCTTTCTCATTATCGTTTGTTTTGGTTTGTTTCATCATTTCGTGCTCAGTGGCTCAGCCGTGGTTATAGAGAAAAAAGAGAATTCTCAGTTCTTTTATTACCTTATAATTATGCTTACAATTGCCAAGGTGAGTAATAAATGCGATCTGGGAATAAATAATAATAATAAAGAACTTTTAGCTATCCGCCCCGAAGTAATTATTTGCATTTAAAATCTGAATCATCATCTTCCTGTCGTTGTCCCTTGTTATTTGGGGCCGGCGCAACACGTTTTTTTTCTTCCATTCTCCCCTGTCAATCGTCACGCTATTATTTACTCCTTTTTGCTTCATATCATTCTTCATACAATCCATCCATCTTTTTTTTGGTCTTACTCTCCCTCTCCATCCAACAACATTTATATTCATCACACTTTTAGTCACATGCGATTCGATACAATCTGGATCATAAATTAATTTTCCTCGTTTACCATTACAATTACTCACAAGTTAATCAAAAGACTAAGAAAAACAATCGCTACCTCACAATAAATCATTATCACGTCAACATCAACGACCAGCAACCAGCATGCAACGGTTGCGCAAACGCACGTAATTGAGATCGGTTGCAACAGGCGACGAGTGACGACCGAGACATTGCCAAGACGAGTGACGCAGAGAAGAATGTTCCTCAATTGATACAGACACTGAACACGTAATTATATGCAGCGGGTAGTATTGCCACATTTACGGAAGAACATACTAAGAAAGAGTATTAGGATACAATAAAGAATGAAAAAACACCCTTAATGAAGCCGAGAGAGAATTCGAATCTTTTTCATTATTTTTGGAAAAGTTCACAATTTGTTTAATTATTGTTGTTTTTTTTTTTCAAGTTGGTGTTTTACATATAATATGCATGCTAGCTTCACATCTAGTAGATGTCAAAAATAAATATTGTTTTTTTAACTTTTTTACTGCATTCTTGATTGTACATCAGTTTTGTGAATTAAATAATAAAAAAAAATCTGGATCATACTTGGGAACCTTCTAGTTAAAGAGATATTGGAAGAAAATTTCCAACTATACCAGTCTTTTTGTTATATATAAAAAAAAAAACTTAACTTTTAAACTACTTTGACCCGTGTACGACAACGCGTCCATGTCCAATGACAATGTTTAGAGTGCGTTACATTGAGTCCTACCGTAAAACGTGATTTTTCACCCCCCAAAAAAAAGTTCCAGCAATATTTTTTGCGTAGAGACTTAGTTTGATAGACAGAATTCTTGATTGACGGCTTCGTGAAGAGTCTGTTTACACCTTGTACATTAAACTCATTTAGGAGCTCGTGGCTAAATAATAATCGCCACACGGATTGATCTCCAAGGTCGATCCGTGAATGGGTGACCATCCGCTACATACCGCGTTGGTACATAATTCTGTGCATTCTAAAGCACTCATATCCATATTTCATGAGTATTTTTTTATTATAAACGAGTAAAAGAATTTAGAACCAGTTCTATAAAAAAAATAGGTTTTTTTGGACACAAATTTTATTGCTCGGGTTTTTAATTCATTATTGGTAAAAAAATACACGTCACACGTTATTTTTTTTTTCGACTCATGAAAAAGTACACGCGATTGTCACATGAACCCATCACCCCCCCTTTTCGAATCTCACCCCCCACCTGCCCATTTTCGAATCTCACGTGAGTAGACGACCCCTTAGCGGCTGCCAGTTACGCTTGCGACCACTGAGACCAACGCAATTCTATAGTACCTACCCTAATTACGTAACACTATTTCTATCACCGTTCGAAGAATTTGAAAGAAATTCCTAATAAATCTACATGTGTTTGAAAAAATACTGCCTTTGTGTGTTATCCCTAGTACAACTTAGTCAAAAAACTTCATGTTTTCTTTTGCATATGTTAAGTGCGCTAACAACCGTAAAAAATGGTTACGTATTTTTGTATGCATAAAATTATTTATTATCGTTGGCTATAGATTATTTTAGTATTTCCTATATTCAAGAGACCATTTGAACGGTCCAAAATGTTTTATTTAGTACTAGCTGTTGCCCGCGACTTCGTTCGCGTGGAAATTTTGGTATGTATGTGTAAGACTGCCTCGAGTGGTCGCAAGCGCGACTACTAAGCATGAGGTCCTGGGATCTATTCCCGGGTCGGGCAAAGTGCTAAAAAAAAGAATGTTTATATCAATTAGGTAGGTACATAAAGTTATGACACACATGATTTGGAGATCACCTTTTAAGCAAGGAGATGCTTGGGTTAGGGGGCGTCCATTAATTTGGCGCAATTTTGGCGATTTTTCAACCCTCCCCTCTCCCCTTGGTGAGATGTCGTGAGATTTTGCTTTTGATTTACAACATTAAGAGACTTTTTGCGAGAGCCCTCAGACCTCCTTAATCCGACCCTGCCGCAAAATCCGTTCTTAGCAGACTTTTACTGACTATTTACTACCTCCCTGCAAGTTTGTATCACAAAAAATGAAGGACTTTCATACAAACTTGCGAGAGCCCTTAGACTCCCTTAATCCGGCCGTGTCGCAAAATCCGTTCTTAGCGGACGTCTACTAACTATAAACTACCTCCCTGCCTAATTTCATCTTTTTACGTCAAGCGGTTTCGATATTTCGTGATGAGTGAGTGAGTGAGTGAGTGAGTGACCTTTCGCTTTTATATATTTTTGTTTTTATTTTTTTAATATTTTGCTCCGAAGTTAAAATATGCTAGTGCAGCCACATCTAAACGCTAAAGACGTGCCGCGAGTGAAACAGTTATTATCTCAGTTATTAGTTATTTCTCTTCACTCCACAATTGTAAATAAAGCCTGCTTAGTATAGAAAAAATGCCTAATACAGCCCCCTCCCCCCCCAACTGTTCACCGTATGAAAAATATTGTTAAAGCATCAGTCCCACCGTTGGTTCCAGTTAATTTGGCGCAATTCATAGTCATTAAGATTAGCTATAAGTATTTTATCAGGCGTTTTACCGTACTGTCCTTTTTCTATTTAACTGTCAAACGACAATAAAATCAAAGTTGGCTCACTACGTGCTACATCCTGAGTTTTGTTTAATTTCCTAAATTCCTGCGAAGTTCCTTTAGTTTTATACAAATATGTTGAATATACATAAAAAAGACTAAAGTCATCACCGATGGCGTAAAAAGTAGGGTTGAGGTAGATGGGCAAGAAATTCACTACGTCGATGAGTATGGAAAAGCTATTGGTCCATGAAGTCGCTGATGAAGGCTGACCTACCTTTATCCCTGAAGCGTAATCTCATCGACATGTGCATTCTGCCCATCCTTACCGGTCAGGGACCAAGTTTGAGCACCGTAATGCTCAAACTTGGTCCCTGACCGAGTCGCAACAGTCCAAACTCAAGGTTGGCCAAAGGGCGATGGAACGTAGCGTATTGGGTATTAAGCTCAGCGGCAGAATTCGCAATACTACAATATGCTTAAAAACTGGAATCGCTGATGTGGGCGATAAGACTGCTAGTTTGGAGTGGGATTTGGCGGGCCACGTCTGTAGAATGCATCAGGAACGGTGGGCCAGAGTCGTCACGCAGTGGGTGCCAGAAGACGGGCGTCGTCGCCGAGAGAGGTCTAGAAAACGGTGGTGTGACGACTTAGAAGCGTTTGTGACAGATTGGACGAAGAAAACCGCACGGAGAGAAGAATGGAAGGCAATGGGGGAGGTTTTTGCCCAGTAGTGGGACAATAAAGGCTAAAAAAAAAGATTAAATAAAAATTATAACGAATGGGTTGCCTAATCATTAAGTCAAGAATATTTAAAACTGCGACAGACGCTAGGCTTGACCTCTTTTACTTAGACAACGTTATACTTTCCAATCTCATTTAAGCGTAAACTTGTCGACCTGTGTATCCTGCCTATCCTAACCTATGGTACCCAGACATGATCTTTGACGGAGGCTGAAAAGTCCAAACTCAAGTTTTGCCAAAGAGCGATGGATTTTAAACATCAAAATCACCGATTGAATACGCTACACCACAATACGCTCCAAGACAGGCATCGCCGATGTTGGCGATAAGTGTAAGAGGTTCAAATGGGACTGAGCGGGTCACATTTCCAGAATGGGTCAGGGCAGATGGGCCAGAATGGTCATACAGTAGGTACCTGAAGACTGTCATCGTCACCGAGGCAGGCCCAACAAACGCTGGTTTGACGATTTGGACTCGTTCCTGACCGATTGGCCTAGAGAAGGCAAAACACCGGGAGAGTTGTCCAGCAGTGGGACAGAATAGGCTACTTAAAAAAACAAAACGTTATATCGTGTTTGTTATAAAATTACCTATCTGTTTTTTAATACATATTTTAATAAGAAAACAGATGAGTATATATAGTACCTAATAGTACACCCACATTTTGTCAGTTATGTTTAACTCCCATGAAATATTTAGCGAGCCTATTGCCATTTTGGGGTATAAAGAACAGGTTGTAAAGTTCTTCTTCCCCCATAGAAAAGGGAGGATAGTCCGACCAGACGGCTGTAATGTCTGGTGGGCTACTGCCCAACAGTTGTTGTCGGGTACTTCTATATCGTCTTATGTCGCGGATAACTTTATTTGGGCGATTGATTTGACCCAGGCAGAATTTAGACGTATTTCGATGTTTAGTTCATCACCTGCGTCATAGATGGCGCTGTAGTACTTTTTGTTATATGTTGCTGTAGTACTTTTTATAGTGCCGATACACCATCAATTGGGCACAAAACCAGACTTCGTAGTTGCTACTGAGAATTTGCTGGTGGAAAAACTCAATAACACATTGCCCGACCGGGAATATAACCCAGGACCTCATGCTCGTTTCTGAACACTATACCAATCTATAAAAGAACAATAAAATTCAAATGCAAATCGAGAAGGAAACAGACTTTTAGTAAAGCAAGAACTTTTTGTAGAAATCATCATCATCATTCTTCTGCCGTTATCCCAATTTTTTCGGGGTCGGCGCAGCATGTCATCTTCTTCCATACTTCTCTATTACTTTTTGGATAAACGTTTGAAGAAAAAAGGAGAAAAACGGAAATCAAATAGATGTCAATACAAAAAAAAATGGAAATCTAAAAGCATCAAAAAAATACTCAAACAAATTACAAAAAGTGAAAGTAATAGTGGGGGTTTGAACTTGCGACCCGTAGCTTACAGAACGTTCAAGAACCCGCTAGGCTGTTTTCTCTGTTGACATAAGCTTTAAATAGCCGTTCTGGTGCTTGTCATGACTGAAACGTCAAACAAATGAAGGATACTGACATAATGCAATATTGCTCACCCCTTTAAGCGAGTAGCGTGATAATATATAGCCTAACATGTGAAGAAGCCTGTAAGGAATATTTGTGCAAAATTTGAACAGGATCTATGCAGTAGTTTTTGCGCCAAGTCGGAACATCGAATTGGATTTTTACGATTTTATTATATGTATAGATAAGACCTACATCGGTTGAAACCTGCTAAAAATCTAGTTTCAAATCATTAAAAAAACAACTTTTCAAACAACATTCTTAGTATAAGGCATTCAGAATGTAATTAAGAATTTATCAAATCGAAACTTGTAAGACAGTGCGCAGTAAGGCTCCTGACAAAGTGACATTCTGGCGGCGCGCGCGGCGTCCAGCGATAATATGCTGCCTAGCCTTTTCGCAAACCACGTTGGGGTCGGCTTCCAGTCTAACCAGAAGCAGCTGAACACCTGTCTTTTACATGGAGTGTCGGTCTATCTGACCTCCACAACCTAGTAACTAGGTAATACAATACTTTTGGTAAGACTGGTAGCCAGGCTTTCGGGCCACTGACTACCGGTAACGACTATCAACGATCTAAAAATGACAGCCGGCACCAACGGCTTTACGTACTTTCCGGGGCACGGAAGAAACCCAGTATGTTATGACGGTCACCCATCCACAAACCGACCTAGGCAAGCGCGGCTTAACCTCGAAGATCGACCCGTCCGGCTGTTATTATTTAGCCATGAGCTACGTCTGCGCACAATGTAATAATTTAAATCTAACTTAACTCAATATTTTTTTGCTCAAACTAGACCACCAATCTTGATCCACCCTAAAAAAACTAAACTACCACATCGGCGCCATTTCTTAACAGATTGCGATCACAATGACGAGATAATTCAGATTTGGCAACAATGGTTGCCGTGCATCACTGAGCACCTTACCGCACCTAAGTGTTGTAAAGCAATAAGAGTATTAGGAGTAACCGCTGTTAAATAAGTAAACATGGATGAATTGGTCTTTGGAGAAGAATTGCAGCATGATAAAAAGTAATCAACAATTGGCTAAAAATGCTCAAGCTCGTCTGCTAAAAATTCAAATATTTTTATTTGTAGAACATAGGTAAATAAAAGTACAGAATAGATGTCAATTAATAAAAATGACCGCTTTGTCTTGCCGTTAACGGTGTACAAATATTCTAATTATAATTCCTTATAAGCAATCGGTAAAAAATATTAACACAGCCAAAAATTAATAATGAAACTAAATTAAAAAATTCAAAAAAAAAAAATGTTCAGTTCATTAATCAAAATAACAATAAATGTAACCAGATAACAAAACATTAAAATTAAATTAGATTAAATAAAACAATTAAATTATTGACAAATAAATTAAAAATAAAACATTTAATGAGAATAAATAAAAGATATCATTAAATTACAATTTATCTTCTAGGTACTCTGACGGCTGAGTATGAGGCCTTGGGTTCGATTCAAGGGTAGGGCAAAGTGTTACTGGGTTTTTTCCATAAGGAATTTCTCAATTGCAGCCGCCGAGTCTGGATTTGTGCCCCGTTGTTGGCAAAAGACTGGCCTTCTATTACATGGGACTTAAAACATAACTGGCGAAATGTGGGTGTACTATTAGGTACACCTCTGCCTAACTACAGGCGTGATGTTATGTTATGAAGTCTCGAGCAAAGTGCTAGTACGTACATACAGGGTGTGAACAGACCCTTCACGAAGCCGTCAACCAAGCATTATGGACATCAAACTAACGAAACGACTTTTTTTTTGGGGTGAAAAATCACGTTTTACGGTAAAACTCAATGTAACGCACTCAAAACTTGGTGCTGATGGATGCTTTGTAAAGTAAACGGGTCGTGGAGGTAATTAAAGTAAAGCTAAAACTTTAAAAAGTAGTACCTATTTTAAAAAAAACTTGTGAAAAAATTGGAACTTTGACCTCCAATATCTCCGTAACTAGAAGGTCTAGAACAAAAAAATTATCGCAATAGCGGGGAGCACAAGTGCCTTTCGGCTTCGTTAAGGGTCTTTTTACACCCTTTATAAGTCTCTTTAGGAAGCTCTTTCAAACCGACATCATTACCATTTTGTAAGTCACGGCCATTTTGAAATAAACAAACGAAAATGCATTATTTTTATGGCGTATATTTCTGAGTTTTATGACATGTGAATTGAATTGTGAAACCGTTTCGCCGTAGCCAAGGGTCAGGTGTGTTGGTTTCTCTTGACATTGATTCAACATGATGAAGGATGTGAAATATTTATCTTGTATCGTTTATAGGTCATCTGAATATTCAAAATGGTGACTTTTTTAGTATTCGCGAAGGTTACTTCCGAGGTATTTTGTATGAAATTGATTACTTTATAAAGAGGTCGTATTTTAGAGGTTGGACAACATAATGTATGTATGAGGAGTTCATGGCTAAAATAATAACAGCGGCACAGGTTGTTCTTTTTTAAATTATTAAGAAAAGATTAGAGATTTTAAATTATTAAGAAGTAGATTGTCGTGATGGCCCAGAGGTTAAGGCCTCGCCTCTCATGCATGAGGTTGTGGGTTCAAATCCGGGCAAGTACCAATGTGACTTTTTCAATTCATATGTACTTTTCTAAGTTTATCTTGGACATCACAGACATCGGTGAAGGAAAACATCGTGAGGAAACCTGGACTTATAATTAATATAAGTCTGAAATCGCCAACCCGCCTTGAGCAAGCGTGGTGATCAATGCTCGTGCCTTCTCTGTATGAGAAGAGGCCTTTGCCCAGCAGTGGGACAGTTACAGGCTGGTATTATTATTTTAAGAAGTAGAACTTAACAAATTGATTGACTTTTCATGTGATTGATTGCCACAACAATTATATTAAAGTTTTTGTTTGTATAAGTAAAATATTTTGGTAACCTCGCGAGAGAAAGATGGCCTCAAGGCATTGTAAATGAAAAATAAATAAATAAAAGACGCACGAAATTATTATGATGAGTGCTAAAAGTTATTTATGTCATTGTCGACTGAGAATAAAAACAATGAAAATTTCAAACACATTTTTTTGAGAATGTCGTGATCATTTTTTACATTACGTACTTAAGCTAAAATATTTTTCATGTACTTACATTTATATTTATATTTGTTTAGTAGTGATTAAGCAGTGCTTTTTTAGCGAACGTGAGTACCAATACAAAAGACTGAGACTATGTTTAAATAAAAAAATATATATTTAGAAAGCGCATCAAATGAAAAAATAAGCAGAGAATAAAAAGTATATTTAATGGGTACAGAATCCGGGGCTGCGGGACTGTTCGAAAGAGATACCGCGGTCCTGGAACACAAAGGGCAAAGAAGGAACATGGATGGGTTTTAGTCAGTAAAAGTCTGACACTCCCTCCCACTCCTCACAGAGCGGGAGGAGTTATTTGATAATTTCCCACCCTTAAAAAAAATGGGTACAGCATTGATAGTATTTCATTTACATTTTTTTAGCAGTTTGGTTTAAGGTTTTTTAAGGAAATATTCAAACGTTTAAATATTGACGCTTCCCGTGACCCAAGGGCTGAGTTTTGCCATACAACGTGACAATACCGCCAGTCTCTTGGGCACGTTACCACTTGACAGCGTTGAGGAGGAGTTTTTTATGCTATTTAAGTTTGTTGTAATGTAAGGATAGGTTATTTTTTTTTAATAATTAATGTAATAAGGATTACGTCACTACCCAACTCGTCACAAAACGAGATTTAACAGACTCTTAAGTTCCAGTCAACCTTTTTATCCAGTTTACGAATTTTGAAAAAATTACTTGATGGTTAACTTGTTTCGAAAGAATATTCAGGGTGTAAGGGACAGCCCTCCACAAACTGATGGGGTGAATTCAGTATATCATACTAAGATGACCGGTACAAGAAATTTGTTTTAGGAATGTTATGGGAATCCAATTAATTTGATTTGTTTTATTTCCTCATACGCAATGTATCGTTACCATGGCAAAACTCACGTAGCAAACAGCAAGCGCGACGACGAGTTCGATGAACGCTAGGCAGGAAGTGAACAGCTGTTTACAGGTGTCGTTCGCTAGAGTATTCCAACATCCATTGTTGGATTTTTGATTTTAGCCGTATTATTTACATAAAGGGTACAGGGAATGTAATTTTACATTGAAATGAAGGAATAGTAACTTAAAAAAAAACCAGTGAAAAATTCCGGTGGAGTATAATTCAAAATAAGGAGCTGAATGCACCCTGTAAGATCGTGGAGGGCTGTCCCTTATACAATGTATTCTCATAAAATGATAGATACTTAACAGTATCCCAAAATTGAAACACAGTTACACATTTAGAATGTTTAGTAAAATGGCGGTCTAATGGCTGATAACCAAATATTGCATGACAGTCTTAAATATTTAATAATTGGTCGATTTAAACTTTAAAGGATTTGTCAACGGTGCCGTTAAATTGACTTTTTTTTTCAAAGAATTGCATACAAAGTGGAACTTATAAATATTACTAAATATCTGACGAAAGTCAATGTAGTAAGTAGCAGGAAACTGCTCAGTCATTATTGCACACCTTATGAAGTTATGATTAACCCATTATGTGGCGAAAGAACATGTCTGAGAGCCAAGGTCGATGTGGAAACAAAGAACCCTATTAAATTAACAGTCATAGCTGAATTTGTGGAGAAGAAGTCCACGTAGGACCTCGTGCCTCGCTGGTCTTTTGGTCAGCAGCATGAGGTCCTGGGTTCGATTCCTAGTTCGGGCAAAGTGTTAATGTGTTTTTCCATTAGGAATTTCTCAGTAGCAGCCACGGAGTCTGGATTTGCGCCCGGTTGATGGCAATAGGCTCGCCCCGTATTACATGGGACTTAAACATAATGTGGGTGTCCTATTAGGTACACCTCTGCCTAACCCTTCTGGGATTACAGGCGTGATGTTATGTTATGTGATGACCGCGTAGTTAAATAATAACCATCCGCAAGGTTAAGTTACGCTTGCCGCAGTCAGTCCTTGGATAGGTGTCCATCAATTACTATAATACACATACTGATCACCCCTCCGTGCATCGGAAAGAATCGATTCATCGTTTAAAGTGACTTAAAATATACTCAAATAAAACTGTTGTTATATCGTAGGTATATGTTTCTTAATTTTATGTTGATTTGAATTACCTCTGCCTAGGTAGGTCATTAAGTAAGGCATTGTCCAAATAGGCATTACATAATGATTTATTGCATATGTATTACCGTGGTACGTGACTGCAAAACACAGTCTTTAAATAATAGGATATAGTAATTGCATGTCATTAAAGGATTGTCATTCCTTTTTAGTGTCTTTAGTTACAGGGTATTAGTTAGTGGTTAGTGGTTTAGTTTTTAGGAGCTCGTGGCTTAATAATAACAGCCGCTCGGGTCGATCTTTAGGTTAAGCCGTGCTTGCCTAGGTTGGTCCGTGGATGGGTGACCACCCACTTCATAGCGAGTTTCCTCCGTGCCTCGGAAAGCACGTTAAGCCGTTGGTTCCGGCTGTCATTTGTAGATCTTTGACAGTCGTTAGGTAGTCAGTAGCCCAAAAGTCTGACAACCAGTCTAACCAAGGGGTATCGTATTACCCAGTACTAACTGGGTTGTGGAGGTCCGATAGGCAGTCGCTCCATGTAAAATACTGGTATTCAGCTGCATCCGGTTAGACTGGAAGCCGAGCCCAACATAGTTGGGAAAAGGCTAGGCAGATGATGAGTTACAGGGTATTCAAAATCACATAAAAGACAATAATACAGGATGGAAGGGACACCGACGCGAAAATCGTTACCACGTATTCAGTACATCATTCTGAGCCCCCCACATAGAAAGCGTTCATAGGTTATAAAAAAAAAAATCTGCTGTTTCCTACAAAAGTGCAATACCTACACCGTCAAATGTATGGAACAGCTGATTTAAAAAAAAATAACTGATGAAAAATTTATATGTGGGCGGGAATCAGTTATTCTTCAACGATTATCCCAATATATTAAGTGGATAATCTTACTCATGACTAAATATTATTTAGGTGGCAAATTTTGGAATTTTGACATTTGATAAACTACCTACATATCAATTAGTTTTCTCCTAAAGAAGAAAATGTTCAAAAATGAACTCCTTACTACGAAAAACCAGTATTACCATGCAAGTCAACTTTTCCAAAAGAAATTCAATGGCGAGTCTGACGTAATATTTATTTTCTGATGGACAATAGATAGCTATCAGTGATGAAACTTTACTCATTGTGATATAAGACAATGGACATCCGTGGTAAGACAATACTTATTATGTTATTTGGGCTGTGTTATTAAGTATTGTTAAGAAGAAGGTTTGGTGAGTAGTCTTATCATCACACTATTTTTTGGTTGTGAGAAGAGCAGATACATTTTTATAAACGTAACGTCACACCTGAAATCCCCGTAGGATTAATTGATTCAATTGATTTTCTGCATTCAGCAAAAAATCCACACTGCCTGAAGACCCGCCTCTATAATCAGTTTGTTCCGCCCACCATGACGTCAGATGCTGAGACGTGGACGTTCACGCAAGAGGCTGTGTACAGACTTAGAGTAGCACAGAGAGCCATGGAGCGTTTCATGCTCGGTATAAAACTACTGGACCGAGTTCCAAACGTCGAAATCCGGATAAGTACGAAGGTCTTCGATATTCGAAATCGCGTTATGGAACTCAAATAGAGTTGGGCAGGACACCTAGCAAGGCGCGGTGATGCCAGGTGGAGTAAAGCTGAGACCGAGTGGCGTCCAAGGACTGGAAAGAGAAGTATTGTTCGACCGGCGGCGAGATGGGCAGACGACATTGTGGCCTTCGCGGGAATATTCTTGATGAGGCTGGCACGAGAACGTGGATGTTGGCATAAGCAAAGAGAGGCCTATACCCAGGAGTGGCTAAAGTCGGGCTGTGGATGATGATGATGACCATGTAATAGGGGTTGAGCCTATTGCCATCAACCCGTCACAAACATACCGTGGCTGCTACTGAAAAATGCTGATGGGAAAAACAAATCACATTAAATCCGACCTCATGCTTTCTTCTTTCTTGATTCTTCTGAAAATCTCTTTGATTAAGGGTTTCTATGGGTTACGTCCGAAGAAATCTGGGCAGTCCTGCTATTAGAGTTGGAGACTGGTTAATCTTTTCCTGGGTTGTGGGGGACGAGAACGGAGAGGAAGTCGCTCCATGGGTAATCAGTTGCATCTGGTTAGACTAAATGCCGGTTCCAGCATAGTTAGGTAAACATTAGATAGTCGAAGATGGCTAATCTTTTCATCGGTTACTGAACAATCCTCGTAAAGTTCGTGAAAATGCAAGTGAGGACGATGAGTAATCGAAAGGACCTCGATTCGTACGTAATCCAAAATCAAACCAACATCCCGTTGAACTTATGAGATCAAGGGAACTACAGTTTCCTTGATCTGTATGTCAGATGTCAAAAGGTTAAAAATAGTCCAACTTTGGCGAGGTCCTGAGGAATTGTTTTGTAAATAAATAAATATTCTTCTTCTTAGCGTGTCGATGTATTCAAATAATAATCGACCAGTATGTAGCCACCTGCACAACTCTTTCGTTGCCTTCGTTTAAATCCTGGAAGGTGCAGGTGGCTGTGCAGGATGGGCAAGAAAGGAGGTGGGGCATATCCTGCAGAGGGGCTCGACTCTTGTATTTGGGACGGGTCGATAATACTCTATTGCCAGATTTTATCTACAGTCGCCAACCTGGGCCAGCAAACGGTTAAGAGATTTCCAGATTAGCCACTGCAGTTCCTGTCCAAGAGGAAGGTGTTCTGCTGGGTTGATGAAGTGAGGAGGGAGTGTAAAGTCCATTAAAGTTTCACCTCTGTATACTAAGCGTCAATGAGAAGACTTTGAACCTTCATGAGTGTGAAATTTCACATTTGACGTAGCGTGAAAAACTCCTGAACAACTGATGTTGCAAGCCTAATAAAGAGAAATCTAAATACCCCTACAGCTCATCTATACTAATATTATACAGAGGAAAGATTTGTATTTTTGTGTGTGTGTGTATGTTTGTAATGAATAAACTCAAAAACTACTGTGCCGATTTCAAAATTTTTTTCACCATTAGGAACCTACATTATCTCTGAGTAACATAGGCTATATTTATTACTAAAAAAAATGGGTGGGGGGTGGTTAGGGGAAAATAAATGTCTAACCGTGCGAAGCCGGGACGGGCCGCTAGTCTTTTATATTTTATATTGCCAATGACATTTACTCTCTAAAAATTCAAGAGTTTTTAACATATTTTATTGTACAAAAAACCTTGAAACGTTACATTGTAGTCTGATAAATCTACGTGACTATTTATAAGTCATTCTTTAAAGACGACACATTTTTTGCTTGGCATTGCGTAAGTTCTGAATTTATTGCTTGGTTAAGTTTGAACCGCGTTAGTGAGTTCCGTATGTTAAGTAAACTTATTGAAGAATGTCTATATTTTGTATGTCTATACTTAAAGCATGCTAGCAAGGTCTTGGATAACACATCTTTCAGTCATTTGAATAGATTCGTTGATCTTGCCAGCATCTCAAAGATGCAGTGTCAGGTAGAGAACCAAAATGGTTATTCCGTTCCAGTTATTCTAAAGAGGATTTAAGTTTTAGACAGTAACCCGTAATAATATAATAATCTGCGGGAGCAATGATTGTTGACATAACGGTCCCGCATCATCATGCGGGACCGTTATGTCCTCCCCCTCTCTCCTCCTAAACCTACCTCTTGAAGCTGAGAAAGATAAGCAAATCAAGTATCTAGACTTGGCTCGAGTGGTTGTCGACATGTGGAATGTGGATTCAGCGGTCATTGTGCCGATAGTCACAATGATCGTGGCAACTAACCACTGGCTTAGTTACTAAGAGCCTCAGCCAATACCTGAGGAGGCTCTCGTTAGGCAGCTGGATCAAGGGCTTGATTCAGAAAGCGGTACTCCTGGACACGGCTCGTATTGTTAGGAGGTTCCTCTCTCTGGAGCCCTGACCGCTAGTAGCTTGGACCCTGTTCCCGATACCGGTGGGCTACAATGTTTTATATTTTTATATGTTTTTTATATTGTTTTTTCTAAAGAATATTTAAAAATGTAATTGATTTGTAAAGATGAATATAGGAACGCTTCGAGGAATAATTTAGTTGCGCTTAGTTGGTTGCGCTTAAAAATAGTTGCGTTTCGCGGAATACCCCGTTATTTAGCATCGAGCTCCTCAAACTAGATGCGTCATCAAGTCACATGCTTATATACTCATGCTTACCTACTGAAAGTTTTTTGTACAATTACATAGTTACCGACGACAATCGTTTAGACATTCATTAATCATGCTTTTCTAAATGAATAGTTTTGACTACAGTAGCAAAAAACTGTAGAAAAAATCTTCACGTGACCATAAATTTTATTATTCAGAGATTATTTGTATTTCCTTTTGACATAAATCAGTATTATTTAGAGTCAAATTGACGCAGTAATAAAGAAAATTAGCGTCAATGTGTTGTCATTTGTAATTTTAATGTGAATAGGAATTACTATAATAATGTAAATATTGTATTGACGTGACAAAATTTTTTTGGCTAATAAAATCTGTGTGATTTTTTTTTCATGTTAATTATTCTTCTGTTATTATTAATCTAGAATTAAACGTCTGTAGTATATTAGTACTATACCATGTTGCAGGTTTATCAATGAGCGTCGAAATAATCAATTCAAAATAGCCCGCTGATAGAGAGACAGACGGACGGACGGATGGATGGATGGATGGACGGACAGCGGAGGCTTAGTAATAGGGTCCCGCTGCTTACCCTTCGAAAAAGCTATGGTTATTTTATCCAACAGAAAAAATATTTTTAACGGTTTTGTTTGTTTGGTCTCCACCTAATCGTTGCCTAAGGATAATGACGATCTATTTCATCCAAAATAAATAATAGCAGCCTGTTACTGTCCCACTGCTGGGCAAAGGCTTCTCATACAGAGAAGGCACGAGCAATGATCACCACGCTTGCTCAAGACGGGTTGGCGATTTCAGACTTATATTAATTATAAGTCCAGATTTCCTCACGATGTTTTCCTTCACCGATGTCTATGATGTCCAAGATAAACTTAGAAAGTACATATGAATTGAAAAAGTCACATTGGTACTTGCCCGGATTTGAACCCTTAACCTCTGGGCCATCACAACATGTTTATTTATATCTATTTCATCTATCCATATAATACAAAATCACAAAATTGTATTCTACAATGCTGACACTAAGACATCCCATTAATATTATGTTGACTAACCTTTCTCTCAGCACAGGATCCAGTCCAACAGTCGGCTCATCCAATATTAGGAGTTCAGGCTCATGCACCAGGGCAGCAGCTAAAGACACCCTTCTCTGCTGACCCCCAGACAGGGTCTTGATGAGTCGGTTCCCACTAGGCAGATCCAGCAGGTTCGAGAGGAACTCAAACTTTTCGGCCATCTTCTCCATTTGCATGCCGTAGATCCGGCCGAAGTAGTATATGGCGTCGCGGACTTTGAATTCTCCGACTAACGCTATGTCCTGGGAAGAGAAGAAATATTTTAGATTTAATTAGCTTGATACCATTACTAATACAAGGTGTAAACAAACCGTTCACGAAGCCGTCAACCAAACATTCTGTGCCTCAAACTATGTAACTCTACGCAAAAATGATTGCTAGGAAACGACTTATTTTTTTTGGGGTGAAAAAGCACGTTTTACAGTAAAACTCAATGTAACTAACTCAAAACTTAGTGCTGATGGATGCTTTGAATAGTAAACAGGTCATGGAGTTAATTAAAGTAAAGTTAAAACCTTTAAAAGTGGTATTTAAAATATATTTTCGTAGCTAGAAGGTTCCCAGGTATGGTTCAGAACAAAAAAATGATCGCAATGACGGGGAGAACAAGTGCCTTTCGGCTTCATTAAGGGTCTTTTACACCCTTTATTATAAAGAGGGAAGTATCATAACGAGCCCATACACATGCATATAGGAGATCTCGGAAAATCGGGACAATTTTTGAACTACATACTTTTCCGATTCCAAAAATTCTTTCACTATCATTGGCGAGTGTCATAGGCTTTATTTAAAACGATCCCGTGGGTTAATTTCGGACCGTAACGCAAGCGAAGCTCCGGGCAAAAACTACAAGAATAGAAGATTCAACTATTCTCAAACTATCATCATCTGCCAAGTCTTTTCAAAACTATAAGTTGAATTGTATGTTGAACGCAGCGGAATATCAGTATTTAAAAATTCAAACCATAATCATCATTCTCCTGCCCTTATCCCAATTTATTTGGGGTCGGCCCAGCATGTCTTCTTCTTCCACACTTCTATCTTAGATCTCTATGGAGAAGAACGGGTAAGAAACTCCATGGACACTCTTTTAAATCAAATTATTACAAAATTCTGGGTTTATTTCCAGATATTGGATTAGGGAGATAGGTGGTCAGTCCTTGTAAAATACGGGTACGTCAGCTGCATCCTGTTAGACTGGAAGGCGTTTCCAAAATAAAGGGTGTAACAAGACCCTTAACGAAGCCGAAAGGCACTTGATTTGATTTTTGTGATTTTTCACCCCAAAAAAAAGTCATTTTCCAGCAATAATTTTTGCGTAGAGCTACTTAGTTTGATGTACATAATGCTTGGTTGACGGCTTCGTGAAGGGTCCTTTTACACTCTGTATGAAGTTGGGGAAAAGCTAGCAGATGATGGGCCAGTAGAAATACACAAGGTAGTAAGACACATACCTGAGGCATATACCCGACCCTGGGTCCGGGCACACCACTCCCCTTCTCTCCAGGTCTTCCACCGAGGACCCAGACGTTTCCACTGTTCAGTTTCCTCCTGCCCACTATGCAGGACAGTAACGTGGTCTTGCCACATCCTGATGGGCCGAGTAGACCGTATCTGTGGAAGACAATTGTTTTTATTATATTTTATCAACAGTACCTAATGCTTATATTTTTTCTTGGGAATTTTCGATCGGGTAGTGGGGAAGAATCTATCGACTCAGGGTTATTTGAAATTAACAAACATAGGAAGAAGAACAATTTAAAAAGAAATCTAGACAACTGAAGAAGATGAACGTTCAGAATATTATAAAGTACTAGCTGACCCGCGCAACTTCGTCTGCGTCACTTACGGGTATGAAAAATAGATGTTGGCTGATTCTCAGACCTACTCAATATGCTCACAAAATTTCATGAGAATCGGTCAAGCCGTTACGGAGGAGTACGGGAACGAACATTGTGACACGAGCATTTTATATATAAGATATCTCAAGGAAGCACCTCAGACGATGTATTAAACTTCAAGTGCCTTTTGATGTTCAAGTCAAAAATATGTCCCTGCTATTATTAACTGTTATGGGATCCAGCTCACTTTATTTTGAACACTCTCTTGTGACATCTGAAGCCAACATGTTAATTCACATCACAAAATAAATCTTACAGCAGCTGTGTCCTCATTCACGAAGAGAACACAAATGAAGAAGAAATTGCTGAGAGCCTACCACGAACCACAACGACAGGAATTGCAACGAGACTTGGATCATGCGACAGGCGCGTGTTTCAATTGTTTCTTTCACGTGACTCTCGTCGCGGTGACTCGTGGCATGACTTTCATTTGTCTTTCCAGCAGTCGCTAGACGCGGATCTCTTGAGTATGACGGTGCCTCCTCCCATGTGCGGATGGTGACCACCGGGGTGGTTTTAGTGAGGTACAAATCCCACACTCCCGGGTCTTATCCCCAAAGACCGCTTGCCTTTTGAAGGTTTCCCCCCGTGAACAAAAAAAGGTCGTGGCCAAGAGATTACAGCATGAGTGAAGATGAGGTATATTGTTTGTGCCGTTTTATACTTACATGATTCCCCTATCGACGACCATGTCCATATCTTTGAGGACAGGCTTAAAGTCGGCCTTATCAGGCCTGCCATAGTACTTGTTGGCCTTCTCGATGATCACCGCGGCCGAACAGACCGCCATTTTAGATTGTGGGTGTGCTGTTCCCGGTTAGAATGATGACATCTTCTTTCTGTTGACAAAGAAGACAGTAATATTAGTAAAGATATTAATACTGCTGACATAATATGATGGATGGTTGGTGTAAGATCACAAAATCTCTTTCTAGATTGAAATTTTCCGGATTTCAAATCTGCACAGATGTATCTACATGAGCATATATTTGAATCAGCACATTCGCAGTGAAAAATGGCACCGCCTCGTTGGTCTAGTGCTCGCAAACGCGACTGCTGAGCAAGAGGTTCTGGTTATGATTCCCAGGTCAAGCAAAGTGTTATTGGGTTTTCGTCGCGTCAAAAATTTGTCAGTAGCAGCCACTGAGTCTGCATTCGTGTTCGGTTGATGTCAATAGGCTTGCCCCTACTAAATGCGACTCAAAGATAACTGGCAAGATGTGGATGTATTATTTTTACCCTCGGATTTCGTGAAAAACATTTGAAATTCAGTCAAGAAACACCAGACAAAGATAGTGAGTGGACTTTTAACCTCGGTTCGGCGATTTATTGATGACTAGAATTCTGTGACTAACATGGTAAATCCGTTCGGACCTTGTCAGTAATTAATATTAATCGATTGAGTTATCTTGCTATGTCGTGCATACTTAATTGGTTTTACTGAATTCTTGATTAAACTACAATGTTATGCATAGTTATGTTAAGTGTCTTCATTTTCAGCTACTTTTAGTCATCAGTCATTGTGTCCTTTGTTATGTTGTTTGATATTGACTAGTTCTTACTAAGGGTATCGTGTTAGTGCCTTAGTTGTTCAGATCAGATTGGCATGCATTTGATGAAAAATACAGGTACTCAACCTCATCTAGTTAGACTGAAAGCCCAATATAGTTGGGAAAAGGCAGACAGATGGTTATGGTGGTTGATTTTGATTAGTCAACATATGTGAAGGTAGAATATCAGTAATCATCAATACTATTGTAGTGGAACAAAGAATACTGCAGCAAAATATACCAAAAAGTACTACAGCGCCATCTATGACACAGACGCTGAACTAAACATCGAAATACACCTAAATCCTACATCGCGCAAGTAAAGCCAGCCAGTGTTCTTCCTCCTCTTTTCTACTTTATGTATGCTGTGCCCGACAGGGTCCATAATTGTGACTAATATATTTGTTCCCATACCAACTACTTACATGATGGTACGCAATAAAGAATTGAGAATTCAAAGCTATCCGCAACTTAAGACTATTTAGAAGAACCCTACAACAACTGTCGGGCAGGAGCCCACCAGACACAACACCTGTCTGGTCGGAGGATCCTCCCTTTTCTATGGGGGATGAAGAACTTTACACCCTGTTCAAAATTTATTGACTTAGCTCACAGAATATTCAAACTCTAGTGATAACCGTTCAACAAAAGTGTCAACACAATGGGTGCCGGGAGATAGACGCATACCACGAGGACTGGTTCGAGAAGTCGCCAGAAAACCGCTCCTGGATGGAATTGCGAGAGACTTTTGCCCTGCACTGGGACAGGATAGGCTAACCAAAAAAAATTGATAATGTGCTGGCCGTTTAAGCGGTAGAACCTTACTCAATGACTGTTGAGATAAGTTTTAGTATACGTGTTCAAGATACTTCAAACTGGCGTTAACGGTGGTGTGCCCTGAGGCTCGATGTAAAAATCTTCGCAGAGACGAGAATTAAGTTGAACACTTGAGCTGCACGCCCTGATGACACCTGCGCACTTGCCGATCTTATGCCTGCATAAAGCCGCGTTGACACGATCAGAGTATCCTCGGACCGAGTGGTCTCTGACGCAACTCGTATTGAAGCAACCCATACCAACCTATCCGAGTGCGCTCGGATCATGGGTTGCCATTGCCACAATACGAGTTGCGTCCGAGTAGGTATCCGAGTCCACTTGGTCCGAGCATACTCTAATCGTGCCAAGACAGCTGTAGCGAGCGGAGTTCGCGTAGATGAATTTTGGGCCAAATATATTTAATGAAAATTTGCAATCGACACGCTAAAAAGAAGTTGAACACTTATTTGACATTTCAAAACAAAAGACATAGTTAAAAATGTGCGCACTTCTGTAGGAAGTTAGCAATTTGAGCACCCATATCACTTACGGACACTTCCGGACACCACACGAACACAGCAAACGTGCAATTATACACAAGTTCCAAGGTTTCTCCTACTATTTAACTGTTATTTCGTGAATTATACAGCTCTTGTATAATTCTAGAACGTGCTGGGTAAGCGGGCTATTAGAAGTGTTGATTATACGGTTTAAGTTGTACTTGTAAGTAGTCTTTAAGTTTGGTTATTATGAGGTAGATTTTTATCTTTAGTTAGGTTCAGTTATGGTGTTACATAACATAACATCACGCCTGTAATACCCCAGGGTAAGACAGAGGAGCAACTAATGGTGTTCGAAAGAGATACCGCGGCCCTGGAACACAAAGGGCAAAGAAGGAACATGGGTGGGGTTTAGTCAGTTAAAGTTTGACCCTCCCTTCCACTCCACCCAGAGCGAGAGGAGTCATTTGATGATTTCGCATCCGAAAAAAGGAAAAGAGGTTTACCTAATTTAACATTAACATTTCGCCAGTTATGTTTAAGTCCCATGTAATAGGGGACGAGCCTATTGCTATCAACCTTGCATGAATCCAGACTCCATGGCTGCTACCGAGAAATTCGTGATAGAAAAACCCAATAGCACTTTGCTCGAACCGGGAATCGAACCCAGGACTTCATGCTCAGCAGTCGCAGTTTCGGCCAGTAGACCAATGAGGCAAATTGATTTAATAGTTATTCCTATAAATCTTTCAGTTTTATTGATTTAATTATAATTTTATTGTAATTTACTGTCTCATGCAACTCACGAACGATAGTATTTATCTACGTACGAATAATAATTAGTATACTTAATATAATTAATGATGTTACATCGCCAAGAATTAATGATTACTACATACAATTAGAATGACGAAGATACATCGTGTTTAGTTTCATAATAAAGAAATTATGTACGACTAGATTTTTCCCGTGGCTTTGCTCGCGAAGTTGGATATTATCCCACGAGAACTTATTAACGGGAGAAAAAGTATCCTTTGCTTTAACCCAGGCAATGGTCTGTAAATTCTGTAAATCCTAATGCCGAATTTCAATTTCATCAATATCCGTCCCGCCGTTTAGGGTGTGAAAAGATAGCAGACAGATATACCGACAGACTATACTATACAGGGTGTAAACGGACCCTTCACTAAGCCGTCAACCAAGCCTTCTGTACATCAAACTAAGTAACTCTAGGCAAAAATTATTGCTGGGAAACGACTTTTTTTTGGGGTGAAAAATTACGGTAAAACTCAAAGTAACGCAATCAAAACATTCTGCTGATGGATGAATTGAATAGTACGGGGCTCGTGGAGGTGTTTAAAGTAAAGTTACAACATTAAAACCTTGTATTTAAAAAAAAACTTGTGAAAAAGTTGGAACTTTGACCCCCAATAACTCCGTAACTAGAGGGTTCCCAGTTATGGTCTAGAACAAAAAAATGATCGCAATAACGAGGTTCAAAGTTCCAATTTTTTCACAAGTTTTTTTTTAAATACTACTTTTTAAGGTTCTAACTTTACTCCAATTACCTCCATGGTCCGTTTACTATTCAAAGCATCCATCAGCAATAACTTTAGAGCGCATTATATTGAGTTTTACCGTAAAATGTGATTTTTGACCCCAAAAAAAAATTTCGTTTCCCAGAAAAAAAAATTGCGTAAAGTTACTTAGTTTGATGTACAGAATGCTTGGTTGACGGCTTGGTGAAGGGTCTGTTTACACCCCGTATATGTTGTCTGAAACAACCGTGTATAAAGTTTAATTACAGTACCTTCTTAATTAGCTAAACATCTTTACATAGTATAAAACAAAGTCGCTCCCGCTGTTTGTACGCTTAGATCTTTAAAACTACGTAACGGATTTTAATGCAGTTTTCAGCAATAAATAGAGTGATTCAAGAGGAAGGTTTATATGTATATGTGCATCTACATTGCACACGTGCGAAGCCGGGGCGGGGCGCTAGTAAATAATATTATATATAATAATATCATAATATTATGATAAATAATATTATATATATAATATTATTAATATTATTTAAAAAAAAAGAATCGCTGAGGACAGGATTCGAACCTGCGCGGGTATAACCCATTGGATTTCAAGTCCAACTCCTTAACCACTCGGACACCTCAGCTCTACGATTCATATTCAAAACTGTTGAATAAAAGGCATTTACTGTTGTTTAATTAGTAAATAATGGATTTATTTGTACAAGTGTAGATAGCAATAAGTTATGATTATGTTTTACACTGATAAACATAATACTGATAAACATATGTCTCGTTGGTCTAGTGGTCGCAAGCGCGATTGCTGAGTATGAGGTCCTGGGTTCGAATACCGGGTCGGGCAAAGTGTTATTGGGTTTTTCCATTCCAGGATTTCTGAGTAACAGCCGCGGAGTCTGGATTTGTGCCCGGTTGATGGCAATAGGCTTGCCCCCTATTACATGCCTGACCGGATGCAGCTGTATACCAGTATTTTACATGGAACGACTGCCTATTTGATGTCCACAATCCAGTTAGCACGGGGTGATAAGATACCCCTTGGTGAGACTGGTTGTCAGACTTTCGGGCCACTGACTACCTGTAACGACTGTCTAAAATTGATACCCGGGACCAACGTTTTAACGTGCCTTCCGAGACACAGAGGAAACTCGGTATGTAATGGGTGGTCACCCATCTCCGGACAAGCAAGGCAAGCGCGGCTTAACCTGAAGATCGATCCGAGCCGCTGTTAGTAGTTATCCACGAGCTCCTAATAAAAATATTAATTACACACAACACAAACCAATCATGTGATTGGTTTGTGTTGTGTGTCAGCGTCATCATAATTGCGATTGCGTGAAAACCCATCCGTAACCACCCCATAATCGCCTGTCGCGAATCATTCAGAATGACACTTCGACATTTTTGGTGTCGTTGAGTCATTTGGCGACAAAACGTCGGTGAGTGCGAGCCCTTATAAGAGAGTGAGCCTTATTTACATTGCTAAGTTAATGTTTAGAAGGAAACTATTGATTGCAATGTGATTGTTGTCTACGCGCAATCACGTCAATCGATTGATGGCAAATGAATCTTGGTCAGGAGGTGTCTTGTGGCAGTGTCCGAGGAGACCACAAATGAAAGAAGCTGTTGAAATAAGTGAAGTAAATAAAAAGTAAGTGTGGGCGTTATGAAGACAAGCGATAGATTTGCCCCACAAATAAATACATGGATAACGCAAGTATCACGATCCGTTTGAAAACCAAGCGTGCCATTTTTTGACTACCTACTCATACCCATCTTTCTCTTGCCCTTGTCCCAATTCATTTGGGGTCGGCGCAGCATGTCTTCTTCTTCCATACTTTTCTATTACTCATCATCTGATCAGTCACCTCCTTTCGTGCCATATCATCCTTCACACAGTCCATCTATCGCTTCTTTGGTCTTCCACATTCCATCCACATTCATACTCAAAACTTTCGTCAAGACGCGCCTTCGCCTTACGCCGTTTCTGTATAATTCGCGCCTTATGGTAAAAATCTGTTTCATTTTTTGTATAATTATCTTATTATCGATCGTGGTCCAGTTAGAACATGTGAGATTCTATAGCGATCAAAATTATGGGTAAGCCAGATTGACATATACCATCGAAAAACTTGTGACAATTCCCTGGAAAGTTATTGCCGAAATTCTAAACGTTTTGAAAGTAATTGCCACTTGGGTAAGCCTTCTCTGATTCACTGTAAAACAGAGCCTAAATCTTAATAAAAATACCTACTTTTCTACTCATTCTGTCTATTAGACAAACGGCTCTAGAGATCGCGGTATGGTGTTATCTCAGTTATGTTATAATTATGTAACGATGTTACGCATACGTTTACTACTTATTATACATTTTTATGATCTATCGCTCGTGTAATATGTATAATGTCTCGCCGTACTGTATAATTGTAAATATTGTGCTGGCGTTAACTGGTAAGGATATAAAGTTTTGTGGGTCGACACGTGGATATTTAGTATCTGCGTGTGTGAGATGGTTAATTCCGATCTGCCTCCACCGGTCTGTCGCCAGTGGTGGCAGTTGCAACTATTTTTCTCATCTTCCACCACTGGTGGCAGATGCCACTGAGACGGATAGAATACCATTATTAGGTACCGCTTCTGGGCCCTGGCAAATTGATTAAAGTTATTTGTAGAATTACCACTCTTGACAGAATTATTAATGATTTTAGTACCTAAGTCGTTTTCTTCTCTGAAGAACTTTTATTGTACACGTTTTTCACGGAATACGCAAGACACATAATTCATAATTCTTCGATGATTCCCGATGTCCAGCCGGGGGTGGACATCGGGAATCATCGTTTTTTTTTAGCTACAGTTAAAAGTTAGAGGTCTAATTTTTTAGTTCCGTTTTGTGACTAATCTACATAATAATATTTGCCACGGATAGAAAGAAAGCCACATTTTGTTTTATGAATGTAAACATAAATAGAAAACGACAACAAAATTTTAACAACGTTCATTTTTCCTAAACCAAAATCTTACTAAAAATAAACTTGGTCATCTTAAATGTCACTAGGTACCAGACAATAAAAATGCGGAATCTGTCTCTAACTCCACAATCAACACAAAATTAGCAGAAAAATTTATATGAAAAGAAAACAATAGTTTTCTACTATCTATGCAAGTTCGTCAGAAAACGGGGTCGTACCCATAGTCAGGTGCTCAAACCTGTTGGTTTGGCCCACTGAACTCTTTCGTACGCACACAGATACGACCGTGTTTACGTACGACGAGCCTTTATTTAATGAGCGTGCGTGTGTGCGTGCGATTGAGGCGCTTGTCCAATGTTATGCGTGTGAATTGACGTGTCGACTTTTTTTTTTGTTGGATTTTTATGTTGATTTTCCAATTGGATAATGATGTAGTCTGTTCTTTTGGGGTTGTTTGTTATTAAGTAACACAGTATTTCGGGGTAAAAATAAGAAATTGTGTTTTATATGAGATTTGACATCACAGAAAAAATCAGAGATTAGGTTTCATCATCATCATCATCATCATTAAAGCCGAAAGACGTCCACTGCTGGACATAGGCCTCCCCCCAAGTGTCACCACATTGACCGGTCCCGTGCGTCTCGCATCCAGCGGATCCACGCAACCGTTGCCAGGTCATCGGTCCACCTAGTGGGAGGCCTTCCAACGCAACTTCTTCCGGTTCGCAGTCGCCACTCCAGTACTTTTCGGCCCCATCGGCCATCCGTTCTGCGAGCAATGTTCCCTGCCCACTGCCACTTAAGTTAGGCAATTCTTTTGGATTAGGTTTACTTTAATATTTGTTTTTGTTGTAAAACCGGTGAAGGATTCATTCACACATGTGATTAGTTTAATGCACAACATTTTATTGTCATCTATTTCCAGAAAGTAACACCTTAATAGATTTATTGTGTTATACAACTAGCGAAGACATATCAAGTCAAGCCAGATCGCAGATATAATTATTAATTATGCCTAAAATGTGGCCATGAGACATTAATAGAATTAATTAGTTAACGTTTCAATGTCAACCAATTAATTACTTGACTGACATCTCAAAAACGTGTTTAGATTTGTTTGATAAAAAATACCTATCACCTATCATAATACCTAATAGTTACTCTTGGAAGATATTGACTGCGTTTTAGCGTTTCTGTTTTTTTTTTGTTTAATAAATATTTTTCATGTTTTTTTTTAAATTTTGCGCTTATAATTGTGGCTGTCTCATGGTATGATAATAATGTATGTCCATTGCTTAATTTGAAAACTACATTATTATGAAAATATTTAAGAATGTGAATATGTTTAATCTCATAATTATAATAAAAACATGCCTAATTATTATGAAATAAAAGCAAGCAAAAAACAAATAAGACATTTAGAAACATTATGCCATGATCAACACATTTGATAAGATATTCGCTTCTGAAGCTGGAAATTTTCCTCTCCTTATTAAAGAATTTTATTTGTTGCATTAAATTTAAAACATTACAGATGGTTGTAAAATAAAATAAACCAATCTTCAATTTACACGAAATTATAGCTCATAAAACTTTTGGTAGTTTTTTTTTGCTCCATACAAAACTTAAATGTCCCAGCGCTGTCCGTCACACACAATGTTTTAATTTAATTTTTTTAATTACGTTATTAATATTATTTCTTTTTATCTTTATTGTTAGTATGGGAGTTCATTTACAGTACTTTGTCAGAAAATCTAGCAAAATATTACAATTGCTTAAGAAACAACAAATTTAAAAAATGACCGTTAAAATCTTCTAGTGTGTTACAAGTAATGTGTTACACGATAACTTTCGTAGTTTATATAATGATAATCACACTAGAACTTATATTGTAGGGTGGCGGCACCGTATAACAACACCTATCAAATGTCAATTTAATGTCAGCCATTTTAGTCTACCCACAAAAGTGAGGTAATTTGTTGGGGTGTTTTTGTTCCTCCAAGTTATTGGACACTAAACACAGAATTTTCAAGATAAGTGTATTTTTTCACTATAATGAAGTATTCATACTAAGTAAATACCTTTGTATGTCTTATGTTATGGCTTTTTTTCCTAAATTTCTTTGAATTTGCGGCTGCTATAATAAAAAAAACACTAAAATGTTCTCGTGTTATGGTTATGGTACGTAACTCCCTGGATAAAATTAAGCTTGGATTACATTGTCTTTAACCGAATGCGGCGGAGTCCAAGATCTGGATATCATTTTTGCTTGCGTGTGCATAAATGTGTTTTGACCCAGAAGAGCAAGCAGAACTGAGAAGACAATGGAGAGAAAAAAGATCAACATAAGAGAAACTTAAGAACATTTGATTTTTGAGTCGATAACGGGCTAGGTCAAATCCCCCGTTTAGATAATTTTAATATATTTGTTATTGTTTGTAATAATATTTCTAACGCTAAGAAAACCAAGTTCCTCTTTAATTTTTACGAAACATAATATTTCAATTTAAGTGAGTTATATTTCCATTTGAGTACGAACAAAACAAACAACCAAAAAGAATAATAAATAAACACATTACCCTCATTTGCGTCGCGCAGTCGGGTAAAAAGGAGTGCAAAAAGGTTGCATAAGGTTTATATTTGTGTAATTGTCTACATTACTTGTAAATGTGGTAAGATTTGTTAGTAAATGTTGGTACTGTAATCCTGCCTCTATAGAATTCCAACGTGTTACAATATTTCTCGTGTGTTGCATACGAACTTATGTGTTACACTTTCTAGTGCGTTATAGTACAATTTTTTTGTGCCCCACCCATAAATCTGCAACCTTTGTTTTATTTAATTCTCTAAAAGCGGCATCCGAAATTACAGGCAAATTAGTTAGTTGCGCTTAAAAAAAAACGGTGTGTCGTCAATACCGTGTCGACATCAATGGAAACGCGCGTACTCGTAGATACTTGATGCAACGCGTTACGTGTGATCTCGGATGACCGGAACAGTGAGCCAACCTTAGTTATGTCATCGACCTCGTATCTTAGCAAATTGTCGACACAAGTGGATAACGACATTTTTGTTAATCAGTGGCCCAGTGTCGAGGTTAGTCTAGGGTAGGGTGGGAAGAGAAAACCAGGATGTATATTTTAGTTTTTTTTAAATAAATTGAAATAACATCGCGTCTTTAATCTCCGCAGGGTTAGGCAGAGGTGTACCTATTATAGTACACCCTCATTTCGCCAGTTTGTTTAAGTCCCTTGTAATAGGGGGCGAGCCTATGCCATTAACCGGGCACAAATCCAGGCTCCGTGGCCGCTACTGAGAAATTCCTGATGGAAAAACCCAATAACATTTTGCCCGAACTGGGACTAAAAAAAAAGTCGTTTCGTTTCGTAATAATTTTTGCGTAAAGTTACTTAGTTTGATGTACATAATGCTTGGTTGACGGCTTCGTTAAGGGTCTTGTTACACCCTGTATATTCTTCAGTAACTTAGCTATAGCTGCATAAGCCCCTACTAGTTTTCTGATAAATGATTCGTTATGAAACGAAGCGTTACTATGAGGAAGACCATGACAGTTAAATGTTATGAAATAAATTTAAATATTTAGTTTTGATTCCGCCAAAAACTAGAACCTCGCATGAGTGCACAATTCTGTTAAATTATTCTGCGTTCTAACTGGTAAAATTGAAATAAATACTTAAAAGGGAAACGTGGGAATTCTACACGAAAACGCTCTGTCAAATTTTTGTCTGTTTGTTTTGCTTTGCGTAACTACAAAACGAATTTGTTCCGGGTTTTAAGTTTAGGTAGACCAATTTATGTCAGACATATTTATGCTGTTTACTTGATTACTGTTATTATTTAAATACACTTAGGGAAAATATTTGATGATGTAATTGATTTTAAAATTTCGATTTGCCGTTTTATAGCCATTTTATACAACTGTCGAAGAACCTATGGTTTGCAACTTTGCATGCATACCGAAAATTTAAATTAGAAATTAAATTGCATCAATTTGCTGGGCTAGCACGGCCACAGATCGCAAAATATAGAGAGGTATGGAAGGAGAAATGGGGGGCCTTTGCCCAACAGTGGGACACGATGTAGGCTAATAAAAAAAAAAGTCAACTTCCCTGACTTTACATGGTAATACCATCAAAACTCAATCGAAGTCGGGGTGTGTCGCAAAATACGGAAATAAAAAGAAAAAAAAAACAACAGAAGATCTGTTGCAAGCGCAACTCATTTAACAAAAGATTGACGTGTTTATTATAATATAGATATCTTACATAAATAATTGAAATGTCACACCGAGTGATGAGTGAAAGTGACAGCTATACAGCCAGTGAACAGGGACGAGTGCATACGTGATTAGGGGATTGATTGTTGCTGTGTAAGTGCCTTCCTATGTGTTTTATATTTTGTAGGAAGTGACGTACGGAAATGGCTTAAGTTAGGCATTTGGTGGTACCCCAAGACAAGTATGTTCTACAGCTGAAACATAGCTCTTGTTGGTTTTAATAGTGAAACATTTTTTTAAATGATATTTTGCCTATGCCTAAGAAAATCGATTATCAAACTCGGTCCCTGAAAATCTAGTTGTCAGTTGACAGCTTTTTTATCTTAATTGTAATCTTATTAAATTAATTAAAACAGTTAATATGAGCTTCATTTGAGCGGAGAATCAGTTTCAAATAAAATAAAAAAATAAAAATTCTTTGATACATAATCTGTTTAGTTTAAAGCCCAACGTATCGTCTTAAATCGAGCAGTTCATCATTAATTCCATGAAACAACAGTTTTCACCATGGAAACGGCATCGCTATGTGAGGTGATGAACTGCCGATCTAGTGCAGTGAATTAGTTTAAAGCATCCTTGGAAGAGGCCTTCACCTGAGCGAGGTTCCTAATTAAACAACAAACAATAAATATTTAAGAACAAAGTTGCTACTATAGAAAAAACTATACTGCATTATAAATTGGCCACATTGTGCATTAGTTATATTTAATTTTTTTAAGAAAAACGTTTACATACCTTTAAAATTGTAGCATGCATTTAGGAAATAAACCGTTTTTTTTTAAATTATTAGTATAAAGCGACCACTCTGTGTCTCGAGCTACTAACAACACAGATAGATTATCTCCAACTGTATATCAGTAGATATAAAAAATAAAAACATAACCAGCACATGATGTCGAAAGCAGTAAACGTACCAAGGTGGCAATGGAAGGGTAAAAACACCATTAATCGTAACTACTCTAATACCCTTGAAATAAATCAAAACACAGACGGAATATTTGCATTTACATAGTGTTGCATGACATGCATTTTAAATATCAGTAGATTTTAGACGGTTAGAGAGAGGCTTGTCGACCTTATAGTGAGGTTATGGTGGATTTAATAAATAGTTTGATTATGATTAGTGATACTATTACTACCGTTTAGGGATGGGCAAATTTTTTTGGAAGAAAATATTTTCTTTGTAGGACTTGTTATTTTTTATCGGAGTATGAGAGTGAGTGCAGCACTTGTGTTTGTGCTTGAGCACAATAATGTTGCTGCGGTTGCTAGTCTCCACTGAGAACTATCAGGAAGAGTATTTTAATCTATGCTAATATTATAATGATGAATCCATTTATCGAGGAAGGTTATAGTCTATATAACATCACGCTACGACCAATAGGAGCGGAGTACCAAAGAAAAATGTTGCAAAAACGGGGAAAATAATATTTTTATAAAACAACAGCTAGTCCCTTATAAGTAAGTATGTAACGTTATTGTAAGTATTTTATTTGGAAATTATTCGAAAACGTTGTTAATTGACCACATCTCTAAATCGAAACATGTTTATTGTGACACATTGCTATGATTATCATATAAATAAGAATTTGTAAATCCATACTTCCATAATTCCATACTAATATTATAAATGCGAAAGTAAGTTTGTTTGTTACCTTTTCACGCATAAACCACTGAACCGATCATCCTGAAATTTTGCATACACGTTTTCAGGTGTACAGAAACGGACATAGAGTACATTTCATCCCGAAAACAAGTACTGTTCCCAAGGAAAACACCAATAACGTTCTTACGATAACAGATGGGGCCACGTGTCTTTCGAATCATGATTGAATTACAAGCAGAGTTTAACCCAAATTCATTGTCAAATTCTAAATTAACGCGAGCGAAGCCGCGGGCAAAAGCTGGTTGTAAAAAAAATATATATATTGAAATCAACCAACCCTGCTACTACCGGATAAACGAAGCTTTCAAAGGTCAGCCTCAAAAGTGACCAGTTATGTGCAATGGCTGTTACCTAATACGTATTATGTATGTAGATATATGTGCGTGTGGGGACGCAAGAAAGTTCAAATGCTGGCTTGAACGTTTTCAATGTCATTTTGGTGCAAGCGAACTTTTGTTAGTTTGATTTATGAAAACAAACTAATATAGGAAATGGTTGCCAGCAATAGGCTCACCCCTATTATTTGGGACTTAAACAGGACTCGTAAAATATGTACATCCATATTTCACGCCTTAAGTTCGGGGATTACTGGCGAAATTTTCCTTTATTCCCATTTGTCCCCATCGAGCTAGCCACCGGGGTGGTGGCTGGCACTAACTAGTGGCGTTTACCACCCCGGTGGTAAATAGCACTTATTTAGTGTTATCTGCCCCCTTCATATTATAGTAAGGTGGTCGATTCTCATTACGGACTGGACATTATCAATTGATTTTGATTTTAAGTAAAATAATGGCATTAATTATTCAAACTATTTTTTCTTTATTACTAGCTGCCTAGTGCTTGTAGCCTATGTCCCTGCATCTATCTTTGTACCAAATTTCATCAAAATCGGTTCACAGACAGACAGAGAACAGTTACTTTCGCATTTATAATATTATGTAATTTATTCTGTTTTGTTATTGAAATAATTTTATGACCGATGTATGATATGGTCGTCAAACAATAAGTTCAAAGCAGAAATCGAACCCGCAACCCAGCGGCGCTAAAAGTTCCATCAAAATAAATTGTGTAGAAAATGATCAGGAAGTGAGCAAGTAGGTACGAATTTACGATGCTCGTTCCTTCTCTGTAGAAAATGGTCTTGGCTATAAAGGGTATAAAAATACCCTTAACGAAGCCAAAAGGTACTTTTCCCCGTCATTGCGATAATTTTTTTGTTTTGAACCATACCTGGGAACCTTCTAGTTACGGAGATATTGGAAGTCGAAGTTCCAATTTTTTCACAAGTTTTTAAAAAAAATACCACTTTTAAAGGTTTTAACTTTACTTTAGTTAACTCCATGGCCCGTTTACTATTCAAAGCACCCATCAGCACTAAGTTTTGAGTGCGCTAGATGGATTTGTACCGTAAAACGTGATTTTTCACCCCAAAAAAAATGTCGTTTCCCAGCAATAACTTTGCGTAGAGTTATTTAGTTTGATGTACAGAATGCTTGGTTGACAGCTTCATGAAGGGTCTGTCTGGTGTAAAATCACGTTTTACGATAAAACTCAATGTAACGCACTCAAAACATGGTGCTGATGGATACTTTGAATAGTAAACGGATCATGGAGGTAATTAAAGTAAAGTTAAAACCTAAAATAGTAGTATTTTTAAAAAACTTTTGAAAAAATTGGAACTTTGACCTCCAATATCTCCGTAACTAGAAGGTTCCCAGGTATGGTCCAGAACAAAAAAATTATCGCAATGACGGGGAGAATAAGTGCCTTTCGGCTTCATTAAGGATCTTTGTACACCCTGTATAGTGGGACAATACGGGCTGATGTTATAACTAAGTAAGTAAATAATACAGTTTCCTCTTCGGAAGCAAAGGTTAAGAAAATTAGCATCTTCTGTAGGAAATAAAAACTGTTTGTTGTAGTAGTTAATATAATAAAAGATGACCATAGTGACGAAAATTGTTATTCTTAGGGTTTCTTATAAACCAACCTTAGAAAATAGGAATAAATTAATACTACGCTTCACGCGTTACCTAACTGCTTGGCCACGACTTACTCACTCGAACGACACGCGTGTTGCGATAGCAAGAGCGGAAAAACCAAAACATACATAATTATTGCTTAGCATAGAGTATGCTACGGGAAACCGCGACGCGATGTAATGAAACTAGTGACACACTGGCGCGGGCGTGTTGTTTGACGCAAGTGGCATTGCCTGAGGTCGTGGACGGGGTGTAATGGGTATAATACGTGCCATAGACAATAATTATAGTAATTCACCTACGCAGGTCTCATTCTCTAAGTAATTCACAAACTATCCAATCGTGATACTATTTAATTTGATCACCAATTTATATTTAGCATTGAAATAATTTGTAACACCGCTGTTTCCTTCCTGATATCCAAAATGGCGCCTGTTTTAATTCTGACCACGTTTTGATACATAGGAAGCATTCGTGTTCGATTGTTAGTTATTGTATTGTTGTTATATAAAATAAAAAAAATAAGAAGGTAAAGTAAATAGACTGCCTCGTTGATCCAGGAGTCGCCGACGCGAAAACGGTAACCACGTAGAAATTTTAATCGGTTATTAAAAAAAACACCTGTTTCCTAAAAAAGTGCAATACCTACACGGTCAAAATGTATGGAACAGCCGTCGAAAAATTTCTTGAAAATCTATCACAATGCTGTCCTATTTGACCCAAAGGTTGACTGGTAGAGAATGCCTTGTGGCGTTAAGTCCGCCTATGTACCACTTTTGTATATGAAGTTTAAATAAAATAAAATAAAAAAATCTATTTGCCCAGAATTATGTCCTGAATACGTGGTAACCGTTTTCGCGTCGGTGTCCCTTTCACCCCGTTTGTATAAATAATTATTGACCTACAGTAAATTTTTTTAGCATATCTACATCTACATTATATTTTATAGTTAATTAAAACAGTGCAGTACACATAAATATAATTTATGTGAACACTTAAAAATTACGTACTAATCAATGAAATAAACCGATATATTATAAATAAATCTCTAATATAATTTACAAAATGCCACCCGGAGGACATCCGGTAAATACCGAAGTGGCAAAATAAACGTGTTTTGAGGTCAAAAAACATACGATAAAAACGGGGCCACATCACTAGTTTATTAATTTATCAATTATTCATGAGTAAAATTTAGATTGCCACTCAAATTGGGCAATGCACTGGCCTTAAAGTGTTGGTTCAAATATATGTTTGTAAAACTTTCAAATGGTGCAATTATTTTTAAAGTCATATTTTGACTTTAAAAATAATTAATAAAGGATAATCTATGCTTAATGTTATAAAGCTGAAGAGTTTGTTTGTTTGGTTGAACGCGCTAATCTCGGGAACTACTGGTTCGAATTGAAAAAATATTTTAGTATTGGATAGCCCATTTATCGAGAAAGGCTATAGGCTATATAACGTCACGCTACAACTAATAGGAGCAAGGCATCCATTAAAAATGTTGCCGAAACGGGGATAATTTATTCTCTCTCAGGTGACGCAGACGAAGTTGTGCGGGTCATAATTGATAAAGGACGCTTTTTGGGGCATTACCTTAGTTATCTATATATTTTTCCGCTTTCTTTGAAGGTTGATTTTCTATTCTGATTTTGAAATAATGTATTCTCTTATTTCTATTATTCGTTTCTTTTACCGATTTTATTTTGTAAATCAGGTGGTGAAGAAAATAAAAAAAACTGCGCCCTGTGTAAAGGTTGTGGTGTATAAAGATTTATATTTTCTTAGTAAAATAATTATACTATTATGAACTCTTTTGTAAGCTTAATGTATGTATGTGTCGTGGCTTTTTTCCGAGTTTCCTCCGTGCCTCGGAAAGCATGTTAAGCCGTTGGTCCCGGCTATCGTTTGTAGATCTTTGACAGTCGTTACAGGTAGTCAGACAACCAGTCTTACCAAGGGGTATCGTATTACCCACTACTAACTGGGTTGTGGAGTTCAGATAGGCAGTCGCTCCCTGTAAAATACTGGTATTCAACTATATCCGGTTAGACTGGAAGCAGACCCCAACTAGTTGGGAAAAGGCTAGGCCGATGATGATGTGTCGTTGCTTTCTATTGTACCTACTAAATATGATGTTTTGGTATCATGTGCATATTATATGTATAATTATCACTTGCTTCGGTGAAGGAAAATATCGTGAGGAAACCAAACCAGGGTGCCTGAGAGATATTTCTCGATGGCATGTAAAGTCAAGTCAGAGGCCCATGGGCGGCATGAAAACTCTGGCACTTGGTTAGGCACCAACCACACGGAAAAGAAAAACTAAAACATGGAAGAGCAGGCTTTTCTACTGAGGGTTATTTTAAAAGTAGAGCTAAACGATTTCAACGATTTTTTTAAATATGTCACGTGCCTTAACAATTTTATTTTTTTGACAAAATCAATGTGACTTGTAAACGGCCACAGGAAGAAAAAAACTTGATAGTCAGTGGAGAAATAGGAAAAGTAAAGTGGTTATTGTAACTTAATTTACTCTATGAAAATCATACTAACCATATCTTATAAAAAGTCCCTTGATGGCGACGGCGTTTACGTCAGAATCACCGATTAGATAGGTACTTATGGACCAATTTCACACTCCAAGATCAAAACAAAACAATTTCTGCTAATGAACTATAAACGACTGTTTTTACGCATTCCTAGTGTAATATTCCGCGGTTTTTCGCCTACTTTGAGGTAGGTAGTATTCAAGGGCATCTACTATTATTTTTAGATTTTTTTTGCGACTATGGACTGCTAATTTGTGAAGTGGTTTCAAACGAAAGAAATGTGTTGTATCCAAGCCGTTTTTTCTCAATGTCACAAGAGCCCACCCCCCCATCATGATTAGTCGTGATTTTTTGGTGACCCCCTCCCCCTTATCGATCCTCACGTGATTGAAGGACAGCCCCCTTATGAGAATCTTAAGGTGGAAGCGGAAGGATGACCCGCGAAATTCAAATGTAACGTTTTTTTTTTGCAATTGGCAGGCCAGTGTCAAGTTGTTATGTTGATGAAAAATGAGTCGAGCAAGTAACTTGTGATCCCATTCAACAACTATTTCATGAAAAAGTCAATTCAATGGGGTTCAATAAACTTAGAGGGTTGTATTGATGATTTTAATTATTTTAATTCTGTAACCCCATACATGTTGCGCGACTCATTTTTCATCAACATACTCGTACAACCTGACAATGACTTGCAAATTGCAAAAAACTCAAGAAAAATTGAATTTCGCGGGCTACATCTTAAGTTGACCTTTTTTGTGGGATCTAGGAAGTTGTCAGCTCCTTAACAGGGCAATGCTGCATATGACATATAACTAAGGCCTCCAGCCAGGGCAGAAGTTGACCATGCTCAGCGGCAAACCTTTATAGGTCGATACAGTGACTCAATCTGACTCAATGCATCAACAAGCAAATGTGACGCAACGTGTCATGATGGCGCGTCTGTTTATTGTCAAGCCGCAGAATAAAAAAGTTCTGCCGGTTTCTCGCTGGTTGATTGTGAAACTCCTTGTTGGTTATGCTTAGTTCCTTGTCTGTGGCCTGTATTCTAGAACGTCTAAATTCAAATGAAAGCGAGCGAATTAGAGTTGTTTTTTTTTTAATGATATGTGCTAGTTTTGAATTGAGATTCATTTAGAAGCGTCGTTTAAAATAACACCTTGGTAAATCAGATTTAAAGTTGAAAAGGCAGTGCGTCAGGATTATTAAAAATTCAAGAGCGGATCGACACGGGATTAGCTGTTTTATAACGGTTTTAAAATATTTTTTTTTTTAATTTGATCACCAACTAGAAACTAGCTTTCTATAATATAGCTCGTAAATTGTCACACGGGAATGTATCTATACTACGGGGATAAAAAAGTATTCTATGTCCGCTTATCCTAGGTTATGGTGTATCCCTTCAGCCGTTCGTCACTCTCCTGCCCTTTTCCCAATTTAATTGTGGTCGGCGCAGCAAGTCTTCTTCTCCCATACTTCTCTATTACTCGCCATCTCACAAGACACCTCCTTTCTTGCCATATCATGCTTCACACAGTCCATCCATCGTTTCTTTGGTATTCCTCTACTCTTATACCCATCCACATTCATACTCAAAACTATCCTCAAGACATATTCCGTTCAGCGTTAAGGCGTAAGAAGAACAAACAAGACGACAAACTGACCTGAACTGGGTTGTGGAGTTCAGATTGCAGTCGATCCATGTAAACTACTGGTATTCAACTGCATCCTGTTAGACTGGAAGCTGACCCCAAAATGGTTGCGAAAAGACTAGGCAGATCAAGAATGGATTCCGGGTAAGATCATTATATTTGAGCATGTAGATAAGAGGCACAGAGTACCGGACCAGTAGAGGTCACGACAATCCGTTGGATACGAGAAGCGCAGAACCAATTGTTTGTGCAATGCTTCAGAGGCATCAATGGAAATCACCATTTCATGTACGTATTGAATAATTATCACTAGCTTCGTAAAGGAAAACATCGTGAGGAAGCCAGCATGCCTCAGAATATTTAGATTATTAGAGGGTAAAGCAAAGTCAGAGGCCCATTGGCGGCATAAACGCACTCACTACACGATAAAGAAGACCTAGAGACATCATCTGACTGTGATGATGATAGCATCGATTTTAGATCAAGTGTCGAGAGTAACGCATCGAATTTACCACCTGCTTGAACTAGATGTAACATTTCAAAACCAAGTCATTTGAAAAGCTAACCTACACTCAAAGGTGAACGTAAAACTACTTTACATGATTGACGTCAAACGTCTTAGTAAAATATTTGTTACTTATTAAAATACTAGCACTAGTCAAGGTTTATTAGGTAGCAAAGTAATGATCACTAGGTACTGCAATTTGAACTAAGATAAGTGCGGCTTATCACGCGAATTCCAATCCGTGCTTAGTTTTTGTTGACTGCAATTTTTTTGTTAAAGTTCGTATTCAATGCATTGCATGCACTTAAGGTGTTAATTATACCTAATGGTCATCGAATGCAAATCATCGTATATAATTCGATAAAAACGAATCTATCGATGGCAAAAACTTTAAATATACACCGTGACTTTTTAGTCGTCTTACAAAGGTGACCCACTCAATGTGCCCGACATAAAATAGTTCCAGGCGCGATTTTATTTTTTTACCTATCGTAATAGGTACAAAGAAAAATAAATAAACATTAGAAAAAATTATGAAACATCCTGTTAATGATGTTTACGTGTTAAACGGGAGAATATACCTATCCAGCGCTCGAGTCCAGTAGATCATCGCTCACAACAGGGTGTTTTAACTACGTCATGCGTCATAATATTGAATAATATTTTTATTTTTAAATTATTAAAATCTCATAAATACCAATTTTTTTATGAATGCTTAGTAGCCATTGGATACATGAAGTGGGCTGCCGTTGTAAGACGACTAAAAAGTCACGGTGTATTTAGCCCAAAACTCAGCAACGCGAACATGGCGTGCAAGGCGTGCATGGGGTTGACAGCGCTGAGCTATGTGAGCGCCTTATTCGAGTAAGCCGCGCTTTTACTAATGAGGTCATTTGATACATAGCGTGTCCGTGGTTTGCAGTGGACACAATCACATACATTTTCTTGCAAAGCGAAGCTTAACACACGTGCATAGCCTATCCGTGTGCAGCAGTGGGTTTGCGCTTTTAAATAAATCATCAAGAGCAGAGCAGGTGATGCGGTGCAAGATGGAAGGTGGTTTGTCGGGCCAAAAAACGATTTTTTTTTAAGAGTATCTATGGAGTTACCTGCTTGTCTATTCTTCATACGAACGAAACGTCTTTCGTGAATTAACTTTAGGCCCGTATTAAACTAGTTTCAACCAATCAAATGTCTTGAATCTAGCTTCAAGTAATGCTTGAGTCTTGACTAACGTTCTGTAATACGAGAATCACTTCTTAGTATTTCTTTGTAAAGTTTAGAATAAATGGCTTGATTTTTTCGAAAGTTTCTAACGTAGACGGTATAAAAATAATATATTCTGGTTTTAAGTTACAAGCCATTTCACATAATGTAGTTATTTCACGTAATTTAGGTTGCGGGGATCCGCTGGATGCGAGACGCACGGGACTACTCAATGTGGCGACACTTGGGGGAGGCCTATGTCCAGCAGTGGACGTTTTTTTTTGCTGAAATGATGATAATGATGAATATCCCGGAATGGTTGAGGTCGGCTTCGAATCTAACCGGGTGCAGTTGAATACCAGTATTTTACATAGATAGAGCTACTGATCTGATCTCCACAACCCACCCAGGGTTGACACGATACCTCTTGGTAAAACTGGCTGTCAGTTAAAGTGCACCTCTGTTTAAAAAGTAACAGTCGTGTTTTTAATCGACTTCTAAAAAAGGAGGAGATTATGTCTTCCACGTGTAAGTTTTAAGAAGTACAAAGTCCAATAACCACCTAAGCGAGACGATTAAGTACAGTCACGAGCACCAATATGTTTACACTTTCCTAAATTTAAAAGCAATTTTCGCGAGAAATAACGATTATAACTTGGAGATAGGATCTTTTTCATAAAAATATGAGTTCCAGATTACTATGTTCGTAACAACATGAAATTTTAATCAGAACAGTAGGAGAAAAACACTTTTAAAAGTTGTTAAGTGCAAGCGTATATTGGTGCTCGTGACTGTACCTACCTACTACAAGTCTTACCATCAACAATGGCAGCTTTAACGATCAGCATCTAAGACTAAAACAGTGGCTCCCAACCTTTTTAGGGTTCCGTAGCCGAATGACAAAAAACGGAACCCTTATAGATACGTAATGTCTGTCTGTCTGTCCGTATTTCACAGCCACTTTATTCCGAAAGGAACAGGGACAAGCGGGCGTAAGACAGTAGACAGACTGATTTGTGACAAGTATTGGATTACGATTTTCTTCGTCTTGTCCCGTCTATCGCTCGTAAATATTTGATTGTCTTTGATCTTCTATACACCGTGACTTTTAGTCGTCTTACAAAGGGGTCCACTTAATGTACCCGACATGAAATGACAGGTACAAAGAAAAATAAATAATACATTAGAATAAAATTATATCACCTTGTTAATGATGTTTACGTGACAAACGGGAGAGCATAGCTACCCTGCGCTCGAGTAGAGTAGGTCATCGCTCGCAACAGGGTGTCTGTGTAACTCCGTCATGCGTCATAATACTGAATAATATTTTTATTTTTCAATTATTAATCTAATAAATACCAATTTTTTTTTTATGAATGTGTAGTAGTCATTGGATACATGAAGTGGGCAGCCGTTGTAAGACGACTAAAAAGTCACGGTGGTTAATTTAAAAAGAACGGAAAAAAACCTTTCGTGGAAAGCATTTTCAAAGCTCAAAAGCCTTGCCTTAGAGCTATGTTTGGCCTAAAAGTAAAAATTATTTTAGTACTTGCGGTTCACTGGTGGTCCGACTACTACATGTTGGGAACCACTGGATTAGGCGCAGTCAACCATGCTATCATTGCCGCCATGCCACCGTAACGGGCACATCTGAGGTTGTATTGGCACGCAATATTATACTTTTAAAGTATTTTTTTGCGAAGGAATTTAGATGAGATAATAAAAAAATAAAAAATGGCGAATAGTTTTTGGAGTTAATTTTAGGTGTTATAATTTTAGATGATGAATTAATTAATGAATTTAAGATGCGGCTGAGAACTGAGAAGTGATTGTTCGGTTGAGGAAACTGCCACTGACATCCGCCATCTTGTTTATAATACGCGATACGAAAAATATTTCGTTTAAAAAAATATGTATTTCGTAATAATTTCATTTTATTTCTTTAAAAAACCCATGGTTCTTATAAATGACTGTATTAATATTTTTTATTTAATAAACAGTGAAACTGGTTGTACCAGACCGCAGCAGTATGTCTGAATTCAAAAGGTGTTTTTTTTATCACCCTGTATTTTAAAATTTGAAAGTTCTTTTTAATATTTTATCTTTCCTTTATTTATTTCTATACAAATCTAATACATTTTTAAATATTCCTTAAAAAATTCAAATTCAAATTCAAAATTCTTTATTTTGGGACAACCAGGTTCAAAGGTTAGTATACAAAAAATGAAAACTTAGAAACTATTGTTAGTACTTAAATACAATTACAAGGGCATAACTTAATCGATACACAAAAATGCCCCTGTGCTGAGACACCCAGTAAAGTAAAGCTAAAAGTAAAATAATATAAAACATTTAAAAATGCCAAAAAATGTAGCCCACCGGTATCGGGAACAGGGTCCAAGCTACGGGTCAGGGGTCCAGGGAGAGGAACTTCCTAACAATACGAGCCGTGTCCAGGAGTACCGCTTTCTGAATCAATACGTAAATTATCTGAAGAACATTTTGTTAATTATTTATACTCCGCATTGAGTTCATTCTGACGATGACGAAACTGTTAGAGCAAATAAATGATTTAATCATTTTTTCCTTTAACCACGCAAGCACTCTTATGTAATGCATTTTTTACTGTTATGTCTATTTATTCAAATCTCAGTTAGGCTCAATAAACCATAAGTAGGTAAATGACGCACATTAATGTTCATTTTCACCAACACTAGGCAACACTTGAATTAATGCCTAAATGAAAGCACTTCGTTGGATTTTCAACGCTCGACTCGGCGCAGTACGTTGACATTCTAACTGAAATAATTCCATTAACAAGTCACATTTAATTAAAACTATCAAAAAACCCTACAAATTGTATTATGTACCTGTATATATATATATATATTTGTATTCTCCTTTTAATTTCCTTCATTTTGATACTCTATTCAATAGGTTTGGTTTAAAAAAAAGTTAAAAGATTTACAATTTAGCGCCAAAAATACGCCATTTTGTTTTTTTTTAACACCTATCTAAGGACACTTGGGTTTTTGAGACGAATCTAATGATACCTTAATCGTCGAAATCCATCCAGCCATTTGGAACACACGAGGTAATAAAGAAATTTATAACAAAACAAACATACAAGAAACGCGCGAAAAACATAACCCTTCTTTGGTAGTCGGGCAAAAAAAGGTAAAAGAAGTAGATGTTTTAAGTGCCATTTATTAGTTTAAATAACGAATGAGTGAATATTAGATGGATACAAAAAACAAGATCACGTTCATGTCTTACTACGTATTTATTGTGAACCAGCTGCGCATCCGGCAATTATCATCATAAGTAGGTCTATCAAGTACCTACCCACGTTGCCATTATAGAGATAAATTTGTCTCATGTTACCATATTACACTGGGTCCAAGCTGGTCTATGTCCGTATTAGTGATGGCAGTACTTTATCATCAAGCCAAGTCAAGGGCTCATGGGCGGCATAGAAACTTTGACACCAGGCACTATCCACACGAAAAAGGCTGGCAACCTCGTGGAGGTACCATTGAAGCTCATAAAAAAGTCTTTTGACGTCTCCCAAAGTCCTCAATTACAACACAGTCAAGGACAATGGTCCACTATAAAGCCCAACCCAGACATTCCATCCATCAGCCACAACCTACACAAACATCAACAGGTATCAAGACATAATTGATTGCATTCCGTGACGTAACGTGTTACGTCTTAACCGTCTGTAGGTCGCTTTAACCGGTTGGTAGGGAGCAGTGTGTCAACCAATGAGGTTACCGTAATGTTTGTTGAAAGAGAGTTCTTGAGGTCTTTGGTCTGTTATTCAGATTTTTTGTGGAAACTGATTGATTAAGAATTATGATTTTTTACTTCAGCTTTTTTATTTGAGTTTAGTTTGTTTTTATTGACTCAAAATAAGGAGCTGAATGCCCCCTGTCAGTTTGTGGAGAGCTGTCCCTTACACCCTGTATACAATACAATGGAGCTTCAAGTTCCTTGGATTAGTTAATGCTTGGCCAGCCACGTGATAATTATGATCAATTACTTGGTCGTTCGTGCTCGGCAAACGTAAGGTGGGACGCCCTCAGGCTCGGTGGAGTGACGATCTTCGCAGGGTGGCTGGTAGCAACTGGATGAGAGTTGCTGAGAATCAAGTTGAATGGCGTGCGACTCAGGAGGCCTATGTCCAGCAGTGGACTGCTATAGGCTGATGATGATGACTATGCTCGTTCACTGAGTCACTGCTTCTAGCGATATCAAAAGACTGCTCCAGTTTTTTGTTGCTTGATATTGTAGTTTTTGTTCCACCTGTATATTAGTTGTCTTATAGTTGAACTTTAAAACTACCGACATTTTAAGTGCCATTGAAAAATAACCTTTGACTTTAATGGTATTTAATTTGCAATCCATTGCTTCGGAAGTGGTTCCATTATTTTAATAGGTCGGAGTCCACTAATGAACCCTAGACCCAATTATTGGTGTCTCCTTACCTGATTTTTAGGATGGGATGCAGCTGAAAATCAGCTTCCGGTGGTAAACCTTGTGTTGCCATTTGGCATTATGCTGAGCTGAGGCCCTTTTGTCATTAATAGTTTTGTTTATTTATTTTGTTTCATTTTAAGGTGTTTCTGTTTTTTACAAAGCCAATAAACAATTTTCTTTCTTTCTTTCAAAGAGTCGATGCCAATACGGTACTTTGTGTGCCACTATGGAATTTCATAGGATATTGATATTGGTCCCGTGCAGCGCTCATAAGTATTTATTGACATAAAAATCGGTCAAAACATCTGTCTTTATGTGTGCATATCTGTCATACATTGCAAAAGCCACCAAACAACAAAACTAGTCGTGATAAATCGAGCATCGGATTCAGAATAAGACTATATCAACTTTCACTGTGAGGAATTCCGGTTGCGCTCGTAACACTTGATCATCTCACGCGAAATCTTAACGTTTTGCTTACTCATAACATGCGATATAATGTTTTTTATCTTGATGAATCTTTTTGACACGTGTTCATGTGTTTTTTTGTGAGGAATCTCAAACAGCGAACTGGTAAAGACTGCCATCATGCTCGCTTCTGCGGCAAGTAGGATTATCGTCCATCGGGATTTATCCAGTCTTGCCATTTGTTCGAACTTAAAAAAAAAAAACAAATGACTATCGGAAATAGAAATCTCATTGACAGAATTTTTCAAATTTCGAAATGGTAACCCTAGCCGGTTACCATTTCATTTGAAAAGCAGCTTTGGCTAGGAGGACATTCGGGTGGCGGTGTATTCAAGCGCATGAAGCACTTCGGCTTTGTTTCTTTGTGTTGTTTCCGATATGCCTCTGGTATACCAGATGCCTATGAGCAGCGGTGACCATTGACACCAAGTGGATCACTTTTATTTATGTCCCAAAAATATGAAAAAACTCAGAGGTGACTTAAGCCTACGTCTACATGCAATGATGCAAATGGATCTTACTTTCTCGTCTGCCAAGCATAATGACAAAGGCAATTACCCCTAGGTAGACCGTCCTGTACCTGGGAGGTCTGTGGTCATTTTTGGCTTTGGCAACCCAGAACACGTAAGCAATACTACAATGGCAAATAATTTGGCACTGCGGGTCCTATGACTAAGCGCACATTAGAATATAAGACCACAGCCGAAGCTACCATGAATAGGCCCATTTGTATGATAATACTTTTTTTTACTGGTCAGTCCTGTCCGTCCTGGGATTTTCCCAGAGTTGAGAGTGTATATGGGTTTATCCATAGTAGTGATCGAATCGGGGATCCAGTTTGTGTTCAGAATAATTATTGCTTTGATACTCGTAAAATTTGTACCTAATGCAGTTCCAGATTCTTGGAAACGACCGTAGTTGAATTTATTTCAGGATAGTGTTTTTATATCTTTAAAAGAAGAATATGGAAAAAGCCATAATATTACTCACGCTGCACGGTATTAACATTTGAGAAGGATGAAAATTGCTGGACTATCGAAAGATCAAGTCAAATGGCAATGGACTTAAAGGTAACAAAGCCTTGTGCCAGATTGAATTTACAAACGGCAAATATGACGAAGTTCCATACAATTTCAAAAAAATGCAGATTTCAAAAATCCTGCTGAAGTGCTCATCCTCGTTAGTCATGGAACTCTTGCTAGAGGCAACACGTTTAAGTTGTGAGAATGCTGTGTGAATTTACTCAAAAATAAGACGATGTTTCAATCACACGAAATTACATCACTCAATTAGCTGATGGAGTTACCGTCTCGTGATAAATTCAAATTCGATTCGAATCCAATAACATCGATGCACACCGTTTGCGTATGATGGCATGAAAGTCATCTATTCGCGTTTCCGCGAACATGCCTGATGCACTGCAAAACCGAGGCAGCCCCAACAATATCCTCAGCGCATTATTATACTGCACGCGCAGAGAGTTGTAAGCCTTCTGCGTTTACCTAACCCACAAGCTGCACGAGTAAAACGACTGGAAAGAGCGTCAGTTTTACCTCGTCAGTGCACCGCGCAAACCTGCGGGCAAGCATATTGCATCGGACTGCCAACACCTTGCGCTCCCTATCTATGTGATGGTCATCCGTGAGAGAATCCGTGACCACATGACCAAGGTATTTAAATTGATTGACAACTTTTAATGGTGTTCCTTGTAACGTCACCGGTGGGTAAATTCGTGGGTGTATTATTACAAACTTTAAAAACCACCACCTCACTTTTAGTGGCAATATACCTCAAGCCATGAGCCTCCGCATACCTCTCACATATGGCCACCAACTTCATTAGTCCACAGATTGAAATGAAACAATATAGAAAATTCTAATAAAAACAATGCTCACTACACTAACATTATAAGTGCATAGGAGAGTAACAGAGTTCTTTGTTCGTCTGTTATCTTTTCACGCCGTAAGCAACGATTTAGCAGTAGATTGGGATGACAGGCACACGGAGTGACCATGACCTACGAGTAGGTAGGACAAAGGATACGTTTCATCCCGATAGTTCGATCCCGTAGGTTGAATTCCAAGCTTCCCGCGGGCGTAGTCGTGGATAAAGGGTGTAAAATACCCTCAACGATGCCGAGAAAAACTTGTTCTTCCGGTCATTGTGATCATTTTTTTGTTCTAGACCATACCTCGGAAACGGAGTTAGTTACGGAGATATCGAAGGTCAAAGTTTTAAATGTTATAACTTTTGTTCAAATACTTCCATGGTCCCTTTGCTATTTAATACATCCATTAGCACAATGTTTTAAGTGCGTTAAATTGAACCTACTACCGTTACCTAAAATGGTAATTTTTCACACCAAAAGAAAAGACGTAACCCAGCAATAATTTTTATTTTCTACGCAGTGCTGCTTATTTTAGTTGCCTGTACCGTCCCACTGCTGGGCAAAGGCCTTATTTTGAAGTACCTACAGAATGCTTGTTTGACGGCTTCATTAAGGGTTCGTTTATACCCTGTTCTAGATCAGATGTCTGTGGTGCCAACGTTAATGCTTATGTGACGTGTGTCGTCGTATTACACATCCGACACGCGGCCATGTTTCCTAGCGCAGTTACTGTTGCCAATACGTAACACTTCAATGTTTGTTATGAATGTGATATGTATGCAGCTGAAACTGAGTAAGTACAAGTACAAGAAGAATCAGAGTATTAGGAAACATGGTCTTGAAAAAGGAAAGTATTTCGGGAATTAAGGGAAAGTAACTTACAAAAGACTTCCTTAATATCTCTTATCTGATCCTCATCTTCCTGTCCTTGTCCCAGTCTACTTGGGGTTGGCGCATCAGCTTTTCTTCTTCCATTCTCCTCTGTCAACCGTCACGCTATATCATTTATATTCATCACTCTTTTTGCCACATTCGCGATTCGTCCCTCGTCATCACATGCCCATATAAAGACAGTATCTCAATCAATACATCTTATATCAATATCTCTAATCTGTTATGATGGACATATTTTAAAGATGTATAGGTTGTTCTTTGAGGAGCTCGTGGCTAAATAATAACAGCCGCTCGGATCGATCTTTAAGTAAAGCCGTGCTTGCCTAGGTCGGTGTGTAGATAGGTGACTATCCATTACATACCGAGTTTCCTCCTTGCTTCCTTTTTTTTTCTTATTTGGCAATTGATATCGAATTGATGTAGAATTAGTTCACGAGTGAATCATAGACAATAGCGAGTAAGGTATGCATTACACACAAGTAATCTAAACATTGTAGTTTCATCACGTTTCTGCATTTTATTTACGACTGCATTAAATCGAATTATAAAGCAATAAATAAACAACTAATTGTCCATGTAATACGTAAATACGTGCCATAGTTTAAACAATTATGCTAACTATTGTTTCAACGAACAATTGAATTGTCTGTGATCATGTTTATACAATTTATAAATAATTATTTTTCCGTACAATGTCATCATTGACTTGTTCGGGTGGCGTAATACTGTTATGTGTCATTATTAGCATTTTAATAAATATGTATAAAGCGTGCATCTGATGGGATATCCCCATCGCCACCTTTTCAAGCCTACGCTCAAAGAATAGCTGTGACATCAATTTGTGGAAACTCAGTGGTCCCAAAAACCGATGAAACAACTGTTTTTACTTATATATGTTACGGCCAAAAGCCGAAGTAAGGTTACACCTAGTTCTAGCCGGCTATACCTAGGTGCGGCCGGTAACTATCGTTTCTATTGCTAGGACACACCGACCAAATGGATTAGGTTAGGCTAGAACTGTGCCCAAACACGCGCGAGCCGAGCGAGCGCAGCGAGCGCTGCTCATATCTTGGTTAGGAATGGAAATAATAACACGACAGTTTGTTTTAGGAATACGATGGTTTTCGCGAATCTTTGGCAACCCTTAAAAAACATGGTTAAAGCACTTACCTATTGTTTATATAGCTCAGGATCTGTTGAGTGCTGGTGATGCTTGCCTGCAAAAAAAAACCTAATTAGTATTGCAGGTACAGTTAAATTAGCTGTCTAAACATAAGTACCTACAATTGTTATTATAGTGATTTGTCGTAGTATTAATACGACTTCTATTATCTAGCTACTCTTATTATCTACTGATTCGCGGTAATTAAATTATATTGTCTTTTAGAAATATTTGTATGCCGTTTCATGGCGAGTTTGTCTATCATAATCCTATTTGAGATTATTATTAATATGCATGGGATGACTAGTATAGAGAATTATGGAAGACGATGACATGCTGCGCCGAACCCAAAATATAAAGGGTGTAAAAAGACCCTTAACGAAAACGAAAACCACATATTCTACCCATCATTGGGATCATTTTTTTCTTCTAGGCAATACCTGGGAAACCACAGGTTCAAGAGATATTGAAGGTCAAAGTTCCAATTTTTTCCCAAGTTTTTTTTTAAAAACCACTTTTTAAGATTTTAACTTTACTTTTATTAACTCCATGACCCATTAACTATTCAAAGCATCCATCAGCACTAAGTTTTGAGTGCGTCACATTGAGTTTTACCGAGAACGTGATTTTTCACACCAAAAAAAAAAGTCATTTCCCAGCAATAATTTTTGCGTAGAGTTACTTAGTTTGATGTACTGAATGCTTGGTTGACGGCTTCGTGAAGGGTCTGTTTACACCCAGTATAGGGTGACTGGTAATTAGTGACCAATACTTAAACACGTAATTGTACTCATGATATGAGTATAAGGAGAAGAATATACTATATTGGAATAAGGGCAGGAGATGACGATTGCATGTTCCATTTTTTAAATGCAAATAAAAATATTCTTACTTTTATGCTGTGCACGAAATCTTTCATTAAAAGCTCTATTGTTAAAGTAATTCAGATTGAAACGTTATTTAATTGAAAAATAAGAAACATTTTCATAATAAACTCTTGTATAACATTAATCAAACGACCATTTGTAAACGATTACACATACTGAAACATTGTTGCAAATAATTTATGGTTGAATTAAACATAATTAATTTATAAGTGTGTTTACAATGATTTCTGGACCCAGAAGTAATTGTTTTGACGTTACCGGGTCATCATCATAAAGGCCGCACTCCACGGCTAAAGTACGTTAGCTTTTTTTTTTGACACGGCCTGTCGTCATAAGACGGACGGACGGCGAGCTAGCCCATTACTCACCGTCCACAAGCCCGCGCCTACGGTGGCCGGGAGTCGCCACGTGGCCCCCGACGCCCGGAGCGTCTCCCGCGGCGGCTGGGACGTGAGATCCTTTCCCTCTCACGTCCCGCCACCTCCTTCGCTAGCATGACTGCTTCGCAGAAGGAGGTCACGGCTTCCCATTCCCTATCGCCGCTATGTACGTTAGCTTCGTGTGGTATCGAAATGTAAGCTGGATCTTCCTTTATGACACACGGCCTCGCTACGCACAAACCATCATAAGCCTAGCCTTTTCCTCGAATAAAATGAGGTCAGCTACCAGTCTAACCAGATGCAGCTGAATATCACTACTTTACAAGAAAATCTTCCACCTGGACACGAGTTGCCATGGCTGACCCGGAAGTCTTTGAATAGACTCCGGACACAGTTTGGCCGAAGCAAGGAAAGTTCAGGTGGAGATTCATAGATGAATCTGCCCTGGAGTGTAAATGTGGTGTTGCTCCCCAAACGATGGGACACTTGATATCGTGTCCTGCCTGTCCTGTTGTTTGCACATCACAGGACCTGATGGACGCTACTGAAAGTGCCAAACACGTCGCCATATTTTGGCCTGACTCAATTTGAATTGTCATCGACACGGTAAGAAGACAACTTTACAAAGAGCGACTGCCGATTTGACCTTCACAACCCAACAACTGAGTAATACGATAACCTTTGGTAAGACTGGTCCTGAGACTTTCGGGCCACTGACTAACGACTGTCAAAAATCTTCAAATGACAGCCGGAACCAACGGCTTAACGTGCTTTCCGAGCCACAGATGAAACTCGGAACGTAATAGATGGTCACCCATAGGGAGCGACCTTGGCAAGCGGTGCTTTGCCTTGAAGCCAGGAGAGCCTCCCTCGCTTCGCACAAATGCTTGGCAGGCACCAGGCATATAAAAGAATAGCGCAACTGTCGTGGACATCCTACATGACAGTCGACTGTCGACTCACCTAATTGTTACACTTATCTTGTGCATGTTTAATCATCATGATACTACCACGTTTCCTTATCTTTGCAGTCAGCGATCATCTTAACTGCGAATTGCATAACTTGATGTTATCTGTGAAAACTTTGGCCTTATTAGGTCTCTAGTTAGTATCAAGTAGTAGGAAGAGGAACTCGACAAAAGATATAAACACACAGATATTAAATTCTGAACGACTGACATTTTAAGTTTTAAGTATATTGACTAATTTTCATTTATTTTGAAGGATTATTGTTATTTTTGCGAATTTAATTATTTGATTTCCATGTATATTTTATTTTAAATTTTAGATTTCACGAATTAGATTTTTTATGTATCTTCCTTTTTTTAAATTTTGCTGTGCCCCGAGGGGGTCTACATCGGCTCGTAGCTGTAAGCATTTTGTTAACACCATGTTTTTACCTTGTGGAACGCAAATAAACGAATATGAATAAGTATGAAATTAGATTTAACTTCCTAGCAACAAATTAATATTTTTGAGGCGTGAGAATAAATTACAAAAAAATGTTTTTTCGCGTTGTTTAACGTCTTGAACGCCATTGTCACATATACGTGACAAGCAAGCGCGTGCTCTATACGCCAAACGACACAAATATGTGACAAAATGGCAGGTGAAATTGTGGCTTGGCGTGGAAGGCACGCGCGTGCGTTCATGCTCTGGCGTTCAAAATGTTAATCAAATAGCAGCAGTACCTCATGGGTCTGATAAATATAAACATTACGATTTTACGAAGGATTGTAAACAACACACACGAGTTCCTACGTAAATATCGAAAATTAATACTCAATAAATTCTTACTAATTAACAAAAACAACACTAGACTACAATTAATATTTGTTTTATGCAAAAACTAATAAAACCTTGAAAAAAGTCCTGTTGTGAACCTTGATATATCTCGCTAATTGTATAAACAAATAACAATACACGTACTAGGTATATTTATTTTAACACATTACTTAGTTTAGAAGGAGCTCGTGGCTAAATAATAACAGCCGCTCGGGGTCGATCTTTAGGTTAAGCCGTGCTTGCCTACGTTGGTCTGTGGATGGGTGACCGCCCATTACATACCGAGTTTCCTCCGTGCCTCGGAAAGGGTCCCGGCTGTCATTTGTAGATCTTTGACAGTCTTTAGGTAGTCAGTGGCCCAAAAAGTCTGACAACCAGTCTTACCAAGGGGTATCTATTAGTACTAACTGGGTTGTGGGGGTTAGATAGGCAGTCGCTCCTTGTAGAATACTGTTATTCAGCTGCATCCGGTTAGACTGGAAGTCGACCCCAATATAGTTGGGAAAAGGCTAGGCAGATCATGATGATGACGATTATAGAAAATTGATGATTTCCTGTCGGCGTTTTAAGGAGCCGTAGGTGATAAAGCTTCAATCAATTTTCAAAAAATCCTTTCCACTCCTGTTACAATGAATAGGAGTCATATTTATGTAAAATTTCATGCTTCTAGATCCAGCTGTTTAGCCTGTTGGTAATCGGTCAGCGAATAAATAATAAAAAAATCTTTCTACACCAAAATAAATATACCGTTAGATAGACTCAACTCAAAAGTATAAAAGATAAAAGCAAACAACACAATCTGGAGCATCCTCTTTAAAATTATTCAACGCGCTTTCTCCACAATATGGCGGAAATCATCTGCTGAGCAAAACGTATAGGAAACGGAAAACTGCGCTAATGTCACCATAATGTTATTTTCTTGTATCTAGCTAGAGCGAACTCATCTGTAGGTACATACTTATCATCTAGGAGTTGTGTTTATATACTTAGATATCTGTATAGGGTGTAACAAGACCCTTAACGAAGCTGAAAGGCACTGGTCCTCCCCGTCATTGCGATATTTTTTTGTTCTAGACCATACCTGGGTACCTTCTAGTTACGGAGATATTGGGCGTCCAAGTACCAACTTTTTCACAAGTTTTTTTTAATAGATGTTTTTACACTAGACTGAGTGACAAAAGCTGAACTCTTCGAAAGACGATTCGAGACTTTGACGTAGATTTCTTTATAGTTCCTGCTATCATTGTATGTCATTGTCGTCACAGTATCACAATTAGTAAAGCGAAACAAACAATAGATTCTGATGCACCTTACATCCAACAGCCGTGCTTCGAATATTAATAGGCCGGACGTTTAACTTAATTAAAAGTTTTATTAATACGATCTTCAATGCAAGGAAGACGAGACGAGCCAATACGGAAATATAGGTGTCCTCTACGTTGAAATTTTTGTATTTTGTTTCATTAACTTTGATGAGGAATATTTTAAAAGGAAGACCCGGTTGAGACTTCAGCAGGCAGGGAAAAGATGGCACAATTAGGAAGGCGCCTATAAACCTTAGCAGCAGCCTAGCAGTGGGTGGAACAAGACTGCCAAATATGATGACGATGATTGCTAAAGGGAATTTATACTCATTCACTTTTATCACAATAATATAACAGCCGTATGGAACTCGCGCGCGCGCCTTTGACCTATCAGCTGTTAGTCGCGTGACGTATTTCTGTCTCATTACTATCGTACCATGCAACAACCCGCTTCCTAAGTTTTATTGTGATAAAAGTGAATGAGTATAAAAAAAAATGTTTCTTTGGGTAAGTTCTCTGTTATCAAGAGCACAATCTCGTGTTTAAGTATTGGTTACTAATTACCAGTCACCCTATATACCCGGATTTTGCCGACAGTCTAATCTCAGAAATTCTTCTCGTATTCCTTGGGGTCACCACCACGTCGTCACAGTAACAAAAAGGGTCAGGGTTCTCTGAATCGTTATCAAAGAATTGTTATTATTGTTAAACTCGTAAATATGGCAATAAAAGTCAAGTACAACGATTCAATTGATTATAAATTAAACATTAATATGTTTTTCTCAGTACTTGTAAACAGTTGAAATAGCTGTCTAGCAATTGTGTTTTGATGGGAGGCTGGTGTCTGCTGCTGCCCGAAATTGGGCTAAAATGTGCTCACTGCTGGAAATCAGTCTCCTGGCTATGAGATCCCAGTCGGCCGTATCCATCACGCGGTCCCAGAACTGGCTGGATGTCACAGACCAGAGACAGGAAGCACGTAAAACCGTTGGTCCTGAGCCTTATCTTTCGTCGGTCGTGACGGATTGCCGTCCCGAACAGTAAAAGGAACAGAAATGCTACCTGTGTCTGCTCAAACCCTTGATCACAATAAACCATAACACATAACATAACATCACGCCTGTAATCCCCAAAGGGCTAGGCAGAGGTGTAATAGTACACCGACATTTCGCCAGTTATGTTTAAGTCTCATGTATTTGGGACCCAGAGTTCCAGATTCCGTGGCTGTTTCTAAGAAATTCCTGATGGAAAAACTCAATAACACTTTGCCCAACCTCATTCAGGCTCAGCAGTTGCGCTTGCGACCAACGAGGTGGTCACACAATATCTCCAGCGTATATAATAAGTTTCCGTTGTGATTGGTAACCGAAACTAGGTCAGAATGATATTAGTATTAGGCCAGACTCGTACCAGCAAACTAAACTGCTTCACGTGTCCAAAGTCGACGATCTTACACACAATCTTGGCACATCATCTTCAATTACTCTTTTGCACAAGAATCAAAGCACACACATACATATCCGCACTTTAGTTGGCTCAAGGGCGGGTTACACCGTGGGACGTGAGCTGCATCGGTTAAACCAAGGTTAATTTCACTGGCGGTGGTCGTAGAATACCGTATGCTACATTTTTGAGGTAGCCAAATGGTTTAATGACACTTCCAAAGTCGTGATTTGCATGGTTAAGTTGGACTGTTCTGTTTATTCATAAGGGCTTGGACTAGGGATTTCGAGTTAGATTTGATGCCACAGGCCGTTTTGTTTCAGTTTATACAGGGTGTACACAGACCCTTCACGAAGCCGTCAACCAAGCATTCTGTACATCAAACAAAGTAACTTTACGCAAAAATTATTGCTGGGAATCGACTTTTTTTTTTGGGGTGAAAAATCACTTTTTACGGTAAAACTCACTGTTCCGCACTCAAAACATTGTGCTGGTGGTCTTACATTAGAAACATGTATTTTAAAAAAAACTTGTGAAAAAGTTGGAAATTTGACCCCCAATATCTCCGTAACTAGATGGTTCCCAGGTATGGTCTAGAACAAAAAAATGATTGCAATGACGGGGAGAACAAGTACCTTTCGGCTTCGTTAAGGGTCTTTTTACACCCTTTATTTGCTTATTTTAGATTATTAAGTTTCTAAGGTATTATTTATTTATCAGCGATTTGTGTCCCACTGCAGGGCAAGTGTCTCCCTTCCCTCCTTCCAGTTGCACCTATCTGCAACTGTTATTGGCCAATCTTGGAAAAAATCTTGTTAAGCCAAGTCAGAGGCCCATAGGCATCATAAAAACTCTGACACCAGGTTAGGCGCTAACCACACGATAAAGAAAGAAAGATTGGTTTAAATGGGTACCTAACTGATTCGTACAATGTGAGCCGTTTATACTGAAACACACTTCGTAAAGTTTGAATTAAAAAAAAGGATAATATTTTTGTGTTCACCAAAAATCTTAAGGTACATCTATGTATGCATTTCTAAAATATTGATCTTAAACCCGTTTAATTGTTTTACTATAATTAAACTACTCGGCCAACAAAATATGTTACATCAAACTAATTCCAAATTAACACCAAGATATATAACACTTTTTTATTGTAGTGCGCTGCAAATATTCTATTGTAACAATAACTATTTTATTCTTCCCCGAAAAATACTGATCGTGCACCAAATATTCCTGAATGTTACACAAAGTTTTTAGTATGCATCCTAGTACCGTATACCCATTTAAAACGGTTTTGTACAACTTTTATGTACTGGTTGTTGGTTGGACTGTACGTAACGGGGCATTGGGGAAACGTCCTCCCTCCCCCCCCCCTTGGGGCACCCCGACGTTAGGTTACGTTAGGTTACTTTAAACCCTGCAGGCAAAAATAGGAGCCCCGCGTAGCGGGGCTACGTCGACTTCTTCACAGTGCCCCGTTTCGTATCCACTGACCAAATTTTTTAAGTCCCAAAAATATTTTTATAGTTTTAAGCGTGGACGCCCCGCGTCCAAAACTAAAAAAATAAATGCTTGTTTTTAAAATTAGGTGTATTACTATTTTTACAAATTTGCAACAGTTGTTAAATAGATGCTCGTTATGACATATTTTAATTAACATATTTTGTAGCACATTCACTATATTTGGTGGAACACAGGCAAAATTAGGTAAATGAAATGGGAATAAATTGAAGTACTTTTAAATACCATCCTAAAAAAAACATTTCAGAAACTCTATCGTAGACCCTTTGAACGGATTACCGAATTGGCCCTTGCCCAATAAGCTTCTGACGTTATTCAGGTATCTCCACTAATTACGGTTATTTTTTCCCTCTTGCAACACTCAAGTTGTATTAAATGCTGATGATAATGATCAGATAGGCCATCTTTTGCAATAATCCTTTGTTATGTTAATTAAATTGTCTGAGCAATTAAGCAGGTTAACAATTAAAATAGTCTGCTGTTTTTTATAATTATCCTGATAACAATCTGGGAAATTATTTTATTTATTTATGTACCCAGTAACAGGGCATTACATTAAAATACTACTACTGTACTGTTCATTTTTGTTAGGTAGTGCGAAAATAATTTACAAGTCATGTTTATAAGAAAAACATGAGTGTATTTTATGATCTTCGTAAGGGCGAATATAAATAACCGTGCATCAAAACTAAAGAACGAAGAATAAACAACATTTTACTGCTCACACTAAACTAATTTCACAGAGATTTACTCAAAAAAACTGCTCATTTTCATGTGGTCTCTCCTTTAAAGCTAGATGTCTCTGGGAGCGTTCTACTTCATTTCCAAAGCTAGGTGACCACTTCTAATGCATCACGCTCATAAAGAGTCCTTGCGATATGACCCATTTGCCACGACCCATACGTTCAAGCGACGTCTTGACACGGGAGACTGTGGGAAAAACAAAAGAAAAGTTGATTGGAGCATGTCGACGCGACTTGAGGAGAAACAGTTCTGACGCGAACGAAACAAGTAAGACACGCGCTTGTCGATTGTCACTTGTTTGTCATAGCCCGAGGTTGTGAATGGGGCCTGAAATCATACCAATCGACCATTATCATCTGCCTAGCCTTTTCCCAACAACGTCGAGGTCGGCTTCCAGTCTAACTAGATGCAGCAGTATTTTACATGGAGGGACACCGAGAGCATTGCGTGCGGCCCCGACTTACGAGTAGACGTTCCAGTCATGAGTTCGAAACCAGACAGGCGCATTACTTTGTGTAATTTATTTCATCACCACTGCTCTCAAAAACGGTGAAGGAAAACATCGTGAGGAAACCAGCTTGTCTTAGAACCAAAAATTCGAAGATATGTGACATTTACCAACCCGCACTTGGCCCGCATGGTGGATTATAGCCCATTCCCTCTCATAAAGAGGAGGTCTGTGACCAGCAGTGGGAACATTATAGGCCAATTATGCTTATGCATGGAGCGACTGCCTATCTGACCTTCACAACCCAGGTAGTACTGGGTTATACGAATTAATCAATCCACCATAATCTACCAAAAACTGTTCAGATTTTCCAGTACACCTGATACCAAAAAACTAACTTTAGCTAACTCAGTCCGTATCCGTGACAGACATACTAACAAGACGACTTCCTTTACGAAACATACAGACAGATGTTCTGTGGAGATAATACCTGTTGAGAATAATTAATGGATGAATACCGTACTGCTGATTCATGGGGATCTAGAAATGCCTCATAGTAGCATTTTAAATGTCGTTATCATTGTCTGAATGAGGAGTTGGAAAAGTGACGGCGACGGTGTTCCATGCGCGCCTCAAAGAGATGTCAGCAACAGGCAGGGGCCCGCAAGGGCCGATGCCTGCCGGGGCTGCGGGATTGTTCGAAAGAGATACCGCGGCCCAGGAACACTAAGGGCAAAGAAGGAACATGAATGGGTTTTAGTCAGACACTCCCTTCCACTCCGCCCAAAGCGGGGGGGGCGTCATTTGATGATTTCCCACCCAAAAAAAAAAGCAGTTGGAAACGTACTGATATATTCTTCTGCTTAGCGTGTCGATGAAAATTCAAATTGAGTCACGCAAAATTTTGCGACGACTTTGTCACTTTAGGTAGCGCCCATCAGCTCCTATGATGTGCAAGCAACAGGACAGGCAGGACACGATATCAAGTGTCCCATCGTTTGTGGGGCAACACAGCATTTACACTCTACAGCAGAGTTATCTATGAATCTCCACCTGAACAGGTTTTTCTTGCTGCGGTCAATTGTGTATTCTGAGAATTATGGAAACTCTAGTTTTAAACCTGGTTTAAAGAGTATTTTGACGAATGAAACAGGGAAAAGAGTATCTGTTATAAAACTATCCAGTATCAGGGTCTTCGAATACCGGGTATCAAGAAAATGAGTAGGTGTCATATTGTTCTGCTTCATAGATTGCGCTTTGGTCACTACCCATCCCGGAAGTTTGGCCCTATGATGAAAACAGTAAATTTTCCCAATAGGGTATTTGCCTAAAAAAATCTATTAATAAAATCTGTTAGATTATTAAAAAATATTGGACACGTATTTTTTCTTTTGTCATGTAAACGAAAAATGACCACGATACAGCGCGTTGAAATCTCGTTTGACGTCACAATTTCTGTTACTTTTTACTGTCTAGTGACGTCACAAGCCCCCTCTCTTGAAGTTTGATGCACTGTATCGTCGTAATTTTTTGATTATGTGACAAAAGAAAAAATACGTGTACAACATTTTTTGGTGATCTAACTGACGGACTAAATATTTTTTTTTCAATGTTGTTAAAATAGCCTATTGTTAAAATGTGGACCGGTTGAAGATGTTCATCATCTACTTGTAGAGTGAGCTAAGATCTAGAAGGAAAGAGAAACACTGTTGAGTATGGTAAAAATAAATGAATACATTATCGGTCCATATGTTCAAGTTTAGCGCAACCTTCATCAAGGACAGCGAATTCTAGTCGCTGATTTGTTTAGAGATTATTAATTAATTTCAATTGTATGTGTAGTTAAGTTTTTAGAATAGGTTTAGTCATGATGAGTTAGACTTGCCTTTGAGGATAAAAAACTCCGACAAAAATTAACAATCTAAAAAAAAAATATAAACAAATAAATGAAATTAAAATAAGAATAAATTAATGAAGCCATTGTTACAAACATTTTCTTAGAGCTATGATATAATCGTAACAAGTTAAATTTTAACATAGTAATTAATAAACAGAGGTCCCCAAACTATGCTATTATATTATGTTATTCTATTATTAATGACTGAAGAAGTTATAACAATATTATTAACATTAATTAATTGAAGTAACTAACTTAACAACAAACTAAAAAATGAAATTGAAGTACAAATCTGTTTGCAATTTTAAAATAACAGCTTTTTACTGAATGCATATTATTACGAAAGTATATACGGTACTTATAACAAAAATAAACATTTTTTTCAATTTTTGTCTATCTGTTTGTTCCGGCTAATCTCCGAAAGGGCTGGACTGATTTTGTCGGGACTTTTGACGGGAGATAGCTGATGTTATAAGGAGTAACTGAGTCGACTTTAATTTTAGAAAAAGATTAGGGTTCCGTGCAAAAAAATTAAAAACTAAATCCGATTCAAATAAAGAAGTAATATTTTTATAATAATTTCTCGCGCGCAACAGCCTGTAAAAAATAAAAACCGTACAGACACACTACACCCTTCTGACATAATCCTATCATGGCCGAACATAGCTTGCCTTTAACACACCCACACAACGAGTGGGTGGTCTATTCTGTTCCGGCACTCACTGGTGGTCACTTCACCTTGATTTTAAGTAGCAGATGGCTACATAACGGTTTCTCCCTCTCCGCCATCTGATATGTTGTAAGCGGCTACTAAATTATTGCGACAGCAATAAATGAAACGTGCTCTTGTCTTCAAGAGGAGCTCGTGGCTAAATTATAACAGCCGCTCGGGTCGATCTTCAGTTTAAGCCGCGGTTGAATAGGTTGGTCCGTGGATGGGTGGACTACCCATTACATACCGTAGTGGTATTGTGGTATTATTGTGGTGTGTGTCGTAGATCTATATGTAGGTATGGCGGTCATTTGTACATCTTTGACAGTCGTTAGTTCGTTACAGGTAGTCAGTGGCCCGAAAGTCTGACAACCAGTATTACCAAGGGATATCGTATTAAGCAGTACTAACTGGGTTGTGCAGGTTAGATAGGCAGTCGCTCCATGTCAAATACTGGTATTCAGCTGCATCCGGTTAGACTGGAAGCCGACCCTAACATAGTTGGGAAAAGGCTAGGCTGATGATGCTCTTGTTTTCTATAAGAACAAGACGATCTGCTGATAATTTGCCTAGCCTTTTTCCAACTTTGTTGTGATCGGTCTCCAATCTAACCGGATGCAGCAGAATCATCATCTTTCTCCTGCCCTTAACCTAATTTATTTGGGTTCGGCGCAGCATGTCTTCTTCCATACTTTTATCTTACTCGTCATCTCAGCAGTCACCTGCTCCTCCGGATGCAGCAGAATACTATCTACCATCACCAGGTATTCTATATAGAGCGACTATCTAACTGACCTGCTCAACCACTGCATATACGGGGTGTAAACAGACCCTTCACCAAGCCGTCAACCACGCATTCTGTACATCAAACTAAGTAACTTTACGCAAAAATTATCGCTGGGAAACGACTTTTTTTTTAGGGTGAAAAATCACGTTTTACGGTAAAACTCAATGTAACGTACTCAAAACATTGTGCTGATGGATGGATTGAATAGTACGAGGGTCGTGAAGGTGTTTAAAGTAAAAATCTTACATTAAAAACATGTATTTAAAAAAAAAACTTGTGAAAAAGTTGGAACTTTGACCCCCAATAACTCCGTAACTAGAAGGTTCCCAGGTATGGTCTAGAACAAAAAAATGATCGCAATAACGAGGAGAACAAGTACCTTTCGGCTTCGTTAAAGGTCTTTTTACACCCTTTATAAGATACTCCTTGGAAAGACTGATTGTGTGTAAACGTACGATCATGGTTTGGACGGTGCCAGATTACGGATCTCATGAGATTGCGAATCTCAGATTAAATAACAGTTCTTAGAAAAAATATTTCCCGTACAAATACTCAATATCGCATGTCCAGGCAATATAAACAAGGTAATATCGGCCATATTTGCAATGGAAAAACAATGGACAATGCTCTTAACGGGAACAACAAATGATTAGCAAAGAAGTGCGAACGTCTTTTGTTTATTTACTGCTTACGTGGTTTATATAAAGGAAAATGAGGCATTGTTTTAGATTTATCACCTGATTGGATATTCTACTGAATGTTGTCACGTAATATTTTATAATTGACGTGGAATCTTTAAACACGAGTCATTCAGAAATCTTCGGGATGACAGGACAAAAAAGCCACGGGCGCTTTGTCAATAATATACTTGTCGGATCTGGTCGTTAGTATGGACAAAAAATGAATCGCAAGTACGCCGGTGGTGGTATCATGCGACCTACTTACAAGTCTACCCTCACCACAGCGTGCTCCTACAAAGCCCTGATGTTCAGCTCGAGGCGAGGCGACATTCAATGCCTGGTCGCGGCGGAGTTGAGAAGTCTTGGAACTGTACCCGATTGTGCCCCGTGTTATTGTGTTAAGTTGTAATCTCCAGTAATTTATTAGTTTTGCCAGAAACAGTGCATCGCACCCAGTGTGTTTTCATAGCACCCATCGTCTGCCCACATGATGTACAAGTTTTTCGGAATAAATCCTGACATATCCGACATACTAATATTAGTGACCCGCTCGTTCTTTTCAAGGCGCCACTTTTCGGGTCCAAAACTATGCTATCTTTCAAACTTAATTGAAATCGGTGGAAACATGTGATTGAAAAAAATTAAGATTTATAGAGGTAAAGTTTGAAACGTCTCATCCAATCTCAAAAAATATTTCTGTGATGAAAAGCTATTGCCTAGTGCCATAGAATGTGTTTTTCACTGGGGCGAAATCGCCGGTAGAAGCTACTTCATTACATGGAGTCTGGAGTAAGTTTTAGGTAACACTCCCATGATGGTTATGAGTGGCCATCTTCGATCAATTATAGATCAATGGTGGCCATAGATGATGCCTTACACATACTGAGCGCTTTTTTTTTCGGATGGGAAATCATCAAATGACCCCTTCCGCTCTGGGCGGAGTTGAAGGGAGTGTCAGACTCGTACTGACTAAAACCGATCCATGTTCCTACTTTGCCCCTTGTGTTCCAGGGCCGCGGTATCTCTTTCGAACAGTCCCGCAGCCCCGTGTTACACATAGCGCTTGCCATTAAAATTGCTTTTGTGCAAACGTACCGGATACAGGCTGAAGCAAATAACGGTGAACTTTGTCGTTGCCGGTTTGTCAAAAAGAAGGTCAGTCAAGGCTGATAAAACAATGGTGTAGGGTGGGTGAGTAGTACTGAGTTTTAAGAGCATTTGCTGTGTGTTTGAGAACATACTTTTCACCGTCCATACTGAATCATACTAATGTTTTAAATATGAAAGTAACAGTGTGTGTCTGTTACCTTCTAGTGCCTAAATGGCGGAACGGATTACGATGTTTGGCAGACAGGTAGACTAAGACAAAGGATATTTTTTATCCCGGTAGCGTGTTCGCTTGTGAAGATTTTTTAGAGATATATAGAACCTCGGTCAAAAAGCTACTAACATAACATAATTATCAAGGCATCACAACTGTAATTGCCGAAGTTTTAGGCAAAGGTGACCCCTAAAAGTACACCCACATTTGACCAGTTATGTTAAGTCCTATGTCTTAGGGGGCGAGCCTATTGCCATCAAGAAGGCACAGATCCAGACGTCGTGGCTGCTAATGAGAAATTCCTGATAGAGATACTCAATAACACTTTGCCTGACCTAGGAACTAAAACCCAGCACCTCTTGCTCAACAGTCGCGCTAGAACAACGGGGTGCATCAAATATGTCAACGATTTCTTTCTTTTTTAAATTCTGCAAATAACAAACATAATGTTTCAAGAAACCCAATTCTGGGTTAAGCTCGCCTTTGTACGTAAGGTATATTATTGCAATTTGTATGTATATTTTTTTTTGTTTTTTTTTTTTGTGTGCAATAAAGAATAAGTAGAATAAGTAAGTAGAAATTAGATTCACATTTCAAGCTCATTACTGAAGATATTTCAACTTGACCTTAATGCCATGCGAAGCCTAAATCCGTATGAGAAAGTTTTCACGAAAAATATCATAGAAAGTATTGTACGACGTTTTCGGTAAATTATAGCGATTTCGGTAATTTAGAACGGTTTATGTTTTAGCTTTCACCCCTTATGTAGTTATTTTTTTTAGGATTTTTGTCATTCTTTCTTAAATATTATATTGCAAAATTGTCGTGGGGAAAGTTTTGAGTATGAATGTGGATGGGTATATGAGTAGAGGAAGACCAAATAAACGATGGATGGACTGTGTGAAGGATATAGAATATGGCAAATATAATATATAGAATATGGCAAGAATGGAGGAGTCTGATGAGATGACGAGTAATAGAGAAGTATGGAAGAAGAAGACATGCTGCGCCGATCCCGAATAAATTGGGATAAGGGCAAGAGAATGATGATGATGATGATTATCTACATGTAAATATTTCAACATATTCCGTTGTCCAACGGTTCTGTATCCAGTTCACGATATCTACAAAAAAAAACTTTTTTTTCGAAAAGGATTCACACAATGTGATGCAGAGGAATGAGGAAAATGTCGTGAGGAAAGTTTTGAGCATCATGCTGAGTGGTAACCTGCTTGTCGCAGTAACGACGTGCAACATGTTTAATGTATTTTTTTTTGTCCCGTCCTATTGAAATTAAATTTTTTGTTATGAGTTGTATGTTTATTGTATTTTTTTTGTCATTTTGTATGATGCACGTCATGTCCCTGCGACAAATAAATATTTTTTCTTTCTTTCTTTCTTTATGAATGTGGATGGGAATAAGAGAAGAGGACTACCAAAGATACAAAGGATGGACTGTATGAAGAATGATACGGCAAGAAAGGAGGTGTCTGATGAGATGAGTTATAGAGAAGTATGGAAGAAGAAGACATATTGCGCCGACCACAAATGAATTGTGATAAGGGCAAGAGAATGACGATGATCGTGAAGGCTTCAAACGCAAAGAATTATTATAACTACACAGTGCCCTGCATTATTCTATTGACCAACAAAATCTTCGATCAGCACAGATCTTTCGCCACGCATAATGTAGTTATCAAAGGCAAGCCGTAATAGATCTAGTGAGACAAGATTACATGATAATTGGGTTTTGACACGCAATGTTATACAGAAGGCTGAGTGAATGATACTAATGGAACAAGTTATTCACAAACAAAAAGTTATTCAATTTGACGGCGCGGTTGGCGCAGTGGCTGAGCGATTGACGGCGGCGCTGCGTTTCGCTGGTTCGATTCCCGCACGGAACAAATATTTGTTTGACCTATAGGTAGTTGTTCCGGGTCTGGCCGTTTGTGTATGTGAGTTTAAATGTTTGTAAACGCACCCACGATACAGGAGAAATTCTTAGTGTGGGGAAATGTTTAAAAAAAAAAAAAGTGGTCAGTATGTATTAGAGACTAGCACTTCGCCCACGACTTCGTCTGCAAAAATTGTGATAGCTCGGCTAATTAGCATGATATAAATATAATTTATAGACTATTTTACTTCCTGATAATTTAACTTTCTATTGGTGAAAAAGTTGTTAAAATCGGTCAAGTAGTTTCGGAGTTTATTCGGTACAAATAAATAAACAAAAAAAGATTTCCCTTTTATAATATTATAGGTATAAGTTTATAAGTATAGGTATGAGGTTAAGTAATTATGTACTGACACACACACTAGTAATAGAAACGTCGTTGGGGTAGTGGTCGCAAGCATGACTGCTCAGCTTAGGTTCGATACCCAGCTCGGTCATAGTGTTATTGGATTTTTCCTTCGGGAATTTTCGGTAGCAGCTAAGGATCTGGATTGGTGCCCGGTTGATGGCAAAAGGCTCGCCCCCTATTGCATGGGATTTACTCATAACTGGCGAAATGTGAGTGTACTGTTAGGACCACCTCCGCCTATCAGTACGGGGATTACAGGCGCTATGTTATGATGTTATCAAAACTAAACCAACATTTATAATTTCAACGCCATAAGGTAAGAGGTGGTTCTAAATGAGCATGCAAGATTTTGACCAACACAAACTAATACTGGAAGTTAAATACAAGGTTTTAGTAATTAAAAAAAATGTATAATGTCACCAGTCTCATTATGTAATAGTTTCTACTACAATCTTGCTTTGAAAATTAAATTAAAACACGTAATGACAAAAAACTTGAACATAAAGAGCTAGAATTTTATATTTTATTTAAGCAATGCAAAACATGTTTTCTGCAATTAAAACATTATCTTAGTACTTATAGGTAACCACGAGAAGTAGACTATTATACTATTATATTTAACAAGTCTCTTATTACTTAGCTGTTATCGACCTATTTTATTAGTGAATCTAATGCGAAAATAAAAACGAAAATCAAACGAAGCATTAATGTCAAATAGACCAGTTATAGTATTACCACTTTAACTGAGCAGTTCACGGTGGCGTTACTTGTACATTTATTTTAGTTCTGAGTTTGCCCGTCTACACAGTTATGTTGGTTGAAGTATACTGCCACTTTGAAAAAAGCAAAAAGGTTAAAGCTATAGTCACAAGGCATAAAAACGAGTGAACGAACTGTAGTTGCTCATTCCAAAGAGTAAATCTCTATGGATAGGAAAAACTCAAAATGCCAAACACAGACTGCTTCTCACAATATTCTTAATCAATTTGTTTTCAATGAAAAATGGCAGAATCGCTAATTTATTAAGACCGTGAAGTATCTTAAGTACGTCTTATCTGAGCAATTAATGACTGCATGACCGCCAAAAAGATTAGATTCTAATATTTAACAACTTTTAATACTTTTGACCGTAACCTTTAAGTTGGGCCTTTAAAATATGGATATCCGATAGGATGAAGGATAAATCGTGAGGACATCGGCATGTCCTAGGAACTAAACTTCTAACAGTTGAGACATCTATCAACACGCAATGGACCCACGTATCATGCCAGCGAAGGAGGTGGCGGGATGTGAGAGGGAAAGGATCTCACGTCCCAGTCGCCGCGGGAGACGCAACCAGGAAAGGGTTCGCAAGGGCCGATGTCTGCCGGGGCTGCGGGACTGTTCGAAAGAGATACCGAGGCCCTGGAATACAAAGGGCAAAGAAGGAACATGGATGGGTTTTAGTCAGTAAAAGTCTGACACACCCTCCCACTCCGCCCAGAGCAGGAGGGTCAGTTGATGATTTCCCATCCGAAAAATAAAAATAACTAGCGTCCCGCCCCGGCTTCGCACGGCTGCAATATAGATATAAATCTTCCTCTTGAATCACTCTATATATTTAAAAAAACCGCATCAAAATCCGTTGCGTAGTTTTAAAGATCTAAGCATACATAGGGACAGACAGCGGGAAGCGACTTTGCTTTATACTATGTAGTGAAGTCAAGAAATGGACCCACTTAGAAGATTACAGCCCGCTCCCTCTGGAAGACACAAACCTCCTCTATGCGTGGACCCATCTAGTTACGGAGATATCGGAGGTCAAAATATGAACATTTTCACGAGTTTTTTAAATAAATAAAAGATATAAAGACTTTATTGTAACTTGCAAATGGGCATGGGTAGATAACAATAGCGAAGGGTGAATTTTTATAAGAAGTAAGCCGGAGTACATATCTTTAATGTGATTATATTATTTGTCTATAGAATACTGACTGCCATTTTTCAAAGGGAATCCGGTAGGAATCGAGTTGTATGGAACCTTCGCCACTGATAGATAATAATGTCTCTGTTTTAATAATAATGTAATCTAAAGCAAATCAAGTATCTTGATTTGGCTCACGAGATTGTCGACTTGTGGGATGTGGACTCAGCGATCATTGTGCCGATAGTTGTATCAGCCCATGGCTTAATTGCCAAGAGCTTCGACCAACATCTGAGGAGGCTCTCGTTAGGCAGCTGGATCAAGGGCTTGATTCAGAAAGCGGTACTCCTGGACACGGCTCGTATTGTTAGGAGGTTCCTCTCTCTGGAGCCCTGACCGGTAGCTTTGACCCTGTTCCCGATACCGGTGGGCTACAATTTTTTATATTTTTAAATGTTTTTTTTAGGAATATTTAAAAATGTAATTGTATTTGTATAGGAATAAATAAAGGAAATAATAAATGTAATCTATATTTATAAGTGTTGCTAGTGCTACTTTTTTATTATAATTATCTGTCCAAGTGCATCAGAGTCCAAATGCATTTGGATAGATAATTATAATAAAAAACTGAATGAAAATGTCCTGTTCCGGGTTCCTAAGATTGAAAATCATTGTCCACCTTTTAGACTCCGCCGCAGTTGGGTTAAAATAATCGTGTTACCTACTTGCGCTTTGCTAGCCAAATAATGAGATCTTATTTGTATGGCTACAATATAAAGATAAGGTTTTTATCAATTAAAACTATGAAATCATTGCGTTCGTAGTTGTAAACAATTATAATGTACTTATCAATTACTGATAATTTATTAAGTGTAATAATCGCTGTTGCGGGACTGTTCGAAAGAGATACCGCAGCCCTGGAACACAAAGGGCAAAGAAAGAACATGTATGGGTTTTAGTGAGTACGAGTCTGACACTCCCTTCCACTCCGCCCAGAGCGGGGTCATTTGATTATTTCCCATCCGAAAAAAAAGGGTAATAATTGCTTATGTCTTTATGTGGTAAAGACAGTCGTTTCTTCCGCAAAAAACGTACTAGAGTCTCACTAATCCGGTACTATGACAAACATTGTTTTTACCTTGTTAATATTAATGTCATTACCCATTTATATGATCCCATCTATAATGAATAATGATGATTGAATAAGACATACATAATTTATATAATATTAATTTTGATGAATGTTATCACGGTTCATGCACCATCTCTTCCTACCAATTTGTACGCCACGATATGCGGCTGAACAAATCTTATTGTTATCTTGCATGCAATGTATCATGTACACCATGTTTAAACAAATAAATTTTACTTTTACTTTACTTTAACACCTCCTTACTGATCATCATCATCATCATCCACATCTTTTTCTCCCTCGGGAGCATGTTCGGATCCATCACCGAACAATAATAAACATGTCAGCGTAATTGCGTCACCGCGCTCTATGCCTTGAATATTTTATGTATTACCTAAGTAAAGCAGTCAGTACGTCTCCGACGTATATCGGGCGCGACACAATCTCATCTCATTTACTTTGTTAGTTTTAATCGTTATCCCATTTGTATTGCTGAAATGTAGCTATCTTTATAATCTTTAATCTCACCTCAACACCGAAAATCGGAGCTGCCGGATTATTGGAATGTTCGGATTAATGGCTTGTATAGAAAAAATCATCTAAACTTTATATATTTATATATATGTATATATATATATATAAACTTTATATATTTTTTATTATATCTATATATAATTATTATATATCATCAATATTATAAAGCTGAAGAGTGTGTTTGGTTGAACGCGCTAATCTCAGGAACCACTAGTTCAAATTGAAAAATTATTTTATTTTTGGATAGCTCATTTATCGAGGAAGGCTATAGGCTATATAACATCACGCTACGACTAATAGGAGCGGAGCATCAATGAAAAATGTTGCAAAAACGGGGAAAATTGTATTTTTATAATCATTTCACGCGAACGAAGGTCGCGAGCCACAGCTAGTAATAAATAAATTAAAACATAATTCTTACCGGGAGTAATATGTATATGTATTTATATTCATATGCTGACGCCAGCATATCAAGCTACCCGGAACTGCCAAATTTTCCCAATCAACCTTGAACCTAATGCTTTAGCGATTAAGATCTCACAATAAATTAGTTTTAAAATAATCCTTAATTGAGGTATGTGGTTTTGCAGCTTCTAGTCCCTGACATAGGATACCGGATTATTCGACTATTGAAATGCCGGATTAGTGAGGAGAGGAGCTGGTGCCTAAATAATAACAGCCGCTCGGGTCGATCTTTAGGTTAAGCCGTGCTTGCCAAGGTTGGTCTGTGAATGGGTGACCACCTTTTGCATACCGAGTTTATTCCGTGCCTCGGAAAGCACGTTAAGCCGTTGGTCCCGGCTGTCATTTGTAGATCTTTGACAATCGTTAGGTAGTCAGTGGCTTAAAAAAGTCTGACAGCCAGTCTTACCAAGGGGTATCGTATTACCCAGTACTAACTGGGTTGTGGCGGTCTGATAGGCAGTCGCTCCATGTAAAATACTGGTATTCAGCTGCATCTGGTTAAAACTGGAAGCCGACCCCAATATAGTTGGGAAAAGGCTAGGCAGATGATGAAGTGCTGGATTTCACGGCCTATGTCACAGTCAAAACTGTTAATCAGTCAAAACTACTTTTGACCGGTACAAACTATTTTAACAATAACTAACATTTACTTGGTTTTTTTTGTGACACTTTGCAAAACATTATGTTGTAGTAATTCTAGGACTAGGTAATTACAACGTTCTGAAACAACATATACTAAATGGAGAAAACGCATTTTAACATAATAACGATTTTGACTGACACCAATCAAAAGTGGTTTTGAGCGATTAACAGTTTTGACTGTAACATCTACATTGATGGAATTAAGTAAGGCAAAGGGCAGATGTTTTTAAAATTGCCGATTCTTAGACAAACTTAAATAACTGAATTTTGATTTAGAGTTCTCAAGAAAAATGCGAAAAATAAAAAAGAACGTGTCCACGTTCTCAACCTCAATTTTTTTTATTATAAAAGCGGGTCTTAGCAAACTTAACACGGACGTGTTACCTACTTTTACGAGCAGTTATGTGAATTTCTCGTTTTTTGTTAATATCAAAGAACATTTGCCAATTATGAACAAATAAAGGCCAAATATCTACTCATAGGAAACTTTATCAGCGCGTAGTGCGACTTTTTTTGGTTACTATACACACGATGACCAATCTAGAGCTATTCAAAACCAGTTTAGGCGGATCTCTGATTGTACGGGAAATCTATACAAAGCGAGGCCATGTTTTACTGGAAATGTATAGCGTGTGTACAATTACGAGCATTATTTTGTAAACACTAAGCTAAATTCAATACCGAGCGATTTTCTCGTGCAATAACGATTGCAACTTCGAGATTGGCCTGTTTCACAATATTTGTTCCAAAATACTATGTTCGTTATAAAGGAACTAACAGAGACGTGAATTTACTTTCTGTGTTCTAAATAATGCATTAATTCGATTGAAACTAAATTAAAATCTCAGACACTTCAGAGATTTGTAAAAAAATCCAAAACACTTTCGGTATTTGAGGTTATAATTAGGCCAATAGAAAGGTCATAATTGCGAGTGACAAAACGACGAGACACTCATTCTGTCACTACTATCAAATGTCAAAGTGTCATCTGTCAATTCATTGACTGTCAGTGTCGATTTTGCTCGTTTCACATAGCGCTTTTAATCGCTTAATTCTGTTAGTAACTAAAAACCTTATACAATTCAAAAAAATAATGGCACCCGCACCGGGGAATAAGACAGAAAGAAGTGAAATTGTTTTTAAAATGTTTTCGAAATTATGAAGTGTCCGTTTTATTGTATTAATTGTAATGTAAATTATAAAAAGAAATAGTAATTATTGTTAAGATTTCATACGTACATATATGTTACGGGCAACGTGATTAACTGAGTATTATTAATAAGGACCGGCCATTATTAATAATGCCCGACGGCCCGTGGTCCATGTAATAAGTCAGTGTTTGAGGTAGCTTGAATTTATCACTTGGACCGGGCAGTATGAATAATTCCCTACTTGTAGCCGGGCAATGTGATAAATTGGTTAGGTTAGGTTGGGTTATGTTAGGTTACATTTAATAAACAAAAACACTATTTTATTACTTTGCCCAAGACAGGGTGGGCATTATTCATAATGGCCGGGAAAAGTGATTAATCATGATGTTTCAATCACATTGCCCAATTGAGTCGGGTATTATGCACGGTTGCCAACTTAGGGGTTTTCCCCCCAGATTTAGGGGGTAAAAAAGTGAAATGGGATTTTTTTAGGGGTCTGAAATTTTTAGGGGTATTTTTAGGGATTTTTTCACTCTTTAATATTTTTAAATTGAAAATATTAATAGTTTTTTCTTGACCTAGCGACTTATAACGACGTCTAGTACGTAATTCTACAACCACTCTGTGGTGACTGGCGGCAATACTAGCGCCACTGGCGGTCATTTTATTGTCTGTGCATTGGCGGTTATCGTTGTTTTCATGTTTATATTTTTTAAATTTGAACGTATGTTTGAAATTAGCTTATGTCAGATAGGATGCCGCCAAAAAAGTAGGTTAAGAATATTCTTACGACGATTGGTATTTCGATTTTGGTTTGTACTGTGTAATTTATAAATTTTTTAGGGGGATAACTCTATAATTAAGGCGATTTTAGGGGTTTTTGACACAAACTTTAGGGGTAAATATTTTTGAGAGTTGGTAACACTGGTATTATGATTAGAGACCAGCCATTATTATTAGTCGGCGTCCTTTAACATTACAATCAATAAAATAGAAGAACATCGATTTTCATAGGAGCTACTCGTAGGATAAGCTTTATTAGCCTTTGGTGTTCTCACTGTTGGGACTCAGGCCTCCTCTCTATGAGAGGGAGTGGGCTGTAACCCACGAAGCGGGACCAGCGTAGGGTAGCAGATATCACATGTCTTCAAATTTTTGGTTCTAGGATATGCCGGTTTCCTCACGATGTTTTCCTTCACCGTTTTGAGAGCAGTGGTGATGAAATTAATCGCACAAAGTAATGCACCTGTCTGGGTGCAAACCCAAGTCCTTAGGACGTAAGTCAGGGCAACTACCACTGGACTACCACTGCTTTTTTCATATTGAACAGTTGCTAACTGTATACATTTAAGTGCTCGTGACTGTTCATTTATAAAACTTCTTAGAACATGTATTCTAGTTCAGATGATAATTTCATTACTTGGACAATTGTGGACCAATTTAGATATAGTTATTTGCGAAAGTAAGGAATTTTCTACGGAGCTATGAAAACCGGAAACTCCGGGAGAATAGGGTAGGCAGCTAGGACATGTGATGGGCCGGATGGTTAATTAAAAATTACATATTTCCTATCCCACGTGTTTATGAGAAATGCAAAAAACGGTATTTTTTTTTAGTTTTTGATAAGTCTCTACCGTTAAAATAGATATTGCGATTTCAAAGGATAAATCAGTAAGACAACTCTGACATACACTTTTCGTTACAGTATTTGTAAAAGTTAGTCGGAATAACTGAATCATATTGAAACGCATGTTTCCAATATTTTTCTTGAGAATTCACACTCTCGCACTGAATTCTCTCATTTTTGTATGACAATACAGCCTTCGATATTTTAAAATATGTGTCAAAGAAAGCTACGTATTTTCAAATGACTCATTATATGATTCTTGCAATACTCAGAAACGTTAACGAAATATATCTTAAAAGTAGGCAACGACAAACAACCGTTCAGCCTGAAATTATGAAAAATAATCATACCAAAAGATTTGTAATTGCATTGCATTTTGCAGCGATTTGCATTTCCAAAGCTTATTAAATCCATTATTTATGGAAATAACGAATCAAATTACTGGAAAATTGGGTTTCATAACCATGGCATCAGAAGTGGGCAATGATTAATGTTTCAATTATCACAAACTAAACTTGTTTAATTTTCACTTAATCGTATTTTTTTTAACTCAAAAAAATAATCCGAGACATAATATTAGTGTTACATTCAGATTGTAGTCGTATGCTTAAATGCTAAAGTATCAATGCATACAATAAAATAATATTACATAAAAAATGAGAACGTTCAAACACAACTCACCGAAAAAGTAACAAACGTTTCACCTCCTTTTACTTTCGTACAACACACTCACACAAAAATTAATTTAAATACCACGTCAAATCAAATTATAATAAAAAAACACTTTTATTTAATTCAAAATATAAAAAAGATGGCGATATGAAAAATATTAACGAAAACGGCGCGCGATTTGACAGCGATTCGGAAAAGGAACACGTTTATTTTTTAAAACGTCGCGCGGTTACCGAGTCCGAGAACGCACTGGCGGCCAGTTGGCAGATCGCTCTCTCCGAAGTCGATGTAGTATCATAAACTGTGAGAGGGGACATCTTCACAATCATGTTTTTTTTTTTCATAAGATGCTCGATTATTTCTCTTGTTTATGTAGTTAGTGTTGTTATGACATATGGCCCTATTGTTCTGCCCTTGTAAATGAAAACACTTTAGTTATTGTGTTTATGCTTGTTTTGTTTATTGTAATAACGCCGAGCGCTATCTGGGAAAATTATTCGATTTGTCTGTATCTACAACCGATTAGGAGATATGATAGATAAAAACACAGTATTTTACTAAAAATCAAGGCATTTTTAATAATAAAAAACACAGAATTTTTAGGTTTGAACACAGTAAATTACTATTTAGTGTGCTGTAATGTGTTCATGTATTTTTATAAATATGTTTTGCTTGGCTATAACACGGTTTTTCAAATAGGTTTTATGTAAAATTTCGGTAAAAAAAAAAATAGTTATAACATATGCATTTATATGGCATGAGACTGTATCTGGGCGCAAAGAAGACATCACCAGCATTTTTTACCACTTTCTTAAGTATTAAAGAGACGTTGAAACATAACGATTTAGACTGATAACTGCGCTTCACAAAATAAATGTTGGTCACTGTTTAGTTTTTTAGCATATACGTATAATTAATAGCAAAGATATAGTTGCTAAAGCTATAACAAAATTAAGTAATTTGAGCCTGGACACAGCTTCATTTCATCCGATACCTGCATCATCAAGTGGAGCAAGCAATGAAATGTAACACAAAAATTTACGACTTTGATCATTTTCACAATACTGTGCAGTCTGCTCGATCTGGAAAAGTTGACGTAAAAGTAAAGGCCGTTGGTGATTTTTATGATTATGAGGACTGATCATCTGCACACCGTCTAAAAAATAAAGCTTCCAGAATTTACTTGCGTGAAATCGTAGAGGTTCAAGTTAGGCGATGGTTTTTAAAATATATAAATAAATCATTCAGAGAAAATGATTATATTGCACTTCAGTTTTTGAAAACGAAACACGAAAAAAAGGAATGCTTCAGCCTGTTCCAAAAACTACAGCGCGAGGTATTAGTGAGCAAAGAAAATCCGATATAATTATGAAACTGGGACCTTTCATGCCTTCAAATCGACTCTTAAACAAGGGTTTGACGCAGAATGTGCACTTCGCAAAATGTGCACTTGATGCAAAATGTGCACTTCGCAAAATGAGCACTTCTCAAAATTAGCACTTCTCAAAATGAGCACTACTCAAAATGAGTGTGAATTTTATCCCAAAGGGTCAATATAAAAACCGTTAGCTAACTAGGTATTTTCTTTTTATTACTTTGCACGATTTTTAGCAAGATAAACAGTAGTTTATTTGTAAAAAGTTCGTTCAGGAATTTTGTTTACCTAAAAAATGTTAGGCGAAACCATAAACAAAAAGATATCCAATTTGATAAAAAAAATCCCCTATCGAGTAGGTTTCGATAGGTATTCTGAGATTGTTACAGTTTTCTTCTAATTTACTGAACAAATTACATACACGAAAAAAATTTAAAGAAATAGCTATCGGCGAGATTTTTTCCACACCTCCAGGAACTCAATAAAAAAAAAGACAAAAGTCCAATTAAAATTCCAAAATCAAATACAAATGGACAGACGTAATGCGCCCCTCTAACAATTCATAGCTCTATATGCACCGTGACAACGAAAGTGACGTCACAAGAAATGAGACACCTTTCTCTGTATCGGAACGTTAAAGCGCCGATGCTAGGGAATGCAACTAACCAATTATTATTATTGTAACTCTTATGACATACTTTCCGGTCTTTTACCTTGAGTGACCTACATTTAAATCAACACCTGACTAGCCTTTTCCCAACTCTGTTGGGGTCGGCTTCCGGTTTAGCCGGATGCAGCTGACTACCAGTATTTTACATGGACCGACTGCCTGTCTGAATTCTACAACTCAGTACTGGGTGATACGATACCCCTTGGTAAGGCTGGTTGTCAGACTTTCAGGCCATTGATTACCTGTAACGACTGTCAAAGATCTAGAAATGACAGCTGGGTTTCAGAGGCACGGCGGAAACTCGGTGTATAATGGTTGGTCTTACATCACGGACCAACCTAGGCATGGCTTAACCTAAAGATCGACTCGAGTGGCTGTTATTATTTAGCCACGAGCTCCTCTCATGGGCGTATCCAGGGTGGGGCAGGTGGGGCACTTGCCCCACCCTGCTCTCTGACCCGAAGCTAAGAATTTTTAGGCAAAATTAATATAATGACAAAATTAAATATTAATTTGGGTACTTTAACATTTTTCACATTTAAATAAAAACTTGGTTAAGGTCAACAATGACAGAAAACCGTCTTGTCGGCCTCTGTATGATGAGTGTGCATAGAAAGAGGGTTCTGGAAGCACAACATACATTTGAAAACGAAATTTTAGCTAGATTTAGCCAGAATCCTCGCAGGTTATTATTGAAATGGTGTAGTGCAGTCAATAAAACGTATTGTCAGTCAGTAAATAAAAAGCATTTTTAATTTCTTACTACTTAAGTAGTTTATTTACTTCTGCCCCAACCCTTAGAAAATGCTGGGTACGCCCATGGCTCCTCTCCTCACTAATCCGGCACTTCAATAGTCGAATAATCCGGCATCCTCCGTCAAGGACTAGAAGTTGCAATACCACATACCTCAATTAAGGATTATTTGAAAACTAATTGTGAGATTTTTATCGCTAAAGCATTAGGTTCAAGGTTGATTGGGAAAATTTGGCGCAAGCCACGAGCTCCTAAATTTAAATCAAATAAAAAAAAACTTGTTTTGTGGCATGTGGGGTCTGATCGGTCCTACCCTCCTCAGTGGATGTCACATGTCTTTGAACTTTTTATAGGTAATGCCGGTTTCCTCACGATGCTTTCTAGCACCGTTTCGAGAGCTGGGATGATGAAATAAATATCACAAAGTAAAGTGCTATTCAAATTCTCCATACGATGGGTGCCCAGAAAGACGTGGCGAGACGATCTGGACGCGTACCGCGAGGACTGGTTCGAGGAAGCACGGAAAAAGAAGTCATGGAAGGAATATTAGGAGATTTACAAAAATAAATATCAAAGATATATATATACAAAACCTATTTATTTACTATTCTTTACATTTATAAAAGACTGTCGTCTAGTATGCCATGACTGAGATGGGCCGCAGGCAGTGTAAAACCATCTTGTTCCCGGGCCCAACACAAATACCATAAAATCGATATCACATGTGCACATGTACCGATTAAGAGAATCCGTCCGTTCTTAAAATATATAAAAAAAGTTTGTCAATGCACAAAACATCGGACGAAAGTCTTCGACGTCGGGGGGAAGGCGATACGCTTAAAGTGGAGATGGGCAGGACATCTGGCTAGATGCGGAGATGGACGATGGAATTAGGTTTTAACCGAATGGTGGCCAAGGGAGTCTTAGAAACCAGGGACGTCCAAAAGCGCGTTGGGTTGACGGTATCGTCAAAATCGCGGGAAACTGATGGATAAGGGACGCACAGAACAGAGAAGAATGGCAGAAGAAAGGGGAGGCCTATATCCAACAGTGGGTGATTCCGGGTTCCGGTTCCGGATTCGTTTAGATTTTTTGGAAATAAAATTAAAAGTAATTTTTGAGCATGGAAACGTGGTTGAAACCATGTTTCATTTATATTATTAAAATTACTTTTTTTTTTTTTTTTTTAAACAAATTGTGTACCTATTTATTATTTAATATTTATAAATATGGCAGCATTTATAATATGCCAATATTATAACTTATTGATTGCCTGCTGTCGTATTAAAATTAAGTCTCTAATAGCAAAATATTTGTTAGTGTGATTTAATTGTTAGCATTCGCCATTCATAATCAGCTGCCAAGTCTTTTCCCAACTATGTTTGGGGTCGGCTGGCTGGCCATGCTGACTAGATGCAGCTGAATACTAGTATTTTAGATGGAGCGACAGCTTATCTGAGCTTCACTGACTGCTTTACTTTAACACGATATCCTATGGTAAGACTCGTTACTGTTACTGTCATCATCTGCCTAGCCTTGTATATATTTCTATATTGGGGTCGGCTTGCAGTCTAAGCGGATGCAGCTGAATGCCAGTATTTTACATGGAGCGACTGCCTATCTGACCTCCACAACCCATGTAGTACTGGGTAATACGATAACCCTTGGTAAGACTGGTTGTCTTAACGACTGTCAAAGATCTACAAATGACACCAGGGACCAACGGCTGAACGTGCTTTCTGAGGCACGGAGGAAACTCGGTATGTAATGGGTGGTCACCTAGCCACAGACCAACCTAGACAAGCATGGCCTGACCTAGAGATCGACTCGAGCGGCAGTTATTATTTAGCCACGAGCTCCTAGGTTAATGTTACTGTCTTGGAATTAAAAATGCTTATTATTAGTATAACTAAGAAGGATTAATTTTGAAACTCACAAATGGCACGATGGTATAAGGTCTCTGACCTCAGAAACTTGTCCCGGGCAGGTCCGAAACTCCTTCGTTATCTTAACCGGTGGTGGCCGAAAAAAAGGCCGTTTCGATATGATCATGTTTATCTGTTTTTGGTAACATCCAATGAAAAAGTAAAATCCTAAAGTTTTTAGTAAGTTGACTGGGTAAATTTTTCAAGAAAAAAAAAGTATTATTCGAATCATTTGTTAATACATTACATTACATGTTTGACATAATAAAGGGTGTAACAAGACTCTTAACGAAGCCGAAAGGTATTTGTTCTCCATGTCACTGCGATCATTTTTTTGTCTAGACCATACCTAGGAACCTTCTAGTTACGGAGATATTGGGGCTCCAAGTTCCAACTTTTTGACATTAAATAAAATAATACATGTCTCTAATGTAAGATTATCACTTTGAACACCTTCACAGCCCCCGTACTATTCAATCAATCCATCAGCACAATGTTTTGAGTGCGTTAAATTGAGTCCTACCGTACTTAAAACATGATTTTTCACCCCAAAAAAAAGAGCGCTCCGTATCAGAAGGACAATCTAGTAAAATGCCCTTGTGGGATAAATGACGTTAAAGTAAAACGACTTACTAGTAAAACGTCTGAAATTTAAAATCGTCATACTAGTAGAACGTCTGATATGTATAAACGGCATGTTGGGCAAAAGGACTGGTACACTGACGCAGAAAATGACGCTTCTGTACATGGATGATCTGAAACTCTTTGCCCCCAACAAATTGCGACTGATGGAGTTACTTAAAGTAACTGAAACTTTTAGTAGCGCCATCAGGATGGAATTTGGTGTTCCTTCTCCCCATGACTTCCAGTTGTTTCGATCCAGGGCTAATGTGGGCCACTGGTCGTTGGTTTTGTCCAGCTCGTCCCGCCATCTTCTACGAGGTATGTCTCTCGTGAATTTGGACTAAATGATATATGGAATGATCCATTGACTATTTACGCAGTAGGCATGTACAAAGAACTTATGTTTATGTAAATAAGTCTATCTATGCCCATAATAATAACCAGATGACAACTATATTAGCTTACACATTTTAAGTTCATTGTAAACAGTTTACATATTACAAAGCTCAAGTTTATGTTCCTGATGATTTACTTTATTTTTTTTTTAGAATCCTATAAAAAAATCTTTTTTTCGAGGAGCTCGTAGCTTAATAATAACAGCCGCTCGGGTCGATCTTTAGGTTAAGCCGGGCTTGCCTAGGTTGGTCCGTGGATGGGTGACCACCCATATATGACGTGCAAGATGTTAACGTATTTCTTTTTTTTTTGTCCCGTCCTGTTCAAATTATAAATATTTGTTATGCGTTGTACCTACCTATGTTTATTGTATTTTTTTTGTTATTTTGTATGATGCACGTCATGTCCCTGCGACAAATAAATATTTTTTTCTTTCTTTCTTTCTTTATATACCGAGTTTCCTCCGTGCCTCGGAAAGGGCCCCGGCTGTCATTTGTAGATCTTTGACAGTCGTTAGGTAGTCAGTAGCCCAAAAAGTCTGACAACCAGTCTTACCAAGGGGTATCGTATTACCCAGTACTAACTGGGTTGTGGAGGTCCGATAGGCAGTCGCTCCATGTAAAATACTGGTATTCAGCTGCATCCGGTTAGACTGGAAGCCGACCCCAACATAGTTGGGAAAAGGCTAGGCAGATGATGATAAAAAAATCTTTTTTTGGGTTCCGTACCCAATGGTTACCAATTACCCTATTACTATGGCTCAGCGCTGTCCGTCTATCACAGCACGGTATCTTTTGAAACATAAGTTAGACACTTGATATTTTCAAAAAGTGTGATGACCTATAACAATAAATTATAAAAACAAAAGAAGGTCCGCGTACAAGAAATCGGTTTAATTGGCGTTTTTTACTCGATGTTAATATTGGTAATACATACAAACGTCTTACTAGTAAAGTGGTACAGGGTACGGAATCCTTCGTGTGAGAGTCCGACTCGCTCTTGGATTTATTTTTGCCGTGTTTTTGTTAAAGTTGTTATTTTCAATTGCCAAGATTACCTACCACCTACTTGACCTGCGGAAACGGTTGTTTTTTTAAACATTTTATGAAGTTAAACTTGTTAAAAACATAAAAGGCTCCGTCCGAAAAAAGAACATTATAATAATTTTAATATATGGCAACCCCGTATGTCAGACATCAGTTAAATCGTCGTAATTTCTTATTTTTAATATTAATATTGTTTGGAATACAATAGTTACCTAAAAACAGTTAAAATTAATAGTAAACTATACAATGTCGAGGATAAGAAAAACGCTAATACTATCAAATACAATGTCAGGGGTTATTAATTATAATGTCAAGAGTCATTAAATACAATGTCAAGGGTTATTAATTATAATGTCAAGAATCATTAGATACAGTGTCAAGGGTTATTAATTATAATGTCAAGAATGATGAAATACAATGAAGAAAGATTTAAAAAAAGAAAAAATTCAATACAATGTCATAGAAATTAAATTCTATTCAATAATTAGGAGGTAAGTCGTCGTCTAATTTAAATTTTGAATCAAATTTTGAATCCAAAAATTCATTTTTTGAGTAGTAACACTTTTGCAATAGAAAGTTAAATTGTTTCTTTTTAAATGTCATGAAGTTAAGACTAAATAAAGATGGGAGTGATACTATTTTTTTTTTTTAAAGTTTGGGATACATCTTTGTAATGGGCTTTAGTCATTTCTTGATTAATACTGCAATTTTTTTGTTGTATAAAAGTGTAATAAAACAAGAGTTTAATTAACCTACCCACATAACAAATTGCGTATACTTGGGTTCTATGTATCATGTGTAAACTCAGCGGACCCATTAAAAATTACAAATCGTAGTAAAAAAACCTGATGAAGAAATGATGTAAATAAGACAAGTCATGTAGAACTGTTGAAAATTCCTTTAACATTCAGTTTTCATAAATGTCCGCACGACGGCCAATCAAGTATTACAAAACCAGTTTATGCGGATCTCTCAATGTATGGGAAATGTATACAAAGCTAGAGCAAGTTATTCTGGAAATGTACAGCTTCATGTGCCGCCGTGTGTACACAACACCGTCATGTTCATGTGTGTCTTTATTTATACCTCTGTTTCTGCGCACAGTCATAAATTAGGTCCTTAGTTCCTCGAGGAGCTTGTGGCTAAATAATAACAGCCTCTCGGGTCGATCTTCAGGTAAGCCGTGTATGCCTAGGTTGGTCAGTGGATCCTGACCACCCATATATGACGTGCAAGATGTTAACGTATTTCTTTTTTTTGTCCCGTCCTGTTCAAATTATAAATATTTGTTATGCGTTGAACCTACCTATGTTTATTGTATTTTTTTTGTTATTTTGTATGATGCACGTCATGTCCCTGCGACAAATAAGTATTTTTTTCTTTCTTTCTTTCTTTATATACCGAGTTTCCTCCGTGCCTCGGAAATGGCCCCAGCTGTCATTTGTAGATCTTTGACAGTCGCAACAGGTAGTCAGTGGCCTGAAAATCTGACAGCCAGCCTTACCAAAATGTATGGTATGACCCAGTACTAATTCGGTTGTGGAGATAAGTAAGACGGTCGTTTCGTGTAAAATACTAGTATTCAGCTGCATCCAGTTAGACTGGAAGCCGACCCCAACTTAGATGATTTTAGTAGAAAAATCGTCATAAAGTTTCGCAATACCTTACATCTTTATAAACGTGACTTTATTTGCTTATGTATCTATTGTCCTTGTACAGGACTTAAGTGCTATTATGCTTTGACAGTGAAATATATAAGTTTTATGAGTAATAAATAAATGCACATAGTATTAGTAGTCTTAGGTACCTTTGTCTGACCTTGGTGTCAGGGTAGACTTCAGAATATATCTAACTACACCTACGTAGGTCAGAATCATCGAGAATTTCAGAAAACTTAACAATTTTAACAAGTTATTGGCTATTATTAACCTCAGCATACATGATAATCCTTACAGGTAGTCAGTGGCCCGAACCAGTCTTACCAAAGGGTATCGTATTAGCCAGTACTAACTGGGTTGTGGAGGTCAGGCAGTCGCTCCATGTAAAATACTGGTATTCAGCTGCATTCTGTTAGTCTGGAATGCGACCCCAACATAGTTGGGTAATGGCTAGACAAATAATGATACATATAATCTTATATCATATATAATCTTAGCATAACTCCCAACCATATATTATTTCAGGATTGTTGTTTTTTTTAATTCGTTATCCCTTTACGACCCGTAATATCTGACAAAAAAAAAATACGACCGTGAACAAGTCTCGTGATAAAGCCATTTATGTTAACAAAATGGTATTTTTCTTATTTATTTTTTTTGTACTCTTTCACAATGCTGTCCTATGTGACCCAAAGATTGACTGGTAAAGATTGCCTTGTGGCATTAATTTCGCCTATGTACCTCTCTTGTACATGAAATTTAAATAAAAAAATTAAATAAAACCCATTGTGACCAAAATGCAAGATCTAGAAAAAGTTTTAAGATTTTCAGGAGATTTTTGACACTAGACAGGATCTTCAGAAATCTAAGGAAATCAGGACACACAGTGCTACCTAGTTCAATGAATATCTGTCAACTCACCGCCTACCTACTCATGCGCATAAAACTCGGACATAAAATATGTACGCCACTCGGTGGGCATTATATAATTATATTTTCGCAATAGTCTGATGAAATTGAGACTTCCGTAATCACGAGTAGTTTCGTTTGACATTCATATAGTTGATATTTGGAATTTGGATCCAACACCCAACACGTTCGATATCCAGGTCGGGCTTAATGTTATTGGGTTTTTCCGTAAGGTTTTTTTAAGTATCACTCACAGAGTCTGGATTTATGCCCGGTTGTTGGCAATAGGCTTGCCCCCTATTACATGGGATTAAATATATATATATTTTTACTAAAAATCTTTGTCCTGCCTACATTGTTTTGCCTTTTTTTGGTCCTGGGTTCGATTTCCTGGTAGGGCAAAGTGTTATTGGGGTTTTTGGTAGCAGCCACGGAATCTGAATTTATGCCCAGTTGATGGCAATAGGCTTGCGCCCTATTATATAGGACTGAAGTGGGCCTATTTGGCGCAGCCGTGAGACAAACAATATTATCTTTATTTTGTTTAGGTTTAAGTTTTTTTTTTAAATTTCATATTTTGTGCACTTTTGGAATGTGCCAAATAAACATGTTTTCTTTCTTTCTTATTTAACACAATGCTTCTAATAGTCTGGTCATGAAACCAGCTCTATATGAAAGGCAGGTGTTACACTTGAAAAAGCAGTAAATTCAAAATTCAAAAAACCGTTTTGATTTTTGAGTTTTTCGAATTCTATATATACTATCGTTATTTTTGAGTAAAATAGACATATTTTCTTTTAATTCTTAGGTACTCGGACTACAACACCTTTGAAATAAAACATTTAAAAAAAGGTTTTTTTTTGTACTTGCTACCCGAAACTGTCAAATGTTCTCAATCAATCATGAACTGATGCTTGAGCAATAAAGTTGAAATCTATTAAAGATTGCAGTAGCTTGCTGCTCAATGTGCTGGCGTCTGTACTTTCATAATATGCATTCAGTAAAAAACTCTTGCTTTGAAATTACAAACAAGCAATTAATAGATGTATACGGGGTGTAAACAGACCCTTCACTAAGCCGTCAACCAAGCATTCTGTACATCAAACTAAGTAACTTTACACAAAAAATATTGCTGGGAAACGATTTTTTTTTTTTGGTGAAAAATCACGTTTTGCGGTAAAACTCAATGTAACGCGCTCAAAACATTGTGCTGATGGATGGATTGAATAGTACGGGGGTCGTGTAGGTGTTTGAAGTAAAAATCTTACATTAGAAACATGTATTTTAAAAAAACTTGTGAAAAAGTTGGAAGTATGATCCCCAATATCTCCGTTACTAAAAGGTTCCCAGGTATGGTCTAGAACAAAAAAATGATCGCAATGACGGGGAGAACAAGTGCCTTTCGGCTTCGTTAAGGGTCTATTTACACCCTTTATATTCAGTCAAAAATGTGTCGGGAATGGATGATTTGTTCAAGGTTCCAAATTCAATTTATTGTTTTTTTTTTTTGTTTTGCCGGTACCGTCTTGACAGACTAGTCTATATACATATAATAAGACAGTAAAAAAACTGTGTCTGTACATTGATGATATTTAAAAAAAATAAATTGAGGGGGGTTTAGAAATAGTAATAGAGTAAGAATCCAAAAAAAAAATTCTGTCTTTTTGTCTGTTTGTCTGTTTGTCTGTTTGTCTGTTTGTTTGTACACGCTAATCTTCGGAACTACTAGACGAATTTGAAAGATTTTTTTTATTGTATAGGTATTAAGTCTGGGCAACATATAGGCTATAATTTATCTTGGAAACTTGAACACCTGATGCAGAACCGCAATAGAATAGCTAAACTATAAGAGATACAAAAATGGTACCATAGCAAAAATTGTTCCACGTGATGAGCATTTTCTGCTGAGAGAATAAATTTGAAGATCTGGAACACCTGATGTGGAACTCTCTTGGAGTTCCACATCAGGTGCCATAGCCATAGCCCAGCTACACCATAACACATATAGGAATGACGTCTAAGCAAACATTGTTCAATCTGATGAGCACTCTCTGTTGACTTATAAAAATCGAAGATCTGGAACACCTGTTGTGGAACTCCAAGAGCCCAGCTACACCATAACACATATAGGAATGACGTCTTAGCAAAAATTGTTCAATCTGATGACCACTCTCTGTTGATTTATAAAAATCGAAGATCTGGAACACCTGTTGTGGAACTCCAAGAGCCCAGCTACACCATAACACATATAGAATGACGTCTTAGCAAACATTGTTCAATCTGATGAGCACTCTCTGTTGATTTATAGAAATCGAAGTTCTGGAACACCTATTGTGGAACTCCAAGAGCCCAGCTACACCATAACACATATAGGAATGACGTCTTAGCAAAAATTGTTCAATCTGGTGAGCACTCTCTGTTGACTTATAAAAATCGAAGATCTGGAACACCTGTTGTGGAACTACAAGAGCCCAGCTACACCATAACACATATAGCACTTGCTTGTGCTTAACAATTTTGCATGCTTTATTTTTAAGCTAAACATGTATGATCTCATTTTTATGTAAGACCTTTTTATACCGTTTTTTAAGCAAATAAATATATTATTATTATTATTATTTCGAGTTCTTTCGTGTTCTTCTCTCGAGGAGAGTACAAAAACCCTACCCACGGGCCGGAGCCAAGTTTGTAGGGGGGAATTTAAATGGAGAATGAGGATGATATTGTAGAAGAAGTAAGGAATTTCCGGGTGATGCGACAGGTGTTAAGAATTGTGGCTTTTTGGAGCAGCTGAAGTGTGTGGGGAGGCATGTGTAAAGTATTAAGGCTTTGCGTAAGAGATTTTGGTATTATACCGGTGGAAGAGAGCACTATAGGGACGATGTGGACGGTTTGTGCTTCCCACTGGGTTTTTATTTCTATGGCGAGGTCTTGATATTTACTAAGTTTTTCAGATATTGTAGTTTGAATGTTGTGTGAGTTTGGGATAGCTATATCTATTAGGTAAACTGTTTTATTGACTTTGTCGTGAAGGGTTATATCTGGTCTATTGAAATGTATAGTTTTGTCTGTTATTATCGTCCGATCCCAATAGATTTTCTGATTGTTATTGTCTAGTATTATTTCCGGTTTATATTTATAATATGGTTTCATCTCACTTATAAGTTTGTATTTGAATGCTAATTGTTGGTGTATAATAGCGGCAACTTGGTCATGTCGGTGCTTATAGTCGGTCTGTGCAAGTGATTTACAAGCCCCTGTAATATGTTGTATGGTCTCAGAGGCTGTATTGCAATGTCTGCATAAGTCAGTCGGCTGATGATGGTCTTTAATTATATATTTCCTGTAATTACGAGTCGCTATTATTTGGTCTTGGATCGCCAGCATAAATCCTTCCGTTTCGGGAAACAGCTCACCTCGTTTGAGCCATTCGTTCGACTTAGCTTTGTCGACGTGTGGCTGGCTCATGAAGGCTCGGTGTCTTCCGTGAAGGGCCTTGACAGACCATGCGGCAATTTTATCTTGCGTGTTTATGAGTTGTTCATTAGTTTGAGTGTTCCTATTGTGTAGGTTGAGTGGCGTAAGTTTCTTATCCTGTTCCGTTACATGTTTGTGTAGTGATGAATTCTTTGATTTGTTATGGAAGTATGCTCTGAGTGAAAGTATCTGTTTGTTGTGTAAATTGTGTATATCTATCAATCCTCTTCCACCTTCTTGACGTGGTAGGGTGAGTCGCTGTATGCTTGATTTTGGGTGGTGTTTTCTGTGTTTTGTTAGAGTTGTATTTATAGTGCGTTGTAATTTTCTGATATCCGTTTTTGACCAGCGTATTATTCCAAAGGAGTATGTGAGTATAGGTATTGCGAATGTGTTGATGGCTTTGACGGTGTTTTTAGAGTTAAGGTTGGTTTTCAAGATGAGGTTAAGGCGATGTGAGAACTTTTTGAGCAGTTCTTGTTTTATCATTTTATGTTGTATCTGTCTGCACTGGTTGAACCCTAGGTATTTATAAGTACTTTGTTCATCCATTGGCTCTATCGATTCACCTGACCCGAGTACGTAACTATTATTTTGGACTTTTCCTTTTACAACTGACAAAATTTTGCACTTATCCACTCCAAATGACATGCAAATATCATCAGAAAATTGCTGAGTTGTGTCAGCTAGCTGGAAAAGTGCGTTTTTGTCAGCTGAGTATAATTTTATGTCATCCATATACATAAGGTGTGTTAGTGTATAATCTGTGTCATTGGTTGCTAGTTTGAATCCTCCGTCTGTTTTATCTAATAAGTGTGAGAGTGGATTGAGTGCCATGCAAAACCACAGCGGACTTAGAGCGTCTCCTTGAAAGATTCCACGTTTTATACGGATTGGTTCAGTAGCTACATTCGAGGAGGATGAATTAATTTTTAGGACTGTTTGCCAATTCTGCATGGAAATTTCTAAGAAGTGTTTCAATATTGGGTGAATTTTGTACAGATTTAAAACGTGTAATAACCAGCTGTGCGGTACTGAGTCGAAGGCCTTTTGGTAATCAATAAACATTGTGTGGATATCTGTCTTGCTTTTAATAGCGGTATTCATAGTGATCGCGTCAATTGTAAGTTGTTCTTTGCAGCCTTGGCTATTCTTACGACATCCCTTTTGTTGTTCTGCTAGGATGTTATTTTTGGTTAAATGTTCATATAGTACCTCGCTTACACAGGCAGTTAAAATTTTGTATAAAGTTTGTAAACATGTAATTGGTCGGTATTTTGCTGGGTTTAACGTGTCACTGATGTCTTTAGGTATCATATAAGTAACTCCGTGTGTTAAGTATGGTGGAAGTAAATTTAGTGATTGGATGAATGTGTTTAGATGGTTATGTAAGAAAGGATGTATACTGGTGAATTTTTTATACCAATAGTTGTGAATATTGTCAGTGCCAGGCGATTTCCAGTTATGTGTGCGTTTGATGACGTCTATAAAAGTTCCTATTGGTATAAATTCATATTCCATTTCTGGAATTTCTGGTGCTGGTTCGTTGACCCAGACTGCTCGATGATTATGGCATACTGGATTTTCCCAAATGTTTGCCCAAAATTCTCGTAAAATTTCGGGTGTAGGTGTATGTAGGCTTTGGGTGGTGGTGTCTGAGTTATTTGTTGCAAGGTTCCTATAAAATACTTTTTCATTGTTGCTAAATTTTGAGTTTTGCATTTTACGGTTCGTGCATGTTAGATATCTTTTAAGTCTACTGGATGCTGCGTTTAATTTTTGTTTTAAGGTGTCAAGAAAGTGTGTCGTTTGCGTATTGGGGTCTTCATATTGTGCGTGTAGCTGATATTTTTTCTTTATTTCTATTACTGCTGCTATTAATTTTGGGCTTCTGCTGCCATTATTAAAGTGTGTTAACCTACCTATGCTTGCTCTTAAATATTGAATTTTCTTTTCTAACCTGATTTGCCACTTTGGTTTTCTTTTTATATATGTGCGACTTTCATTTTGTGTGCCTGATATTTTAGCTCCATTACATATGGCTGCCGTCCATGCCGCACAGTAAATTACATTCTGTAATTTGATGAAGTCTGTTTCGACATTTACGCAATTTGTGAGAATGACAGAATTTATGTATGTAACTATGGCAGAGAACTTTTTAGATGTCCTTTGCTTGGGAATGTATGGTCTATTAGTAGGGTGTGTATCAGAGAAAAGTTGTTGAGCTTGTTGGAATGTGGCTTCGATTTCTTGGTTCTTTTCAGAAGAAGCATCAAAGTTACTTTGCGTAGGTTCATGTTGACCTATATCTACGTGGTTTAAGAAATTTTCCTCGTCTGTATTTATGAATGTTTGAGAAGCTATGTTAGTTTCGGGGCTATTATTTAGGAGTATAACATTATTTATTGTGGGGGTGTTGGTAGTTGTGCAAGAGATGTGAACATTTGTGTATTGAGTACTTAGTGAGTGAATGTTCTGATCAGGTTGTTGTAAGTCGTTATTTATGTGTTGTATATTTTGTGTGTTAGTGTTGTTATTTCTTAATTTTGTAGCTACTTGGTTTTTGATTTCTTCTAGTCTGTTAGTGTGTATATATTTGTTATTTATGATTGCTCTTACTTGATCTGATAATCTTTGCTCAGTTAAATGTGCTAGTTCTGGATATATATTAATAAATTCCTCATGTAGATGTTTTCTATATGCTGTTTTATTTGTTTCTAGTTGTGTAGTAGTATAATATATTCTAATTATTGCTTCATTATATTCATTTGTCCATTTCATACGCTGACCGGGTTGTGTGTTAATTGGTGTCTTTGATTGTATACAGTGTTGCTGTATTTGAGTATGGACTATTTGTAATTCGGCTCTGACTTCCTCATAAATTTGTTCTATTGTTTCTTGTGGTAATAATTTCTTTTGAACGATGGCTCTTCGTTGATCACCTATTCTTTGTCGCCCTGCTTGCATTTCTGGGTATTTTTCTAAAAACTTAGTGTGAAGCGATGGTAGGTACGCATTTTTATCGGTTTCCATATGTAGTGAAGATATGTGCGTAGGATGAATTTATTCATATCAATGCTCCATTTCCTACGACTTGTTGCAGTTCTAGCGGCGGGTACAGTATCGTCGACAAAATTTGTCTCCTGTACAACATCCACTGACTGTATGCTGATTGATGAGGATGAAGGCGTCGGAGTGACGCGGAAAGATTGTGATGATGATGGAATTGATGGAAAAAGTGATGAAGGAGATGACGAAGATGGTTGTGAAGTTTCGTCATCTAATTGAGGCAGCTTTGCCTGCAGTTGTTTTTTTGTTTTTGATCTAGTATTCATGTTAATCCCACGAGTAGCTAGGGACTTAAAAAGTCGACCACAGCAGAGCCCTGCGTTCACTGCGGCAAGAATGATAAAACTGGAGGTCCCCTATTATCCAGAGTTGGCACACTAGCGACTAGCCTCTCCCCTAGCCATGCAGCCCTCGGCATGTGCGACCTTGGCTTGGATTGTATCTCTCTTAGTCTGGCCCCTCACCCTAGACCTATCTCGGCAAAGTAAACCCTACCGGCACAGACCTAGGGCTCATCGGAGCACCCAAGCCCCACCACGACGTCAACGTAGAGATACGGCGGTGGGGTTATTATTATTATTATTATAGGAATGACGTCTTAGCAAACATTGTTCAATCTGATGAGCACTCTCTGTTGATTGATAGAAATCGAAGTTCTGGAACACCTATTGTGGAACTCCAAGAGCCCAGCTACACCATAACACATATAGGAATGACGTCTTAGCAAAAATTGTTCAATCGGATGAGCACTCTCTGTTGACTTATAAAAATCGAAGATCTGGAACACCTGTTGTGGAACTCCAAGAGCCCAGCTATACCATAACACATATAGGAATGACGTCTTAGCAAAAGTTGTTCGGTCTGATGGGCATTTCCTGTTGACTTATAAAAATATACTTATAAAAAGCTATCACTAATTTCACTGTATAATTATAAAATAACATAAGCTGGGAGTACCTCCACGCGGTGACGGCTGTAACAGTTTAGGACTGATATTCGATGACGACGGTATATCATTGAAAATTTGACTCTACTGGACAAAACTCCTATTAATTTTTTTATTTTATCGAATAAATATGCCTTCGGGCTTATGTTATTTGAGTGTTTTAGACTTTTTCCACTTATCTTCGTGACACGGTAGCCTACCCGGTAACGCAGGGGAGCAGTCACTTAGATTTTAATTGATCAGGTATCTTCACAATAAAACTATAACCATGCCTAGAAAGAGGTCAAATCTTTCCCAATGTTCCAAAGGAGCTAAAAGATTGAGGATCATAAGATCCCAAGAATCTACCGAAGAACGTCAGGAGAGACTTGATGCTGTTCGAGAACATCAGGCTGCAACTCGCTCCGTGGAAACCTCTTCCTCTCTTCTCTTCTCTTCCTCTTGGATAACGAAGCACGCCTGCATTCTCAGCGTTTTTACGCATCTACATCCAGGTCTCTAGAGAACTGTGAAGAGTATGATGCGCGCTGACCGCTGATCGTGAACGTCATGCATTGTCTCGCGAATCGGAGACGTTAACGGATAGAGAATTACGCTTGAGTTCCAAGCGTATCTACGCATCGACTTCTAGGTCTCTAGAGACAAGTGGGGAACGTGATGCGCGACTGACCGCTGATCGTGAACGTCACGCATTGTCTCGCGAGTCGGAGACGTTCACGGATAGAGAATTACGCTTGAGTTCCAAGCGTATCTACGCATCGACTTCTGACTTACAAAAATGAAAGATATGGAACGTCTCGAATTGTCTCGCGCATCCCGTTGTTTTCCCGTCCCCGGGCTCTTAGAATTCGACATCAGACGTTTCAGATCTTCGATTTTGACGACCCCGTTGTCGCTGGCATAAGCAACAGGATCCGCGTACGAAGTCGCGGGCAGAAGCTAGTACATAATAATACGAATATTAAGTTTAGATTGAAACAAAAAGCGAACAATCCAGATTAAACCTAGGGCCTCTATGTAAATACCCACCAATATAAGTCTGTATAATTTGTCATGTTACTGAATCCTTTTGAATAAACATGAAATATCTAACATTTATTAATATGTACAATCAGTCATTTAAAGAACAAGGAAAAGATTTCCAAAAAAAAATTTAGTACTCGTAAATACCCAAGGATTTTTGTCCTGGGTTATGTGATGCAGAGGAATGAGGAAAATGTCGTGGGAAAAGTTTTTAGTATGAATGTGGGTAAAAAATACTAAATGTCACTACATAAAGGGTGTAAAAAGACCCTTAACGAAGCCGAAGCGTACTTGTTCTCCCCGTTATTGCGATATTTTTTTTGTTCTAGACCATACCTGGGAACCTTCTAGTTACGGAGATATTGGGGGTCAAAGTTCCAACTTTTTCACAAGTTTTTTTTTAAACATACGCTTCTAATGTTTTTTTTTTACATTAAATACCTTCACGACCCCCGTATTATTCAATCCATCCATCAGCACAATGTTTTGACCCCGTTACATTGAGTTTTACCGTAAAACGTAATTTTTCACCCCAAAAAAAAAAGTCGTTTCCCAGCAATATTTTTTGCGTAAAGTTACTTAGTTTGATGTACAGAATGCTTGGTTGACGGCTTCGTGAAGGGTCTGTTTACACCCCGTATTATAAAACAATGTCCTCCGCCGAGTCTGTCTGTCTGTTCGCGATAAACTCAAAAACTACTAAACGGATTTTCATGCGGTTTTCATCAATAGATAAAGTGATTCATAAGGAAGGTTTAGGTATATAATTTGTCAATAATTGTTGGAAGTGTCGAAAAAAGTCAAGCCGGCTGGGAGCTTTCATCGGAAACGCTGCCTCGACAGACAAAACATGCAGGCTAGGTAATATGCTCTGCTACCTGTGCGAAGCAGGGGCAGATCGATACATAGATAGTAACAGATTTCAGCAGAAGATAAAAAAAAAACTTTGAAAACATTCAGCAGCAGTCGAAATAATACGGAAAATTCCAATGGCCGCTTCTTCAAATCAATAACAATGCATTACAACCTCCTTCTATTTTAGTCGAATAATAAAAATGAACCTGTTCCTAAATCCGCACCTTGTATAATGCTCGTTATTTGAATTGAAGTATGTCATGGTGTTACTATACTTTTTTCGTAAATATGTTTGTCTTTTTGTATATGCCTTGTTTTTATATAGTTATGTCGTGTAATTTGTATTATTTAATTGTGCTTCTGTGTGTTGTGCTATGTCTTTTGTGTGCACTAAATAAATGTTTTATCTATCTATCTATCTATCTAAATAAATGAGTAGATGTTTATTAGTAATCACCATCATCTTCCTGCCCTTGTCCCATGTTGCTTGGGGTCGGCACAACACGTTTTATTCTTCCATTCTCTTTTGTCAACCGTCACGCTATCATTTACTCCTTTTTCTTTCATATTATTCCTCACACAATCGATCCATCGTTTTCTTGGTCTTCCTCTTCATCCGTCAACATTTTGCATTATCATATACCTATCTATTATATCATCATCTGCCTAGCCTTTTCCCAACTATATTGGGGTCGGCTTCCAGACTAACCGGATGCAGCTGAATACTAGTATTTTACATGGAGCGACTGCCTATCTGACCTCTACAACCAGCTAGTACTGGGTAATACGATACCCCTTGGTAAGACTGGTTGCCAGACTTTTTGGGCCACTGACAACCTAACGACTGTCAAAGATCTACAAATGACACCCGGGACCAACGGCTTAACGTGCTTTCCGAATGTAATGGGTGGTCACCCATCCACAGACCAACCTAGGCAAGCACGGCTTAACCTAAAGATCGAAGCGGCTGTTATTATTAAGCCACGAGCTCCTCTACTACTACCTACCTATTGTATGTTAAAGGAAAAAAAAATCGAAAAATTAAACAAACTGGATAAATAAGGCTTAATAACCCCGTATTAAAAGCAAAAAGAAGTCGTTAATTATTTAGTAAACCAGTTAGAAGCACTAGGTGCTTAGGTATAGTTTTACATAATAACGGACGACAGGCTTCATGTGATAAGTTGAGAATCGTCTAAATATTATAATTTGTAGTTTTTTAAGTCACGGAATCCGAGGCCTTAGCATGAGTTTTGACATTTTTCGAGTTGTAACGTAAATACGTCGATTTTGGAATGTATTTTCTGTATACATATCCTACAGCATTTTAGTTATTTTTTTTGCAATCATCACAATCATCCATCATCTGCTTAGCCTTTTCCCAACTAAGTTGGAGTCGGCTTCCAGCTGCAGCTGAATACCAGTATTTTACATGGAGCGACTGTCTATCTGACCTCCACAACCCAGTTAGTACTGGGTAATACGATACCCACTGCTAAAACTGGTTGTCAGACTTTCTGGCCACTGACGACCAGTAACGACTGTCAAAGCTCTACAAATGTAAGTCGGGACCAACGGCTTTCGCAATTCAATCAATCTTCGATCTTCAATTATATATATATCGAGTTTCCTCCGTGCCCCTTCTCGTATCTTTGATATCACAGTGAGTGAAGTAAAGAATATCCCAGCTCATATAAATATCACTCTTGCGTGTTAAATGATACGTCTTTTCAAGTACCAACAATTGTATTTATAAACTTGTGCATATACAATATAGAATACAAACTTGGTATTAATATCAGTAGTAAGCTTAATATAATATCTAAAAATTATGTTATTAACAAAGATGACTTCCATCAGAAGAACTTTTCATTCATCATCCAAAAATAGAATACCTTTTCTTTTTTTTTATTTGGCGGGAACTCATTCAAAATTTGACCAGAGTTTTTGTGAACTCTTTAGTCACATAAATTCTATCAATATTTTATGTTTATTGTTTTCAACAGAGCTTATTAATATTTGAAAATCATGACATCCGTCCATCCGACACAGTGTTGGCAAAATGACAGATTTCTTTCCACAATCTGTCATTTTGTCGATTATTCCGTCAAAGAAACCCGTTTCTACGGTGGTCATGCTACGCCTGCTGGCACACACAACAATCATAAAATGAAAATCATCAAACAATCATAACACGTGCGAATGCGAATCTTCGAACATTTTCTGACACCCAGGAGGCCATAACTAAACCTTTATCCCTAATCAGCGATTATTATTCCGCCAACTGGTTATGGTCGAAAACAGAGCGAAATAAAACCAGTTTCATCAAATTGTTTCAAGTTGTTGACCCGAGGATAACTTCAAATTTCCATCAAGGGCAAGATATTGCGTAGGATTTACAACGATTTGGACAAGTGGAGGAGCTCGTGGCTAAATAATAACAGCCGCTCAGGTCGATCTTTAGATTAAGCCGTGCTTGCCTAGGTTGGTCTGCGGATGGGTGACCACCCATTACATACCGAGTTTCCTCTAAAAGCACGTAAAGCCGTTAGTCCCGGCTGTCATTTGTAGATCTTTGACAGTCGTTACAGGTAGTTAGTGGCCCAAAAAGTCTGACAACCAGTCTAACAAGGGGTATCCTGTTACCCAGTACTAACTGGGTTGTGGAGGTCAGTTAGGCAGTCGCTCCATGTAAAATACTGGTATTCAGCTGCATCCGGTTAGACTGGAAGCCGACCCCAACATAGTTGGGAAAAGGCTGGGTAGATGATTTACAACGATTTGAATAAGTACCTACAATATGGATATGGAATTGATAACTCGACTGATCAATGATTGCCTTAGTTCTTTATTTACTATAATGCTACTAATTTATACGGGAGAGGGTGTAATCTGAAAGTTGACAATATCGCAAAAACCTGTCAGACTGTTGTTAATTTAATCAATATTACTGAATGCAGTTAGGAAAGCTCTGTATTGCACCAAAATATTGATTAAGTATTGCACTAATGTAACTAAAGATGTAAAAAGAAGCAATTAGAAGATTACCAAGTTATTAGGGTTCCGTAGCCGAATGGCAAAAACCGGAAGTGAGAGTCGTACTCACACGCACATAGGTTTCCGTAGCACCAAACAATAAAGGGTGTAAAAAGACCCTTAACGAAAACGAAAACCACATATTCTGCCCATCATTGGGATCATTTTTTTGTTCTGGACCATACCTGGGAACCTTCTAGTTACGGAGATATTGGGGGTCAAAGTTCCAATTTTTTCACAAGTTTTTTTTTAAATACTACTTTTTAAGGTTCTAACTTTACTCCAATTACCTCCATGGTCCGTTTACTATTCAAAGCATCCATCAGCAATAAGTTTTGAGCGCATTATATTGAGTTTTACCGTAAAATGTGATTTTTGACCCCAAAAAAAAATTTCGTTTCCCAGTAAAATTTTTTGCGTAAAGTTACTTAGTTTGATGTACAGAATGCTTGGTTGACGGCTTGGTGAAGGGTCTGTTTACACCCCGTATAATAGAAATATTTTGAAGGCTCATTCATGTTGTATTGTATTACATTCACTCAGAAGCGTAGCGTGCCTTGGCGGGGCCCCGTATATAAATTTGTTTGGGGGCCCTTAGGAAGGGTAACGATTTCTCACAAAAGAAAAAAAAAATGCATAAAATTAAAAGAAATATTTATTAATCACTAGCTGACCCGCGCAACTTCGTCTGCGTCAAAAAAAAAAAAAAAAATAGATGTTGGCCGATTCTCATAGATACCGGATAAGCACAAAAAATTTCATCAATATCGGTCAAGCCGTTTCGGAGGAGTATGGCAACGAAAACTGTGACACGAGAATTTTATATATTATACATAATTATCTATCTGTCACTTTTTCCAAAATGTTTACAAACAATTCAAATTAAATATACACTATCCATGCCTTTTTTCGGCAAACTGATTTATTAAATCATTTATAGCTGATGATGACTTTAGTTTTTCTAAGTTGGGGGCCCCCGTGGTCCGGGGGCCCCGTATAATTGATACGGCAGATGCGGCGGTAGCTACGCCCCTGCATTCACTAGCAAAACTAAATTTGTTTTTCATAATATTTTAATGAAAAACAAAGTTACTGCTGCAGTTTGAAGAAAAAGTCCCGTATTTAAAAACTATACAACATATCTTATTCAAACCAATTTTCGTTGAAAGTTTTTTTTACGTTCTACAATCCCAGATTTTTTCAGAATGTCCCCGCACGTATAGGTTTGATGATTTTTTTTTTGGCTTTAGTTCCATGTATGGGGAGACCCCCTTAATCTTTTTATTTTTGTATAAAAATCGTAAAGAGCCAGTTTTCAAGGAAGACAAGTGTATTGATACGAATATTTTGAAACACTTACTGCCACCTGTCGAATCTTAAACGAAGAATTGGCAGAGAGAGGCTCTGTTTGATCAAACAGTTGTACAGCCTCTTGACAACTTAGTTTATCGTGTTAAAGATAGATGGCGCTAAACTAAACAGCTATTTCAAATACAACCTTTTTGCGAAGAAACCTAGCTGACAACTTACGTAATTAATTCCTGCATTAAATAATAGGTGGCGTTGCTTTAAGTGAGAGCGTAAAATTATTGTTATTTTTGTTTGTTTTATTTCTTAGTTTAGATGGCTTGGGTACTTAGGCCTAATACAAGGGCAAAGGGCATAGCTCGACTATGCTATTAATCATAAGTACGTGATCAGACTATGCTTTTAAATGAAAACGATGTAGTTTATGGTCTTGTTGTAAGGCAGTTTGAAGAATGATAACAAGTTGAGCCTTTAGAAAAAAATGTTTTATACCAAACTTATTGTTAAATTGCAGATTAATACCATGATAAGCTTTTGTTTTGAAAAATTGTGTTCATTTAATAACAATAAGGATAGAAAATTCACTAATAGTTATAACTGCCCGCGATTTCAACTTTTTTTGCGTTTTGTCAGGCTGTATAAGCTGTATTATATAAGTTCATTTATTTTTCATGTTATAAAATCAAAGGTGTTATTATAGGCCTCAATTATAATGCATTTAAATTACCTACATACAGGTATTTATACCTATATGATTCGTGCACTTTAAATATTCATATTATTTACAGATTGCATCCTTGAGTATGAACAATTTACAAAAATGAGTCATAGTTTTGTTAAATGAACGTAAAATAAACATTTTACCTACTTGACCGGAACACAGGGTCTTCCCCGAATACCGATACACTACGAACAAATCACTGCAATAACATCACGCTTCTATTTTCCAAAGTGTAAAGCAGAGGTGTACCTACCTGTCGTCATCATCTGCCTAGCCTTTTCCCAGCTATGTTGAGGTCGGTTTCCAGTCTAACCGGATGCAGCTGAATACCAGTATTTTACATGGAGCGACTGCCTATCTGACCTCCACAACCCACTTAATACTGGCATCCACAACCCAGTTAATACTGGGTAATAAGATTCCCCTTGGCATGACTGGTTGTCAGACTTTCGTACCTACCTGTCGTACCTACAAGAAGTAGGGGGTGAGCCTATTGCCATCAAAAGGGCAACGGCTGCTACTGAGAAATTTCAATTTATTTTTTCGTGTGGTTAGTACGTAACCTGGTGTCAGAGTTTGTATGCCGCCCTATGGTCTCTGATTTTTTTAAATTACCTTTTCCGGATGGAAAATCATCAAATGACCCCTCCCGCTCAGGGCGACTGACTAAAACCCATCCATGTACCTTCTTTGCCCTTTTTGTTCCAGGGCCGTGGTAGCTCTTTCGAACAGTCCCGCAGCCCCGGCGGGTATTGGCCCTTGCGGACCCCTTAATGGTTGCTGACATCTTTTTGAGGCGCGCGTGGATGGGTCTCTGACTTAGCTTAGAAAAAAATCTAATGCTAAAATCCCAATCCAGGACACTATGTGCATACAGGTGACAGTTTCCTACGAGCTCGTTCATCATCTGCCTAGCCTTTTCCCAACTGTTTTGGAGTCAGCTTCCAATCTAACCGGATGCAACTGATTACCAGTACTTTTACATGTAGAGACGATTCAAGAGTCTTAATTAACTAGATGCTAGATGATACTAGAGGCTAGATGCTTATTTCTTTCGGGTTATCTGGTGTTATTTAATTTATTTTATCATTATTGACATAAACGTCTAAGCTAACATATTAATCAATATAAAATACAGTCAACCTTCGTATGTAAAAAAACCTGCGAGGCAGGGTCGGGGTCAACTATGTTCCAAGAATAGATCGGAGCGGGATTTTCATATTAATACATTTAGTTATTTGTTAAATATTAATGAACATCCTTATTCTTTTTAGGGTTCCGTAGCCGAATGGCAAAAAACGGAACCCTTATAGATTCGTTATGTCTGTCTGTCTGTCCGTCCACAGTTTAGTATACTCGAGCAATTTTGAAGCCAGTTTTAAGTATACTCGAGCTAGCAATGGGAACGTTATATACTGATTATGATCCTAAAGTGCAAGCCACACAGAAAAGACGTAAGACGCGGACGGGGCGCAGACATATGTCAAATGTATAGAAGCGTCGTGTCCGCGCCCTGTCTTTTCTATATGTTTTGTGTCACGACGCTTCTGTACATTTTGTATGAAAGCGACGCGGAAGAGACATATGTCTGCGCCCCGTCCGCGTCTTACGTCTTTTCTGTGTGGCCTGCGCTTAATGTAGCACTTGCTCGCACTAGCGTGATGTCGAACTTCAGTTTGTCATACTAGCGTGATATCGAGCTTCAGTTTGCCGCACTTGCGTGATGCCAAGCTTCAGTTTGTCGCACTAGCATGATGTCAAGCTTCATTTTGACGCACTAGCGTGATGCCGAGCTTCAGTTTATCGCACTAGCGTGAGGTCGAACTTCAGTTTGTCGCCCTAGCGTGATGCCGAGCTACAGTTTATAGCACTAGCGTGATGCCGAGCTTCAGTTTGACGCACTAGCATGATGCGGTGCTTCATTTTGTCGCACTAGCGTGATATCGAGCTTCAGTTTGACACACTAGCGTGATGTTGAGCTTCAGTTTGTAGCACTACCGTGATGTCGAGCTTCAATTTGACACACTAGCGTGATGTCGAGCTTCAATTTGACACACTAGCGTGATGTCGAGCTTCAGTTTGACGCACTAGCGTGATGCCGAGCTACAGTTTATAGCACTAGCGTGATGTCGAACTTCAGTTTGACGCACTAGCGTGATGCCGAGCTACAGTTTATAGCACTAGCGTGATGCCGAGCTTCAGTTTGACGCACTAGCATGATGCGGTGCTTCATTTTGTCGCACACCGTGATGTCGAGCTTCAGTTTGTCGCACTTGCATGCATTCGAACTATGGTGAGTCGCAGTACAGTTCTGTCGCACAAGCGTTAATCGCACATCCATTTGTCGTCCTCACGTAGAGCACTCATTAATAGGACATTCACTGCTTAGAACAAGGAATTAAAAGCCATCATAGTCCTAGCTGATCACCTTCACGCAAGGGTTCAAAGCATTTGAACCGAACCTCAATAAGAAAATCATCATAAAAACAAGATTATGTATGCGGAAATAAGATGTTTATTGCAACCTTGCGACAGCGCGTAGCAAGCACGTATTCATATTAATGTGATTTTTAGATACAACACGTTAAATTAGTTATTTGTTCTAATTATGTAGGTATGTAAATCAAGCATTACATACATCAAACTAAGTAACCCTGCGCAAAAATTATTGCTGGGAAACGACTTTTTTTTTTGGGGTGAAAAATCACGTTTTACGGTAAAACTCAATGTAACACACTCAAAACATTGTGCTGATGGATGGATTGAATAGTACGGGGGTCGTGGAGGTGTTTAAAGTAAAGTAATAACTTTAAATACTAGTAGTTAAAAAAAAACTTGTGAAAAAGTTTGAACTTTGATCGCCAATATTTCCGTAACTAGAAGGTTCCCAGGTACAGTCCAGAAGAAAAAAATGATCGGAATGACGGTAAAAACAAGTGTCTTTCGGCTTCGTTAAAGGTATACAGGGTGTAAAGAACAGCCCTTCGCAGATTGATGGCGTGTATTCGCTATATCATACTAAGATGACTAGTACAAGTCATTATTTCAGGAACGTTATGGGAACAGCAAGCGCGACGACCAAAAATTCCGGTGGAGTATTATTCAAAATAAGGAGCTGAATGAACCCTCATTCAGCTCCTTATCATATCAGCATCGTAGTATGATATACCGAATACACGCCATCAATCTGCGAAGGGCTGTTCCTTACACCCTGTATATCTTTAACGAAGCCGAGAGGCACTTGTTTTTACCGTCATTGTGAATTTTTTTTTGTTCTGTACCGTACCTGGCAACCTTCTAGGTACGGAGATATTGAAAGTCAAAAATTCCAACTTTTTTATAACTTTTTTGAAATACATGTTTTAAATGTCATAGCTTTACTTTAAATACCTCCATTACTCCTGACTCGAATGTCATCAACCTGAATCAGGCATCAGTCCAATGATGCGTATCTGCCAGGCGCCTAATTCAGGTCGACTTACTTGACGTATGTTTGGTTCTACGGAACCCTTTGTGTGCGAGTGCAGATCGCACTTGGCCGGATTTTGTTCACTTTATTAGATTAGAATTTTACTGTCTTTTTATGTTCAAAGAATTTTGGCAAGCTTTTGACAGCCAGATATTTCTATTCTGGATTCAATTTACTAAAGCTATTCTTGATGTATAAAACAAATTCGACAGAATAACTTTATTTACGCCTAGTGTGACGCAAACATTTAAAATAAAAGTAGACTAAAACAAATTGACTGACGTAAGAATCATCAAAATCGGCCCACGCGTTTGGTCTCTAGAGTGCTACAAAGGAACAAACATAAATATACAGGGTGTAAACAGACCCTTCACAAAGCCGTAAACGTAAGTAACTTTAAGCAAAAAATATTGCTGGGAAACGACTTTTTTTTTGGAGTGGAAAGTCACGTTCTACGGTAGGACTCAATGTAACGCATTCAAAACATTGTGCTGATGGATGGATTGAATAGTACGGGGATCGTGGAGATGTTTAAAATAAAAATCTTACATTAAAAACATGGATTTAAAAAAAGACTTGTGATAAAGTTGGAACTTTGACCCCCAATATCTCCGTAACTAGAAGGTTCCCAGGTATGGTCTAGAACAAAAAAATAATCGCAATGACGGTGAGAACAAGTACCTTTCGTTTTCGTTAAGGGTCTTTTTACACCTTTTATAGGCTGATTAACACATATACCTCTTCAGTCGGCTAAAAAGGACACACCAACAAATAGGGAAACTATACATCACTCCTGTGACGGCCATCACTCAGAGAAATACTACATCTCAGTATAATGTGCGAAACAGACGCAACGATCGTCTTCAATACATCAATTTCTGAACTTCAAGACTACGTAACGATATTGCTAATACATTTATTTGTCACACAACACCTTGACACGCCTAACGCAGGAGAGACCTCGAGGGATGTCCAAAAGTTCTCTACTTAGACGTAGTAAAGGCTAACCAGTCCGCAAGGATATCCAAGAATGGGTAACTGTGTTGGGTTGGGTGGGTGGCATCCTGTAATTTGTTACCCCTTGGCCACGAGCTTGACGCTCTATCGCCAACCGTGTTGCGACTGCAACTGCGGAATTAACAAATGAGATTACTGACAAGTTACTGATAACTGGGTTGTGGAGGTCGAGATAGGCAGTTCCTCCATGTAAAATACTGGTATTCAGCTGCATCAGGTTAGACTGGAAGCCGACCCTAACATAGTTGGGAAAAGGCTAGGCAGATGATGATTACTGACAAATTGTACTCACTGGACAGGTCCACACAAATCTGTGTGATTCTTTCCTCAAAAAACCATGTCAGGGACTTATCTGCATGGTTCTCATGTCACTTGACCAAGTGTTTGGACTATAGAAGAAAGCGTAACGTCGTGATCTCGGAGTTTGTTTTTCTCAGAGTAGTCGTATAGGAAACAACGATACTAATACTGTTACTGTTAGCCTGCCCAGGCTAACCTACCAGGGCTAATGTAGACCAGACTGGTCGTAGGTTTTTTCAAGCTCGTGCCGGGTCCCGCCATCTAGTTTTACAAAAAAATAATGTCGAGGAAAAGTGTTTTAAAAACTAATTTTCAGAATAAACATCGTAACGATTCACGCCCGTATCTCTTGGCGGAAGTCGAGTCGCAATACGGATTTTATGAGTTCGTAACCGAGGCGTTGAAAAAATAGACATAGCTATAAAAGGATTGGGTGGTCTAGTTTCGCAGATTTGGCTAAGCTAGGTAAGATTCCAAGGTAAGCAACATTTGGATTGCGCAATGGCAACTATATAGACATAGTAGGATTTAGCTTTAATTTTATAGTAATTTAGCGTAACAGAATGAAAGAAGACAGCGCCTCTACTACGACTTAGCGATACCTTATGTCGGTTCAATAGGTTCATTTTTGACTTTTTCATCATCAAAATGATTCGTGGCTATATAACAACAGCCGCTCGGGTCGATCCACAGGTTAAGCCAAGCTTTCCTAGGTTGGTCCGTGGATGGGTGACCACCCATTGCATACTGAGTTTCCTCCGTGCCTCGGAAAGCACGTTAAGCCGTCGGTCCCGGCTGTCATTTGTAGATGTGACAGTCATAGGTAGTGAGTGGCCCGAAAGTCAGACAACCGGTCTTATCAAGGGGTATCGTATTACCCACTTACCTAGTACTAACTGGGTTATGAAGGTCAGATAAGCAGCTGCTCCATGTATTGTTAAATACTGGTATTTAGCTGCATTCGGTTAGATTGGAAGCCAACACCAACTTAGTTGGGAAAAGGCTAGGCAGATGAGCTGTTAGAAGGAATATGATGATGAATTCTGTAAAAAAAGCAGAATATTGATTGACCGCAACTGCTTAACGAAAGGTCCTGAGTTATTTTTAGGAAAAGCCCGACATAGGTGAAGGGGCAAAATGTTACTTGAGTTCTCCTCTACGAATATTATTAGAAAAAGCCCGAAGTATGGAATTGTGCCCGGTTGATGGCAACTGGTTCGTCCTCTATAAGGCGCGAATTACACAGAAACGGCGTAAGGTGAAGGCGCGACGCAGGCATGATGGCACTTCAAAACATTTTCATACAAAATGTACGTAGGCGACGTGTCGTAAATTACACTCAAGCGGCGCGGCGCAGGCACGCCGTTCTTTCGTTTCCTTAGAAATTCCATGCCTGCGCCGCACCTTACGCCGTTTCTGTGTAATTCGCGTCTTACATGACTTAAACATCTGGCGAAATCGTGTAACCCTAGAAAATTACAGTCGTAATGTTATGATAATTTTATCCGATCGTAATTGTTTTCAATTTTCTGTGGGAACGACGCACCGTGTCTTCTTCGTCCATACTTCTCTATTACTTGGCATCTCAGTAGTCACCCTTTTCTATCCATATCATCCTTTACACAGTCCAACTGAGAGAAAAGAGTAACCATGGAGTTTCTTGCCGGTTCTTCTCCATAGGAAACGACCAACCCGAACCGTGCACCTTTTTGTCGACGTTTTATAAGTGCCCATCTAGGCTTATGTGAAATAAAATATTTTGATTTTGTTTTTTTTTAACTACCGGCGGCGATCTGTATTCATTCGAACCTATGTTTCTGAAGCATAATAAAGGGTGTAAAAAGACCCTTAACGAAGCCGAAAGGCACTTGTTCCCCCCGTCATTGTGATCTTTTTTTTGTTCTGAACCATACCTGGGAACATTCTAGTTACGGAGTTATTGGAGGTCAAAGTTCAAATTTTTTGACAAGTTTTTTTTTAAATTACTACTTTTAAAGGTTTTAACTTTAATTTAATTAACTCTATGACTAGTTTACTATTCAAAGCATACATCAGCACTAAGTTTTGAGTGCGTTACATTGAGTTTTACCGTAAAACGTGATTTTTCACCCAAACAAAAAAAGTCTTTCCCAGCAATCATTTTTGCGTAGAGTTCCTTAGTTTGATGTACAGAATGCTTGGTTGACAGCTTCGTGAAGGGTCTGTTTACACCTTGTATATTAAAGAACAGGCCTTCAATGAAATTAAGTACCATAATTCCAGCTAGATCTAGATCTTATATTATAAAATTATTCAGCCAAATGACGAACATAGGTCGTAGAGGATCAAAGACCAGATAGATTTAAAAAAAACCACGACAAAGTCTTAACAAAGAGCAACCAGTATATTGACCAAGTATGCTGGCTTTAAGTGGAAAATCCGCAAAATATATAAATTACAAGACAAGCATCTGATTATACGCAATCATAGCAAAAAATTGATTATAAACTCTATGTTCTAGGCCTAAAAGTAGGCTTTTGAAAGTCACTTCTTGAAGGTGATCAAGGCGCCAACCTGCGCAAGAGTTGTACGATTTTTATTTCAAGTTCAGTGTTATACCAACGTTCGAAGAGTTCGGACGTGGGCTCTTTGAATCTAGAACGCGTATTTTATTAATTTAATTTACGAATTAATTTTTTTTGAAGTGTTTGTGTTGTGTTGTGCAGTTTTTTGTAATTAGAAAAGTTCATGTTGCGGTGTTTTTGAAGATTGGAATTTTAAACGTGAGTTTTTATTTTTATTGCAATACTAGTGTGGGAATTTAATCAGTAGGTAATAAGAAAAAATAAAATGTTTACATCTTTGTTGTTTATCGACCTTCCATAAATAGGTATTTGACCATCAGGGTTTTTTTTTTATAAAATGTAAACAGCTAATGTCTCAAGTTATTATGTTAATCGACAAATCTCGTCATTCACACAAATTACTTGAAATTAAAGTCAGCGATATACCTTAATGATAATTGTGGTCGTTTCCACAATTATTGTGATGTAATATCAAAAACTACAGGCAATTTTATAATTGTCAAAATGATTCCTTACTTAAGAAAAAACAGACCATCATCATTTTCAACCAGTCACAACATCATCAGAAGATGATTATGAGTTTTTTTCGAAAGACAATTGGCAATACATATTGCATATTAGGAAAAGATTCGAACGTGTGACCTCTAAGACGCAATACCAGCAGCTTAGCTATTGAGCGTCAAAGATTACGACAGAAATTAATAATAAATTAACTCGCAAGTTTGGATATGAGCTAACCGGTTGTCTATGAAAGAAAAAGAAAAAAAAATGGTTATTTGCCTAGTTTTGTTTAAGTAGTAGTTGTATTCATAATTAATAAGGTAAATATAGTTGTAAGGTCAATAAAATTAGGATGACTACCAGTAGCGTGGGCTGTTAATATTTAGCCACGAGCTAAATAATAACAGCCGCTCGGGTCGATCTTTAGGTTAAGCCGTGCTTGCCTAGGTTGGTCTGTGGATGGGTGACCACCCATTACATACCGAGTTTCCTCCGTGCCTCGGAAAGCACGTTAAGCCGTTGGTCCCGGGTGTCACTTGTGGATCTTTGACAGTCGTTACGGGTAGTCAGTGGCCCAAAAAGTCTGACAACAAGTCTTACCAAGGGTATCGTATTACCCAGTACTAACTGGGTTGTGGAGGTCCGACAGGCAGTCGCTCCTTGTAAAATACTGGTATTCAGCTGCATCCGGTTAGACTGGAAGCCGACCCCAATATAGTTGGGAAAAGGCTAGGCAGATGATGACCAGTAGCGAAGGCTTCATTTTTTTAAGAGGTAAGCCGGAGTACATATATTTAATGTGATTTAATTATTTTGTCTAAAGAATACTCATTGTGCCCGTTTTCAAAGGGAAGCTGGTAGGAATCGAGTTTTATGGAACCTTCGCCACTGATGACAACAATGTCTGCATTGTTGAATGATCTGATTGTTTACTGAATTCATTATTCACCTTTTTGCTGTATGAAATTAGAAATGTTTCGAATTCTAAGCTCCTAGTTCTCTCAATCCAGTGAGATTCGTAAGGATTTGTCCCCAAAAAAACAATATTTAAAACTTCGAAGTTCGATTCCGAAGGCGATGCGTTAGATCTATCAGGAGATGGCGGGACAAGCTCGACAAAACCAACGACCAGTAGTCCACATTGGCTCTGGATCGAAGAATTTGGAAGTCTTGGGGAGAGGTCTTTGCCTAGCAGTGGTATGACACAGGCTAACAGTAACAGTAACAGGTCGATTCCGAAGCGACTTTTTAAACTTAGGACGAATCCGGGAACACACGAATTTATGGTAGTATTTTAAAGGATAACTGGTGTTCTAAAAGGATTCCTACGATTTTCTTTTAAACATCAAGCTCTTAAAGGTGAACGCTCAATAGACTGGTCAAAACAATGGAGTAATCTATTTATACTAACACCAAGCCACGTGATTACCTTACTGCCACACACAGAGATGTCATTTAAAATATCAAACAGGAATATTTTTCCATCAGGAATTTCTCAGAAGCACCCACAGAGACTGTATTTGTGCCTGATTGATGGCATTAGGCTCGCCCCTTATTACATGGAACTTAAACATGCAACTGGCGAAATGTGGGTGTACGATTGTGTACACGTCTGCCTAACCCTTCGAGAATTACCGGCGTGATGTCATTTAAAATATCAAACAGACAATGGCATACGATGGTGGACTTATCACTTATCCGTACTAGTCCTGCGTGTAGGATTATAGACCAATCCTGTATACAGAGAAGAGAGCCAGTATTAAGACCATAATCATACAATTTTTCTTTAGTAGCCTCTTGTGTCCCACTGCTGGGCAAACGCCTCCCCCATATCCTTCCAGGTAATCATATTATATGTAATATGATGGTGACTACTGAGGTAATGACAACATGATTTTTCTTCCATACAATATTCTATGAAAGAAAAAGCCATGTTGCACCCGTACCAAAATAAATTGGGTTAAGGAAGAAGGTATTTTATTATTGTTTTATTGATTATGCATGTACCAGAAATATTTGCACTTGATTTATATAGACTTGACTTATATTTGCGATGGATAAGTCGAATATAGTGGGACTAAAATTATTTTACCATGTTATTATGTACCTATATTCTGGCAAATAAATAAATTTCATTTCAAGAAAACGGCTGATCTTGTCATGCCCTCAAAATTCTTCGTCCGACCAGTATGTAGCCACCTGCACAGCTCTATCGGTCATCACATCATCCACAGCCTGAATCCACCCACTGCTAGGTACCGGCCTCTCTTTTCTTGTGCCAGTCTCCACGGTACCAGTCTTATTCCCCCGATGGCAACTATGTCGTCTGCCCATCTCACCGCCAGACGAACCACATCTTTGGCTTCGATTAAATCCTGCCATCCGAAGATGGAAGTGGTTGTGCAGGATGAGCAGTAAAGGGAGGTGGGGCGTATCCTGCAGAAGGGAGACAATCCATTATACCTACAGGGTGTAAACGGACCCTTCACTAAGCCGTCAACCAAGCATTATGTCCATCAAACTATGTCACCCTAAGCAAAAATTATTGCTGGGAAACGACTTTTTTTTGGGGTGAAAAATAACCTTTTACGGTAAAACTCAATGTAACGCACTCAAAACTTGGTGCTGATGGATGCTTTGAATAGTAAACGGGTCATGGAGGTAATTAAAGTAAAGTTAAAATCTTAAAAAGTAGTATTTAAAAAACAACTTGTGAAAAAATTGGAACTTTGACCTCCAATATCTCCGTAACTATAAGGTTCCCAGGTATGGTCCAGAACAAAAAAAATATCGCAATGACGGGGAGAACAAGTGCCTTTCGGCTTCATTAAGGGTCTTTTAACACCCTTTATTCACAATATTGAAATTTCCTTCAATAGGTCAGTCAATTAAACTTAAAGATTAACTATTCCTAAGTGCTGGCTCTCAGTGCGGCAGTAAGCCATTTAAACAGCAATAATAAAACCAAAGATGTACTCAATGAGATTGCCATTGTTTCTGACTCACCGTGTGGTGTCGAAACGTTATACAATGCAAGAAGACGGGACCTATCACGAAGACACGACGCAAATACTTGCATTCAGAGTAGGGCAAATTGTTTATTTTGGTAGAATAACATTTCCTTCACGCTTGTATACTTCCAAGGGGTTGGTAGACGTGTTTATGCTCTCCTAAATTTCACCAGTTGTTTAACGAGCTACGAAAAACGGAACATACATTGCCTATTGAAAAGGAGCTCGAGGCTAAATAATAACAGCCGCACGAGGTCTTCAAGGTTAAGCAGTGCTTACCAAGGTCGGTCTGTGGATAGGTGACCATCCATTACATATTGAGTTTCCTCCATGCCTCGGAAAGTATGTTTAGCCGTTGATCCCGGCTGTCATTTATAGATCTTTGACAGTCGTTTCAGGCAGTCAGTGTCCCGAAACTTGGACAACCAGTCTTACCAAGGGGTATCGTATTACCCAGTATACTATATACTACATCGTATATACTAGATCGTATTACTAACTGGGTTATGGAGGTCAGATATGCAGTCGCTTCGTGTAAAATACTGGTGCTGCATCCAGTTAGACTGGAAGCCGACGAAAAGACTCGGCAGATGATGAAACTAGTACCTAATAAATTGTCTGTCTGTCCATATGCACATGTCATGAGGAGGGACGAATCGCATGTGACAAAAAGAGTGATGAATATAAATGTTGATGGATGGAGAGGGAGAGGATAACCAAGGAAATGATGGATGGATTGTGTGAGGAATGATATGCAAGAAAATGGAGTAAATGATAGCGTGACGGTTGACAGAGGAGAATGGAAAAAAAGAACTTGTTGCGCCGACCCCAAGTAACATGGGACAAGGGCAGGAAGATGATGAAACACTAGTTACAAAAATGTATGTCATTTAGAAGTCATATGTTTTTGTTTCGGAATATTCTTTTTTATGTTAGGTATCACAAGATATCTGTAACTACTTTTAGAAAACAAGTTAATTTGCATCTTTATTGAAAGCTTATTTGTATTCTTAGTTTATTTTTTATAATATTTTGTCAATTTAATGATAAGAGATTTTTTAGGGGAGCCGGTTTTGTGAACCTGCCAAATCAACCAAGAATTATTTTATTTGGTTAATTCCGACATACGCCCGCCAATTGGTACATTTAGGTATTTTAACTTGATAAAACATGACACCAGAATTCAAATTATCCGCGATATTATCAATCTGATTCTGTTTTATTTTACTACTAGCTGTGTGTGTAGCCCGCGACCTTCTTCCGCGTGAAATTATTATAAAAATACAAATTTCCCCGTTTTTGCAACATTTTTCATTGATACTCCGCTCCTATTGGTTGTAGCGTGATGTTATATAGCCTTCCTCGATAAATGGGCTATTCAACAATAAAATAATTTTTCAATTCGAACCAGTACTTCATGAGATTAGCGCGTTCAACCAAACAAATTCTTCAGCTTTATAATATTAAATAAATAATATAGTAAGTATGGACAGTTAAGTTATAAAAAAAGTTTACTTTTCAGAAGTGGTATTAAGCCTCCTACGAACTTCGTAGCGCACGAATATTATAGGTACGGAACCTTACAAAAAAGTTGTTGTTTGAAGTAAATTTTCAACTTATTAAATAAACGAAAAACTTCACGCTTGATGCTGATTACGATGTAAGTATAGTCTAAAATTCTATAATTAAAAGTAATTTCAACCAGGATGTGTGGGCAGATAATAATAATTAGATTTTGTCTTAAAAAACTGCCTGCGATCACCTGACTACGAGACCTTTTTGTGAGTTTTCTCATTTATTATGTTGCTGTTACCTGCGATTTCGTCGACGATTCAGAATAAAACTAGCCTATATCCTTCTTCAGGGCCCAGGCTTCCGATCTTTCACATTTCATTACGTTCAGTGGTTTAGGCTTGAAAAGGTAACAGACAGACATAATCTCTTTCAGATTTATAATACAAGGTGTAAACAGTCCCTTCACGAAGCCGTCAACCAAGCATTCTGAACATGAAACTAAGTAACCCTACGCTAAAAATTTGTTGCGAAACGACTTTTTTTTTAGGTGAAAAATCACGTTGCTCTATGTAACGCACGTGTGCTCTCAGAATATGCTTAACAATTCAAAATAAAAATATTTTATTTCACATAGGCCTAGATAGGCACTTATAAAACGTCGACAAAATGGTGCACGGTTCGGGTTGGTCGTTTCCTATGGAGAAGAACCGGCAAGAAACTCCATGGTTACTCTTTTCAAATCATTTGGTATTACAATATTATCATGGTTACAGCATTTGTACTTAAGTATGGGGGGACAGCGTAGGCCCGACAATAAGTCGTTGTTTACTACAAAAGATGTAAAAAAAAAATACAAAGTTGACAAAAGTTAAACAAATTCAGTGTTTTGTCTCAAACAAAAACTATTTGTGGACAATATTCAGTACAAAAGTGATGTTTTTTATGCATAAGTATACGAATGATGCCTTTAGTAGGCTAGCTATGCATAATATTTCAACCAATTCCACAAAAAGTGATATCGCAATTATTCTTACAGATGATGTGTCGACCGCGCAATCTTCGCGTCGCGGCTTTATTATTATTTTGTAAGATGCAAAGTTTATCTGTGATTATCATGATGTAAACTGTATATCTGTAACGATGTAGGATAATGAAAATCTTGAGTAAGAATGAACTCATATCCAGACTTTTTCTGTTAAGTGCAGACACTTAACTTTGTGTAAGTTATTTTATCACCAATGCTATCATTCCTCATAAGGAGGAGCTTGTGGCTAAATAATAACAGCCGCTCGGGTCGATCTTTACGTTAAGCCGTGCTTGCCTAGGTTGGTCTGTGGATGGGTGACCACCCATTACAAACCGAGTTTCTTCCGTGCTTCGAAAAGCACCTGGGTGTCATTAATTCTAGATCTTTGACAGTCGTTAGGTAGTCAGTGGCCCAAAAAGCTGACCACCAGTCTTACCAAGGGGTATCGTATTACCCAGTACTAACAGGGTTGTGAAGGTCAGATAGGCAGTCGCTCCATGTAAAATACTGGTATTCTCAGCTGCATCCGGTTAGACTGGAAGCCGACCCCAATATAGTTGGGAAAAGGCTTGGCAGATGATGATGCTATCATTACAGATAACATACCGAGTTTCCTCCATGCCTCGGAAAGCACGTAAAGCCGTTGGTCCCGGCTATCATTTGTAGATCTTTGACAGTCGTTACAGGTAATCAGTGGACCGAAAGTCTAACAACCACTCTTACCAAGGGGTATCTTATTAACCAGTACTAACTGGGTTGTGAAGGTCAGATAGGCCGTCGCTCCGTGAAAGTTCATGTAATACATTATTCAGCTGCATCTGGTTAGACTGGAAGCCGACCCCAACATAATCGGGAGAAGGCTAGGCAGATGGTGATGCTATCAGAATAGTGAAGGAAAACATCGTGAGGAAACTGGTAAGTCCTAGATTCTAGGACATTTCAGTTTCCTCACGATATTCGAGGACCTAGAACCAGAAAATTCGACACACACCAGCCGGCACCAGGCCCACGTGGTGGGTTATTATGGATGGCTTATGCGTGTTAAGGTACTAATTATGTTTATTATTTAAACAAGTGCGAGAGGATTGAATTGCAACAATGCAATCCATTGTGTATGTGTTGTCCATTATTTATGCAATATTTTGTGTATATGTTTTGTTGGAGATAATAAATAAACAAATAATTACAATGATAAACATGAGCATGAAATAACATCGACTTGAGCAGGAAACAGGCAGGAAAAGGAAATCGATCGCCAAAACGACAACGCTTGGAAAAGCTGCTGGTCCATGAAGACGCTAATAAAGGGAGATCTACTGATCTCCTTGAAACGCAAACTCATCGATATGTGTAGCCTGCCCATCCTAACCTATGGTGCTCAGACTTGGTCACTCACTGAATCGCAAAATTTTCGCCTTGGAGTATGCCAAAGACCAATTGAGCACAGCATTCTGGGTGTAAAGAGACCTTGAAAGAAAGAAAGAAAGACAAATTAATATCACAAACACATGCATAATCAGCCTTAGAGGATGACTGGTAATTAGTGACCGATACTTAAACACGTGATTGTACTCATGTTAACAAACAACTTTCCTAAAGAAACATTTTTTATACTCATTCGCTTTTATCACAATAAAACTTACGGAGCTGGCCTGTGAGCCGCGCGGGTGCTCTGCCTACCCACTGTTGCACGGTACGATAGTAATGAGACACGCGGCTAACAGCTGATAGGTCAAAGGAGCGCGCGCGCGAGTTTCATACGGCTGTTGTATTATTGTGATGAAGCTATGTGTGACTGCGGTGCCTCAAAAAAAACTATGGCTCACCTCCTATCCTGCACTATGTGTGGTTCCACGTGCACTTTGAGGGACCTGTCCACCAACCAACCTGTTGACTACCAACGCCGTCGAGGTGGTAGAGTTTTGGATAAAACAAGTTTAATTTTTTTGAAAGGGGAAATCATCGACACGACAAAGAAGAAAATTATTGTGATTAAAGTGACTGAGTATAAAAACACATCTTTGGAAAAGTTGTTTGCTATCATGAGTACAATCACGTGTTTAAGTATCGGTCACTAATTACCAGTCACCCTATATTGTTCCCACCGCTGGGACACGGGTACATGAAGACGTGAGCTGTAATCCACCACGCGGGCCCAGTGCGCGTTTGTAGAGGTCCCATGTCGTCAAGTTTTTGGTTCTAGGACATATCGGTCTCCTCACGATGTTTTCCTCCACCATTTTGGGAGTAGAGATGATGAATAAATTATACAAAGTAATGCGCAGTATACTAGATGTTAAATTAACGGATCGTGTTCGAAACACAATACTGCGCTCCAAAACAAATATAGCTGACGTGGCTCAAAAGGCTGCCCAACTCAAATGGGACTGGGCAGGTCATGTCAGCCGCATGCCGGACAAATTGTGGGCCAAAATAGCAGGAAACTAGTGTCTTGACACAGTGAGACGGGGTCGCGGCAGGGCACGAAGGAGATGACGGGACGAACTGGACAAATTCCGTCCGAACTGGAAGGAGGACGCGCGGGTTCGCGAGAAGTGGAAGGAGTGGAGGGAGGCCTTCGCCCAGGAGTGGGACAAAGCAGCTAGGAAAAAAAAATGCGCCTGCCTCGGTTCGAAGACTCGTAAGACGGGGGCACCACCACTGGACCACCAGTACTGCTGACATCGACTTTGAACATGACTTCGTATTCATTATTGTCAAGATCTAGCCATCTAAGAAGGTACTTACTAATTATAAGTACTTTTACATCAAGTAATTAGTACATTGTTAATTAGTAGCAATGAAATAATAATTGGTCTTCTCATTATTTCTGTGTTCATCCGTTCTGGGAAACAGAGCGTAAAGATAAGACTTCCGCTGAAAGTACTAGACTAGATTTTCAGCCTAAAATCTATGCTAGCTTTGGTCAGTCGGTATACCGATTCGAATCGAGGCGGAAGTGACATTAAAAGTTGGGTTTTATCTTTTTCCTCTTGTCGACGATTCCTTTTTTAATAAAAGCGCTTAATCTATGGTAAAAGTTACTTTTGCTAGATTTTGTACGTGATTCGTGATTGAAATTCTTATTCTTCTTCGTCGTTTCCGGTTTTTCTTTGTAGCTCGAATCTTTAAAAAATAATTAAAAAAAACCATGACATTGTTGCTATTGCAGTTTTGTATATTTTTGTTTCTTCGAGTAAAAGAGTTGAGTTCCCGTTAAGACAAAATCCATCTCTTTCTCTTTATGATATTAAACCGAATCAGTCGAAATAATAACCTATGAAATAATAAACTCGGGTAGACACTTTGCCAAAGTGTAAATATCAGTGGTCAGTGTCCTCAGCAGGTCTATAATTTGTATCGCAACTCCAACAAAACAATCTCTTGTCGCAACAACACACCCGCCTGTAATCCACTAAGGGTTAGGCACCTCTCCTATAATGCAACCTCTCCTCCTATGTAATAAGGGGCGAGCCTATTGCCATCAACCGGGCACAAATCCAGACTCCATGGCTGCTACTGAGAAGTTCCTGATAGAAAAAACCACTAACACGTTGCCTGACCTGGTAATCGAACCCAAGTCCTCAAGCTCAGCAGTCGCGCTTGGGACCACTAGTCCTACGAGGCAGTTAATAACTACTTGCATCATAAACTGCTAATTAAGCAGTCCCCAAAATGGCCGCCCAATGTCGTCCATTGTTAAATTAATAAAACATTTAACGACTAAACTCGTCAACCTAAATGTAAGCGGACATGTTATTAATAAAGATATTATAGATGTGTACGTGATAAAATGTACAATGTCATTAATTAATTGATAGATTGTTAATTACACTGGTTTTACGAATCGGCCTGTCTTGCCTAATCAGCCTATGACTTTATATGTCTTACCAAGGGGTGTCGTATGCTGTGGGACTGTTCGAAAGAAATACCGCGGCCCTGGAACACAAAGGGCATAGAATACAGGGTGTAAACAGACCCTTCACGAAGCTGTCAACCAAGCATTCTGTACATCAAACTAAGTACCTTTACGCATTTTTTTTTGCTGGGAAACAACTTTTTTTTTTGGGGTGAAAAATCACGTTTTACTGTAGGACTCAATCTAACGCACTCAGATCATTGTGCTGATGGATGGATTGAATAGCACCGGGGTTGTGGAGGTGTTTAAAGTAAAAATCTTACTTTAAAAACATGTATTTAAAAAAAAACTTGTGAAAAAGTTGGAACTTTGACCCCAATATCTCCGTAACTAGAAGGTTCCCAGGTATGGTCTAGAACAAAAAAATGATCGCATTGACCGGGAGAACAAGTACCTTTCGGCTTCGTTAAGGGTCTTTTTACACCCTTTATGTTAGGGTCGGCTTCCAGTGTAACCGGATGCAGCTGAGTAATGAGGCTCTAAAATTAAAGTTGTTATCAATGTCTGCTAATCTAGCTTTTTCTCTTACGATTAAACTATCTCGTAATCAGTAAAAACTATATATTTATGGCTGCTGCTACATAAAAGCTATGGAAATATCAAACAGAATAGAAGCATAGAATAAAAGATAAAGCCAGTAAAAAAAAGGAAATTAAAAAATAGGTTTTACACAACACACAAAGCTTGAAACGAGATAAAGTTTCAATGAAAGCTACCTTCATCCCCATATTTCCGAACCATTTCAAAATGCCTACATTTCAGTTTTCCTACCCGTATCCGAAAAAAACTACCGATAAGGTCATGTACGCAGTTTCGTACAAAACATTGACATATGACAGACAGCCGAGATACCTTTGTGCGAAATGTTATGAAACTATTTGTTCTGTTGTGCTAATATTACCAGAGTTTGTCGTGGAGTCAAGGTCTCTGGCTTATGGACCTTGACCTGAACAGATCCTAGGAAGCTTAGCTGCTGAATATTTTCCTAATTCAAGGATATTATGTTATATTTTGTAGGGGGCTTTGGGCCCGTGGTAATTCGAATCTATAAAATAAAATAAAATTGAAGTGTCTATTTGCAATTTCAAAATAACAGTTTTTACCTCAATGCATCTGAAAAATATAAGGTTCTAATGTATATTAAATTTTTTGTTTGTTTAGCCGTCTGTCTTTATGTGTGTTTGTTCCGGCTAATCTTAGAAAAGGCGGTACCAATTTTGACGGGACATTTACTGGCAGATATCTGATGTTATTAGAAGTAACTAAGGCTACTTTTATTTTAGAAAATGGGTTAGGGGTCTGTGCAAAAAAATTATCGCATTTGACAAAATCCGATTTTAAAAGGGAATTAATATTTTTTATGATAATTACACGCGGATACCTAGATTTATTTCAAGTGTTAAATTAAGACAAACATGATTGACTTTATTTTGCTTGCTTGATCTCTAGAAATTGTATGTAATACCTTCACTCGGATTTTTAAAACATTTGACTGTCAGAAAAATACTTTACAATTAGTAAATGGTTTTGGGCCTTGTGTCAGTGAAGTTAGTACATAATAAAATCTAGGTTAATTTGAAGTGAAAAAATAATATGCCAAACATTAATCACTTATGCCGTTCTGATATCAAGCGGGGCTTTTTAAATATTTGAGTGGCAACAAATATAATTTCTGGTGACATAAGTATTTTGTATTTTTTTTTTTTTTTTTTTAAAAACGTTGCCCCACACTAGGAATTTCTCCTGTATCGTGGGTGCGTTTACAAACATTTAAACTCACAAACACAAACAGCCAGACCCGGAACAACTACTTGTAGGCCATACAAATATTTGTTCCGTGCGGGAATCGAACCCGCGACACGCAGCGCAGCAGCCAATCGCTCAGCCACTGCGCCAACCGTGCAGTCAAAGTTATTGCACGGTCCTATTTTTTTTTTTTGTGGTATACTCAAAATCAGCTCTCATATAAGCTTTGATCTCTCCAAAAATATTTTTAAATGAAATGACATATTAAATGTATTGTTAAATGAAATAAAATATTAAAAGAAATTAAATGATGAATGTATTTTTAAATGAAATATTAAAAAGAATTTTTAAATGTGTTTTTCTTTTGTAATGAAATATTAAATTAAATGTTACGTTTAATGAAGTTTTAAATGAAATGTAATATTAAGGCAAATAACGGCTTAATAAATAAGCCTTGATCTCTAGAGGCTGGTTTTACGTAGCTACTGAATATTTCAAGGCCTTACAGTGTCAGTGGGGGTTGAAGTTTTGACAAGGAAATATGGTAATTCCTAGATAAAAACGTGACAAGATTTGATGTGACACTTTGAGTGACGTGATCTTGAACTAAAGTTAAGTTGTTAAGTCACAAAATGTAATTACTAAACACTGAGTTGGATTTCACAAGCCTTTACTTGAGTAGGTTTCATTAATTTTGAGCAGTTTGTATAATTTTATGTTTCCTGTTTGGCATGTTCTAAATAAAAACATGTTTCCATGTTATTATGAGTAAACTTCTATTTTTGTAGTCTTCTGTTTTTCCTTAGGCATACCTGCATGAGTTTCACCAAGTGTCATTTAAGAACCGATTCTAAAAGGTTTTATTGAGCGCCGTTGTACCAAAGACAAATTTCTTTTTTTTTTAAAGCAAGATTTTATCAAAATGAAAAGAACAAATTAGGTTTATCTGTCAATGTGATCGCGAATACAAAGTTTTGTGACCGTGCTATTAACCGTTGAGGAGTACTTTCGTAAGGAGGCGATCCTGGCTGCAGGATCAAGTCATGCCTGTCATAAAAATGTATTGTCACCAAAACAAAAGGTTTGTGAAAAATTACAGCTCAATTTGTTGGGTGGAACTGGTTTGAAATTTAGTTCTTTTCTTTTTTTTTTTTTTTAGTTGCTAGTAACTAACCTCCTCCTTTTTTTGAAGTCGCTTAAAAAAGAGGGTAATTTTTTCAATCACATCGCATTGGCGGCTCACTCTCTCCCAGTTAGCAAGTCTGAGTACCACCAACCATCAGTGTCTTTACAATGTATATCATACGTATAATGTGATCATCTGCCTTGCTTTTGCCAACTATGCTATTAGGGTCGACTTCTAATCAAACTGGATGCAACTGAATACCAGTATTTTACATGGAACGACTTCCTATCTGACCTCCGCAAACTCAGTTATCTCATCAAATGACCCCTCCTGCTCTGGGCGGAGTGGAAGGGAATGTCAGACTCGTACTGACTAAAACCCAATCCAGTACAAACTCTCTGGTCGATCTTCAGGTTAAGCCGCGCTTGCCGAGGTTGGCCCGTGGATGGCTGACCACCCATTACATACCGAGTTTCCTCCGTGCCTCAGAAAACACGTTAAGCCAACTCAAACCCGGCCAGTCCCGTCTGTCATTTGTAGATCTTTGAAAGTCGTTACAGATAGTCAGTGGCCCGAAATTCTGATAACCAGTCTTACCAAAGGGTATATCGTATTACTCAGTAATAACTGGGTTATGGAGGTCAGATAGACAGTCGCTCCACGTAAAATACTAGTATTCAGCTGCATTCGGTTAGACTGGACGCCGACCCCAATAAAGGGTGTAAAAAGACCCTTAACGAAGCCGAAGGGTACTTGTTCTTCCCGTTATTGCGATCATTTTTTTGTTCTAGACCATACCTGGGAACCTTCTAGTTACGGAGATATTGGGGGTCAAAGTTCCAACTTTTTCACAAGTTTTTTTTTAAATACATGTTTCTAATTTATTTTTTTTACTTTAAACACCTTCACGACCCCCCTATTATTCAATCCATCCATCAGCACAATGTTTTGAGTCCGTTACATTGAGTTTTACGGTAAAACGTAATTTTTCACCCCAAAAAAAAAAGTCGTTTCCCAGCAATAATTTTTGCGTAAAGTTACTTAGTTTGATGTACAGAATACTTGGTTGACGGCTTCGTGAAGGGTCTGTTTACACCCCGTATAGTAGGGAAAATTCTAGGCAGATGATGATTTTCAAACAAAGAACAAATTAGTAAAAAATACAGAACATGATCACAAAACCTTCATCAAAATGATGATAGGTTTATAATAATGTAAGTTCTGAACTTGCTTAGTCATCGTGACACTGCATTAACTACCGACCTTCTGGTTTTTTTTTTATTTCTTGGAACTAATGCGTCATTGTGAATCTTCGTAACAAATCTCATAAGCCAATACCTCAATATGACCAGACCGGACGTGAACTTTGTACCTTTGTTAAGTTTAATATTGACAAGCGTTGTTAGACGTCAGAGTTTTGAGTCGGACTGCCAAGTCATAGATCTCAAGTTCCAACCCCAGGGATCAAAGTTACACATTTTTCACAAGTTTTTTTTTAAATAAGTACCAGTTTTTTATGTTATGACTTTAATTAATATATGTACTTCCACGACCCCTGTAATATTCAATGCATCCATCAGCAAAAAGTTTTGATTGCGTTACATTGAGTCCAACCGTGAAACATGATTTTTCACCCGAAAAAAAAAAATCGTTTCCCAGCAATAATTTTTGCGTAGAGTTACTTAGTATGATGTACAGAATGCTTGGTTGACGGCTTCGTGAAGGGTCTGTTTACACCCTGTATACATACAGCAACATGTATCATTTAATTTCCTGGGGGTTCACAACAAGTCCATGCAACACTTTTAACCATGATGATGGTTCATTTGCAATGATATCCACTGCTGTTTTACAACCCAACCCTTTACTCCCATCTCGAGCAAAACCCTCCATGTACACCACCGCACCCACAATTATCACCGACCTTCAAAGTAAATCACTGTTTACTTGCCCATTACGAGTTGCTTATTACATGTGACGTCAGTATTTCCCCACGTCCGTCCGCCCGATCATGGTCATCAGTGAAGAAAGACAAGGTATGTTCATGCTCTCTTTCCTATGGGTAAGCAGAAGGCTGAGGCCGAGATCTATTTACTTTATAGTAATAACTATAAAGTAAGTAAGTAGTAAGTAAGTAAGTATTTCTTTTTTTTGTCCCGTCCTGTTCAAATTATAAATATTTGTTATGCGTTGTACCTACCTATGTTTATTGTATTTTTTTTGTTATTTTGTATGATGCACGTCATGTCCCTGCGACAAATAAATATTTTTTCTTTCTTTCTTTTCTTTCTTCTTTCTAACTAGCTTTTGCCCGCGGCTTCGCTCGCGTTAATTTAGAATTTGACATTCAATCGGGTTGAACTCTGCTTGTAATAATATCATTCAATCATGAATCGAAAGACACGTGGCGCCATCTATTAACATAAGAACGTTATTGTTGTTATCCTCGGGAACAGTACTTTTTTCGGGATGAAAGGTACCCTATGTCTGTTTCTGTACACCTGTCAAAGTATATGCAAAATTTCAGGATGATCGGTTCAGCGGTTTAGGCGTGAAAAGGTAAAAAACAAACAAACAAACTTACTTTCGCATTTATAATATTAAGTATGGATAAAGTCTCTTTGTTCCTTAATTACAATGGGTATTTATTAGGGCCGGTTCCGGTTCTGCATACCCTAGTATTTAGAAACATATTTAAGTAAAACTCAATTCAAGCCCCACTGTCATTTTAAGACCTTAAAATATTCAGTAGCTATGTAAAACCAGTCTCTCAGAGATCAAGGCTTACAAATCACCTATAATATTAATAATCATTTTATTATCAGGAAACTAATGCCCATAGATAAAATACACAAAACAATCTTATACAATAATAAACTAACATATAAAAAACCTTAAAACTATGACTATGTCGGCGTCGTGTTTCGCTGCGCGATAATATTGGCACCGTGCAACGATTATTACAAAATACTTATGTCACCAGAAATTGTCTTGGATGTCACTCAAATATTTTATAAGCCCCACTTGGTATCAGAACATTATACAGTGATTAATGCTTGAAATATTGTTTTACCGACTGCCTCGTTGGTCTAGTAGTCGCGCTTGCGACTGCTGAACAAGAGGTCCTGGGTTCGATTCCCAGGTCGGGCAAAGTGTTGTTGGGTTTTTCTATAAGGAATTTCTAAGTCGCAGCCACTGCCCTTGCTGAAGTGCTGTCTGGATTGGTGACTTTGGCCAGGAATCTTGCCTATATTGATAAAGGAATCGATTTGCAGTCTTACTTGATCAAAGCATAACATATTGTTCCTAAAATATTGTTTATGGAGCCATCTTAACATAAGGTAGAAAACCTAAGCCTTTTTTTAAGAGATTAACTTCCGTTTTCCTGATTATCGTGGTGAAAAAAGGAAGTAATATCATAAACAAATAAGACGGGTTGACGTAAAGGAAGTCACTAGTTTAAACAGTGTTCCGAAAAAGGCTAAATTATTAAGAAAAATCTACAACGCAAAAACAACAAGATCAGTGTAAATGTCTTCAAAGTTACTTTTTGACGATTCAAAGAATTTTTCGCTAAGGTCAATCGTTCAAAGCACTACTGCTGAACAAGAGGTCCTAGGTGAGATACTCACGTCGAATAGCCAGGCTAACTAGGCAATATAGCAATATGCAAAAAGGCAACGGTTACACGGGTGGCGCAGTGTTTGAGCAATTGGTTGCTGCGCTGTCGCGGGTTCGATCCCCGCACGGAACAAATATTTGTATGACCTACAGGTAGTTGTTCCGGGTCTGGCTGTTTGTGTATGTGAGTTTAAATGATTGTAAATGCACCCACGATACAGGAGCGATTCCTAGTGTGGGGCATAGTGTTTTTAAAACAAAACAAAAAAAAACTGCTGAAGAGCGTTTATACAGAAAGTGGGCAATGTCGTTAAATAGCTGTCAAAAATTTCGCTGTATTGATTAATTTGGCAATATTGTTGTATGGAAATAAGAAATATGGAAATAATAACTAGTAAAAGGCTAACTAGTAAACTAAAACATTGATTATGAAATGCAATTATTAATATCGTAACACCGAATATGTAGTTTTAGATGTAAAAAAATATTTGGAAACTTTCAAAATGCCTTTATACACCTAAAACGGTTACAACATGAAATTCAGTGTTTTAATTGCAATTCATTATTAATATTCCAGTTCACTAGTTAGCCATATTTCTTATTTCCACACAGTAATAATGCCAAATTAATTAAAACAGATAAATATTTGACAGCTATTTGCGACGTTGCCCACTTTCTGTATAAACGCTCTTAAAACTGACTACTGGGACAAAACATATCCCGTGCCCTAATCCCCTGGATAATACTATATAAAAGTAACAAACGGACAAAGTTACTTTCGTATTAACAATATTAGTTTGGATAATGTTTGCAATTGGTGATATTCTGAAGATATTTTCATCAAAAAACCGCTTGAAGTAATTTTTTAACAACTTTTTGAATGAACGCTCTTAATCTCAGGCGTTATAAATATAATACCAGCCTATTACTGCCCCACTGCTGGGCAAAGGCCTCTTCTCATACAGAGAAGGCACGAGCCTTGATCACCACGCTTGCTCAAGACGGGTTGGCGATCTCAGACTTATATTAATTATAAGTCCAGGTTTCCTCACGATGTTTTCCTTCACCGATGTCTGTGATGTCCAAGATAAACTTAGAAAGTTCAGGCGTTATATTTTGTTATAATTCGAAGGCTCAAATTAAACACTTTTTTTCCATAGACAGCAAAACACCACCACCTGCTACAATTTTTAAAAAATAAAAAAAATATTTCCACAAGCAAGAATCCACCCAGTATACTCAACATTCACCGCGCGTAAGCCGAAACCTGTTTAGGTCCAGAACCTCGTAAGGTCTTGTGACAAGTGCGTCATTCAGAACCAGTTCTGCAAAATTACTGGGATCCTGTTTAGTTTTAGCGTTCTTTTTGTATGAATGAGGTTTTATAGAGTGATCGTTAAACTTGGCGTTTTTATTGAGATTTTGTGCGGAAACTTTTTTTTAATTGGTGATCCTTTTTATGTTTTTCGGTATCTTTCCCACGTAACATCTGAATACAACAACGTCACTCATTAGCATCTGCTTACTCTTTTCCGTATTTTACATGGAGCGACTGCCTATCTGAATCTGACCTCCACAATCCAGTTAGTGGTGGGTAATACGGTACCCTTTGGTATGACTGGTTGTCGGACTTTCGGGCCACTGACTACCTGTAACGACTCAAAGATCTACAAATAAATAGATCTACTCTGTGTCAAAGATCTACAAGTAAATAGATTTACTCTGTGTCAAAGATCTACAAATGACAGCCGGGACCATCGGCTTAACATTTCGAGGCAAGGAAGAAACTCGGTATTTAATGGATCACCCGTCCACAGATCGTCATGAGAAGCGCGGCTTAAACTCGAAGATCAGAGACAGAAAAAAATACTTAGTGTTGTAGTTCCACGGAGGAGCTCCTTCATTGACTTTGCTGAAGTCGGGTAAAAGTTTAAATGGTGTTTGTAGGTCTCGCAATGATTTATTTCATTTAGATCATCAATACACATTTTTGTATATCAATAAAAAAGAGGATTGTCTTAACAATTTACAACGTAAAGTCGAGAACCTGCATGGTCGTCCCGTTATCTAGCTAAAATAACTTTAAAAAAGGCGGTGAACTCTGTGTGACCTTATAAAAGTTTGAAAAAAATTACGTGTAAAAGTGTTTTTAATAACCTTCTTACAAAATAAATACATATCATCTATCACTTAATTTCTTCTGGAGAAAAATGGCTATAAGTCTTGGAGGTTTCCAAGAGTATGATGGGATCACAAGGCCACCACATCCTTGAGCCCAGAGGAAGAGAGGGGATATCCTGTCCTTAATTAAATAGTCGACACGGCAATAAGCACGTACACGTACAATGCATACTTCAAGGCGATCCACTTGCTTAATTAGGCGCCATAATACGAACCAGAATTAAAATAACTCATATTTTCTATGGTCTAGCGAGCAAACGATTTAGGGGCCGACGACGTTGGTACATTATGGCATCTGTTATATAAATAAAGATCCATATTACATTATAATAATATCATTAAATGAACTTTGTTTGATCTGGCATGAATATTAATTAGGTACACGGTTCGAATTGGTTGATTTCTATGGAGAAGAACCGGCAAGAAACTACAATGTTTAATTAGTGTATATGTTACGGCTAAAAGCCGAAGTAAGGTTACACCTAGTTCTAGCCGGCTATACCTAGGTTTACCAGTATACCAGTTTGTTATAATAGAATAAATTTGGTTGTAGCGCTCGCTGGCCGCTGCCACGGCACCGCTTGCAACGCTCGCTCGGCTCGCGCGCGTTTGATCACAGTTCGAACCTAACCTAAAACCTAATCCATTTGGTCGGTGTATCGTAGTAATAAAAAGGATAGTTACCGGCCGAACCTAGGTATAGCCGGCTAGAACTATGTGTAACCTTACTTAGCCGGTTAGAAATGGGTATAACCTTACTTAACATAAAGGGTGTAAAAAGACCCTTCACGAAGCCGAAATCCACTTGTTCTAGCCGTCATTGCGATATTTTTTTTGTTCTGGACCATACCTGGGAACCTGCTAGTTACGGAGATATTGGAGGTCAAAGTTCCAATTTTTTCACAAGTTTTTTTTTTAATACCACTTTTTGAGGTTTTAACTTTACTTTAATTACCTCCATGACCCGTTTACTATTCAAAGCATCCATCAGTACCAAGTTTTGAGTGCGTTACACTGAGTTTTACCGTAAAAGGTGATTTATTACCCCAAAAAAAAAATCGTTTCCCAGCAATAATTTTTGCGTAGGGTGACTTAGTTTGATGTACATAAAGCTTGGTTGACGGCTTCGTGAAGGGTCCGTTTACACCCTGTATATACATAAACTCACGCCTTTTTCCCATGGGGGTAGGCAGAAATAGAACAGCCAGAAACACAACGCCACCTGCGATCCTTACATACTCTTTTTGCCTCGCACACGTTCATACATCAGAGGCACTAGCAGGAGCGCGCGGTGTAAACGTAACGTAAATACGTCGATTTTTTAATCGAAAATATATTTATCCTATAGCATTTTAGTTAAATTATTTGCAATAACCACAATCAGTATCATCCATAGATATGAATAAATTCTTAAAATTATGATTGTACGTGAAACGAGTATTTTTATATTATAATCGACGCATTTACTTTAGGGCCTTTGATCACGCTCTCGGCCACTGCGCTGGTACACGCAAGCCGTTTACTATCCTCTTTTAAAAATATAATGTCTTCAGTAATTTTGTCATATTATAGTGTTTATACTTACTTAAGTAGAACCTGGGTAGGCCTTCAATCTCATATGTACTTACCTATGAGATTGAATGCCTGACAACAAGTAAATAATTAGGTATCTAATTGAAAAAGGTTGCTAATCTGGTGATCTTGCGTTGGTGATATAAATTCAGCATCTCCTATTGGGTAGGATACTGGCTGGTCTATTCGGAAACCTATTAAAAACTAAGATGCTTTCTTACGTGATTCGACACTATCATTAACACTGAATACGGGATATTTACCATGTTTACTGTTTGTTTTGAGTGCCGATATTTCGGCGCTGTTGCAAGTTGCAAGCGCCATGATGTTCAAATTGCAGATTCCACCAGTTAGATTAATGTAAAACCAATGTTACAAACACGTGATGAGTTCACAAACACGTGATGTGTTAAATGTAACCTGTTGTAATAGCCACTTCTTACGCTTGCCGCGGTATCTCGCGACGTATCTTTATACTTGAGTCATTGCCCAATTTTTGACGGCTTCCAAAGTATCTAAATGTTGCACACAATTGCTATACTTTGTTTCTTCTGTTATGGTTTTTATTGCACATACGTAGAATAACCTTTACGCTTTTCATACTGTTAAATGTTAGTGATATTCTTAGTATTCTATAGTTCAGATAAATAATCGTGTACCAAACAGTCTTGATGTCGTACACAAAGAAGATTTTATGATGAATCTTATAATCTTTGAACTACCGACGAAGGTTGTCTTGTCTATAAAAACTTTGTAAAACTTTTGACACGGATGTGTGACAAAATCTTGTCATATCGTCTAAAATCATGTATGAAGTCATACTCTTGCTTAGATTTTCATATTGCTGTGATTCATGTGGTTAGCTTAATAGTGTTTTTTTTTCTTAAAAATAAGTACATCACGCCTGTAATCCCCGAAGAGTTAGGCAGAGGTGTACCTAATAGTGTACCCACATTTAGTCAGTTATGTTTTAAGTCCCATGTAATAGGGGAGAGCCTATTGCCATCAACCGGGCACAAATCCAGACTACGTGGCTGATATTGAGAAATGACCCGGGAATCGAACCCAGGACTCTGCTACCCGTGCGAAACACTAATTTTAAAATTTATAAATATAGCCATGCAATTTTGGGCCATTCGTGGTTCTCATCGTCCATACTATAATCTTTTATCAAGTCGTTCACACATCAAATACCAGTTCTACTAACAATTTCACTACCGTGCCTAGGAAAGCACGTTAAGCCGTTGGTTCCGGATGTCATTTGTAGATCTTTGACAGTCATTACAGGTAGTAGTAGCCCGAAAGTCTGACAAATAGCCTTACCAAGGGGGCTGTATTACCCAGTACTAACTGGGTCGTGGAGGTCAGATAGGCAGTCGCTCCATGTAAAATACTGGTATTCAGCTGCATCCGGTTACACTGGAGACCGACCCCAACATAGTTGGGAAAAGGCTAGGCAGATGATGACTAACACTTTTATTCTCTGATTCACTACAAAGACCCTGTCAGCAAACCGTCAACCTTCACCATAGACAAGAGGAAAGAAGAATATAATACACTAGCTGTTGTCCACAACCTTGGTCCACGTGAAATTATGATAAAAATACTATTTTCCCCGTTTTTGCTACATTTTTCATTGATTCTCTGCTTCTATTGGCCGTAGCGTGATGCTATATAGCCTATAGCCTTCCTCAATAAATAGGCTATCCAACACTAAAACACCTCTGGGTGGAGTGGGAGGGAGAGTCAGACTTTTACTGACTAAAACCCATCCATGTTCCTTCTTTGCCCTTTGTGTTCCAGGGCCACGGTATCTCTTTCGAACAGTCCCGCAGCAGGTGTAACCTTACTTCGGCTTTTATCCGTAACATAATATAGATAGTTCAATGCAACATTACAATTCATACTCCAACAATAGTAGTGACCAATTAACACAATGTCAATTGTTTAACTCTTGCCTAATGAGAGCTAAAAAATCTTTAATAAGGAAAGTCGGTACAATGAGAACTGTTGCGACATTATTACTGTTTTGTTAGGGCACGTACGGATAGGACGATTAGTCGCAGTGTTATGCGACAAATTCTTTTTTTGCCCGAAAATCTGGCTACCATGCCATACCAAGGGGTAGCCGTACTATTTAGTAACTGGGTAGAACCAACCTTTCGGAGAGATATTGTGATTACCAGCAGCCCTCACTGGACACTCCCTATGATAGAGAGGAGGTATTTGGCATTGGGAACATTCTAGGCTGATTACGCTGCTGGTATGGAAATTCACCAACCAGTAATTTTTATTTTGCCTCTCTTTTGTTTGAAGTCCCATGTAATAGGGGCGAACCTATTGCTATTCCGGGCACGAATCTAGACTCCGTGGCTGCTTTTGAGAAATTCCTGTTGTAAAAATCTAATAACAATTTGCCCGACACGAGAATCGAACCCAGGACCTCATGCTCAGCAGTTGTGCTTGCGACCACTAGACGCACCGAAACTATAATAAAACTAGGCTGTAAACAAGTGAAGTGGACCTACTAATATTATAATATTCAAAAGTTTTTTATTTCGCACCCCTTTTTCATCCACTAGATGTCTAGACATTTCTTTTTTACGTTTTTAAATTAAATATGCCGTTTATTTTGCGAAAGGAATCTGTCTCAATATATTCTACAAAATTCGTAAATCTATTTTATATTAGTAACAAATATATATTTTTTATTTTTTATATAACAATTTATGTACACACTGAATACACAAAAGAAGAAAGGAACAGAAAATAGTACAAAGGTGATGCTTATTTCTAAAGAAATCTCTTCCAGCATACCTACGAAAGGAGATAATAAAAAAAGAGATGTAGACATAGTGTGTAAAAGAAGAAGAGAAAATTGAATACATAAAACAGAACTATTTAAAAATAATATACCATATATGGTATTCTTAACAATATACTGACTAACTTATAAATACAAAGACAAAACATATAACAATACTATTAATACAATAAAATAAATAATGATAAATACTTATATAAAATATTGTCATGATTTGTTTGTGTTTGTGTCAAATTCAGTTATAATCCAAACTAATTTATGTGACTGTCATAAATAAACGAATGTCGAAAATTATTACCAAGCAATACCATGATCAAGGCTGATCAAAAATCACTAGTTTTTTGTACTGATTGACCGACAAGATTAATATCATTTATGTCAGTTCGTATGTATGTACATTTTAATAAACAACTTGTTATGATTTTTTGTCACTTATTGCGTCAAGAGTTTTTGTTAATAAAACGGCATCATGGATGTAATTAAGTAGTAATAGAAGATTAAAGGTTTTTTTTTCAAAGATTCCTATGAGAATTACAAGCGGGTGAGAACCAAGTAATGAAGATACTTTGTTAACCAGTTTTTAACACGTAATTTTTAAGTATCGAGGATGTATCAATCTCGGGGACGGAAAGCACGTTAAGCCGTTGGTCCCGGCTGTCATTTGTAGATATTTGTCACTCGTTAGGTAGTCAGTGGCCCAAAAAGTCTGACAACAGTCTTACCAAGGGGTACCGTATTACCCAGTACTAACTGGGTTGTGGAAGTCAGATAGGCAGTCGCCCCATGTAGTATACTGGTATTCAGCTGCATCCGGTTAGACTGGAAGCCGACCCTAATATAGTTGGAAAAAGGCTAGGCAGATGATGATGAGAAGATGAATCAATCTAATTTTATTGGCAGCTTAGTTTATTTTTGTGGAGTCCATGTCACATTCAAATGTCAAATTCGAAGACATTGTCATATCTTCGATTTTTTGGGTTCGAGGACATGCTGGTGTTGGTGGCCCTCATGGTGTTTTCCTTCACCATTTTAGGAGCAGATAATAAAATAAATGCACAAAGTAACATCACAATTGTAGTATTCTAAACATTTGCACGCCATAGTCTGTGGCAAACATGTCTGAACCAATTTTATTATGTTATCCTGCATGCACTTTTTATTATTGTATGTGTACATATGTTTGGAGCAAATAAATATATCTTATCTTAACAAAAACCTCTAAACGCACTAAGACTCGAAAGCCGAGCAACCCATTTTAATCAGTCGCAAATCGCAACACACGTCAGTTCAGTCGCAAATCCAACCAATTCCTAATGTCTTGTAAGCCTTCAAAGTTAAATCATAATTGCTGACGATTATTTCCTTTCCTTCGTCGCGAACGATCTAATTTGAATGACATTGGACCCTTTGTGGGGTAATCAAAGTCAAGGGTAAAGGGTAAGACTGAGGAGAGGGTAATTAGAGGTCGATTTGAAGTTTTTTTTGCCGTGTCATCGGTAAAGGCTTTGTGTTGAAAAAAATAATAGGTACGCATTTGTTTTGTTTTTGTAAGTCACTGTTTAGTCTACTGGTATAATAAATGAATGGGAAAGTATTATGATAATTTTTTGCACTGAGAATGTGAAGTCATAGATAGAAATATTTCATTGTATATAGAATCTACCTATTTGATCCTTGTCAGATACATATACCGCATTGTCTACGGAATATGTTTTTATAAAACAGGTTTCGATTCCTGTGCAAGACAGCAAAATAAACAACAAAAATGCATTTTTTGTAGTTTTGCATAGAACTCACGAATCCTTTGAACACTTTATTATTTTAAACACTGCTTTAAACTTTCACGGTTTACAACTAAACTTATACTGTCACTTACGGGATATCTTCCGTGATTGTATATTATTTTGAGCTCCCGATATTTCGACGCTGTTGCAAGCGTCATGATCGCGGGTTGACTGGAGAATGCGGGTGGATGGAAAATAAATTGTTAAGAGCAGACAAATCAGTCTACCCTCTTTCTTCGTCTTTTGCTACGCGCACTACTGGAACTCGTCACGGCAAAAAACACTCGCAGTATCACCAGGATTTGTGGAGTTCGTCGAAATAACAGGAACTCAAAATAATGATCAATCACGGAAGATATCCCGTAAGTGACAGTATATCTTTATTATTTTTTCATGGTTTCAGATTTTGCTCTGACTACCAATTTAAAAATTAAGCCAGTATTTTAAACAACTTCATTTTCTCACTTTTCAGTGAGAAAATGAAGTTGTTTATCCATGTAAACAGGTTGTAAACGGACCCTTCACGAACAAACTAAGTAACTTTACCCAAAAATTATTGCTGGGAAACGACTTTTTTTTGGGGTGAAAAATCAAGTTTTACGGTAGGATGCAATGTAACGCACTCAAAACATTGAGCTGATAGACGGATTGAATAGTACGGGGGTCGTGGAGATGTTCAAAGTACCTAGTAAGCCTCCAAAAGGACCTTCGCCATGCTAGTCCACCACGTAGCCGGAGTTCGTCCTCTACCTCTCTTATATTCAGGTAGTTTCAATGCTTTCTTCACTACATATTCCTCAATATACATTTAACACGTATTAATTACCTAATAAAGATCTCATACATTAAACACACTGTCTAAGAGCTTGGCTAGACAATGGCCAAGCAAAGTTTTTCTCACAAAACAATCTTTTAGCAGACTTGTGTAAGAAACTTGCATTGCGTAATTCCTACTTAAACGTGAGTGTTAACTTTTTTTTTTTTTAATAATACAAAGGTGAAAATGAATGTTTATTATACATGTCATCGTGAAAAATCAAGAAGAAATCTCTGGAAGTCCCAGTCCCGGCTGTCATTTGTAGAACTTTGACAGTCGTTACAGGTAGTCAATGGGCGAAAGTTCGACAACCAGTTATACCAAGGCTTATCGTATTACCCAGTACTAACTGGGTTGTGGAGGTCAGATAGGAAGTCGCTCCTAATAAAATACTGGTATTCAGCTGCATTCGTTTAGTCTGAAAGTCGATCCCAAAATTATGGCAAAAGGCACATGATCACAATTATGGAGTTACAACAATATTCCATTTAGAAGGTGACTAGGAATACTTTGAGTGTTTAATAATCTTTTATAATTGGGCAGGGAACTATTGCGACTTTGCTTAATGTAAAGTTCGGTCAAACTTCGGTTTCCCTCACCATTTTGACAGTGACAGGAGTGAGACACGCACCCGCTGTTGCCGTCGACCCTTGTTGTGCCACTTATTTATGACTAGCTCATGTCGCGTGGAGTCCGGTAATTGTCCCGCGGCATCATACTACCGGGATAAAAAGTATCCTATTTGTTAATCCAGGTTATAAACTATCTGTGTGCCGAATTACATCTAAATCTATTGAGTAGTTTTTGCGTGAAATAGAAACAAACATGCATCCATCCTCACAAACTTTCGCATAATATTAGTATGATTGTGGAGTAAGCCTGTTTATCGTGTCCATACTAAGTATTATAAATGAGTAAGGGCAATGAGTAATGAGCAATGGCTAGTGGTCGCAATCGCGACTCCTGGGTCCAATTCTCGGGTCAAATTATTGGATTTTTCCAATAGGATTTTTTCAGAAGCAGCCACGGAATTGTGATTTGTGCCCTGTTGATGGCAATAGGCTCACCCTCTTTTGCATGGGCCTTTACCATAACTGGCACCTCTGCCTAACCCTTTTGGGATAACAGGAGTGATGTTATGTTATGAGAAAGTATATATGCTTTTGAGCAGACGATTTTTTCAATAATGTGGAGAATTAAGATTTTCCATTAATTTCCAGTGTTATTCAATAACACTTAGGACATCGATAAAAATATAAATTTAATCTACGAATGACGAATATAATGACGTGGATAAATTGTTAAGAATTATCACATATCTGTGTGAAAATCTCTTAAAATAGCAATATAATTCGGTTTATTTGGAAAATACCAAAGTGTGTCAAATTAGATTCGGTTTTTCCATTGACGTATCTTTTGGATATTTTTGATCAAAATACACGTTTTTCAAATCAATTCAATCAAATATATCCGTTATTCTATTCATATTAGAATTTATTATGTCCATTGCCTATTAAAAACATATCTCCTAATGAATACTTAATTGGTAAGTAGTTATAAATATTAATATAATATCACGCTTGTTATCGACGAAGGGTTAGACAGAGGTCTACCTATAGTTCGACAATTTTCATCAGTTATGTTTAAGTCCCATGTAAAAGGGAGCAAGCTTATTGCCATCAACCGGGCACACATCTAAACTAATTGACTACCGACTTAAATTGCCCGTATAGGCGTATCACTATTACTGTCATTCTGTGACAGTTTGACAGACAGGAATACGGAAAACCATTAAAAACTAATTGTAGATGGCGCGACTATAGCTAGGTCTCAATCTGACCAATGAGGTTAAGCTATCTTGAAATATAAAACGACATTACCAGATTTTCAACCAAAGACGATGTTTGGACCCAGCTATTTTATTTTCGGAAAACCTACAGCTAGACAGACACAGTAGTTTCGGCGTAATAACAACAATATGGCCAATTACAGGTTTTCACAAATAGCTATACAATAGTTAAATCTAAATATATAAAAGCGAAAGGTCACTCACTCACTCATCACGAAATATCGAAAACCGCTTGACGTATAAAGATGAAATTTGGCAGGGAGATAGTTTATAGTTAGTAGACGTCCGCTAAGAACGGATTTTGCGTCAGGGCCGGATAAAGGAGGTCAAAGGGCTCTCGCAAGTTTGTATGAAAGTCCTTCATTTTTTGTGCTACAAACTTGAAATTTGGCAGGGAGGTAGTTATCGCGGACGAAGTCGCGGGCAATAGCTAGTAGTTACATAAAACAAAAATAATTAAACTAAAAGACAGTGGTAAGGATTAGTACACACAAAAACATTAAAGAAAAAATAAAACAAATTGACACAGTACAATGGTTATGGGTTGTCGAAGAAGTGGTTACAGAGAGTCTTCTTCAATTTAGACACACTTGTATTAAAGTTGTCGAGCTATGCTATGGTAGCGCGTCAGAATGACGTGAGTGTCTATTTAATAAACAATTAAGTACTCTGACTGTGTGTACGTACATAAATTCATCTTCCACGGATAGACAATAACGACCCGAAGACCTCTGAGCTTTACCTTTCCTGGCAAGTTGATCATATTATGTGTATTTGTCTATTGCAAACCCTAACCGAGGCACTAGCAAGACATGGGGTCTGTGGACGGTGAGTAATGGGCTAGCTCGCCGTCCGTCCGTCTTATGACGACAAGGCGTGTCGACGGCGCGTTCGTGTTCGATGTCAGCAAATCGGAAGGGGTCCGCAAGGGCCGATGCCTGCCGGGGCTGCGGGACTGTTCGAAAGATATACCGCGGCTCTAGAACACAAAGGGCTATGAAGGAACATGGATGAGTTTTAGTCAGTACAAGTCTGACACTCCCTTCTGCTCCGCCCAGAGCGGGAGGGATCATTTGATGACTTCGCATCCGGAAAAATAATTTAAAAAGGCACTAAAAAGACATTGAATTGAACCACATCTTTGACCACGGAATTGCATTTTTCCAAGCTTTATCCTTTTCTGTCGCTCAGAACTGTCATTTGCTAGAACGAGAAACAGAGTGTGAGTGTTATTGCACCCGACAGCATCGACGTAACGTAACGTAAATATGAACGATTTTTGAATAAAACTATACTGGGTGTTTTTTTTTTTATATCGAATAACTCTATAGTCATATTCTATAAGTAAAAATAATTCGAAAATTCCTAGAATATGTGGTCCAAAAATGCATAGTTTCGAAGATAATTATCATCAATCATAATTAATTAGTAGGTATGTAAGTTGTATTGATAAATACTAGTAATTAATTTTCATTCTAACCACATTTAAAGCTAAGAAAATGTGACGTTGTCATATTTCACGTAAGGGTGTTTTACATTATAGTTGCTGCCAGTTAAGATGGCAATAGCGGTCATTGCTCTTTCCATAATATCTCTTCGTACGAACCAAAACAAATGAACCATGTATCGTTTTTCATTAGAAAATATGTTGAAGATCACGATAGATGACGATTCAAGACATGAACAGGCTTATTTGTGAATTTCAAAGTTAAGAACTTTAATAAATGTAGGTGGGTCAATGACCGCCATTGCCATCTTAACTGGCAGCAACTATAACAATCGTGACTGTCGAATTTTGTATGAAAAACGAAAAATAATTCATAAGCCAGTTGATTCTTTAATAAGGCCTCATTCATACCCTAGAGTTATGGGATATAAAAAAAGCCTTGTATAGACTATTATAGCAAGTTGGTTCAAATTTTTGCGATATTAAGTATCACCCACGGTTATGAATAAATTCTTAAAATTATATGTGAAACGAGTATTTTCAATTTTAACATCATTTTTTATATTTAGGCTTCTACTCTTCACCTTTCCTGACGAGGTGATCCCACTAAGCATATTTATCATTCAAAAACCCAAACAGTACTCAAACATAACACAAAGACTAGAAAAACAAGTTTATCTATTAACATTTTAGTCGAGAATTCAGACCTGTTCCAATTTGTAAACTAATGTTGATCGTTAAGTTCTGATTGGTTATTCTAAAAGGCCGGTTTTGACAGTTATATGTATATTATACATACTGTGAAGCCCGCGACCTTCGTTCGCATGAAATTATAAAAAAAAACTATACTTCCCTTTTCGAATCGAATTTTGTTATCAATTTCAATGGTTTTAATTTTTTTTGCACGAATCATATACTAATTATTTTTCTGTAATAAAAGTAGCCTAACTTAGACCTTATAACATCAGCTATCTGCCAGTAACAGTCTCGTCAGCATCAGTTCAGCAGTTTCGGAGATTAGCAGGAACGAACAGTCAGACAGACAGACAAAAATGGAAAAATTGTGTTTTTGTTATAAGTGCCGTATATATTTTCATATGCATTCAGTAAAAAGCTGTTATATTGATATTACAAAGAGATACTTCAATTTTATTTATTTGTAAAGACTAGCTGTTTTCCGTACCTTTGATGTCTCCTCCCTATTTACTGATATTGACTGATCGGACATTATCAATGAAGTTTTCCTGAACTAGGTATACTTACGCATTGTTCTAAGTACATAAGTAGCTAGTTTTTCGATAAACAGTCTTTGTAAATCTTCACACTGTCCATCAAAAAATGTATGAGATTGTAATTCCCATACATTTGTCAAGTTAAACTTAACCTTGTTAATACTTAAACTAAACAAACGTAAAATCACTCACTCTAAAATCTTAACTTCGTTGTCCAACTAGTTACCCATTTAGCTCAATAACTCCGAACGTACTGTGAATTGCCAAAAGTCGTGTTAGTAGCAAAGGTTCTCCTTAAAAAGCTCTTTTCAATTATGTATATCTTATGGCTATTAGACCTTGGGGCAGATGCCTATACATCGAAGCCCATTCTCCTTTAGAATTACCGGTACCCAGAATAGAAATGTTTAGACACAGCTGCGTGTACATGGTACCATTAGATTATAACTCGGTACCTAAAAAAATTTAAGACCTACCCTATCGCAAATTTGTGATCACTCAAAACTGTTGCAGCTCTCCATAAGATGCAACTTCTGCAAGTTCTTATTAAAAAACCGCTTTATTTTGTCCTTACCTGAGAATCAAGGGAAAACAGTCCATAAGTCTTTTATAATAAAGCCGTTAAAGTCCAATGATTACTTTAAAACTGCTCAAGTTGTGTCGTAAAGTACCCCATGGGATTATTATCGCCTCTAGCTAAGAGGGGGTTGATAAAAAATGTGGAAAGAAAACATTAAGTGTCACATTTGTGAGTTTTATGGATGAAAATACGAGTTTGAAAAGCAGTTTGCAGTATTCGTTTGATTTTGGGATTCCAATGTTTAGAAGTTTTGAGTTTTTGAGTAATATATATCAGGATTTTAAAAATATTTACATAACAACATCACGCCTGAAATAGTACACCCACATTTCGCCAGTTATGTTTTAAGTAATAGGGGGCGAACCTAAAGCCATTAACCGGGTATAAATCTAGACTCCCTGGCTGCTACTGGGAAATTCCTGATGGAAAGGCCCAATAAAATTTTGCCCGATCCGGAAACCGAACTCAGAACTTCATGCGCAGCAGTCGCGCTGGCGACCACTAGACCAACATATATACTTACATAGAATCACTTCGCATGAAGCAGGCAGAATTTATAGACCAAAGGTGTTCTGTAGTTTTGCTACGGTCCTTTCATATTCCTTTTGCTAAAACTTGATTTTAACTAACATTGGGAACTGCCTCACGTGGTCACAAGCTTGGTTGACGGTTTCGTGAAGAGTCCCTTTACACCCTGCATAGGTCTTACAAAAAGCCTAAAAAAATCGTGAAACCATTTGTAACAAAATTCTGTATGCATATGAGCATTGTTTTCATTCGCTCTTTTTACGATATATTGCTTTCCTATCCCTTTGTATGTACCTTAATGTTGAAAGCTAGATCGTTGAGCATTTCCATCAAAATTCATCGCGCGTGCGCAAAACCCCATCGCAATTTATTTGAGGTCGGCGCAGCCTGTCTTCTACTTCCATATTTCTCTTTTAGTTGTCATTTCAGTAGTCTACCCGTTTCCTGCCATGCCATTTCACATAGCCTATTTGTTTTTTTTTTAATAACCGATGAAAAATTTCTATGTGGGGGGCTCAGAAAGATGTACTGAATACGGTAACAGTTTTCGCGTCGGTGTTCTTTCAACCCTGTATTTTGTATAGTACCTTGTTTGTAAAGTAACTAAATAATGCTAATGATGTCATAGTGAGTAGTCAAAAGATGGCACGCTTTGTTATCTAGTATTTCTATATCTGTGGTGACGGGCATGTCCCCTTAGGAGTCGTTCATTAATAACGTGAGGCTCGAAAGGGATGGAGGGGGTTCGATCAAAATCACGAAAAATGCCTTGTGGCATTAAGTCCGCCTATGTACCACTTTTGTACATGAAGTTTAAATAAATAAATAAATAAATAAATAAAAATCACTAGGGTGGGGGTGTAGTGAGATATCACGTGTATTTATTTTTTCTTTGAACGAGTGATTTCTAAACCGAAAAACGGTGCGTGATCTTGACATTTTTATCACGGTGCTTAATTTTCAAGAATCAAATTAGACTGTATCTGTTAACCTATATTTAAAAATAATAATCTAAATTATTTAAAGATAATTTGTACCAAAAATTGGGTAGAGCGGGAGGGGTAGTCTAAAACCTCACCACGTATCATGATGGTGCCTTCCCCATCGTGATACGTGGTGAGGTTTTAGACGTGGGGGGTTAAATAGTTGCTAAAAAACATCACGTGCCCCTTAAAAATACAAAGTGCATCTATCATTTCTTCTGTCTCCCACTACTCTTATATCCATCCAAGATTAAATGTATAAATTATTGTAAGACGTTGCCATATAAGTTACAGTTACGTTACAGTACAGTTGACAGCGTTTAGAAGTTTTTTGACGCCATTTTCTAAGTTTGTTGTTAAGTTAGTTACTTCAGGTTATTTTAATTTATTAATGTATATAATATTCAGCTATTAAAAGAGAAAAGAAATAAGAGAAAAAAAAACAATACAACTTGTAAGATTAATTTTATTTATATCAAGGTATTTTTTAAGTAAGCTTCTAATTTTCGAGTTGAATGAACTAGTAATTTGTGCAATTTATTGTTATTAGTTGACATAAATTATAGATTAACTTTTTAATTAAAGTAAAGATTTGCTTTCGGGCAAAAGTGTCCTTTATTTTGCTGTAATAGTTTCTTAAGTGGCCAATTTATTAACCACCTTTTTTCAGCAATTGTTTACAATTAATTTTCATTGTAATTTAGGCAAAAATAAGGGTTGGGAAAAATAGCTATTTTTTTTTTGTTTTGTGTGAGCCCTGGGAATATACGTTATGTAATGTAGTGCTACATTAGTTACTCCTCGCCAATATATGGACCCTCCGTTAGTAAATAAAATGGTCCTTCGAGCCGGCTAAATAATAACAGCCGCTCGGATCGATCTTTAAGTGAGCCGTGCTTGCATAAGTTGGTCTATGGATTGGTGACCACCCATTATATACCGAGTTTCCTTCGTGCCTCGGAAAGCACGTTAAGCCGTTCGTCCTGGCTGTCGTTTGTAGATCTTTGACAGTCGTTACAGGTAGTCAGTGGCCCAAAAAGTCTGACAATCAGTCTTACCATAGGATATTGTATTACTCAGTACCAACTGGGTTGTGGAGCTCAGATAGGCAGTCGCTTCATGTAAAATACTGGTATTCAGCTGCATCCGGTAAGACTGGAAGCCGACCCTTACATAGTTGGGAAAAGGCTAGACAGATGATGAGTAGTAGATATTCAAAACATGAAAGCATAATACCACGCCAGTAATCTTCAAAGGTTTAGATCGAGATTATCGAGGTACTATATACCTATAGAATATCGCTCGTTAGTTAGTTGTATTCAATATCACATACAAATGTCACTTCGTCAAATGAGATTTCATAATCAGGCTGTATCGTGAATCAATACAGTGAGTTAGTCAAACTAATTAGTAGGGGATGTGCGATTGAATAGAGCTCATCAGACTTATCTGTATCCGGCTCGAAGGACTAATTTGCAGCTTTTTAAAGTTTCTTTCTTTTACAAGAAGAGGACTTTAATTGAATGATTCAATTCAGAGTAGGGTGTTGAATTTTATTTTAATCTTATTTTTTTTTCTATCTTTTGGTCTAGTGGTTGAAATCGCGACTGCTGAGCATGAGGTTCTAGGTTCAATTCCCGGGTTGGGAAAATTGTTATTGGGTTTTTCCATCAGGAATTTCTTGGTAAATAAGCTGGGATAAGGGCAGGAGAATGATGATGATGATGAATTTCTCGGTAGCAGCCACGAAGTCTGGATTTGTGTCCGGTTGATGACAATAGGCTCGCCCCTATTCCATGGGACCCACACATAACTGGTGACATGTGGGTTTACTATTACGTAGTTTATATAGTAAAAAAATCTTAGAAGTTTAATATAACCCACTTCAAGGTTTCCAATTGAGCTGATATTTTGCATACATGTTTAGTTTGGATGACAATACTGCAGCTAAATGACGTCATTCTAAATCCAATATGGCGGACTCCCAAAGATGGCGGATTAGTTTTTGTTATGTATTCCCATGATATGGGTATCAAATGAAAGGGTTTGCTGAGACAAATACGAGAATAAAATGACGTCACATTTTTTTTTTTTTGGATTGGACGTCTACAATAAACTCCTCCCGCTCTGGGTGGAGTGGGAGATGACGTCAAACTAAAGAGGTTTTTTTATTTTTTGAACTATAATATTTTACCAACCATTTTCATATTAATCTAGGTACTAACTTTCATACTTTCGTTTCCAATAAAGGTCCAGACTTTCAAACTAAAATACAATTCACGCCATATTTCATTCCATATATCGCCATCTGGCAACCAGCAAGTTATTACCCCTGAAGGTGAACGAACTGAAATAATGAAGGTTTTGTTCATACCGTTAGCATAAAAAAGTATAAAAAACCATCGACAAAGCTTGCAAGTCACTGAATTGGAAAATACCGAAATATAAAAAAAAAACTAGCACATCGCCCGTGACTTTGTCCGTAAAAATTGTGATAGCTTGGCTAATTTGCATGATATTAATATAATTTATAGCTTACGTTATTTCCTGATAATTTATCTTTTTATTGGTAAAATAAGTATGACTATACAGTTAGTTTAAATAGTAGATTGAAAGAAAGAATCATGTTTATTTGGCACATGCCACAAAAACAAAATATGTAATAAAAGAAATAAAAAAACTTAATCTAAACAACAACAAAAAAATAAATTAAGTAGATAATATTGTGTGTCTCACGGCTGCGCCAAATAGGCCCAGTTCAGCAAACTAGTGCCCGACGCTGGTTTTCAACTGGATCTGAATTTGTGACAAGATGGACGTAAAGCAGTTTTGTACTAAACTAACACCTAAAACCTATTATACCCAGCCGTTCCCACTACTGGGACACAGGACACCTTTCTATAGGAGAAAGAGTAGGCATAATCTAGCTTTCAGGCTCAGAGCAGTTTGGTGTCTCTTTTATGTCTTTGAAGTTGTGGTTTTGGAACATTCCGGTTTCCTTATGATGTCTGCACCTAGCCCATATGGACATTGTTTTTCGAAATAAATAATTACCTCATTCGATTAGAACCGTGACTGTAAATGAAGAAAATGACTGTTAAGTTTTTATCAGAAACTAGCTTTTGTCCGAGGCTTCGCTCGCGTTAATTTAGAATTTGACAATCAATTCTGCCTGTAATAATATAATTCAATCATGATTCGAAAGACATGTGGCGCCATCTATTATCATAAGAATGTTATAGTTGTTTTCCTCGGGTACAATACTTTATTTCGGGATGAAAGGTACCCTATGTCCGTTTTTGTACACCTGACAACGTATTATGCAAAATTTCAGGATGATCGGTTCAGAGGTTTAGGCGTGAAAAGGTAACAAACAAACTTACTTTCGCATTTATAATATTAGTAAGGATTATTATAAAAGCAACTTGAATTTGGATCCAATTTCTAAGACTCAAACACTGAGGTTTGTTATTTTAATCTAGATTCTTCACTGGTTCTATACTTGGATCAATTAATGTTATTTTACTCAGTTACTCATGAATAATGTTGATTTTCCAGTTCTTCATAACTATGGAAAATTTCAGTCTCATGCAGATAAACATGAGAAATAACTGACTTCGTTATACTGGACAATGTATTGAAAACCTGTCGAATTTAAATCACAATTAAATTCACGAAATTCCCATTATCACCTTCGACTTCATGGATATTATATTTATTTATTCAAATTTATACTAAGTCATCGAGTATCTGCGATTAAGATGGTGGCAAAGTCAATAATATTATAATTTAAAAAAAAACTAAAAAACACGCTTTGTTGTATTCTTCTCAGCAAACCCTTTCATTTGATACCCATAACATGGGAATGTATAAAAAAATAAGTATTCCGCCATCTTTGAGAGTCCGCCATATTGGATTTAGAATGACGTCACTTAGCTAGCTATGCATTGTCATCCAAACTAAACATGAATGCAAAATTTCAGCTCAATCGAAAACCGGGACGTGGGTCAAATTTAACTTCTTAGATTTTTTCGTATAGTTAGGTTACAAGCGAAGGTAATAAAAGTGTGCTTAAAATAGGAAAGTACAGACTTGCCTTGAAATGACCTATCATCGTGACACAGACTTACTAAGAATTCAGTACAAAATTCTAGGGGTCCAGAATCGTGTAAATTCCTTGATAAAGTTTTTTAGATCAGTAACTTAACGTTGTACTGCTTTTTCGAAAAGTTTAAATAAATAAATAAACATTTTGTCAGTTATAAAAAAAAATCACTGCTTTATATATTTTTTATCTCGTACTAGTTGGCCCGCGTTGCAATGCCCTTCTTTGGCGAAGTACAACAACTGTGCAAAATTTCATCAAAATCGGTTCAGTAGTTTAGGAGTGTAACGGGTAGAAAAAGACGAACAGACATTGATTTTTATATATCTCCCAATAACTGCAATCCTTGGTCCACGTACTGTACAATAATAATACATCATCCAATGAATGGACACCAAAAATAAATAACATACAAAAAACATCGGACAATAAATTCTATTTATATTTTATTTTTATTTTATAAGTCAATGCCCTCGAGGTTAGACTAGTGAATGTAATTCATAGAAAAAAAATTCGTTTGTTTTTAAAAATGTACTATGATAGAAGTAAATGATGAGGAGGGACGAATCGCATGTGACTAAAAGAGTGATGAATATAGACGTTGATGGATGGAGAGGGAGAGGAAGACCACACTCCCTCCCACTCCACCCAGAGCGGGGGGGGGGGGGTTATTTGATGATTTCCCATCCCAAAAAAAAAATAAAGCATGAGGTTGTATGTGTTTACCATATAATTATGACTAATTTGTTTGTATTTTTGTTACAGGTAAGTGCTCCCTGAATTCCACCAAAAGCAATGATCGGCTTGGCAGGATACACTGCCTTTTGAGTCTAACTAGTCGGTCAGTATTTGGACGAATTGCAGACGCGGCTCCGGTTACCTCCATACAAATACAAGGTGTAAACAGACCCTTCACGAAGCCGTCAACCAAGCATTCTGTAAATCAAACTAAGTAACCTTACGCAAAAATTTTTGCTGGCAAACAATTTTTTTTTTGGGGTGAAAAATCACGTTTTACGGTAAAACTCAAAGTAATGCACTCAAAACATTGTGCTGATGGACGGATTGAATAGTACGGGGGTCGAGGAGGTGTTTAAAGTAAAGTTACAACATTAAAACCCTGTATTTAAAAAAAAACTTGTGAAAAAGTTGGAACTTTGACCCCCAATATCTCCGTAACTAGAAGGTTCCCAGGTATGGTCTAGAACAAAAAAATGATCGCCATGACGGGGAGAATAAGTGCCTTTCGGCTTCGTTAAGGGTCTTTTTACACCCTTTATGTTTTGCCGTAAGTATCTGTCAGTGTCTGTTGTCCACAGCCGGTCCTCAAAATGTCCGTTACAGTTCGACTGATCCTAATAACATGATGGAATCCACAAACAAGCAGAAACGTATTACCAAACACATTCTTTGAAGCGTTTTGCCTTATTACTTAATTCATATATCACGTTTTTCGTGCAATACTTCGCCATTCAACAGTTCTGCTGACTCACAGTCCTCAGTTATATGTATTACGTGTAAATACGAAAGTTTAGTTGGACTAACCTTCGGGTTTTACCTTACGTTTTGTCGGCTATAAGTATGTAGATTAAATTCACTTACATTAAATGCTGTTTGATGCAATAATAATTGATTAGTCAAAATCAAATCTAATCATTTATTTCTTTGCAAACATGGGTAATAGGTACATAGATGTTCTCTTATTATTATAAGAGAACATCTATGTTGTATGTTGGAGAACCTTATTAGGTTCTCCAAATTTTGCCGTCACATGGGCATGCAAATAGTTTGTTTAGTCCGAAGAGTTGTCTATTTGTTCCAGCTGCTTTTTAAAGGCATATGACAAATTGTAAAACAACGTCAATGTTTGTTCCCACATTACTGGAACACAACTTAATAAATAGTTATTTGTTAGGTTACAACTTCAAAATTTTTATTTTTATTTTTACACTAGCTTCTGCCCGCGACTTCGTACGCGGATCCTGTTGCTTATGCCAGCGACAACAGGGTCGTCAAAATCGAAGATCTGAAACGTCTGATGTCGAATTCTAAGAGCCCGGGGACGGGAAAACAACGGGATGCGCGAGACGATTCGAGATGTTCCATATCTTTCATTTTTGTAAGTCAGAAGTCGATGCGTAGATACGCTTGGAACTCAAGCGCAATTCTCTATCCGTGAACGTCTCCGACTTGCGAGACAATGCGTGACGTTCACGATCAGCGGTCAGTCGCGCATCTCGTTCCGCACTTGTCTTTAGAGACCTCGAAGTCGATGTGTATATACGCTGAGAACTCAAGCGTAATTGTCTTTCCGTGAACGTCTCCGACTCGCGAGACAATGTATGACGTTCATGATCAGCGGTCGCGTCATATTCTTCACAGTTCTCTAGAGACCTGGATGTAGATGCATAAATACGCTGAGAACGCAGGCGTGCTTCGCGATCCAAAGAGGTTTTCACGGAGCGAGTTGCAGCCTGATGTTCTCGAACAGCATCAAGTCTCTCCTGACGTTCTTCGGTAGATTCTTGGGATCTTATGATCCTCAATCTTTTAGCTCCTTTGGAACATTGGGAAAGATTTGACCTCTTTCTAGGCATGGTAATAGTTTTATTGTGAAGATACCTGATCAATTAAAATCTAAGTGACTGGTCCCCTGCGTTACCGGGTAGGCTACCGTGTCACGAAGATAAGTGGAAAAAGTCTAAAACACTCAAATAACATAAGCCCGAAGGCATATTTATTCGATAAAATAAAAAAAATTAATGGGAGTTTTGTCCAGTAGAGTCAAATTTTCAATGATATACCGTCGTCATCGAAAATCAGCCCTAAACTGTTACCGCCTTCACCGCGTGGAGGTACTCCCAGCTTATTATAATTCCCCGCTTATTATATTTTATAATAATTATACAGTGAAATTAGTGATAGCTTTGATTTCCACATCAGATGTTTCTGATCTTCGATTTTTATAAGTCAATAGGAAATGCCCATCAGACCGAACAACTTTTGTTAAGACGTCATTCCTATATGTGTTATGGTGTAGCTAGGTTCTTGGATTTCCACAACAGGTGTTCCAGATCTTCGATTTTTATAAGTCAACAGAGAGTGCTCATCAGATTGAACAACTTTTGCTAAGACGTCATTCCTACATGTGTTATAGTGTAGCTGGGCTCTTGGAGTTCCACAACAGGTGTTCCAGATCTTCGATTTTTATAAATCAACAGAGAGTGCTCATCAGATTGAACAACTTTTGCGAAAACGTCATTCGTATATATGTTATAGTGTAGCTGGGCTCTTGGAGTTCCACATCAGGTGTTCCAGATCTTCAAATTTATTCTCTCAGCAGAAAATGCTCATCACGTGGAATAATTTTTGCTATGGTACCATTTCTGTATCTCTTATAGTATAGCTGGTCTGTTGCGGTCCTGCATCAGGTGTTCAAGTTTTCAAGATAAATTATAGCCTATATGTTGTGCAGACTTAATACCTATACAACAACAAAAAAATCATTCAAATCCGCCCAGTAGTTCCGAAGATTAGCGTGTACAAACAAACAGACAAACAGACATACAGACAAACAGACAAACAGACAAACAGACAGATTTTTTTTTTTGGATTCGTGCTCTATTACTGTTTCTAAACCCACCCCAATTTTTATTTTTTTAATATATTCAATGTACAGACACAGTTTTTTTACAGTCTTATTATATGTATAGATTTGTAGTTGTAATATTCTATACAAATATTTGCTTTGCATTTATTTTACATTGTTAACAATACTTTTCATGCTTATCCCCAATAAAATGGAATGAATGAAAAAAAAAATAAAAAAAAATATATAAACGTCCGAATTGATAACCTGCTCCTTTTAGAAGTCGATTAAAAAGGAGTAGTTTCTCTGTTTTTTTTAAATCACTTCACGTCATGCCTGTAGCTACCAAATAGTTAGGCAAACGTGGTGGTGGTGCTGCGGGACTGTTCGCAAGAGATACCGTGGCCCTGGAACACAAAGGGCAATGAAGGAACATGGATGGGTTTTAGTCAGTAAGAGTCTGACACTCCCTCCCGCTCCACCCATAGCGGGAGAAGACATTTGATGATTTCCCATACGTAAAAAAAAAAAAAGGTCGTGGTGGTATTAGGTAGGTACCTATAGGAGGTACCTCATCATTTCGCCAGTTTTGGTTTTAATTCCGATGTTTATGAACCTTATGGTTTTACTGTAAATATTAATACGAACTATTTTATTATTTTCTTCCGTTTCCTTATACCTTCCTTATATTCTCATATTTATGTTTTATATTACTAAACAGAAATGAAAAAAAACAAGGAAATTATTCGTCCTTCTCATAGTTACACATTTCTAAGAAATAAGTATTAAAAATGATTATTAAGAAAATATTTACTTACATTATGAGTCACTTTATTTACTCGAGTTCAATATATAACAAATGTTTGTGTAACGAATAATACGAAAGCATTTAAATGAAATGGCCTTGCGTACATAATACTTACGCAATTTCTTGACAATTTTTTTCATTGGGTTTTACCATCCAGTCATATATTGATTACATATTTTGGACAATTAATTGAGGAAAAACAGACCGTGAATGACTTCTTACAGAAAAGAATACATAACAGTCTTGTGTAGAAACAAGCATTATTTTAACCATTGCTGAACCAGAGGCCCTAAGCACGTAACGTCGATCCTTTTTGAATTAAAAATATCCGTTTCACATATATTTTCATAATAATATGCTATTTAGTTTACAGTTTACAGTTTTATACTATTTAGTTTATTTGAAAAAATATTTTTTTCAAATAAACTAAAAATAAACTATAAACTATAAACTGTTAAAGTGGATGAGGCAGGGTAGCCCATTTTAGTTAATTGGTTGTAGAAATCACAATCAGTATATAAAAATATGAACATTTTGTGAAATAAGTATTTTTAGAACTTATACTTACGGGATATCTTACATATCTTATATCATCTTATATCCGTGATTGTTCATTACTCTGAGCTCCCGATATTTCGACGCTGTTGCAAGCGCCATGATCGCGGGTTGAGCGCCATATCCCGTAAGTGACAGTATAAGTTTAGTTGTAAACCGTGAAAGCTTAAAATAAAGTATTTTTAGTTTTAAAATCGACGTAATTTACGTAACGTTTACACCACGCGCTCATGGAACGTCGCTAGGGCCTCGGGATGGAGATCAGCAAATTAAGTTAAAACTTACTACCGGGACAAAAAATATCCCATGCCCTAATCACCTGGATAATACTGGATAAAGGTGACATACGGGTAAAGTTACTATCGTATTAACAATATAAGTTTGGATAATGTTTACAATTGGTGATATTCTGAAGATATTTTTATCAAAAAATCATCTGAAGCATTTTTTTAAACACAAATTCACATAATATGTCATGTTATCATGTATGTAACTATTCTATTTTAAATTTTCAAAGAATATGCCTTTACTATTTTCGCCAATAGGCCATAGCTAACCAATATCATCCCCATTAATCCTATGGGGTTACAAAACCATTCAACCAACATAATAACAATTTGTTTTAAGGGGTAGCATCCTTTTGTGACCACGATTTACTACCCTCGAGGTTCAGGTAGGCCATTACCATAACAATATCTTTAATTACAATCAATTTTGATAGTTTCAGTTAAGAACAATGGGGAAACAAAGTGATATTTCCGTTGTCCGCCATCTTGTATTTGAGTTTCGTTTAAATGGTTTAGATTTGAAGAGAAATGGCAGTCACGGTGACGAAGTTCTTTGCGTGAACGTATTGTAGGAAGCCAAAGGTTTTTTTTTGTTTTTCGGATGGGAAATCCCACTCTGGGCGGAGTGGAAGGGAGTGTCAGACTAGTACTAACTAAAACCCATCCATGTTCCTTCTTTGCCCTTTGAATTCCGTGGTATCTCTTTCGAACAGTCCCGCAGCCCCGGCTGGCATCGGCCCTTGCGGAACCCTTCCTGTTTGTTGATATCTCTTTGAGGCGCGCGTAGAACACAAACGCGCCATCGACACGGCCTGTTGTCATAAGACGGACTGACGGCGAGCTAGCCCCATTACTCACCGTCCACAGGCCCGCGAAGCTATAGGTCAATTAGGGTAATTATGCAATACGCAAATGCATCCGAAAAATCAGAGGTGCGTGTCTTGGGTTCGGAATCAAGACCTATGACTTGGTAGTCCGACGTTCACACCACTAGGCTGTACACTAGTATACTACTACTAGTGTAATAGGCACTAGTACAGTAATGACCACTGATCGGATAATCGGGAGCTTATATACCTAAACTTCTTCACACGAAAGAATAATACACAATCCTTTCTGAATAAATAAGTAATCCTGGGTTTCCGGGATTGAACAATTTTGTAAAAACAACTATAACAAACTTAATGAAATTATAGCAGTGGTTATTTTGATTTAGTTTCTTCATTTTATTCAAAACAAATGGAATATCTATAAAAAATTATAATGTGCACAATGTGGTCAAGTAGTGGAAATTGATTTATCTATCTAACAGATTAGTGATCGAATCGACTAATATATTGCTCAGGAATTTCAAACGATTCCGGGATCCGGGATTCTGAAAGGCGTGTCCGTATTTATCTTTTGTGGGAATAAATGTGAAGTTTAGGTATGTTAACGCCCGATTATACGATCACTGGTAATGACAAACAAACAGTCAAACACAGAAACATTCGATTAAGCAACACCATTACCATATCTCGTCTAGGCCTATCCTTGACAGACCCACGTATGACCTGTGGCCTTAATTCTGTTTACTAAGTATCGATTCAGCAGTCTAGGGCCAATGTTAAGGAAAAAACACACAAGTTTGGCCAACGTTGGCGCAATTATGTCCTACGTGGGAATCGAACCTAGGACATTATGCTCAGTAGAAGAGCCTGTGACTGATACCGTGGCCCTGGAATTGATACCGTGGCCCTGGAACACAAAGGGCAATGAAGGAACATGGATGGGTTTTAGTCAGTAAGAGTCTGACACTCCCTCCCACTCCACCCAGAGCGGGAGAAGTCATTTGATGATTTCCCATCCGTAAAAAAAAAAAAAAAAGAGCCTGTGACTTGTTAGACGAGTTCAAGGGCAGAGTTTGAGAAATCCTTTCTTAGTACATCTTTACAGAATGTCTTTGTATCACTTGGTTATAATTATAGTGTTTTTAGGGTTCCCTACTCCAAGGGTAACCAACGGAACCCAATTACTAAGCTTCCGCTGTCTGTCCGTCTGTGTGTCAGCGGGCTGTATCTCATGATTTGTAATAGACATTTGAGATTTTCACAGAATATGTAGTTCCGTTGCTGCTATAACAAAAAATAATAAATTAAAAATTAAAGGGGGCTACTTTACTATGATGGTATGGAACCCTTCATGCGCGAGTCCGACTCGGACTTGGCGGGTTCTTTAATATATTTTTCTTTTTATATTTTTTTTTAGCAACCGTATGTGAATGTGTGAACATTGTTGGCCTTGCAGATTCCTAGGTATTTCGTTTTTGTGAATGTAAGCAATCACTTATTGTCGAGCCTACGATGTCCTCCCATACTTAAGTATTAGTACTTAAGTATGGGATACATAATAACATTGTAAAACCAAACAATTTTAAACGAGTAACCATGGAGTTTTTTGCCGGATCTTCTCCATAGGAAACGATCAACCCGAACCGTGCACTTTTTATTTATTTATTTATTAATATAGGTTCACCAACAGCTTGTGTGTACCATAAGTATCCATAGGTTTTAGTCTTGGACTTACATAGTCGCCAATTACAGGTTAACCAGCATTCACAAAAGAAAGTGATATCATAAAAAAAAACAGAAATTAAAAGAGTGGCTCTAGATTACAAAAACAGTAACCTCCTTACATTTAAGGATTTACTTGGCTTACGAAATATAATATAAAGAAAAACGGTATCGCTACTATTTTACTAAGTAATTACGACTAAAAAAAAAATACAATTATTAGTGCTAAAATAAAATAAAAAATGAGATCAAAACTGAGATCATAACTGAGATCACAACTATTAATAAAAATAAAGAAAGAAGTAGTATAATAAAATAAAATTAAAATAAAACCAAGCAAAGGAATCATTCTTACTAACATAACAAAACATCGTGTTGCGATTTTTGGGAATCCATCCACCAGGAATGTTTAAGTCCCATGTATTAGGAGGCGAGCCTATTGTCATCAACCTGGCACACATCCAGACTCCAGGGCTGAGAAATTCCTGACGGAAAACCCAATACCACTCTGCCCGACCTGGGAATTGAACCTAGGACCTCATGCTCTGTACCAACTCCTCCTCCAAAGCAACCAATGTCCAACATTAAAATTAAATTATATACTTTGTTCATTCATTACATTGCAAGACTTTGAAGCAATAATCTACCAAAAGATGAACACTACGATATATTTGAACACGTTTTTAATGATTTCCTTTACGAATCACAGCAGCTATGTAGCAATTTGATATGGAAAAACCCCAATGTATTGTTTCGCAAACAAATTGTAGCTTGTGGTTGAAAGAACTTGAAAAAACTTGATTGGGTTTTGTTTGTCTGTCTGGGTAGGAGATGTTTTGAGGGTTTTTTTTTGACCGGCGGTTTTTTTTCTTAAGCAGGATGCAGGTCTAGAACCTGATTTTAAAGTTCATTTATTTGCGTTCTTTATTGTCATACTATCGGTATTCAGGTCCCTTTCGAAATAACTTAATGTTGCCGATGATTTTTGTTTGTAGGTAAATTTATAAGGAAATTTGCGCTCCTATGGCTTTTTATTATCACACGTTCCATCCCAATCCATAGGAATCAGTGTAATTATGTTCCCAGTTATTTGTTTTTTTTTTTATATATTCCATTTAGTATACTGTAGTGGTAGTAGAGTAGAGGAGCTCGTGGCTAAATAATAACAGCCGCTCGGGTCGATTTTTAGGTTAAGCCGTGCTTGCCTAGGTTGGTCTGTGGATGGGTGACCACCCATTACGTACCGAGTTTCCTCCGTGCCTCGGAAAGCACGTTAAGCCGTTGTTCCATTACTTTTATCACTAGCCACGAGCTTCTGAGGTAATGAACTCAATAATGGACACAAATAAATCTCTTAAATCAATACTTACAATACTGCCTCATTGGTCTAGTGGTCGCAAGCACGACTACTGAGCAAGAAGTCCTAGGTTCGATTCCCGGGTCGGGCAAAGAGATATTGGGTTGTACCATTAGGAATTTCTCAGTAGCAGCCACGGAATCTTTAATTGAGCCCGGTTGATGGCAAAAGGCTCACCCTATTACATGGAACTTAAATATAACTGGCGATATGTGGATGTACTATTAGGTACACCTCTGCCTAACCCTTCGGGGACTGCAAGCGTGATGTTATGTTACTAAAACTTAATGTCGTTAGTAATAGGTAAAGTTACAACATAGTTGTATACTTCGGTGCAACGTAACCGACCAATGTTCGCAACACATTGGGGCCAAGGTTTGGGCCAACGGAACTCGTTCTCAAGCCATTTATTATCAAATTGTTCTTCGTCGTTATGTCACTGGTTATGCGAAATTTTAAAGTAAATAATTGAATTTTGTTTGGTGATAAATGTAATTTGTATAAAAACAAATGGCTTACATAAACATTAAGTTATTTTTTTGCGAAATACGGAATGTTTTTGTTATATGGGCTAAATATAGGCAACATTACTTTTAAATGTTACTAAATGTTTATTTATGGTTATTATTAGACAAATACACAGCGTGTGGTACAACTCATTTTGCGTCGCCGTGTGGTACAAACACATCTGTGTGTAGTATGAAACCCAATGCAGCGTAAATTCCGCGACTCATTGTACGCGACTCACAGCTCAAAATTACGCTCGTTTGGCCAGCCTTAATGCCATTAGGCTCGCTTCCTTTTACAAGGGACTTATATAATAAAATTTTAGGGAATTGAGAGCACCTATGAATACTCTAAGCTTGCCTCGTTGGTCGAGTGGTCGTAAGCGCGACTGCTGAGCATTAGGGTCCTCAATTCGATTCAGGGCCAGGCAAAGTGCTATTGGGTTATTCCATCAGGCATTTCTCAGTAGCAGCCATGAAGTGTGGATTTGGGCCCGGTTGATGGCAATAGGGTCGCCCCCTATTACAATAACTAATAACTGGCGAAATGTGGGTGTACTATTAGGTACACTTCTTCCTAACCCTTCGAGGATTACAGGCGTGATGTTATCTTCATGAGTATCTAAGCTCTTGAGATATGATAGAAACACGCGTGATGTTATTTCATGTCTACATTTAAATGGATGAAAAGGCTGTTGCAGTTTGTATGAAAAAGTAACTAGCAATAATACATATTTTCCTCTTTCCCAATTCATCCCATTAACGGACATATCTGCAATATTTCATTCGAAACAAAAAGCAAAATAATCATAATCATCACACTTCGTCGTAATAATTGTGTAATAGTCCAATGTGGACATGCCCCGAATGGCAGCGGTGTAGCAAGTCGGTCAGAGCTAGTGACGTAGTGGCTGGCGCGAGTAGCGAGTCGGCGAGTACTTACTCGACTAAATTGGTTGTGATTGGTGATTTTTTATTAAAATTTTATTTACATAGAGTCAGACTTGTTGAGGCTTGGAGGACCTCGTGGCTAAATAATAACAGATGCTCGGGTCGATCTTTAGGTTAAGCCGTGCCTGCTTAGGTTGGTTTGTGAATGGGTGACCACCCATTACAAACTGAGTTTCCTCAGTGCCTCCGAAAGCACGTTAAGCCGTTGGTCCTGGCGGTCATTTAATGAACTTTGACAGTCGTTACAGGTAGTCAGTGGCCCGAACCAACCAGTCTTACCAAGGAGTATCGTGATAACTAGTTCTTACTGGGTTATGGAGGTCATATAGTCGATACATGTAAAATACTGGAATTCAGCTGCATCCGGTTAGACTGGAAGCCGACCCGAAAAGGCTAGGCAGATGAGACAAGGTGAGGCCTGTGAAATACGGATAAATAATAACAACAGCACGAGTCGATCTTTAAGGTTAAGCAACGCTTGCTGAGGTCGGTCCGCTGATGGGTGACCATTCATTAATAAAAGGCTATTGGTTCCGGCTATAATGTCAGAGTGCCTCGAATGGGAGCGGTGTGTAGCAAGTCGGTCAGCGCTAGTGATGTATTGGCTAGCGCGAGTAGCGAGTGGGCGAGTACTCGACTAAATTGCTTGCGATGTTTATTCGATTTTACTGATTAGGGTAAGGTCTAGCTAGGACGTTCTCATTATCAAGTAGAGTAACCTTGTAGTGTTTTTTTTGATAAATTTTATTGAGATTTCATCATTCGCTATGAGTATTGTCTTCTTTTTTTACTTTTTTGAAAGGATCTGTTAAAATAGCTGTTTTTTTTGTATGAGGAAACTAATGGCGTTATTTGGATAATTTTAAAAGATTTATTTTCATCTTTTGATTCAATTTTCTACTTTTCTACACTTGTGTGATTAGAAATGATGTTTACTAAGATTAGTCAGTCACTGTTGTCACAGTTTAAAGTTATACATTTTGTATTTTTACAACATGAATCAAACAATCTCAGTTAACTTTAAGTTAAGCCGACCATATAAATATTGACTGTTGATTGACATTTCAACAAATTACTTTAGATTTAAACCATACTTTTTGCAACGTGGTTACAAAAGAGTATTTTTTTAGAGTGCGTTTGTTTAAAAGGTTAAATATTCGATCTGGGTTTTGTTTTATTTTATTTGTATTAAATGTGTTTTTAAACTAGATTTGATGGTCTAGCCATTAGCGTCATACTTACCTAAAATAAAATGATGCGAAACTTTTAGATTTTTATAGTGTAGCCAAGTAGTATCGACTCCCTGGGGTTCAAGTTCTTGGGGGTTGAACTTAGGACTCGTGAGTTCAACCCCAGGGTCAACAAATTAAGTAGGAGATGAAAGTATGGAAGTTCACAGTTTTTGTTACAAATGGGAAATATCATCGGACAGGTTGTGTTGTTAATAAATTGTAAACATAGCCTATTTGTTTAATCTATTATTCGTTTGGGATATTTGTGCAAGCAATTAGATTGCCCATCACAATGACGCAACTAGATGCCATTGTTTATTTACGTATGAAGTTTAGTAAATGGAATTAAATACTACATGACGCATCTATCCCCGAATGTGTATGTTGCGGAGTGTTTACTTTTTTGTAGCAGGTAGTAACATCAAGGTCTGTGTAATCTGGTCACGAGTTGCCATGGCTGACCTGGAAGTCTTTGAACAGACTCCGGACATAGGTTCCCCGAAGAAACCTGTTCAGGTGGAGTTTCATAGATGACTCTGCCCTGGAGTGTAAATGTGGTGCTGCCACACATACGATGGGACACTTGATATCGTGTCGTGCCTCTCTTGTTGCTTGCACATCACCAGGAGCTACTGACAATGCCAAATTAATCGCCAAATGTTGGTCTGACTCAATTTAAATTGTCATCGGTACGCTAAGAAGAAGACTGAGGGCGAGCCAATTGCCACTAACCGGATAATTCGGTCTGAGGATGGGTTATCATCAGGACTGTTACATACCGAGTTTCCATCGTGGCTCCAAAAGCACTTTAGGGCCCGGCTGTCATTTGTAGATCTTTTGAAAGTCGTTACACGTACTCAATGGCCGGAAAGTCTGACAACTAGACTTACCACGTGGTTTAGTAATACCCAGTACTAACTGGGCTGTGGAGGTCAGATAAGCAGTCGCTCCATGTAAAATATCGGTATCCAGCTATATACGGTTAGACTGGAAGCCAACCCTAACGTAGTTGGGAAAAGGCTATGCAGTTGATGATAGGCCAAAAATCCAACTATCTAATCCCAACACTAAAATACGTGTAACATAAGCTTGTGTTCAAGTCGGACGTTATCTAAACTTGTGTGACACGATGTAGCCCACTTTGGACTAGTTATGTCATTATTTAGTAAGAACATTTGTCACGACACGAGTTTGTAACAGAATGTGTTAAATTTAGGATGGGCTGGGCTAGAATAATTTGTTACACGACTTAAATATTTGGTGTCTGAGTTTTTATGCCGTCCATGGGCCTCTGACTTGGCTTTACATGCCGTCGAGAAAGATCTCTCAGCCATGCTGGTTTCCTTCACCGAAGCATGTGATAATTATACACTACGCACATGAATCCGTAAAATCAGAGGTGCGTGTCATGGGTCGAGACTACTTGGCAGTCAGACGGTCAGACCACTAGGCTATACACTAGTATACTACTAGTGTAATAGGCACTAGTATAGTAATGACAAACAAACAGTCAAACCCAGAAACATTAGATTAAGCAACACTATTACTTACCACATCTCGTTTAGACCTATCCTTGATAGACCCACGTATGACCTGTGGCCTTAATTCTGTTTACTAAGTATCGATCTAGCAGACTAGGGCCAATGTTAAGGAAAATACCTAAAAATTAGAGACGCCTACCTTGGGTTCGAACTAGAGACCTATGACTGGGCAGTCCGACGGTCACACCACCACTATATCATAATAGACGTTTAAGAATGACTAAATGAATCGTTCATACGATTAATTTAATCTATCATGATATACTGTAATTAGTTGATCAGTTAAGTGTCTTAGATTAAGCCATAGAAGAAAGGAACTGGTCCTTTGACTTCCAAGCGTATTATCTGTCTAGAATGTGCCGACTGTTAGGGCACAGCCCTCCTCCATGTGAGAGGAACTGACCTGTCATCTACCACGGACGCCCAGTGTGGGTTGATGGATGTCAAATCGAGTCTTGGTCCTTTGTCTTCCAAGCGTATTATTTATTTATTTATTTAAACTTCATGTACAAAAGTGGTACATAGGCGGACTTAATGCCGCAAGGCATTCTCTACCAGTCAACCTTTGGGTCAAATAGGACAGCATTGTGATAGAGTACAAAAAAATAATAATAAGAAAAATACCATTTTGTTAACATAAATAATTGATAAATATAAATAGGTACATACTAATACACATACTTACAAATAAAATGAAATGAACTAATATATGTATATTATTATTATCTGTCTAGAATGTGCTATTTGCTAGGGCACAGCCCTCCTGCATGTGAGAGGAACTGACCTGTCATCTACCACGGACGCCCTGTGTGGGTTGATGGGTGTCAAATCGAGTCTTGCAATTTTGGTTTCAGGACATTCCTTCCTCACAATGTTTTCGTCAGCATGTGTGACTAATTATTTTAAATCATCGGCCCATTCAATTTCCTTTACTATTGAGTAACTAACAGCTTCATCGGGTAAGACAAGAAACTGAACCTAATATAGGCTGCAAAAGGCTAGGTTGTTCATGTGGTCACTCCTAAATACATCTCCAGTGACAAGACACCCGGCAGGTGCGAGGTCATTCCAGAGACAATGCTGCAATTAATATCTGATATGCCTCGTGTCCCTGTAATTAAACTAACGCCTACAATACCTCAACTAGTGACCTACCACATACATTGTTGGTATAACTGGGAGAATCTTGTAAAAGAAAATTATTATAAACTAGCTTATGCCCGCGGCTTCGCCCACGGGACGGGACCATGCTAGTGCAATAAAAATTATCCTGTGTATCCCTTGTGTTAATCCAGGTTATAAACTATCTGTATGCGTGTGCTAAATTTCATACAATTTCGTTCAAACACTGTTTTAAGCTTTTACGGTTTACAACTAAACTTAAACTGTACTTTATCTGTACTATTACACCTACTGTTTTGTCTCTGCATCACCCTAAGGTAGACTGGTAGAAAATGCCCAAGGCATTAAGTCCGCCTTTGTACATTATGTGCATAAAGTTTTATAAATAAATAAATAAACTGTCACTTACGGGATATCTTCCGTGATTGTTCATTATTTTGAGCTCCCGATATTTCAACCCGCGATCATGGCGCTAGCAACAGCGTCGAAATATCGGGAGCTCAAAATAATGAACAATCACAGAAGATATCCCGTAAGTGACAGTATAAGTTCAATTTCGTTCAGTAGTTTTGCGTGAAAGAGTAACAAAAATCCATCCATCCATCCTCACAAAATTTTGCATTTATAATATTAGTAGGATGCGAAAGTTTGTGAGTATGGATGAATGGATGGATGTTTGTTACTCTTTCACGCAAAGCTACTGGACGGATTTGGATGAAATTTGTCAAACAGATAGCATATAACCTGGATGAATGCATACAATACTTTTATCCCGGTAGTACGATCCCGAACCATTACTGAACGGGGGTCTACGCCGCGGGAATAAGCTAGTATATTAAATTGCAGTTCCTATTAATATTACTAGATTGATAATATTCATTACCGTTAACCATTAGAAATTACCAATTAATCAAATACCTATTTCACAAAATTATCAATTTTATCCTACAAATGAAGTACAATTAAATTGATATGAATTGAAATAATCAACGTAATAGGTACAAAGCGGAATTGGTGCGCAGGTGTACGAAATAGTTAATTTCTATTCAGCATTCAGTTAAATTTAGATTTAGATGTTGGCATGTAGTATGAAATTACTACGAAATTGTGGTTGGTTTCCAGGTAATACAGGATTTAAGTTATTAATTTATTGATATATGCCATAATTTTTCAACGTTATCTATCATAAATATCAATGTGTATCTTAGGAGATATCACAATTTTAAAATAACTCCGCGGCAAAATACGTAATGATCAGGTACCGCGCTCGCATTTTCATTATGTGGAATTATGTGTGTGATGTGCTCCTCTAGAATTGTATTATAGGTGCCTACGACCCACTCTCTCTAACCTTCTCTCTCTCTTATGTGACGCAGACGAAGTTGCGCGGGTCAGCTAGTCTATCATAAATGTGTATCGTATTTACTTTACGTTTACACTGCGCAGTCCTGCAAGGGCCTCTGATGATTACATACGTTTCCTTATACTTAGACGTTTTATATAAGATTTCACGTCTCGAGCGACTGCGACTCTTGAACACAAGGTTTGATACCCAGGACGGGCAACCCAGGGTTTGCTTTAAATAGGCAATTTCTCAGAGTCCTGCACATCTCCTTTAGTATTTCTTTTTTCTCATCCTGTCCTACTAATATTATAAAGTTTGTGAGGGTGGATTGATGGATGCATGTTTGTTACTCTTTCACACAAAAACTACGAAACGGATTTGGATGAAATTTAGCTCACAGATCTATACTTACTAATATATAAAGGTGAGAGTGAGAGTTTGTTTGTTTGGTTGAACGCGGTAAACTCGGGCACTACTGGTTCGAATTGAATAAATCTTTTAGTGTTGGATTGCCCATTTATCGAGGAAGGCTATAGGCTATAAAACATTACGCTACAACTAATAGGAGCGGAGCAGCAATGAAAAATGTTGCAAAAACGGGGAAAATTTTATTTTTAATCATATTACGCGGACGAAGGTCGCGGGGAACAGCTAGTAGTTTATAACCTGGATTAGCACATAGGATATTTTTTTATCCCGGTGGTAAGATCCTGTGGAACAATTACCGAACTCCACAGGGGCGAAGCCGCGAGCATAATCTAGTCAGTAATGAAGACATAAGTCATTGTCCAACTACTAATTAATGGTTTTATTATACTTCATAAGTAGGTACAAATCAATCTATTGTTTACCTGTCTAGATAAATTATACCAAGCCGACCTTACAGTATTGAACTTATTGCTATAAATCAATTGACTCATCAGCTGTGTGGAATAAATTGATACAAAAAAATAATATTGAAGTGTCTGTTTCAAAATAACAGCATTTTACAGAATGCTACGGTCGTAGTTATAACAAAAAAAACATTTTTTTCATTTGTGTCGGTCTGTCTGTTCTGGCTAATCTCCGAAACGGCTGAATCGATACTACTGGCAGATAGCTGATGCTATAAGGTCTAAAATATAATTAGGGTTTCGTGCAAAAAAAATAAAACCCTTGAAATTGGTAACAAAATTCGATTCAAAAAGGGAAGTGCGTACAAGTAAAGAACTCGTAACTATACGAGTAAATCATCAGCTGTACGGAAGGAGTTGCATTATAGTAGAGTAATATGTAGGTATTATTAACCTCGAGTATAGGAAGGAAAGAAATGTTGACAATGTCTTTCTTTTCCGTGTGTTTGAAGGTTGACAACTTTCTTCGTGGTATTTAGAATGCGGAATGTCGATGACAGTTCTATAAATAAACTTTAAATTACTGTATATTTTCGATACTAGTGCATAAAAGTAAAAAGGATTTCCGCTTGACGCACTTGTGAGTAACGGCTGTGACAATATCAGAAAGGAAGTCGATTTTCGCCGATGCAAGCGCAATTCGCTCTTGGGTTCGTTGGGACCCCCGTTTCAGGCAAAATTTGATGCGTTCGGTTTTTGCATAAAATAATTTCTCCGTCATAACATCACGTCCCCGAAGGGTTAGGCAGAGGTGTACCTAATAGTACCTACATCCACATTTCGTTATGTTTTAAGTCACATATAATAGGGGGCGAGCCTATTGCCAATTGTTCTTCGTAATAATCCAGAGTTTTGAGGCTAATTTTATTAGACTCGTCCGTTTTGTTATGAGTCTTAAATATTATATTACATACGTAACTAGCAAAATAAAGGAATTCTGTATATCTCTATCTATCTAGTCAAGACTCATATTCCACACGGTTTTATGAACGCTTAAACTTACTTTAAAATCAAACATTTTCACGGGTATTGTACTCGTCATCTTTCATCATCTGCCTAGCCTTTTCCCAACTATATTGGGGTCGGCTTCCAGTCTAACCGGATGCGGCTGAATACCAGTATTTTACATGGAGCGAATGCCTATCTGACTTTCACAACCCAGTTAGTACTGGGTAAAACGATACCCCTTGGTAAGACTGGTTGTCAGACTTTTTGAGCCACTGACTACCTAACGACTACCAAAGATCTACAAATTACACCCGGGACGGCTTAGCGTGCTTTCCGAAGCACGGACGAAACTCGGTATGTAATGGGTGGTCACCCATCCACAGAACAACTTAGGCAAGCACGGCTTAACCTAAAGATCGACCCGAGCGGCTGTTATTATTTAGCCACGAGCTCCTCCATTCCTCGAGTCATATTATATTCACTTCCTAACCGGAAAATTAACTAAGTAAACTTTAAAACTCATATAACAAGAGTCACCAGCTCATTTGGTTAGCAGGTGTATTTAATAGTTAGTTTGGAACCCCATAACTTAACTGTGGGTAATGTAAATACTATTTGTACGTGATTATGATTACCATTTGCTTGTCACGAAAATGTGTCACTTGCTTCGTGGTAAAATATAATAACTTTGGAAAATTATTACGAAGTTCGCGGAAAGAATGATGGGTCACCAATTACTTGTATTTAAATGACTAAGAAAAAATAAGAATTTACAAATTACAAGTATCAAAATGGTTACACGGCGTCAAAAAATTCACATCGCACATCGTACATCGCTGTCTACAGGAAAAGTACCTAGAAGGCTGGCAGCATTGCCACGTTGTATGGCAATGCTAATAAAAAATAGGGCCACCCTCTGGTCACGTGAGGTGTCCACCAACCGCTTGGCGATTTCCCGAAAATAAGAAAAAGAAAATGTATCTTATCAAAAAAAAGTTAAAAAAAAAACTGGTCCAAATTAAACCTAAAACTATGGAACCTAAAGCTATGGAATACTTAGTTAGATGCGTTTGTTTATTTGTGGTTTTACCGTCGAATATGCACTAGATTCGAACAAAGTTTGACGCTCAGAAGTTTCATCATTTTTAAGATACTTCGAGAGTTCATACAGGAATGTTGAACTTTTTAATGTCAAAATCTAACTGGCGAAATATGGGTATACCTCTGCCTTACCATTCGTGGACTACAGGCGAGATTGTATGTTATGTTTAATCTTATTTTATCACATAACATAACATTACATCACGCCTTTTATCGCAGAGGTGAACCTAATAGTACGACCACATTTTGCCAGTTATGTTTGAGTCCCATGTAATAGGGGCGAGCCTATTGTTATTAACCGGGCACAAATCCAGACTCCGTGGCTGCTAATGAGAAATTCCTGATGGAGAAACCCAATAACACCTTGCCCGGCCTGGGAATTGAACCCAGGACCTCATGCTCAGCAGTTGTTTAGACCGCCTCGAGCTGTAAACATCAGGGCTCTGTAGAAACACGCTGTGCTGTGGGTAGACTTGCAAATAGGTCCCGTTGTGTCACCACTGGCGTACTTGCGATTCATTCAAAGTCCGTACTAATGATCGGATCCGATATATTTTTATCACCTATATATTAAAACTCATATTCACTCATATTCAAGCCCCTTAGTAAGGGTTTTCCAATAACATTAATAGCGTACATTTCCGCACACATAGTTTAATACCCCGAGGCCGGTGTTGTTGACATTGTGGAAATTAATTGTAATATCGAACATATCGCGCATGAACGGTTATTAAGATTGACGGCGTGGATTGTTGGCGCAGTGGCTGAGTGGCGGATTCGATTCCCGCACGGAACAAATATTTGTACGGCCTACAGGTACTTGTTCCGGGTCTGGCTGTTTGTGTATGTGAGTTTAAATGTTTGTAAACGCACCCACGATACAGGAGAAATTCCTTGTGTGTTAAAAATAGATTGCGTGGTTGACCACCAAGGCCAACCGGTGGTCAGACCACACCACGGTGACGACGTCACCAGAAACTGACCACCTCACTGATGAAGCAATCCGCTAATATCACTATGGCTGTCTCAAAAGTGTGATATGACGATGATGATGCCATCTAGCCGATTTCGGCAACAGCGACTGCATTCAATGGCTTTCTAGGGAGGTTGTCGAGAGCTTTGGTGTGCTGCTCTATCATGTGCTCTCAAGTGGCTAGCATAGCCAACTTTGGCCGAAAAACTCCGAGCACAAAGCGGACATGTCAGAACACCATTGACGACATTGTAGGTGCGCCCTAGTTTTAAGGTCAATGGATGATATTATATTCATTTAATCACTCGTGTACTGCTGCACGGATCTCGTCTCAGTGAGAAAGTTTTAAATTGTTGTAAATGGCAAAGGAATCACTAAAAGGCTTTTAGTCCGGAATAACTAATCACACATGAAATACAAGATATTATTATGGTCGAGTGGTTGCAAGCGCGACTGCTGAGCATGAGGTCCTGGTTTCGATTCCGGAGTAGGGCAAAGTGTTATTGAGCTATTCTATCAGGAAGTCGTATCGAGAGTCTGGATTTGTGGCCACTTGATGGCAATAGCGTCGCTCCTTATTACATGGGAGTTAAAAAACATAACTGGCGAAATAGTAAGTAGGTGTACTATGAGGTACTCCTCTGCCCAATTCTTCGAGGTTTATAGGCGTGATGTAAACTAATTTTATGTTTAAATAATAATCCTGTATTCCTTGCTTAAGGGATTCACCTCAAAGAGTGTCCATGGAGTTTCTTGCCCATTCTTCTCCATAGAGATCTACGCCTTGGAATGGGCAACTACAGTACTTTCATAAGTTATTATGTCTTATGTCTGGGACTGTAGCTTCGCCTTCTTTGTTTTTCTGACATTCAAAAGTGCCTGTAATGGTCTAATTGAAATAAATGCTTTGAGTTTGAGTTTTGAGTTTGAGTTTGACAAAAGCTGAACAAGTGTGTGAGAGTCTAAGTGGCCTCTTGTGTTTTTTTTACAAAACGTCCTTTTTTGTATTGAATACAGTTTCCATTGCAGCCAGTTGCAATATAAGATCATTGTAAATATTATCATAGCTCTTAATAAAATTATGAATATTAATATCTTATTACATTGTTTGCTAATAACTTCCATTTTGTTTCCGCATGGCTTGAGTCAAGGTTGAGTTTCCTTCGTAATCAGTAGATTATTGTGCCATAAAGATGGATAATACAGTAACCTTTAGCAGACTTTTTTATAACTAGATATCAGATGCTACACTATTCTTCTGTTTTGTCTATCATTCGGCATCTTGCACTTGAACTGAGGGGTATTCCACAAAGCGCAACCATGATGAAAAATATCGTTAATGAATCCATCATACCAATTTCTATTTTTCATCATGGTTGCGCTTTGAGGAATAATTTAGTTGCGCTTAGTTTGTTGCGCTTAAAAATAGTTGTGCTTTGAGGAATACTCCGAACTGAAATGTCTGAACACAAAATACAAGTGAAAAGTGAAAAATGTATTCGATTTTTTACTTATTTTGATATCATACTTACACTGTCACTGACTGACTGTTCACCGAGTGGTCACAAGCGCGACTTTTGAGAATGAGGTCCTGGGAAAAGTGTTATTGGGTTTATCCTTCAGCAATTTCTCAGTAGCAGCCACGGAGTCTGGATTTGTGTCCGGTTTATGGCAATAGGTTCCTCCCCTATTACATGGGACTTAAACATAACTGGCGAAATGTGGGTGTACTATTAGGTAAACCTCTGTCTAAACCTTCGAGGATTACAGGCGTGATGTTATGTTATGTGATGAATAAAGAAAACCGTTTGTTTTAGCATCAGAACCAAAGATAAGTTTGATGATTTCATTTGTAAACTAGAACCCATCGTGACTAAAGATCGTAGATATTATAGTCGAGTACTACAAAAAAATTGGTGAATCCCGAAAACGTCTTTATACACCTATACATAAACTGGTGATTTTTATTGACATTTTCATCAAGTCGTAACTACGAAATTTATGACCGGATGTACATAAATCACATAATTCTCTCCCTGAGGCCGTTTACAAGATTATAATTATAGCCGACTACATAACATACACATACTATACGTAATCCATCAAGGGGTTCTTGTAACCAAGGTTAGTTCCATAACTTAATCACCTTGGATATTCAAGATGCAACGACAAGCCATTAAAATTATCAGACCACACAGCAAAAACGAATTCAGCACAACCTTTACAAAATCTTTAAAACCAGTAGTAACAACTACTTAAAATACCTGTTCATCCGACCAAGTATGGTCGAAGAAGACCCGATACCATCAATTGCATAATTATTAAACATAGGGGACTATAGCCAATTGATGTCAAGGCGAGGGCGTGTTGGTATGACCATAAAGTTCAGTGCCATGTATTAATCGTCTTCCTTATAAGTTCAATAGCCATTTACTGGATAAAAATAATATAGTAATCGATTACACACGGCTTGTCATATTTATGAGCTTCTCCATTTTTGTCGTCGTGTAAAAAGTGGTTGTGATCGAGTATGATGATGAAGCCGTCTAGCCGATTTCGGTCACAGCGAATGCATTCGATGGCTTTTTAGGGTGGATGTCGAGAGTTTTGGTGTGCTGCTCTTTCATGTGCTCTCAAGTGGCTATGATATCAAACTTTGGACGAAAACCTCCGAGCACAAAGCGGTCATGTTAGAACAGCATGGACGACATTGTAGGCTATAACTCAGTATAAAATTACTGCCTATCTGTGATCTTTACAGTCTCTTGCCATCAAATCACCGAAGCAAGTGATAATTATAAAATACGCACATGCATCCAAAAAATCAGAGGTGCGTGTCTTGGGTTCGAACTCGAGACCTATGACTTCGCAGTCCGACGGTCACACCACTAGGCTATCACTGCTTAGGATTATTTATTAAAGAAAATTCCTACTAAAAACCGAACCTTCTGGAACTTAAATACTTATTTAATTAAAGACTAACTAACCCAATCATTATATAAGTACTAAAACATAAGATTCGAAGAACAATTACCCAAAACTTAACGTTTATAAGAATCAACTTTCCAAAGAGCACTCACAAAAACTTCGTAAGTTCCTGGAACTTTGAAGTAAGGTTCCAAATTAAGCTGTAACTGAAAACGTTGAAGTTCTGAAAGAGCCTGTTGAAAATGACAGTTACATTGAGACATCCGTTGAAGAAACTTAGTATTTCTTTGACAAATCCCGTTCATGAAATTTTAAGTGAATTTAATAATCGAATTACTGCTTGTTTGTTAGACTGCCTCGTTCGTCTAGAGGTTGTAAGCGCGACTGCTGAGCAAGAGGTTCTGCGTTCGATTCTCAGGTCGGGCAAAGTGATATTGGGTTTTTCCGTAGCAGCCACGGAGTCTGGATTTGCGCCCGGTTGTTGGCTCGCCTCCTGTTACATGGGACTTAAACATAACTGGCGAAATGTGGGTGTACTATTAGGTACACCTCTGCCTAACCCTTCGGGGATTACAGGCGTGATGTTATGTTAATAAACGAATTTACGTTGAAGGGAAAGCCAATTGAGGAAACCAACAACCGAACATTTGAATATGTTAAAACCACCAACCCGCACTGGGTCCTGGACTACTGTATTGAATAACAGGCTGGTATCAGCAACTCCTTGACCATTCGATCCATCCCTGCTCCCCAAAAAAGGCCAGCAAAGCCTTGGTGTTACTGACTATCTTGCGGGGAATGGCCTGAACTATTTCCGCACAGATTGGTGACCTGGGCAACTACAGTCCATTCACAGTTATGATGCCTGTGGCTGGACTAGGTAGCTTAATTTTGACTATGCAACCGGTCACGAAAGTGTAATGCCTGTCACGGGTCTATTTGAAATATGTTGAGTTTATGTCTACGTAGTGCAAACGGTATGATTATAACTAGCTGATTATTTTATGTTGTTTATTAATCACAAAGGTCAAAATTTCCCATCTTTTTGGTCAGTTGGGTAAAAATTGTCTCTCAGGCTAACTCTCAAAGATTACCAAAGAGAGATATAGCGTAGCGTATCACAACACGCATCCTAAGCAGGAATCACCGATGTGAGCAACAAGTCTCCTAGGCTGAACTAAGTTTGAGATGCACAAAACTGCATCAATTCACGTGGTGGAATATAGCCCCCTTCGTCCTCTCATATCTTCCTGCTCTTTCTAGAGAAAACGTGTGTTCCAGCAGGGCATTCGCGCGAATGATCGTTTTATTTTATTGTTTTAAGTTTTTGAACGCCAGAGCATAAACGCATGCGCGTGCCCTCCACGCCAAGCCACAATTTCCCCTACTATTTTGTCACATATTTGTGTCATTTGACGTACAGGACACGCGCTTGCTTGTAACGCATATGTGACAATGGCGTTCAAAAGTTTAAAGTGTTTGGGTGGCTTACCAGCTAACAATACATTATTTATAGTGAGGTTATCATCGACAAGCCATTTACAAGCCTCCACAGTTAGCGGTAAAGTATTGTTGTACAAAGCAAAATCAAAGTAAACGGTAAATAAGCATTCAATTTTATATTAACTTAAGTAACTGCACAGCCAGGAATGCAGTTTTTATTAAGACAGTACTAATTGTCGCTACAAATTGTTGTACGACGAAGACCAGACTAATTCTTAAAATAGTAATGAAAAAGAAACAAAGTAACGAAAAATAACCACATTATGAGAAATACTGGAAGTACAATAAAAACTAGTTAACACACGTCACAACAATGTTATTTCTTGTTACAGAAAGACATGCCGAGTATTCCGACATTCTGTATAGCGTTGTGTGTTATTTTTACATCTCAAAGTGCATGGAAATTACCACTTACAAAGGTCATTGCGTCGGGAAGCCCAGCGCAATTCACGTGATTTAATTCATGTGAATCGTAATTATGCGAATTATTGTGTTTATGAACGACCCTTCTGCGTTTGCTTGGGAGAATACTCACTAGGCATAAGTTAATTTAATTTTAAACTGCATTTTAAAACATCATTATTCTCTTCTATTCGGTAACACACCACAACAATAAAGGGTTGAAAAAGACCCTTAACGAAGCCGAAAGGCACTTGTTCTCCCCGTCAATGCGATCATTTTTTTGTTCTAGACCATACCTGGGAACCTTCTAGTTACGGAGATATTGGGGGTCAAAGTTCCAACTTTTTTTTTAAAACATGTTTTTAATGAAAAAATTTTATCCATCAGCACAATGTTCTGAGTGCGTTACACTGAGGCCTACCGTAAAAAGTGATTTTTCACCCCAAAAAAAAAAGTCATTTCCCAGCAATTATTTTTGCGTAAAGTTACTTAGTTTGATGTACAGAATGCTTGGTTGACGGCTTCATGAAGGATCCGTTTACACCCGTATAGTACCTACCTAACAACTTACAAATAAACACAAAAACTATTCGAACTTTTTGCTTTGAACTAGTGTGACCTGCGCCTGCGATTAGTTTTTCTCTCGCGAGGATCAATGTCCAATAATGACCGGTTTCCGACCGGTATGCTTGTCTGTAGACGTCATAAGTGCGTCAGTTGTACCAACATTCAATTTAGAATTTTCCATAGATGACGCAGAAATACATAAGTTTAAATATAGAACGCTATGAGATTAACTGTTTATTGTATGATTTATTATTGTTAATCATAGACAATTATTATCTCATGTTTTAATAAAATAATATGAAAACTTAAACTTCAAATGCCTATGATGCCTATGAACTTTGCTGATTTATTTTTGTGACATAGATAAAAAAACTTTCTTAATTTTTTTGTAGAAAAACATTTTTTTTTTCTAAAAATCAGACACCATTGTTGTCGTTTTTAGCTTCTATGATTGACAGTAAAGTAAACGAGTGGCGTTTTACCAGTTAATAGAGGAGTTCGATTAATCGAGTTACTGAATAAAAAAAACTTTATAACAATATGAAACACACCATAAAATTTTCTAACAATAAAGCAATTTGCGATGGGGTCACAGGATATCAAAGATCTGTTTTTATGGTGCACATGAAGAACAACAAGATTTTATTATTTTTATTTTTTATTACATACAAACCTAAATAGACAGTCGCTCCATGTAAAATACTGGATTTAGCTACATCCGGTTAGACTGGATGCCAACTCCAACGTAGTTGGGAAAATCCTAGGCAGTTGATGATGATGACAGTGTATTATACCCAGAAGAAGAAGTTATAATCGCCCTTTATAAAGATTTATTCTTCATTTTAATTACCTTACTTTTATTCATCGTAAAAGGTGTTAAGTAATTGTTTAGCGATATAAAATTGTTGAAATTTATATTTCCTGTTAATTTATACATCAAATTGTTTAATTAATTAATTGTTAATTAATGAATCACGCTGTAATGACTAGTCGACTGCCTCGTTGATCAAATGGTCGCAGGCGCGATTGTTGAGCATGAGGTCCTGGATTCGATTCCTGGGTCGGGCAAAGTGTTATCGGGTTTTTCAATTAGGAATTTCTCAGAAAATAGCAGTTATGGCGTCTAGATTAGTGTCTGGTTGATGACAATAGGCTCGCCCTCTATTCCATGAGACTTAAGACATAACTGACGAAATGTGGGTATATATTAGGTACACCTCTGCCTAACCCTTTGGTGATTACAGGCGTGATGTTATGTTGTATTATCATTCATCAGATTTTTTGGAAGATGTGTTGTAGATTATTTCCTTCGTGTTTATAAGGAGAAGTCAGGAGGCAAAGCTCTGTTGGATAAACTATGTAATGAATGGTTGTCTTCCAACAACATTACCATAATTTACAACACCATAATGCATAAAACAACAATACACGTTTTACACATAAAAGTTTTATCGCTTTTTAACTCCGGACTTTGTGTAAGCCTTCGGTGTTTTGAATTTTTGATACATTGTCTAATGTATTGTTCAACACTGAAATCTATATACTAATCTATACTAATCTATACTAATATTATAAAGCTGCAGCGTTTGTTTGTTTGTTTGTTTGTTTGTTTGAACGCGCTAATCTCTGGAACTACTGGTCCGATTTGAATGATTCTTTCAGTGTTGGGTAGTCCATTTATCGAGGAAGGCTATAGGCTATACAACATCACGCTACGACTAAAAGGAGCGGAGCAGCAATGAAAAATGTTGCAAAAACGGGACGGGATTTTACGCGGACGAAGGTCGCGGGGAACAGCTAGTAATATTATAAAGCTGAAGAGTTTGTTTGGTTGAACGCGCTAATCTCAGGAACTACTGATTTGAATTGAAAAAATCTTTTAATTTTGGATAGCCCTTTTATCGAGGAAGGGTATAGGCTATATAACATCATACTTCGACCAAAAGGAGCGAAGCATCAATGAAAAATGTTGTAAAAACGGGGAAAGTTATATTTTTATAATAATTTCGCACGGACAAAGGTCGCGTGTAACAGCTAGTACCTACATACATATACATTATACAGGGTGTAAACAGACCCTTCAAGAAGCCTTGGTTAACGGCATTCTATACATCAAACTAAGTAAAAAATATTCCTGAGAAACGACTTTTTTTTTGGGGTGAAAAATAACCCTTTACGGTAAAATTCAATGTAACGCACTCAAAACATTGTGCTTATGGGTGCATTGAATAGTAAACGGGTCATGGTCATTTAAAGTAAAGTTATAACCTTAAAAATTGGTAGTACAAAAAAAACTTCTGAAAAAGTTGGTACTTTGACCCCCAATAACTCCGTAACTAGAAAGCTCCCAGGTATGGTCTAGAACAAAAAAATATCGCAATGGCGTGGAGAACAAGTGCCTTTCGGCTTCGTTAAGGGTCCTTTTACACCCTTTATACACTTAGTATCAAGCTCGCTGCCTCGTTCGTCTAGTGTTTGTAAGCGCAATTGCCGATCAAGAGATCTTAGGTTTAAGTCCCTGGTCGGGCATAGTGTTATTATGTCTTTCTTTCATGAATTTCTCAGAAGTAGCCACGGAGTCTGGATTTGTGGCCAGTTGATGGCAATAGGTTCGCTTCCTATTACATGGGGCTTAAACATAACTAGTTAAATGAGGGTGTACTCGGTACACCTCTGCCTAACCCTTCGGGGATCACAAGCCTTAATGATGTTATGTTAGTATCCAACTTAGGATGAAAAAAGGCTGAAATGTAACCTTGGGTGGGGCCACCTTCTATAACTAAAACTTTAAAAACATTAGCCTAGGACAAACTGGTTTTTCTACAATCCAGTCTGACTGGTAACATTTTGGTAACATATCGGTTTTATTATTAAATGCTGCTATATTTGAACGCTGGATCTAAAATAAATTACTTTTGTTCTCGAGTTGAACTCAAGCGTTATTTTTAGTTTGAGGTAATCTTCAAGTGACAATTATACGATATTCTCTTCTTCAACCTTTGGCCACCCAATGCTGAGTGTAGGTCTCTTCCAAATCTCTCCGCTTTTGGCTTTTTGTGTCACGACTATCCAGTTTCTTCCAGCCACTTTGATCAGATCGTCTGTCCACTTAGTCGGTTGTATTCCCACATTCCTCCATCTCCTCCATGGTCTCCACTCCAGCACTTTCTTCCCCCATCTTCCATCCAGTCTACTGCATAGATGGCCCGTCCACATCCACCTTCTTTTTCAAATCAAATCAAATCAAATCATTTATTTCTTTGCAAACATGGGTAATAGGTACATTGTGTATAACCCGTGTTGTATTGTTCGTCTCCGTATTTCGCGGCGGTGTATGTTATTGTGTTAAGAGTTTAGATTCACATGTATTTGTGCAAAATTGAATCTTGGATTGTTGCATTTCAGGTGAATGCTCCGGGAGCGCCTTTAGTCGATTTTCACCTGATTTAAAAAAAAGGTCCTAAATCGTTGCAATAGAATTTGAACTTCATCAGTGTGACTTTAAGTTTAAAAACCTGATAACCTAAGAATCAGACAATCAGCCTGCCTGTCGGTCTTCTATAGATTGTTCTTCGGAGAGTCAGGAGCTCCACGACCTGATCCCACCATCACATTTTTACCACCGGACCAGCAGGCGTACCATCCGCACTTGGTTGATATCCCGACGAGTCGTACTCAGCGCTTCTCCTCCACGTTTATTATGCGCACAGCCAAGATGTGGAACTCCCTGCCGGCATCTGTGTTCCCTCCCACATTTAAACCGTCTGCCTTCAAATCAAGAGTGAACAGGCATCTTCTGGGCACGCTCGTCCCATCATAGACCTCATCTACCGCTTTCCATCAGGCGTGATCGAGGTCAAGAGCAGGTTATTGCATGTTATTCTTGTTGGAGAAACGATAACCTTGATTCCTTAGGTTATTGGGTATTTCTGTTGACGTCAGAGCAACCGGTCTGTGGTCATGGACTCGAGCAAATGAGGTTGTTTTTTTTATTAATTATGAATGTATCGATCAGGTTGGTGATCGGTTACAAAGTACTTAATTCCTTTAAGTGGTTTTATAAATCTGTCGTGTAGCTATGTAAATTGTATGAATTCTTTGAAAATAAGAGGTATTAATTATTGTGAGATTAAAAATAATATGTTTTCTATTCAATCTGGAAAAGTTTGTTCACATGTAGGAAAAATCCTTTGTGGTCGTGGTCGCTTCGGATAAATCTAAAGAACAATGGCGATTAATGAAGCGTATTCAGTCTTACATAAACTAAATCGGGCCGCTATGTAAACATACCTACATTGAAATAATAATCATTCAATTTAATTGAATAGGTACTTCAATTAAAAAAACGACATACAAAAAAAATATATGATGTAGTCATCATCATCTGCCTAGCCTTTTCCCAACTTTGTTGGAGTCAGCTTCCAGTCTAACCGGATGCAGCTGAATACCAGTATTTTACATGGAGCGAGTGCCTATCTGTCCTCCACAACTCAGTTAGTACTGGGTAATACGATACCCCTTGGTAAGCCTGGTTGTTAGACTTTCGGGCCACTGACAACCTGTAACAAATGTCAAAGATGTGCAAATGACAGCCGGGACCGTACTTTCCGAGGCCTACCTTAGAGTTTACTATTCCAAGAAGAATTTATACTTTATAATTTACTATTAATTGAATAAATACAATAATATCTTCTGTATAAGTTTATCGCATTCCATATATATTGTCTTCTAAGTAACAGACGGTTAGTAATTTTCCATATAGGTATTACCTATGTAACATAACATGACCTCTTGGCTGTAATCCGCGAAGGGTATATGTATATAATAACGCAGAGGTATACGTATGTACTACACCCACACTTTGCCAGTTATGTTTAAGTCCCATGTCATATCGGGCGAGTCTATTGCCATTCACCCTGCGCAAAAAAAAAGTAAAAGTAAGTAAAGGATCTCTTAAGACAAAAATTAAAAAAAAACTTTTATACTTTTAGTTTTAAACATTTTTTTTAAAATTGATACTTACAATTTATAAGATTAAACCATAACAGTATAATATTTAAGTAGTAGCTATGTAAGTAAGGTAGTTCATTGTTATGTAAAAGAGCGCCTCTCGCCATCAAACGTAAAAATTTGGCGAGTTTAGAATTAAATAACACATTAAATAAATATTTAAAAAAATAAAAAAAAAACAAACTCCGGGGCTGCCACTGAGAAATTCCTGACGGAGAACCAAATAGATCTTTGCCCAACCTGGGAATCGAACCCAGGACCGCATGCTCAGCAGTAGCGCTTGCGACGACTAGACCATCGTAATTAGGTACCTTCCTATTATATTATTTTCTTACAAAAAACAGAAGGTAGTAATTTTCCATTACAGTACTTCGTAACTAGCCATAATTTGTTGTTGTGATGTTCAAAACAACTTTTTTTCAACACATATCGTTGAGGAAACGTTGGCGTAGATTATTGTAGAGGTTACATGTTAATTAATATTAATAGTAGTTTTTCTGAGGAATGTTTTGTTTCCGTATCCTTGGTTTTCGTATTTTTTTAATCTTATGTGTCTTAGTTAATTAGATTAGTTCAAAATGTAGGCATTTAAACTATTTATTTTATTTATTATTTATATATTTACAACTAATTATAGCAACATTACAGACCAAGTCCAATACTATGCTATAAGACATAATATAAAACAATATAAAAAAATTAAAATCACACCCAGTCAAAATATTAATAGCTATAGTTAAACATGACCAAGTTTATACTTGCATACCTTTTTCAATTTTCATCAACTGATCATTTATTAATTTAATTGTTGCGAAGATGATGTAATCTTGTAAAAATGTTTGATTAAAAAGAGTGTTCATAGAGTTTCTTGCCCATTCTTCTCCATAGAGATCTACGCTTTGGAATGGGCAACTACAGTACTTTCAAAAGTTATTATGCCTTGTGTCTGGGACTGTAGCTTCGCCTTCTTCTTCTTTTCTGACATTCAAAAGTGCCTGTAATGGTCTAAATGAAATAAATAGTTTGAGTTTGAGTTTGATATTACAAGAAACAGATCTTCATACATCACATCTGTAACTATCAATTTGTCTAGGTACCACCTTTATCTCGGGGATCCTAGCATGACTGTTCGCAACAAGACAATAGTATCCTTAATTAAATTAAAATAAAGATCACTGTGCTTTAGACGGTGTTGTAAAATAATGAGCTAAATAAACTGCCAAAGAACTGTAGCAGCCTATTCTAAAACGTAGATCTCTATGGAGAAGAACTGGCAAGATACTCCATAGACACTGGCTATAAATAAACTCTTGTCTCTGTACAGGGTGTAAACGGACCCTTCACGAAGCCGTCAACCAAGCATTCTGTACATCAAACTACTTAAGTAACTGTACGCAAAAATTGGAGTGAAAAATCACGTTTTACAGAAGGACTCAATGTAACGCGCTCAAAACATTGTGATGATGTATCGATTGACTAGTACGGGGATCGTGGAGGTGTTTAAAGTAAATATCTTACATTAAAAACAAGTATTTAAAAAACTTGTGAAAAACTTGGAACTTTGACCCACAATATCTCCATAACTAGAAGATTCCCAGGTATATGGTCTAGAACAAAAAAATCATCGCATTGGCGGGGAGACCAAGCGCCTTTCGGCTTCGTTAAGGGTCTTTTTACACCCTTTATATATTTTTTTATTAATAATGTTTTTTTTTCCCCTTTGGCATCAATAATGTTTTCCGTGTAGGTACATTATTGTCATCACTTACAGTAATGGCTGCCGAGTAATTGACTTATAACCTGACATGACAAGCTGCGTGCGCGCGTTATGAGAGGCGCTGTCTAACATTATGACCAGTCATTTGTTTTGTTATGTTTGAGAGGTGCTACAATACATGTTCCCGGCATAGCCCGGCGGCTAAATTTAATACGGGATGGAAGGGACCAGCCAAAATAATAAAAAAAACATCGTTAATAAAAAAAAACAGCTGTTCCATACCCGTGCTGGCCCGTACTTAATTCAGTGGTTGCAAATGCCGATCGGATTTTTGTGATCGGCAAGAATGGCTGAATATAGGTTGACTGGTAATTAGTGACCGATACTTAAACACGTGATTGTACTCATGATAACAAACAACTTTCCCAAAGATTTTTTTTTTACTATTTCACTTTTATCACAATAACACAACAGCCGTATGAAACTCGCGCTCGCTACTTTGACCTATCAGCTGTTAGCCGCGTGACGCCGTTCGGTCTAATTACTATCTTACCGTGCAACAGTGTACGTATGTGGTGTGTATGTGTGTATGTGGTGTGCGTATGCGGCGTCTCCCCACAGAAAATGGCCCACCTTCCATCTTGCACCGCATGCCCTATCACCTGCGCACTCGAAGATCTGCTTACTGCATCAGTGAGTGGGGTCCGCGTGGCTGAGTTTTGGGCTAAACATAACATCTGAACTTTTTGCCATCGACACGCTAAGAAGAAGTGTACGTAGTTACAGCCGTAAATTTTAAAAATACCTACCCATTTTATTATTTATTCGGGTCGAAAATTATTAGCATAGATACCTCCTTGAATTTGACCAGGATGCAAAACTGCACCTTGTATACAATAATGTAAACTTTTTTGTGAGTAATGCTAAGAGGTCTTGTAGCTTCATAACAAGACTAAGAAGGGTTGGGATAATCGGTCTCAGAGGTTAAGCTGCGCTTGCCAAGGTCAGTCTGTGGATTAGAGTTTTTTTGTTACTACATGCTACCTACGTAAGAGGTAACAGGAGATTCGATTAAGGAAAGAACATTATCTTTCCATTTCGTCATAGTTGCATAGGTATTTATCATTATTTATTTTATTGTATTTATAGATTAATATTTATTTTGTGATATGTTTTGTCTTTGTATTTATAAGTTTGTTAGTATATTGTTTTAAGAATACCATATAATTATGGTATATTATTTTTAAATAGTTCTGTTTTATGTTTTATGTATTCAATTTTCTCTTCTTCTTTTACACACTATGTCTACATCTCTTTTTTTATTATCTCCTTTCGCAGGTATGCTGGAAGCATCACCTTTGTACTATTTTCTGTTCCTTTCTTCTTTTCTGTATTTAGTGTGTACATAAATTGTTAAATAAAATAAATAAATAAGGTTAATTTAAATTTAATTTTTTTGTCAACTGTCTTCTCAAACTTGTTTACTTCATCTATCTGCCAACATATATATCTTCATATATCTTTCAATTTGCATACTTTATTAGAAGTGCCATTGAAAGGTTGTGGACCTTGCGCCTTAACCTTTTCTGTCGGAACATAACTTCTTACATAATCATTATTACATACCTAGAGATTTATCAATAGCCTTATAATTGCCTGGTAGCAAAACAATTGAATGTGAACTTGTACCAAAAACTCGCGATTACAAACGATATTTATCGAAATTAAATTGAAATAAAAATTTAATATTTTACCTGGATGACTGTAGGAGCGACTGCCTGGAAAGTATCGATAGTGTAAAGTAATATTCAATCCTTACAGGAATCGAGTTTGACGACAGCTTCGCCACAGTTTAAATCTACCTAGGCATAAGTCATCATCATCTGCCTAGCCTTTTCCCAACTACATTTATTGGGGTCGGCTTCCAGTCTAACCAGATGCAGCTGAATACCAGTGTTTTACATGGAGCGACTGCCTATCTGGCCTCCACAACCCAGTTAGTACTGGGTAATACGATACCCCTTGGTGAGACTGGTTGTCAGACTTTTTGGGCCACTGACTATCTGTAACGACTGTCAAAGATCTACAAATGACACCCGAGACCAACGGCTTAACGTGCTTTCCGAGGCACGAAGGAATCTCAGTATGTAATGGGTGGTCACTCATTCACAGACCAACCTAGGCAAGCACGGCTTTACCTTACGATTGACCCGAGCGGCTGTTATTATTTAGCCACGAGCTCCTCTACCTAGGCATAAGTATAAAAGTTTTTTCTAGACATTATATTCTACCTTGACAAAGGCCGTTTGTAATCTAATCTCATTATGCCTCATTACGTTCTACATAATACCTTATTTTTTCACAAGAAGTAAGACATTTTATGGGACAAAAATGAAAATTAGACGAAAATAGACCTAAAGTACTTTGTTCCTGATCTATACTGGTTTTAATAGAATTTTAGTATTTTTTCAAGGTTCTTTTTAGAATAATAAAGCATTTTATATGGACTTAAATATACATTAAAGGCAGACGGTGTTTTAATATAAATCTTACTGTGAAAACCAGTTTTGGTTGAAACGTGAACTGGGCTATACTAGTTACGAAAGCCTTCGTAACTAGTATAGCCCAGTGGAAATTGACGCTAAAAAGGCTAAAATCGCAAAGCATGATGAATACATCTCCTACCCACACACACATACAACCATTCTCATTACCCTTACTGATCATCATATCAAAAATGCAGAAGTACATCATGCTCTGCGATCTCAATGTTCATTTCCACTGAGCTAGTACTATTTTTAAAATATTGTTAGTTTTGAGTGCTTAGGCATTTCACATTTTTAACCGACTTCCAAAAGGAATTTGTTATCAATTCGTCAAATGTCTCTAGCTTCAGAATTCGTTGGCATAAAAACGAAATCAAACAAACAAAAATCACCGACTTCTGAAGCTAGCGTTATTTTTCAGTTTTGGAAGTCGGTTTTATTTTTTGCAAAAAAAGTTTTCTCATACTGACGTTGTTTTACTCAACTACGGCAATGCTAAAAGAGGGTTGTATATGGAACTACTATGTATTTTTCATCGTGTAAGTGCCTAAACTGGTGTCAAAGTTTTTATGCCGCCCATGGGCCATTAATTACACCGTTTGTATGAATTTAAAATCGCGAGACAATAAAATAAAATAAATTATTCACGAAAAATACTTTTAATAAAATATCTAAATTTTTACTTCTACACTAATAAAATTATTACCACATTTAAACATATTCATGAATAATTGTTTACATAAATAATTTTGTAAACAATTATATAAAGTAGATAAGCACATTGTTTAACACAAAAGACAATTCTTTTGTCTGAAATATGTGAGTATTTCAATTAACAAAAAAATTGACACCATATTTGCATACAAAAAGCGAGACATTTGAATGTTTCTATTTAAAGTCTAGACGTAATCTTAGTATTTTTAATTAAAGAAGTTGGTCATATTTTCTTGATTAAATTAATATGCATCGCGAGCAGTTGCGGTTCTGTGTTAATTTATGGCCCTGACTTATGAGCTGTGGGTGAAAGAGCTCCTGACTAAATAATAACAGCCGCTCGGGTCGATCTTCAGGTAAAGCCGTGCTTGTCTGGGTTGGTCCGTGGAGGGGTGATTACCCATTACATACCGAGTTTCCTTCGTGCCCCGGAAAACACGTTAAGCCGTTGGTCCCGGCTGTCATTTGTAGATCTTTGACAGTCGTTACAGATCAGTTGCCTAAAAGTCTGACAACCTCTTACCAAGGGGTATCATATTACCCATTACTAACTGGGTTGTGGAGGTCAAATAGACTGTTGCTCCATGTAAAATACTGGTATTCCAGTTAGTACTGAGCAATATGATACCATGGTAAGACTGGTTGCCAGACCATTACAACAAAATGTTAGAACCAACTGCTTAACGTGCTTTCTGAGGCACGCAGGAAACTCGGCATGTAATGGATGGTCACCCATCCTCCAACCAACCTAGGCAAGCGCGGCTTAACCTGAAGATCGACCCGTTCGGCTGATATTATTTAGCTGTGCACTCAAATGAGCTCCCCAAAATACGGACACACAGTCGGTGGGTGGGTTTATTCCTTTTTTTTTAAGGACTCTCGGCATATAATGGATGGTTACCCATCCACCAACCGACCTAGCCAAGCGCTGCTTAACCTGAAGATCGACCCGTGTGGCTGTTATTATTTAGTCATAAGCTCCTCAAAATACAGACACACAGTCGGTGGGTGGGTTTATTCTTTTTTAAAATTGCGTGCGGCATATTTTCTTTCGTGCCAGTACTACCTTGAACGGTTGTCAACCCTGTACATTGACATTCATACAGTTTGAACCACCGTTGACTTAAGTAAATACTTATAAGTCTAGTGTTAATTTAGCTCTGAAACAGTAAGTAACTTTACGCAAAAATTATTACTGAGAAACGACTTTTTTTGGGTAAAAAATCACGTTTTATGGTAGGACTCAATGAATTAAATAGTTCGTGTTTGAATAGTACGGGAGTCGTGCATGTGTTTAACGTAAAAATCTTACATTAAAATCATGTATTTAAAAAAAAAAACTTGTGAAAAAGTTGGAACTTAGACCCCCAATATCTCCGTAACTAAAAGGTTCCTAGGTATGGTCTAGAACAAAAAAAATATCGCAATGACGGGGAAAACAAGTGCCTTTCGGCTTCGTTAAGGGTCTTTTTACACCCTTTATTCTTAGTTTAAATCGCTGTTTGTGAACGTGTGTGGTGTTCTTTTAAACGGCGTAATACTCATGTGGTTTACATAAATATCACCATTTTAGGATATTAACTCGGGAGGGTTTATGTGAATAAAATAAATTAGTATTAAACTGTTATATAACAAAAAAATTGTGTGTTTGTTGTGTAAAGCAGGGTCTGATCGTTGGTAATAGTCGTTGATCTAGTGCTCGCAAAGCGCGACTGTGTGTGTGACAATGTTGGTGACCTCTACTCGGACGTTACGACCTGCAGTTTTTTTTAAATCTCTGATTACGAACCAGTTATATTTTTTTTTGCATTGACATAATTGTGTGGTTAGCTATGTCATTTGTGTTGTCAATGACACCTAGGTGACAGCTGACTCTTAAGTAAATACTCTTTTTTACCTTTGTGTAAATCAAGTCAATGTATAACCAATGTAATTACAGAGCGTGGAATTTCTTTGCTTTATCTAAGTTAAACATTTAGGATTTTTTTTGCCAACGCCTGGTCGACACTTCGCGTGACCAGAGGGCTGGCTCTTTCTTTGACCAAAGAATTAGTATTGCCATTCAAAGTGGCAATGCTGCCAGTCTTCTGGCCACGTTCCCGGATGACAGCGATGAGGAGGAGTACTTTGAAGCCTAAAGTGTCCTGTTGTTTATTTAGTTAGTTTATATTTAGTTAGGTAGTTTATTATACAGAGTTTTTTTTTCATCTTGACAAGTTGTTTTTTTAAGCACCTGTTTTTGTCGTGGTGCTTCATCCTTTATATAAATATTTACCACAACATTTAACACCTGTTTCTCGACAGTGAATTTGTAAAATCTCTTTAAACAAATAGTTCTTTAATCAAATATATGATGATGGCCGTATGACTGCACTCTGGTTTCAAATTCAGAATATTTTTTACATAATTAATATCTTATTTCAACCTCCCGTCTCATCACTAACAACTTCTTTCTTTGTTACAGTAAAAAATGCCAGCCTACGACAATGAGGGGGCGACGATATCCATGGAGGATGTCCGCGCCCCGGAGGCACCAATCACCATCAGTACCATTGAGGCGGAGCTCATCGCCAGGAGACACAAGATGTTTAAGTCGCAGAAGTCTACTGTCGCTTCCAGGTTAGAGATTTAAGATTTTTGTTTTCGGAGCTCTTTATGAAGAAGAGCTATTTATTTAAGGAGCTCTTTGTGATGCAGAGCTCTTCGTGAAAATACTACTTGTACTGCAAAGCAGCATTGCTGTGATGCAGTTTTCATTTGAATGGTGTATATGGGTGGCAGTGTATTTTCAAGCACATGAGATATTTATTAGCTTTGGCGTAAGTTATGTTTTTTAAATATCTTTAGATAACCAATCTCTAATTAGTGCGGTGCTTGCTTGTTTTTCTGTAATAAAATCAAGAGTTCAGTTCTTTTTAGAAGAAGGTTCATTTAAAGAGCTTGTTATACAGGGTGTAAACGGACCCTTCACGAAGCCGTCAACCAAGCATTCTGTACATCAAACTAAGTCACCCTACGCAAAAATTATTGCTGAGAAACGACTTTTTTTTTTTTGGGTGAAAAATCACGTTTTACGGTAAAACGAAATGTGACGCACTCAAAACTTGGTGCTGATGGATGCTTTGAATAGTAAACGAGTCATAGAGTTAATTAAAGTAAAGTTAAAACCTTAAAAAGTAGTATTTAAAAAAAAAACTTGTGAAAAAAATTGGAACTTTGACCTCCAATATCTCCAGAACCTGTGGTTTCCCAGGTATTGTCTAGAAGAAAAAAATATCCCAATGATGGGCAGAATATATGGTTTTCGTTTTCGTTAAGGGTATTTTTACACCCTTTATAAAACACGGTTCACCACATAAGACATCATAGCCTTTTCCCAACGATATAACCTAACGTATATTGGGGTCTGCTTCCATTCTAACTGGATGCAGCTGAACACCAGTATTTTACATGGAGCGACTGCCTATCTGACCTCCACAACCCAAGAATTCAGCACATAAGACAATGATGTTTTTAATATCCGTTTTTCATCAGGAAACAACAGGCAGTCTGCGTGCGACGAGCACACAAGAGATACGGCACACAGAAGAACCCCAACATCATATTGGATGGATTGAACATGACAGTACCCAAAGGAGCCATGTAAGTCGAACATTACCATTTTCAGCCTCCAGCCCTTCTTCTTAGTGTGTCGATATCAATGTAAATTCAGTTGGTGTCATTATTTCCTATAACGTGCAAGAATTTTGTTGTTGTTTAGCGCCAGGCGCTTATCAATCAAAATCGACCGCCACCACCTTTGTTTTTTAATACAATTTCCACAGACAATTTCAGTAATGTTAATGGGGAAGCGCCATCTCCAGGTTGGATGAAATAGTAATTAAATGGGATTAAATGCACTTAAAGGCGTTGCATTGATGATTTTAATGATTATAATTCTGTAAATACATGCGTATTACGGCCGCAAATCATATTTTGTTTAACATACAGCCTGAAACTGACAGGCAAAAAACGTAAAAAAAAATCAGCAGATTTTAAATTATTACACTACCAAAATCTGGTTTATCAGCTGCAGTTAACCGCTGTTACGATACTTGACGTGAGCTATGACGTTAAACTGACATTAGATACGGTTTAAATAACTCTAATAATGTAGACACACAAGTGTTTAAATTTCTTGTTTATAAAATTAAGGTATTATCGTGTGACTCATTCTCGTTAAATAATTATTGTTTACGGTCTTAAACCTCGTACTCATTAGGCAACAATTGACGCGGTTCCCATGACGCGCAACAATGTTTGGCAACGATGCACAACAGCGTGTGAATTTTGGGCGCCATCTTTTTAAACAAAAAAAAAACTGCAGTGCTGAGTCTTTTGAAAATCGAATGACATTGACAGAAAAACTTTGTTAGTTATTAAATACATATTTGATCATAGATTGACTTAGAGTCCGACATGCTGCGTCATGATCCTTTTGGCGCCAATGTCAGATGTCAATGTCAAATGCCGCCATTTTTTTCTCAATACGTTCTCTACAGACTGCCTCGTTGGTCGAGTGGTCGCAAGCGCGACTGCTGAGCATGAGGTCCTGGGTTCGATTCCCAGGTTGGGCAAAGTTTTATTGGGTTTTTCCATCAGAAATTTCTCAGTAGAAGCCACGGAGTCTGGATTTGTGTCTGGTTGAAGGCAATAGGCTCGCCCCTATTACAAGGGACTTTAAACATACTGGCGAAATATAGGTGTACTATTAGGTACACCTCTGCCTTACCCTTCGGGGATTACATGTGTGATGTTATTTTTTCCACAGACGATTTGACAAATGCAACAACAACGCTAAAAGAACTATGACCACTATACAATACAATAGCATTGGTCCATAATTTTATTGATCCCAAACATAGTTCGCGACTTATTTCTACAAAACTTGACCACATTTTCCTTAAAAATTCAACCGTAATCATTTTTTTTCTGCTCTTCCATTTTACGAAACGTCACAAAATTTCGCGCCAAAAATAATGTCAAAAGCAAGTCTTTTCAATTTGACAAACGGCTAAGATCATTTGAGAAAATGGTCTAGGAAGATTTTTAAATAATTTGAGTCAAATGGTTTGGACTAAACGATAATGTTTTCAATTTGTGGGCCGAGATGAAAACGCCTGAAAAAATACATTTGAAATTCATGAAGATGAAAAAATTCTCTGAATAAACAATTGTGTCGAATTGGGGAATAAAAATTGGAGATTTGTGATAATGAAGAAAAAAAAAGAAAAATGTCTGGTAATGAAGATTTATTAATTTTTAGTTCTTCAATAAAATTTTGAACTGCTTCTTTCTGCACAAAATAAAATAATACGTAATTCATAATTATTATTGTTAAAAATGAGGAGCTCGTAGCTAAATAATACTTAACAGCCGCTCGGGTCGATCCTCAGGTTAGGCAGCTCTTGTCTAGGTGGCCCATGGATGGGCTTCAGCCGTTGGTCCCGGCTGTCATTTGTATATGGCAGTCGTTACAAAGTAGTAAGTGGCCCGAAAATCTGACAACCAGTCTTACCAAGGTATTACCCAGTACTAACTGGGTTGTGGGGGTCAAATAGGCAGTCGCTCTATGTAAAATAATGGTATTCAGCTGCATCCGGTTAAACTGGAAGCCTCCAACATGGGAAAAGGCTAGGCAGATGATGAGAATGTGATTGAATGTGTTTGATTGTCCTAAAAATGTCTCAAAGAAAACCAATAGCATATAAAAGTTACACAAAGTCAATATGTAGTAACAGGAAGTTATTCTCTTGTGTCAAATGTAGTTTATACAGCCCAAGTTTTTCAATTTCTCAAACCAGTACACTCCAAGTATTTTTGTTTGACGCTGTTGTATGGAAGTTACTTGAAGTTGGTGTCTTTTTCCCCGAAGTCACTGTTTTAATGTTGACCCGTTGGAGTAAGATTTGGAAGCCCTGTCTAAGTTTTGTAGTTGGAAGTCTAAGAGGTTAGGGGCGAATTTAAAAGTCATCGAGTGGTTTATCACCACGGAATCCAACCTTTTGAGGATGCAGGTCAAATAAAATAAAGAGAAATAAAGGGTATTCAGAAAGATCTCTGGCTATAAGACTAGAGAAAGACCAAAGAAACGATGGGTGGACCATGTGAAAGATGATATGGCTAGAAAGGAGGTGACTGCTGAGATGACGAGTAATAGAGAGGTATGGAAGAAGAAGACATGCAGACCACAAATAAATTGATATAAGGGCAGGAGAAAGATGAGAACCCACTGCTATTGTATGATTCAATTTTTAAGTTTACACGATTCTATGTTCTTGTATTTGGATGTCAACTTGAAAAGATCGTACTGAGTTTTTTTTAAATTATTAATTTGAGAAAAGGTTGATCAAATAAAAACATAATCTATGTCAAAATTGCGATAAATCCACAGAAAAAGCCGAAATAATGTTTATCCTTTGACATTTTCTTAATTATAGTCTTCTGTTTCCAGATACGGTCTCCTGGGAGCTTCAGGGTGCGGCAAGACAACTCTGCTATCCTGCATCGTGGGCAGACGAAGAATGAACTCTGGAGAAATCTGGGTGCTGGGTGGGAAGCCGGGCAGTCCAGGAAGTGGAGTGCCTGGACCTAGGATCGGGTATATGCCTCAGGTTAGTTGGTTATGCTGTGTTTTTGAACTGGTAATAAGCCGTGTCTCCTGCTAATATGGAGGGAAGTGGAAATTGTTTGTAATAAAACAAAGAAAGAAACTAAAATATGGATTTCACTTTTTTTTTATCAGCCTATTCTGTCGCACTGCTGGGCAAAGGCCTCCCCCATTCCTTTCAACTATCTCGGTGTTTTGCCTCCTCTGGCCAATCAGTCAGGAACGAGTCCAAATCGTCACGCCATGGATTTCACTAATATTTAAATAAAAAGGAAAAAACAATGGCAAGCGACACTCAACGAATTTTTACAAGCTAACAAGAAAAAAAGTGTGTGTTGCCATACTTAAAAACATTTTAAGGCACATTAATGTTGCATACATAAAAAACAAGAAAATAACAAAATATTTAATTTTGATTCAAATTATTATAAATCACTGCAAGAATTTATAATATTTTAGAAATTCACATTGTATTGAACAGAAATTATGTTTTTCCTACTCCTCCGCTATTCTTTTTTTTTCTTATTAATTTCGTTGCGGAACCCAAATATTGTTTTTTTGGGATTTCGTCGGGCTTCATTGTCTCGGCGCTTTTCTGGTGGTTGCCATTGTTGATTCTGGCTTTCAGGAGTTGCAGTGGTTTGGGAATAGTATGGCGGGCTTGTCCCATTAAAAAGTCAATTACAGTGTGCCCTTGTAATTTTCAATAGAATTAGTCGCTTCGTTCAATTTAAATTCATAATGCAGTGTATTAAACATGTGTAGTTTTTATTTTGCATTCCTGCACTAGTACGGGAACTAATATTAAAAACAAGGAAGGATCGCTCATAAACCAAATGCTTAGTATGATTGCAACGTTGAAATTATCACATTTTTAGTTAATTTATGTGGGGGAAAAAATGGCTTAACCCCGCGTCCAACCAAACCGATTGGTCGCGTTCATAATGTCACTTATTTTTTCTGAAAACCGGAAGGCGCCCTATATTGACGCGACAACCCGTTTGGATTTGCCGAATTAAAAGAACGCGACCGTCACTTAACATAACATAACAGCACGCATGTCATCCCCGAAGGGTTAGGCAGAAGTGTACCTAATAGAAGCCCCACATTTCACTAGTTACGTTTAAGTCGCATATAATAGAGGGCGAGCTTATTGCCATCAACCGGTCGTAAATCCAGACTCCGTGGCTACTGAGAAATTCCTGACGGAAAAATTAAAAAGTACTTTGCCCGACCTGGGAATCGAACTCAGGACCTCATGTTCAGCAATCGCGCTTACGACCACTAGACGCAGTCAATGCGGCTTTATTCTGTATCATAAATCTAATATTATAGGTATCCCTGATGTTGACATAACTTCTAGAAACTTCTTTAACTACTAGATAAACTTAGTACCGAAGTCAACTCCAGATCCTTTCAATAAAGCTAGGATCACCCATCATTCTTATTGTTTCAAAGTTTCTGGTAATGTCTGTGTCCAAAAAATGTCTAATATGACACTTGTGTACCACAGTTTACATAATGTGACAACTCACAATAAATTGCTGAAAGATAAACAACCTTATTTCATAGGCGTTAAGGCTGATAGAGTATGTCACATAAGTCACATAACATAACGTGCTAACTCACAATCAATTGCTAAAGGACATTTCACCTTAGTACTTAGCCGTTAAGGGTGGTTGAGGTTGATGGTGCAGTCAGTGTCAGATACAGAAATTATAGTACTGTGATCTGCGAAGCGAATTTGATATGTGGGTAGATATTTCTCAGGGTAGTTTAGTTATATAACACTTTTGCGTAGTTTGTAGACAATTATTTTGTCGTATGGTTTGTTTTTCTTGTGAAGGAAATTGGTAGATATTATGAGGACAATTTAGGGCTGTGCCTGTCTTAATTATGGTACCCGAAGGGTAACCAACGGGACCCATTATATATTACAAGCCTCCGCTGTCCGTCCGTCCGTCTGTCTGTCTGTCAGCGGGATGTATCTCATGATCCGTAATAGGTAGACAGTTGAAATTTTCACAGAATGTGTGGTACAGAACCCTTCATGCGCGAGTCCGACTTGCATTTGGCCGGTTTTTTTGGTGTGTGCCATCACATCAACGATTATGATTATTCAGGTTTCTGTAAACGGTTTATTTTTATTTAGGTAAGTATAGATATTTTTCTTACACAATTTATACAACAAGAAAATCACAGTCATTTTACTATTAGAGAGATCTCAAGTGGATAAAGAAACAATGGATAATGGACATACAAATAAGTCAGGAAATCGGTTTATGGTAGGTATATTCGAACACGTGTTTCCAATTGATGTTATTTCCGCTTAAATGAATGTCAACTTTACCTTAATGTGCCTTAAGATGATTTTCAAATGACAGGCCAACTAAAAAAATCATGAAAAAATTGAAGTTGAAACGCAAAACTTAACTTTATCTCTAGGTTTTAAAGTTATTTTTTCATTAACCTTATCTTTTTTCACATGTTTGGAAATTAAATTGCAGTTACCTACATGTTTAAAACATTTTATTTTCTACGATGTTTTTTGTCATTTTCTGGAAATTTGTCAAAAAAAAAAAAAAAACGAAAGAATGTTTGATTTTCGCGGGATACCCTAGCGCTTTTTCATAACTGTGGAATCCAATCCAAAGGAACGAAAGACGTACGAACGTATGTATCGTGATTCTGACGACGCCATAACGCTAAGTACAACAACAACGATTTTACGAATCAATTTTATAAACATAGCCCCAGACGCCCTAAAACTACACAAACAAAGGTTTTGTTTATGCATTTAGTACCCAGGACCCCAGATACAGGGTGTAACAAGAGCCTTCACGAAGCCGTCAACCAAGCATTATGTACATCAAACTAAGTAAACATCACCTGCCTAGCCTTTTGCCAACTATATTGGGGTCGGCTTCCAGTCTATCCGGATGCAGCTGAATACCAGTATTTTACATAGAGCGACTACCTACCTGACCGCCACAACCCAGTTAGTACTGGGTAATACAATACCTCTTGGTAAGACTGGTTGTCAGACTTTTTGGGCCACTGACTACCTAACGACTGTCAAAGATCTACAAATGACACCTGGGACCAACGGCTTAACGTGCTTTCCGAGGCACGGAGGAGACTCGGTATGTAATGGATGGTCACCCACCCACAGACCAACCTAGGCAAGCACGGCGTAACCTAAAGATCGACCCGAGCGGCTGTTATTATTTAGCCACGAGCTCCTCCTTAAAACTAAGTAACTTTACGCAAAAATTATTGCTGGGAAACGATTTTTTTGTGGGGTAGAACATCACGTTTTACGGTAGGACGCAATGTATCGCACTCAAAAAAATGTGCTAATGGACGGATTGAATAGTACGGGGGTCGTGGAGATGTTTAAAGTAAAAATTTTACATTAAAAACATGTATTTAAAAAACTTGTGAAAAGGTTGGAACTTTGACCCCAATATCTCCGTAACTAGAAGGTTCCCAGGTATGGTCTAGAACAAAAAAATGATCGCAATGACAGGGAGAACAAGTGCCTTTCGGCTTTCTTAAGGGTCTTATTACACCCTGTATATAGTAGGTACCTCTGAAACTATAATCCTCATTCCATTCTACATACACATCAGCGAAGGTAATCCAGCGGATGTTTTCCTTAGCCTTTGGTCATTAGCATGCTAATATTAAACACTTTGTTAAACTAACAGATACTGTATAATGTTATAAAGATACATTAGTTACCGGAGATTAAAATATTAAAAACCTTGACCAATAACTTGGACTTTAGCTGTACGTAATTTGTTAAGGACGCTGAGCCAAATTTGTTATGGTTTATCATAGCGACCCCATTTTCACCACGCTTCTTATGATTTTTTTTTGCTAGATTTTCCTATTGTCCAACTGCCTCAGAAAGGCGCAGATTCCATGTATGGGGAAATCGTAAAGCTGTTCACAGAATACATCAAGTTTCGGAATAAAGTGGCTGTGGCATACGGACAGACAGTTCCGTTTTTTGCCATTCGGCTACGGCTACGTGTGACCAGAGATAATAGATTTTTATCTTGACACACACAAGAATGTAATGTAAGTTTCGACACTGTTGTCGTAATGACTGAGGGTTCGGCGTAAGCGCTGTAGGCTGCGGGCTCCGTTTAGGCGCAGAATATCCGATTCGCAAAATGTCCAGCTATTTCAAAATTTCCAATTCTCAGAATATCCAGTTCACAGAATTCATATCCCGTAGGATACACAACCGTTCCTGTAGGAAACAAAACTCTTGTGTGGCCAAAGAGAGTAGCGCTGTGTTTGTGTATATGTTACGGCTAAAAGCCACCCAGAGCGGGAGGAGTTATTTAATGATTTCCCATCCCTAAAAAAAAGGTACCTGGTTCTAGCCAGCTATACCTAGGTGCGGCTTTAAATTTGGAGATTTGATGTAGCGCTAGCTGGCCGCTTCCGCGGTATGCGCTCGCTTCGCTCGCTCGGCTCGCACTCGTTTGGTCACAATTCTAACCTAACCTGACCTTATCCATTTGGATAGTGTCTCCTAGCAATAAAAAGGATATTCCTGGACAAGGACAAATGATTTACTCCATATTTTATTTGTTACAGGAATTAGCACTATTCGGTGAGTTCTCCATCAGAGAGACCCTGGTCTACTTCGGATGGATCGCGAACATGCCAACAAGAGAGGTGGAGCAACGCATAGACTTCCTGATCCAGCTGCTGCAATTACCAAACCCTACCAAGTTAGTATTTTACACACGCTGATTGATGGGTCCAAATTGTTCAAAAGCTTAGCATTAATAACGTTTTTTGAGTAAATAGTTATTAGGTAAATCCTTCTGAGAATAAAAAAGTTCTCACTTAGTCGAATCGGTACTGAGATCGGTTTATAAGTGCTTTGATTGTACCAATTGCTAAGACAGAGATAAATCAAATATACGTTAACTATGATCAAATCTGATCGGGAGCTATGAAGGGTGTAAATAGACCCTTAACGAAGCCGAAAGGCACTTGTTCTCCCCGCTATTGCGATCATTTTTTCGTTGTAGACCATACCTGGGAACCTTCTAGGTACGGAGTTATTGGGGGTCAAAGTTCCAAAGTTCCAAAGTTCCAACTTTTTCACAAGTAAAAAAAAACTAGTTTTTAAGGTTATAACTTTACTTTAAATACCTCCATGACCCGTTTTCTATGCAATGCATACATAAGCACAATATTTTGAATGCGTTACATTGAGTTTTACTGTAAAAGGTTATTTTACACCCCAACAAAAAAAAAGTCGTTTCCCAGCAATAATTTTTGTGTTAACTACTACTAACTTAATTTGATGTACAGAATGCTTGGTTAACGGCTTCGTGAAAGGTCTGTTTACACCCTGTAAATAAGGTCTAACTTTTTAAACACTAAATATTTCAAGAGTAACTTCTATAGGTCGTAAAGTCACCAGAGCAACGAAAAATTTTTTTTTATCTAAGTGTATTTTTATAAAAAATAAATTAATTAAAATTACTTGACCCACAAAATAAATACTGGCTAAAGGTTTAAAAAGTAAAAAAAAGTTTAAAAAAGTAAAAGTAAGTAAGTAAGTTTAAAGTTTGTAAAGGTTTTATACAAAATGTCGCAAGAATATTTAGAACTATAATAATTTCGTAAAAATAAAAACATGCAGAAAAAATTTTTTTTTCGTTGCTATGGCGACTTTACGACTTGTAGAAGTTACTCTTGAAATATTTCGTGTTTAAAAAGTTAGACCCTATATGACCAAAATTCAAGGATTACCTATGTGTTAAAATTTCCCAAGTGTGACAACATAAATATTAGACTGAAGGTCTAAAGAGTCTTTAAGTTCACCACAAGACTTGATATGACAGCTAATGATAACAATATCTAATAATAGAATCAATGTTCTATTACAGGCAAGTGAAGAATCTATCTGGAGGTCAGGCAAGAAGGACTTCGCTGGCAGCCGCCCTCATCCATGACCCTGAGCTTCTGATCCTCGATGAGCCCACAGTCGGAGTCGACCCTGTGTTGCGACAGGGGTAAGTTCATTTTTACCGTTAGTTTCTTTTTGTGGTGCAAGTAGTCCTAAACGACTATCATACTGTGAATTGTGGTATAAAACACACTGCGACATAAAATGTGGAAGAAACATTGCATTCGTCGGACTGACAAGTCATAGGTCTCGAGTCTTCTTTATCGTGTGGTTAGTTCGTAACCTGGTGTCAGAGTTTTTATGCCGCCCATGGGCCTCTGACTTGGCTTTACATGCCGTCGAGAAATATCTCTCAGGCATGCTGGTTTCCTCACGATGTTTTTCCTTCACCGAAAAGCAAGTGATAATTATACTATACGCACATGAATCCGAAAAATCAGAGGTGCGTGCCTTGGGTTCGAACTCGAGACCTATGACTTGGCAGTCCGACGGTCACACCACTAGGCTATCACTGCACTGACTGGTCTCGAGTTCGAACCCAGGACACGCACCTCTGCTTTTTCGGATTCATGTGCGTTGTATTTATCACTTGCTTCGGTGAAGGAAAAACATCGTGAGGAAATCAGCACGCCTGAGAGATATTTCTTGACTGCATTTACAGCCAAGTCAGAGGCCCATGGGCAGCATAAAAGCTCTGACACCAGGTTAAGCACTAACCTCACGATAAAGAAAGAATTTCACTTGTTGAATTCCCCAACAGTAAAAAGCGGGTATTCCTCGAAGCGCAACCATGATGAAAAATAGAGATGGGTATGATGGATTCATTAACAATATTTTTCATCGTGGTTGCGCTTTGAGGAATAATTTAGTTGCGCTTAGTTGGTTGCGCTTAAAAATAGTTGCGCTTTGAGGAATACCCCGTAAAAAGATCCTAAAGCATAACAAGTATTTATAAATCGTCATTGTAGGATTAACTTTAACGATAACCAGAGTTTAAATTAATTTGAAAAGTTTTATTATTTTGAACGATTTAAAAATTTTGGTCGAAAATTCTGAATGCAGTTTTATATTAGTTTTAACCATTTCAATGTTTGTTTCAGCATCTGGGACCACTTGGTAGATATTACCAAAGGGGGCCGCACTACTGTCATCATCACGACCCATTACATAGATGAGACTAAGCAGGCTGATATTGTAAGTTATATTGTTTTTTTTAGTTTGGAATGGTTCCAGCTGGATTGAGTTGATAGCTTTTATTGCCTTTGATCCTTGGAGTCTTTAGCTATATAGATTTAGCTTAGTACTTGTTGCTAGAAACATCTTCAGTCATGGGGCCAATAAACACATAATACACTACCTAAGTGTTTTAGCTTTATATTAAGATTAGTGGCTAAATAATAACAGCGGTTCGGATCTAGCGAGCAAAATGTTAAGGCTCTGTGGATGGGTGACCACTTATTACATCCCTGTATTTGTAGATCTTTGACAGTCGGTACAGATAGTCAGTGACCCGAAAGTCTGACAACCAGTCTTACCAAGGGGTATCGTATAACCCAGTACCTACTAACTAGGTTGTGGAGGTTGGATAGGCAGTCGCTCCATGTAAAATACTGGTATTCAGCTGCATACGGTAAGACTAGAAGCCGAAACATAGTTGGGAAAAGGCTAGGCAGATGATGATTAAGAAACAAACAAATGACGTCTTTTAAGTATCAAGATGAACTAAATGTTAAATAGTTTATTGATTCTCTTTCGACTGTCATTTTTTGCATTCTTCAACAACATCATCTGTCTAGCCATTTCCCAACTATGTTGGGGTCGGCTTCCTGTCTAACCGGATGCAGCTGAATACCAGTATTTTACACGGAGCGACTGCTTATCTGACTTTCACAACCCAGATAGTACTGGGTAATACAATACCCCTTGGTAAGACTGGTTGTCAGACTTTTTGGGCCACTGACTACCTGTAACGACTGTCAAAGATCTACAAATGACAGCCTAGTTCCGTATCGTTAGTTCCGGAAATTACGCCCTACATACAAACTTACAAACAAATACCTCTTCATAATATTAGTAGGTATCGATAAATCTCGACGTTTTGTTCAGTCGGTAAAATCGTGCAAAACAGGGGCCAGTGTAAAAAAAATCGTATTTAATTTCTCTCCTTCTTGCAGATCGGACTCATGCGAGGTGGTAGATTCTTAGCTGAAGAGTCACCATCGGAGCTGATGCGTCGCTACCAGGGCGAGAGCTTAGAAGACGTGTTCTTAAAGCTGTCAGTGATGCAGAACTTGGGCAAGAGGAGGAGGTCGAGTATCCTCGCGGATGTGGTGGAGAGAGTTGAACTGCCAGCTATACCAGTAAGTATTCACAAAGAATAATAAGCCATGTTTTAGGCTTAAGACTGGGAAGATAAGGGGTATTTAGTCTGAACGGCCCGAATCAACACGTAACAAAAATTGTCTAGGTTCCAAACACCGGTCCCGGTGATAAAAAATTGTAAACAAATTCAATGTCATAGACTACATTAAGTATATTCGGGTGCAAAGGTAATAAAGTTGAAATAAAAGATTTAAATGGTTCGTAGAATACTCTTAATATGTACACACACAAATTACATGTACAATTAAGTATATTGAAATCACACAAATCACAAGTATACACTTAAATTACAAAAAGTAGACATTTTACATAGGGTTACCTAATAGGCAATCTTTTCAAGACAAGCTAAGAATAAGAATATGACGAGGAAACATCATCATATCAGCCCGGAATCACCCACTGCCAGGTATAGGCCTCCACTTTTTTCTGCCACACTTCCCGGTTCTGTGCGTCCCTTATCCAGGTGTTTCCCACGATTTTGACGAGGAATAGTTTGCACAAAAGGTCTTCGTACCGTCCATGGTCTTCTTACTCTTTCGTGTGGTTAGTGCCTAACCTGGTGTCTGAGTTTTTATGCCACCTATGGGCCTCTCACTTGGCTTTACATGCCGTCGAGAAATATCTCTCAATTATGGTGGTTTGGTTTCCTCACGATGTTTTTCTTTACCGAAGCAAGTCTTGGGTTCGAACTCAAGACCTATGGCTTGGTAGTCCGACGGTCACACCACTAGGCTATCACTGCTATACCGTATGCTCACCGTCCATGGTGACAATTTGACTTTGTCAGCGTCTTTATTCCTTAACTTCTTCGCGTCCTTGCAGCATGCTTGCACGTTGACGTGTGGTCAACGGTACCAATTATTCTTCATCATTGGCTAAATTGGCAATAATTTGAATGGAAGATAAAAAAATCACTTCTTCAGAATCAGAATCAGAATCAGAATCAGAATTTTTATTTGTGAAACATAGGTATTTACATAAAGGTCTTAAGTTATATATTCTTCTAAGTCTATTTTTCAATAAGAAGCTTTATTGTACCAAGTGGTTTTCAGAAATCAACTTATTTTGTATTATTTAACTCTTTCCAGAATCCATCAGCCGTAGACCTCGAAGAAGCAGAAATCGGTGAAATATCCGGTGAATTCGGCGACAATGTATCCATGAGCAGCAAGGGTCGCGTGGTGGTGACCCCAGAGCTGATCAACCCCATTGAAGCTATGCCCCCAGAAGACAAGCCAGCCAGAAGCCTGGGTTCGTACATGCCTATGAAGTGGCACCACATGAAGGCTTTGATGTGGAAGAATTTCTTGAGTTTGTTCAGGAATTTCGCGTAAGTGTACTAAAAATGTTCTAAACGACAAAACAACAGTTATTATTAATCCCTTCTTCTTCTTCTTCTTTGCGTGTCGATGGACTCAAATAATACCCGACAGTATGTAAGCCACCTGGACAGCTCCTTCGTTGGCTTCGTTTAAATCCTGCAAGGTGCAGGTGGCTGTGCAGGATGGGTAAGAAAGGAGGTGGGGCATATCCTGCACACTGGCATTGTATTTGAGATCAATGATACCCTATTTGGCCAGATTATTTCTACAGCGACCAAACCGGGCCCGCAAATCTCGAAAAGCTAAAGTTAGTTTGAATGAAAGCTGAGATTATTTGGTAACGAAGCTCTTTTGCTTGCAGTGCCACAACACAGCCTAAAAAAACTAAGAGATAACCCAAATAATTTCTTGACATAACACGAAACGTTAGAGTATTTTCTTACAAATGTTCGTAACCGATTACTTCTGAGTAGCGTCGTGGACGTTATGTCTTACTGATACTGTTAACCTGCGACATCCCACTACTGGGCAAAGGCTTCTCCCCATGTCTTCCAGTTGTTTCTATCCAGGGTTTATGTGGACCACTGGTAGTTGGTTTTGTCCAGCTCGTCCCACCATCTTGAAAAAGTCTACCGCGACGCCTTCTGACTGTGTCACGTTCGGTCTTACCCCATATTATTCTTCTGTATAAAATTTTAAAAAGTGTAACTAATTTAAGTTATTTTTTGTGTCTTTCCAGTGCTTTAGCCTTCCTCCTCGGTCTACCAGTCTCCCAAATGATATTCTTCTGCCTCGCCATCGGTCACTACCCGGTCGGCTTACCGATCGCTGTAGTGAACTACGAAGTCAATTCAACGGAACCCCTTTGTGATTACGACAAGAACCTCTGCCCACAGGACCCTAATACTTATGAATGGAACTTAACAAGATTCAGTTGTGAATATTTGGACTTTTTGTCGAAACGTCAAGCGAATTTGGTAAGTTTTGCAAAAAAAACTATTTTTTCTTTAATTCAACATAACATTACACTTGTAGTTCCCGAAGAGTAAGGCAGAGGTGTACCTAATTGTACACCCACATTTCGCCAGTTATGTTTAAGTCCCATGTAATAGGGGTACGAGCCTATTGCCATTAACCGGGCATAAATCCAAACTCCGTGGTTACTTCCGAGAAATTCCAGATGGAAAACCCAATAACACTTTGACTGACCTGGGAATCGAACCCAAGAGCTCATGCTCAGCAGTCCACTAGATCAACGAGGTAGTCAGTCCTATAATTGGGGAAATCATTTTAGGTTTATCAGTTTTAGTTTTTAGTTTAATTAAATAGTGAAGTTAGTCATACAAGCCGTTAAACGGCCGGAAGCTTAGGTAACGTTCGGAGTTTCACTAATGGTGCAGTTTCCAATTTAGTATTGACGTTAAAGTTTTAACTAAATAAAAGCACTTTCATACCTTAATTATATTGAGTGTTAGTCTTGTTTTGTCTAATATTATGTTGCCGTGCCCTAACCGGGTTTCATGTTGGAACTTACTGAAATATATGTAACAACTAAATGTACAAATGAATGCAATAAACACTTTGAGTTTGAGTTTGGGTTACTATCACTATCTACAAACTGATATTTACATTCTGACCACCAGTAACTTTTACATTGTGATATATTTAGTTTCACAAGTGAACTGTTACTAACATAGCTTTATTCTATTAACTGAAAAGAATAGTCATTTTACGATATATGTATGTTACTGTGTAAAGTATACAGGGTAGAAGGAAGACCGACGCGAAACGTAACGTTACCACGTATTCAGTACATCATTCTGAGCGGGCTACAAAGAAAATTTTCATCGGTTATTTTTTTTTAAACAGCTGTTTCCTACAAAAGTGCAATACACGGACCATACCTTTACTTGAAATACATCATCAATGCATCCATCAGCACAATGTTTTGAGTGCGTTACATTGAGCGCTACCGTAAATCTTTATTTTTCACAAAAGAAAAAAAATCTTTCCCCAGCAATAATTTTTGCGCAGAGTTACTTAGTTTGATGTACAGAATGCTTGGTTGACAACTTTGGGATGGGTACTTTAACATCCGTATATGGGTGCACTGTTCACCTCTCCCTAACACTTCTGGGAAATGCAACTCAGAATGGCTCAATGGCTATCACAAATTTTAAAAGAAAATCATGTTTTGAAGGTCATCATCATCTGCCTAGCCTTTTCCCAACTATGTTAGGGATGCAGCTGAATACCAGTATTTTATATGGAGCGATTGCCTATCTGACCTCCACAACTCAGTTAGTACTATAGGTAATACGATACCTCTTGGTAACACTAGTTGTCAGTTTTTTTGGGCCACTGACTTCCTTGTTTTGAAAGTCATAAGATCGATAATTTTATTGGTTTCCAACAGGTCCTCTATCCAGACAAAGCGACAGCCATGGACGAGGCAGCACACGGCAAGGCGCGAGCGGTGCTGGTGTTCTCTGCCAACTTCTCCGAGTCCCTACAGCAGAGGATCACTGACCCAAGGAAGGTCAGCTTCTGGACCGTCAAGAGTTCTGACATGGAAGCCCATATGGATGAAACTGGTGAGTGATTGTGGCAATTCATCATCTTCTGCATAGCCTTTTTTGAGTAACGTTATGGTTGCTGCTGCAGCTGATTACCAGTAACGACCTCTCCGACCCAGTTACTGGGTACGTTGACTGATTGTCAGAATTTCGGGCTTCGGACTTCCTGTTATGACTGGCAAAGATCTACGAAGGACCAGCGGCTTACCCGTTGGTAAAACTCGTTGTCAGACTTTCGGGTCACTGACTACCTGTCTGGACTGTCAAAGATCTACAAATGACAGCCGGGACCAACGGATTAACGTGCTTTTCGAAGCACTGAGGAAACTCGGTATGTAATGGGTGGTCACCCATCCACAAACCAACTTAAGCAAGCGCGGCTTAACCTGGAGATTGATCCGAGTTGCTGTTATTATTTAACCACGACCTCCTCTGGACAGAAAATGAATAAAACTCGGTATTCATATATATTTGCAACTGAAATAAAAAGCCAGCAAATGGCTTTCAAAAACGAGTCACGCCAACACATCAACTTTAACAGCGCTTACTCGTGCAAATAATAACAGTTTTTGTTTTATTGAAATCGGACCAGGATTTACAAAGTTACAGCGTTGTAAAGTTTCACCGCTTTTTTAAATTTACGTTCCTTCGCACGCTACTGCGATGACGTCATGTTGCGAGTGCCGATTGCGGGTGATGTGGAGTGTTTTTGTAAAGTGGTTTTAACTCGATTCCCAGCTCGCAGCGTGACGTCACACGTTAGTCGGATTTTGCCGCGGAGGCCGTACTTTAACGATTAATAACACAGTCATTTTTGAAGATAGGAAAAAAAACAGATTATTTTTCTCGAGTTACCTATTTTTTAGACATGCTGATAACAAAAAACATTGGTGTGACTCACGAATTACAAATGAAATCTTTTTAACGTTCCGATTTCTTTTGTTTTCTACCCTATTGTGTAGAATTTTAATTGAAATGCACCTTTTCATAAATGGGTAAGAGTTTTTTTCCTTGTTCAAATGAAATTAGCTTTTGAATCAGATGAACAATAAGGATTTGTGATACAAAGGTAGCTTTGTGCTTTAAAGGCATTGAGGTGCGTAATTAATATGACGCATAAGGTTTTAGGCTCGTGGGTAAATAGTAACAGCCGTATCTATGGGTCGAGGTCGGTCCGTGGATGGGTGCCTATCGATTACATGTCAAGGTCCCTCAGTGCCGCGGAAAGCACGCGAAGCCGTTGGTCCCTGCTGTTATTTATAGATCTTTGACAGTCGTTACAGTTATTCAATGGCCTGAAAGTATGACAACCACTCTTACCAAGGGGTATCGTATTACTCAGTACTAACTGGGTTGTGAAGGTCAGATAGGCAGTCACTCCTTGTAAAATATTGGTATTCAGCTGCATCCGGTTATACGGGAAGCCGACCCCAAAATAGTTGAGAAGAGGTTCTGCAGATGATGACTTAATTGACGGCTTTTTTATCTTCTTCGTTTACACCTTGTATGTGCAGAAAACGATTTTTTTAAATATAGGTTTTATTATGTTTAAATATCGATATCTACCTCGTATGTACAGTCACGATCACCAATATGATGTATACACTTTCCCAAATTTAAAAGCAATTTTTGCGACAAATAACGGTTGTAACTAGGAAATAAGATTTTTTTCGTAAAAAAACGAGTTCCAGAATACAATGTTTGTGACAACATGCAATTTTAATCAGAACAGTAGGAGAAAAACACTTTTAAAAGTTGTTAAGTGTTTACATATTGGTGCTCGTGACTGTACTCGTATTATTATAAGCCTACGTTATCTCACTGCAGGGCAAAAACCTCCCTTCCCTCCTTCCACATTTCGCGATTTAGTGCGATTGTAGACCAATCCTTAGCGACAGAGTCCAGCTCATCCCGCCATCTCCTTCTGGGCCTGCGTCTCCTGCTATTTGGTACTCGTATGTGGGTTTTTCAAACCAAAAAAATAAAAATATGCTAAATTAATTCTTCTAAAGTAACGTTCTTGTAAAACTAAAATGATGCCATGTTGGTAGATCGCGTCCGCCCAAAGCTAACTAGACCATCTGTCATTTTGAAGGACATTGAGCACATCAAAACAAACATAAAAAATGATAGTTTTTTCGGATGATTGATCCGAATATTGTCTGGATCACGATCCGGATCCGTTATATGACAGTAAACAAGCGTGTTTGTTTCAACGTTGACAATTTGATCCCTTAAGCTATACTCGACGGGAACCAGGATCCTAAGTAAATACAATGTTTAATTTATGTATATAGGTACATATTTTGTATCGTTGAGAATGCTAAGGGGGATGTGTGGTGTAACTGCAAATGGATGGAATAAGGAATGAGTATATACGGGGTGTAAACAGACCCTTCACCAAGCCGTCAACCAGGCATTCTGTACAACAAACTAAGTAACTTTACGCAAAAATTATTGCTGGGAAACGACTTTTTTTTTTTTGGGGTCAAAAATTACGTTTTACGGTGAAACTCAATGTAACGGGCTCAAAACATTGTGCTGATGGATGGATTGAATAATACGGGGGTCGCGAAGGTGTTTAATGTAAAAAAAATCATTAGAAACATGTATTAAAAAAAAAACTTGTGAAAAAGTTGTAACTTTGACCCCCAATATCTCCGTAACTAGGAGGTTCCCAGGTATGGTCTAGAACAAAAAAATTATCGCAATAACGGGGAGAACAAGTACCCTTCGGCTTCGTTAAGGGTCTTTTTACACCCTTTATGTACAATTGTACATAAGAGGAAGTCTGAAAGTGGCCCCGGTGACTGAAAAGTTGTGTGGTAATCGGTTATCGTGGTATGGGCTTGTGATGCAGAGGAATGAGGAAAATGTTGAGTATCAATGTAGATGGCTGTAAGAGTAGAGGAAGACCGAAGAAACGATAGATGGACTGTGTGAAGGATGATATGGCTAGAAAGGAGGTGTCTGCTGAGATGACGAGTATTAGAGAAGTATGGAAGAAGTAATTATAATAATTTCGTAAAAACAAAAACACTCAGATATTTTGTTTTTTGTTGCTATGGCGACTTTACGACTTTTAGAAGTTACTCTTAAAATATTTCGTGTATGAAAAGATAGACCTTATACCTACTGTCTAGAATCAATTAAAGTTTGCCCAAGTCAACGTGAAATTGATAATTTCGTGCCTTCCTTAGGGGCGAATTACACAGAAACGGCGTACGGTGAAGACGCGGCGCAGGCATGATGCCGCCTCAAAACATTTTCATACAAAATGGACGTAGGCGACGTGTCGTAAATTACACTCAAGCGGCGCGGCGCAGGTACGCCGTTCTTTCGTTTCCTTATAAATTCCACGCCTGCGCCGCACCTTACGCCTGACGCCGTTTCTGTGTAATTCGCGCCTTACATAGTGTGCGTTTAATCCACGTTTTAAATTACGTCGCATTCTGTTCAAGAATACTTTGTGGAATTTTATTATAGCATCTCAAACAGTACCCCATGAAAGATGAGTCTACTTTAGCGAGTCTGAAGTCTGGCTGAACTAAAAAGGAAGTTGTGCAAAGTCCTTTAATGAACGTTTTGTGGGTCCACCGTTAAATCGAAGGTCCCCCACAAATAGGTACTTGTAACATTTGCATTTAAATTACATTTTCATGTCCAATCACCGTGATTGGACCATTGATGTTATTTTTTATTGAAATAGGTCCACCATAAAACGTTATGGACTTTATTTTGAAAGCATTACAGCGTAATTTTGATTACAGGTTGCCCAGGTGCTAATCATGTAAATCTGTGAAATCAATTTAGATTTGTGTTTATTTTCTTTTACTGAAAATCAACGGTGATATTTTTAAATACGATTTCATTTGTTTTTATATGTTTAATTGAATAAGGGTTCGGTCAAACCGTTACGGACAAATTGCAGAACGGCTCTAGTACCGGAAACTGACCGATACTTCAGTATAGTATTTGTCAGTGTCCCTCATAATTATGATAGTTGTATCTATACAATTAATAAAATTGAAGTGTCTGTTCGTAATTTCAAAATAACAGCTTTTGACTGACTGTATATGAAAATATATACGGTACTTATAACAAAAAAAACATTTTTCTGTTTGTCTAACTGTCTGTTTGTTGCGGATTATCTTCGAAACGGTTGGACCGATTTCGACAGTTCAATTTAACTGGCAGATAACTGATGTTATAAGGAATAACGGAGGCTATTTTTTTTAGGAGAAGAATTAGGGTTCCGTGCAAAAAAAAAAACTCATGAAATTGTTAACAAAATCCGATTCAAATAGGTATTAGATAAGTAATATTTTTATAAACAGCTAGTCTGTCTACACGAGAAGTTTTCGTTGTTTTCTCTAGAGGCCCTCGTGGTGAATTTCCCTGGTTCTTTCACATTACACCCAAGGGTACGCAGTACTTACCTCATTTTGAGGGTACGGAAGATTTGCTCATACGAAACATGTGTAATAAATTATTCGTTCCCTTAAATGTTACTTCTTTTTCACATGTAAACTCACGAAAAAGTACCTACTTATAAAGCTGAATGTATATTACAGCCACAGCATAACGCACTTCGAACTTCAAAAGAAGCGCGGTGCATCCCGCGTCTGATGTAACGCCAATAATATTTTGATATTTTAAAAGAATATCCATGGAATTTCTTGCCAGTTCGTCTGTATAGAGATTTATGCTTCATTATCCTGATTAAATCGACTTTTTGACAATACGAAAATGTCTGTAGTTGGTATCGTCTTCTTCTATCGTGTGGTTAGGGCCTGACCTGGTGTCAGAGTTTTTATGCCGCCCATGGGCCTCTGATTTGGCTTTACATTCCGTCGAAAAATATCTCTCGGGCATGCTGGTTTCCTTACTATACTTTCCTTCACCGGATCAATTAATAATTCTACAATAAGCACATGAATCCGATAAAATCAGAGGTCTTGGATTCGAACTCGAGACCAATGACTTGGCATTCCGACGGTCACACCACTAGGCTATCATCATCATCATCATCATCATCATCATCCGCAGCCCGACTACACCCACTGCTGGGTATAGGCCTCTCTTTGTTTGTGCCAAGCTCCACGGTCTTGTGCCAGCCTCATCCAGGATATTCCCGCCATGGCAACAATATCGTCTGCCCATCTCGCCGCCGGACGACCAACACTTCTCTTTCCATTTCTTGGACGCCACTCCGTCACAGCTTTACTCCACCTGTCATCACCACGCCTTGCCATGTGTCCTGCCCAACTCCATTTGAGTTCCATAACGCGATTTCCAATATCGAAGACAACTAGACTAGACTAGGCTATCACTGCATCAATAATAATGTAATTGGTATAACGGAAACAAATAATTTGAGTTCGACTTTGTTGCTTCAAACAAAATGTACTAAAGTGATGCAGGATTTTTGCTATGTGGTGTGGGCCGCCCAAATCTACGTCAGACTTAAAATGTCAAAGAGTTCCGTGGATATATCTCCGTTATTTATACTTTTGGACTATCCAAAAAGGTTCGTGAATAAAAAGACAAGAACTAAGTAATTCTTGCAAATGTAAGTCCCAGTGCCCATGAAAGTGACATAAAAATATCGTTACATTTGCATTTGTTTAAAAGTTTTCCGTGACGAAGTTCATGTCTAACTTGGAAACAACATTTTTGGATACTTCCTCGAGTTTTGGCAACATTACAGTGTTTTTGTTTCTCGTTGTAGCAACTTTACTTCAGCAATTGTGTCAAAACAAGAGTGGGACTACGACAAAAAAGTGTGTGTCAAGGAAAAAAAAATGTAAAGAAAAGTGAATCGTATTTTAAATGGAGTTTGTTGTGATTATTGGGGTGGCTATCTGAAGTGCTTACTTAAATCTTTAATCATTTGTTTCTCTTGGCATGTGATGAGGAGGGTCGAATCGCATATGACTAAAAGAGTGATAATATAAATGTTGATGGATGGAGAGGGAGAGGAAGACCAAGGAATCGATGGATGGATTGTGTGAGAGATGATATGTAAGAAAAAGGAGTAAATAGTGCAACAGCGTGGCGGTTGACACAGGAAAATTGAAGAAAAAAACGTTTTGCGTCGACCCCAAGTAACGTGGGACAAGGGCAGGAAGTTTATGATGAACAGTACAATAGTTATAAAACAAACAAAAACAAACGAGAAGGCGCGGAAAAAGAGTATATGGAAGGAATTGAAGGAGGCCTTTGCCCAGCAGTGGGACAGTACAGACTACTAAAAAAAAACAACTTAAACATCATCTGCCTAGCCTTTTCCCAACTATGTTGGGGTCGGCTTCCAGCCTGACCGGATGCAGCTGAATACCATTATTTTACATGGAGCGACTGCCTATCTGACGTCCACAACCCAGTTAGCACTGGGTAATACGTAAATAACAAAAGACAACTTAAACGTAGTTCATTTCTGAGAATATAATTCGTTTGTAACGTAGACTTGTTCATTACCCGGTTTTGAGCTTAAACCCGGGTTCAGCAAAGAGATTAAACGTTTGTTTATTTACTCAGTCGCGGGATTAAGAAGTATTGTTTGATCTTCATTAGCCGGCTTAAGTGGGTTCGGTGATAAATCTTTAATAGGTATTTTATACAAAGAATGAGGGGAAGGGTTTTAGTGTTTGAGCGAGAGTATCTTTACAAAAGCCAAGATAGATACATCTCTGAGCTGAAGGTGGGGACTTAAAGAAGATTTAGAAATTAGCACTCTTTAAGGGGAAAGCGCCTGAGGAGCTCGTGGCTAAATAATAACAGCCGCTCGGGTCGATCTTGAGGATAAGCCGTGCTTGCCTAGGTTGGTCTGTGGGTCGGTGACCGCCCATTACATACCGTGTTTTCTCCGTGCCTCGGCAAGCACGTTAAGCCGTTGGTCCCGGCTGTCATTTGTAGATCTTTGACAGTCGTTAGGTAGTCAGTGGCCCAAAAAGTCTGACAACCAGTCTTACCAAGGGGTATCGTATTACCCAGTACTAATTCTATGGAATTACTATTTCAAAAGTCAGTCAATTGGATCAAATTAATTTAAGACATAAAGCCCGACACTGACCTGCAAATCGCAAAACACGTAAGATTTGAATTTCGCGGGCTACCAAGGCGCTTTCCCCTTCATCATGTGCCTAGCCTTTTCCCAACTATGTTGGGGTCGGCTTCCAGTCTAACCGGATGCACTGACTTTCAACAGAATTGAAATAAGCTTTTAAAATCTTTTTGTTCTCCTCTTTATTGCAATCGTTTTTTTAACCCCCGAGGCAAAAAGAGGGGTGTTATAGGTTTGACCGCAATGTGTGTGCGTGTCTGTCTCTGGCACCGTAGCTCTTAAACGAGTGAACCAATTTGGATGCAGTTTTTTTTATTTGAAAGCTAGTTTCTTGGCGATGGTTCTTAGATACGTTTTTATCAAAATCGATGTATTTATCTTTTATTTTTTCTTTCGAGGTTTTTTACATTTTAAATTTAGTTTTATGTTTGTATCAGACCTTATCTGGGTACGCTCTGGTTACAGAGAATTGGAAGGTCAAATTCCAACCCCATAATTACTCGTAGGTACTAGTAGACCATTACATTTAAAACATCTTTATTGTAACCCACTGCCTGCTTCGTTCACCTTTAATTAAACAGTCAATCACGAGGTCTATTCGACCCCCAAAGTTAGAGGTTTTCTTAAAATTAATGTCCCATTATTAGACACGGGTTTCCGGGTGAAGTGGCTTTTATTGCTGGGGGGTAACAAATACCCCTTGCTTCGTTGTTTACTGAAGGCAAAGGGCTGAATTGGGTTAAATGGGCATGTTTGGTGTCCTACGACCTACTTTAATGAGGTTTTATCATGATGTTTTTTTTTGTGGAAGTAGATTTTGGTGTCAGTGATAAACTATCTCGTTCGTCTAGTCGTCGATCAATCGGGACTGCTGAGCTTGTAGTCCTGAGTTCGATTCCCGGGTCGGGCAAATTATTAGGTTTTTCTAACAGGAATTTCTCAGTAGCAGCCACGGAGTCAAGATTTGTGCTTGGTTGATGGCTATAGGCTCGCCCCATACTTACATTACTGGCGAAATGTGGGTGTACTACTAGGTACACCGTTGCCTAACCCTTCGGGGATTACAGGCGTGTATGTTATATAAAATCAGCCTATAATCCCACTGCTGGGACGCAGGCCTTGTTTCTGTGGGACTGGGCTGTAATACACCATGCTAGCCCAGTGCGGGTTGGTGAATGTGAGAACATATCTTCGATTTGTTTCAGTTTTAGCATTTGCTGATACCCTCACGATGTTTTATATGGCAAGGAGGTGTCTGATGAGATGACGACTAATAGAGAAGTATGTAAGAAGAAGACATGCTGCGCCGACCCCAAATGAATTGGGATAATATAAGGGCAGGACAATGATGATGACGAGGATGTTTTCCTTCACTTTCTTTTCTTGGCGAAAACCTACTCGTAGTGTTGGTACTTTTTTATCCCAGTAGTAAATTCCCTTGGGATAATTTTCGCCCTCCACTCAAATTAAGCCTCACGGATTAAATTGTTGTTAAATTCTTTCTATTTGTTCCCAGATAAGCAAGTGGAGTGGATGTTAGCCAGAGACCTGTCTCTCGCCTTCATGGAAGCCACGGAACACCTGGCCAACGTCTGCGATCTGCCACCCAGGATCATGGCCAGCCCTGTCTTTGTAAGTATCTAATGATATCCCGGTTTGTTAGAGTTTATCATCATAATCTGCCTAGCGTTTTTTTTTGGGGTCGGCTTCCAGTCTAACTGGTTGCTGCTGAATACCGTTCAACAGTACAACGTATATTATATGAGATTTTTTGGCAGCCTGTGTACATCTATTTAATATTTTTGAATATAACTCTGCCTAGCTAGCTAGCTAGCTCTGCCTAGGTCACTGAGAAATCCAGGCGTGATGCTGTGTAATCAGAACAAAGACAAGACAATTAGTCCCGCTAGTTTGGTTGCTTTGAGAAACGTACTGATTACATGCATATACAAAGCCGCATAATTCGCATAACATATAAAGGACGCGTATCTACGCTGTGGCATAATTATTATTATCATGGTACTATAAAGGGTGTAAAAAGACACTTAACGAAGCCGAAAGGCAGTTGTTCTCCCCATCATTGCGATCATTTTTTTGTTATGGACCATACCTGGGAACCTTCTAGTTACGGAGATATTGGAGGTCAAAGTACCAATTTTTTGACAAGTTTTTTTTAAAAACCACTTCTAAAGGTTTTAACTTTATTTTAATTAACTCCATGACCCGTTTACTATTCAAAACATCTATAAGCACTCAGTTTTGAATGCGTAACATTGAGTTTTACCGTATAACGTGATTTTTCACCCCAAAAAAAAAGTCGTTTCCCAGCAATAATTTTTAGTATGGTTACTTAGTTTGATGTACAGAATGCATGGTTGACGGCTTCGTGAAGGGTCTGTTTACACTCTGTATATATTAGCGTGATAATAATTATGCCACAGCGTAGATACGTGTCCTTTATATGTTAATGCGAATTATGCAGCTTTGTGCATATAATCAGTACGTTTCTCAAAGCAACCAAACTAGCGGGACTAATTGTCTTGTCTTTGTTCTGATTACACAGCATCACGCCTGGAATTCTGATTTTCTGCCTAGGTTGGTCTGTGGATAAGTGACCTCATTACAAACCGACTTTCCTCCGTGCCTCGGAAAATGTTAGGGTCGGCTTCCAGTCTAACCGGTTGTAGCTGAATACCAGTATTTTACATGGAGCGTTACGGTGGAACATAAAATGATACAATAATTATACAGACAAATTATCAATTAGCAAAAAATAGGTGCTAATTGATATTTAAATAGATGATCTACTATAAATTTCCTTTTGTTTTCAGTTCAACAAGCCAATCCACGGTTTGGACGTGCCTAACTTCACGGACTTCGCCGGTCCCGGTGTTATTCTAACGTAAGTATTTACATAATGCGCTGTTTGAGATGAAAATTTTATTAGTGCTGATTTTTTTTATCGCAGTTCTCGGCTATTTTTTGTTCTGACTTAGTAATTTGAAAAAAGGTACATATGCTAATCTGTCTGCCAAATAATAGCGACGAATTTGACATCTTTTTAGTAAAAATATAAAAACTAACTTTAGCTCTGAAGATAAAACTTTATGTAGAAAGTTAATAAGTGCTCTGCTGGGTTAAGCAAAAGGAGGTCGAATTCAGTTGTTTCTGCCTACCCGCCACTGCACCACGGCACTGCCTACCTGTTAAAAAAAAGGGAAAAGAGCGCATGAGGCATTAAAATTCCTCTTCAACGCTGTCAATGGAAAAACCATGCAAAAATGGACATTTTTTTTATCATTGCGCCATACTAAGTATATCTCCTGTATCTTGGGTGCGTTTAGAAACATTTAAACTCACATACACAAACAGACACACCCGGAACAACTACCTGTAGACCATTCAAAAAATTATTCCGTGCGGGAATCGAACCCGCAACATGCAGCTCAGCAGCCAATCGCTCAGCCACATCGCCAACCGTAGCGTTAAAGTTACTTCTTCTTAAATAATTAAGCAAATCTCAGACACAAAGACCCAATGCGACCTTGACCTCCATCGAGGTCATCTCGATCTGGTGATGACCTCGTCATTCACTATATTCAATAATTTTCTACAGTATATATATTGTTTGTCAACAGGATCGTCTTCTTCTTGGCTGTTGCACTGACATCTGGCTCCATGTTGGCTGAAAGGAACGAGGGTATCCTGGAGAGGTCACTGGTTTCAGGAATCACTGGTAAGTTTACTATATTCAATAATATTTCTGTCACTAGACAAGCTTGAAGGACTGCCAGATCATTGCATTACCATTAATTATGTTCCTGCTGCCAAGCCGCATTTCCGGTGATATCTACAACGCCACATACGAACTATCACCCATTACAGCTGGCGTTCATCATCATCATTTCAGCCCGGAAACACCTACTGTTGGGTAATAGGCCTCCCCTTTCTTTTGCCATTCTTCTCTGTAATGTGCGTCCCTTACCTATTCATCTGTTTTCCGCGATTTTGACGATATCGTCAACCCATCGCGCATTTAGACAGCCTTGGTTTCTGAGGCCCAACCTTGGCCACCATTCGGTGAAATCCTTACTCCTGACGTAACGCAGACAAAACGTGCGTCTGGTCGAAGATTCCTCCTTATTTTTTGGAGTATGAGAAATTTCTCACCAAGTTATTTTTTGTCCTACGACAAACCCTGCTGGTGAAATAAATTTCTTTTCATTTTGGTTTGATGAAGATCCCGTAACGTTCAAGGTGGACAGACTACTTGTAAAGTATTTCTATATTTTTCTACCTGTATATTAATTCGGAAAGTAAGCAAATCTAACCAATAATGCCAAATAGTAAACAAAACAAAAACGAAGGACAACAAAAATATGATACGACATAATAATTCGTGTTTTCCTTCAAAACAAATACTTAGGTATATGTATGTTTTAAGATATTTTGATACGTAGGCGGTGTTTGTTTGAAAGGTAATTTAGTAATGCTCGGGAAGCCTCCATTAATACAATATCGTAGGTTGAATATTTTCATTCATAATCTTCTGGCTTCAATGTTAATGTTTTCGTTTTAGGCGTAGCCTATATAAGCATAACTAGTACCTTCATTATGTTTCCTTTATGAAAGAGCCTTTTATAGTGATAATGGGGCGAGCCTATTGCCATCAACCTGTCAAATCTCTGATGAAAACCTAATAACACTGAAATCTCTTATGAAAAAACCTAATATCACTGTGTCCAACCTGGGAATCGGAACCCGACCTCATGTTATGATGTGCTAGCGCCCACTTACATCATACCTGTATATTTTCCAAAGGTTATTAGGGCAGACACAAATGTAGATAAGGGACTTCCTATTTGCCAAGTCGCTTTTGGTTACGGCTATGTTGATGTTTATGCGTCAAAAACATAAAAATATATTTTATCTAAAAATAACTTATACCTAAAAATATCTTTAGTATAAAAATATTTACATCATATTTTATCCTTACATTTTTTTATAGAACTACACGTGCAAACTATCTTCACAATTTAGTTTCCAAAAATGTAAATAAATATGTGTTTTTAGAAAAACATCTTTAATACGCACACACATAAAGTTCAATTTGCGCTCTTCAAACAATTAAAAATCGTATCATAAATAATTACTTTTACTCAAGTAATCACTTTGACTTTTTTGTAGATATCGGTGTTAATATTTGCTTCTCTTCGCCAACACGTTGCTCAATCCTAATATGAAACGCCATGACACGTCTGTTTATCGATAAAACAACAGTCATTCTGAAATCATCTTAATGAACATTGAGGTAAAGTTGATATTCAGTTCACTGTGTAAAAATGTATTTGAAACAAGAACTGAAATAGACTTTAAATACGTTCCTTAAAAGAACCTTCAGACTTCCCTTCATTGTTTTCTAAAATAAGCTTCCATTAGCAGTTTCTGTAATTAGATTAAAAAAGAACTTCGTGTTTTCCTCGTGTTTGTGGTCTGAACAAAAATATAAAAAATGTGTTTTTAGTTTATTAAAAAGTGATTTCTTGGAACTCTAAAATTAAGTTAAAAGCTTTCCTTCTTAAGGCCAGTTTTTTCTCCAAAGAAAGCTATTCACTTTTAGAAATAGAATTCGGAGCTATAAAAATACCTATCTAAGTTAAGTAACAATAACAGTTTCCTTACCTTTTATCATTCAATTTCATCACATCTTCTTTAAAACAAAGAATTTTATCTTCCTATTACCCATAGATAGATAAATATAGGGTGATTGGTAATTAGTGACCCATACTTAAACCCTTGATTGTACTCATGATAACAAACAACTTTTCCAAAGAAACATTTTTTTTTAAAACTCATTCACTTATATCACAATAACACAAGAAAAGCATTACTGAGCGGGCTTGCGAGCGCGAGGGTGCTCTGCCTACCCACTGTTGCACGGTACGATAGTAATGAGACAGAACGGCGTCATGAGGCTAACAGCTGATAGGTCACAGGCGGAATTTCATACGGCCGCTTTGTGTTATTGTGACAAAAGTGAATGAGTATTAAAATAAAATGTTTCTTTGGAAAAGTTGTTTATTATCATGAGTACAATCAAGTGTTTAAGTATCGGGCACTAATTACCAATCACCCTATATTTATCTATCTTTAGGTTGCTTTGTCTTTTATAATGTTAATACCTTAAATGAGCGACCGCTTTTTAACTAAATTCAAAAAAAGAGGAGGTTCTCAAGTCGTCGGATTTTTTTTAAATGTATTTTCTCCGATTAATCGAAGACGCCTGAACCCATTTGGAGAATTATTTTTTTTTAAAGGGTATACTTTTCAGGAAGTCCCATTTAAATTTTATCAAAATCGGTGGAGCGGTTTTTGAAAAATCAACTAAAATCTAAAAACCGAAAAAATCTAAAATTAGAAACCTCGCGGTCTCATTGGAGCAATGCGCAAATATTTGTTCAGGTATTACAACTAAAAATGGAAAAACAAAAAAACTTTTTTTGCAAAAATAAAACCGACTGCAATAACACAATAAAAGGAAAAAATAAAAGAAGAAGAAGTCGGTGGAAAAGAAAAACTGAATCAAGCAAACAAATGTCACCGACTTCTGAAGCTGTTTTATTCTGAAGGTAGGATGAGGCTATTTAATTAAATAGTAGGTAGGTATAGCGGTCAATACAAGTTTATAAATTCTCTGCTAAACTAAACTACATTGCGTTATTAACTTTATAGTTTGTGCGTGTTTACATTTGAGTAGTGTTGCGGACGATACGGGCGTCAAGGCGCGTCTACACTTGTACGTGCAATAACAGTGACACCTTTGGCACGAATTACACAGAAACGGAGTAAGGCGTAAGGTGCGGCGTAGGCTTGGAATTTATAAGGAAACGAAAGAACGGCGTGCCTGCGCCGCGCCACTTGAGTGTAATCCACGACATGTCGCCTACGTACATTTTGTATGAAAACGTTTTGAAGCGGCATCACGCCTGCACCGCGCCTTTACCTTACGCCTTTTCTGTTAATTCGCGCCTTAGGATTGTTTGCAAGCAGTTCACGTGCAAATGATAATGTCCTCTTGTGAAAACGAACAGTGCGCTTCGCGTGCATCTTATGGTGGCACTACACTTGGCAGATCTGGGCTAATATTCGACTTCTGTCAATAACACAAAGTGAACTATATATCGCAATAGGCACAAAAAACATTTTGTTTTGATCCAATATCGCGTAAATTTTGACAAATACGCCAAGTGAAGTGCCAGCATAAGGCGCGAATTACACAGAAATGGCGTAAGGTGAAGGCGCGGCGTAGGCATGATGCCGCTTCAAAACATTTTCATATAAAATGTACGTAGGCGACGTGTCGTAAATTACACTCAAGTGGCGCGGCGCAGGCACGCCGTTCTTTCGTTTCCTTAGGAACACAGTATGTGACACCTTTGGACATGTTCGCGAGATGTGCGCATGTCGAATGTGACGAGTCCATAACCATTCGAGACAACTATCATGCACGGATGCCATACGCTGATGGGGACGTGCACACCTTTACATGCGCCATTACTAACTGAAAAACAAAATCCTAACCAACTTTACTCTTTCCCAGGTACAGAGATCCTGTTCTCCCACGTGCTAGTCCAGATGCTGATCATGTTCCTTCAGTCAGGAATGGTGCTGATCCTCGGTTTCCTGGTCTTCGGTCTGACTATCAAGGGTCCTGTCGGATGGGTCATCTGTCTTACTTTGATGACGGGGCTCTGTGGAATGTGTTTCGGTAAGTAATTTGTGGTATAAGGAATTACTTGTTGCTGAGAAACGATTTTTTTAAATATTGGTGACCAACATAATATCTTCTAACTCTAGGATGTTGATCACCAATATTAAAAAAAAGTCCCGAGAAAAGACTTAGAGAAATACTAGCTTTCGCACGCGGCTTCTCTCGCGTTAATTTAGAATTTGGCAATCAATTCGGGTTGTACTCTGCTTGTAATAACATAATTCAATCATGATTCGAAAGACACGTGGCGCCATCTATTATCATAAGAACGTTATTTTTGTTTTCCTCGGGAACAGTACATTTTTTCGGGATGAAAGGTACCCTATGTCCGTTTCTGTACAGCTGACAACGTATATGCAACATTTCAGGATAATGGGTACAGTGGTTTATTCGTGAAAAGGTAAAAAACAAACAAACAAACTTACTTTTGCATTTATAATATTCGTATGGATGGAAGAAGAAGACATGCTGCGGCGATCCCAAATAAATTGGGATAAGGGCTGATGATGTCATATCTCCTATTTATCAACTAGGATTACCAATATTATTGTTGGCACATAATCAGTCATCTACTAACTGAAAAAACAAAAGCGAACCAATGAGTAATAATTTCTTCGCAATTGAATTAACTTTGGCCTTTCAAAAAAATCACGTGTAAGTAGCAATAAGGTTAGGCATGAAATACGAAGCCTTTTCCAATACGACACGTTTTAAAACACGTGCGATTTGACCTTGTCCTAAAGCGTAGTTTGCGACAAAAATAAATTACCCAATTTTCCTTCTTTTGATTACTTTACGTCACCTGCCGATGGAGCAAGAGGAAAAAACAACAAAAATTTTAAATGGGACTATCCCAAATTGTTGTTGTTTTGATTTTATAACTCTCACGATGACGTATTTTTGATACAAACATTCATAAAGTCAGTGGCCCGAAAGTCTGACAACCAGTCTTATCAACGGGTATCGTAATACCCAGTACTAACTGGGTTGAGGAGGTCAGATAGGCAGTCGTTCCATGTTAAATACAGGTATTCAGCTGTATCCGCTTAGACTGGAAGCCGACCCTAACATAGTTGGGGAAAGGCTTGGCAGATGATGATGACATTCTTAAAGTCATACCTTTTCCCATGGAGTAGAATGCACGTCATCTTACGATCGATCGATAACATACTCCTTTTGCATCTTCAATGTTCATGCATCTGGTTATCATGACATCGTGAAGCACTATTTTTATAATGTCACTTCAGTGTGAGAAAAAGCCGGAGCTATACAGGACATCTAGCTCCATCTCTCTCTCACACACTGAAGTAAGATTGAAACAATACCACTTAAAGACCTCAAGGTAACCTCCCAGAGTACGACGCTCCTGATATTTTTTTTCTTAATTTATTGTCATAATTTTTTTTTTTTAGGTTTCGTTGTGTCCACAATTTGTGACACAGATAGAACGGCTACGTACTTAGCGCTGGGTTCATTCTTACCAATGGTGCTGCTCTGCGGAATCGTTTGGCCTGTTCAAGGTACATACACACATACAGTCATTTAATTAATTTTATTTTTATTTTTTATTAACCTACAGACAACCACTGGTTCTAGAAGCTTATTCGCACAAGAGTATATAACGAAGGTTAAATGCAGAAATAGTTCAAAAATCGATATCTACACTAATGTCGTCGACTGTAATGTTTTCCCGAACTGTCACTTTGTAACTGTCATTTTGAATGTAATTAAGGACCCGACTGTCAAAAACTGATTTTGAACGCCTTGTAACGTATTGATGCTTTCATTCGGGGATCAATTCCCGAATTGATAATGTTGAAATATAAAATTCAGATTAAATTCATTAGCATTACATTAGAATTATTTTCTGTGTTGAGAAGTTATAGCAGTTCTTCTATTCTACGTAGGTAATGATGAACCTGTCTCAAGCTTTTCCTCTTCAATAACCCCAAATATGAACCCAACATTTTCATTCCCCAGGCATGCACTTCATCCTCCAATGGGTAAGTTACTTCTTACCTCTCACGCTCTCCACTGAGGGTCTTCGCTCCATGCTGCAAAGAGGCTGGGACATCAACAAACCTGAAGTCTACGCTGGATTCATCTCCGTCACGACCTGGATTTTGGTCTACCTCACTACAAGTATCCTACTCCTGAAATTCAAGAAGGGCTGAAGTGTATTAGACCTCTTTTGTAGTTAAGTTTGTGGTATTGCTCAATGAAGTGTTTGTATTTAGATTGCCATAGAGTAGTTTTTTGGGTTAGATTACAGAGTGACAAATTGTAGTAGGTAAAGCACAAATAAATTAATTTAGGTTTCGAGTTGTTTTTTAGAATTGATGATAATAGAAATAATGATTCTGGGGATTTTGTTAGCTTATATTATTTTCATGGACCTGAACTTTTGCTCAAAAATTTCAAATACTTTTTCGAATTTATTGGTTTGAAAAAGTAAATTTTAGTAAAACATTTTGAATCTTCTTTCGTTTCGGTGCAGGTTCATTGCAAATGGGTGGGTTTGTCATTTTGTATATTTTATGACAAGAATTTCCTTTTCTATTACGAGGTATTATAATAAGGACTATTAGTTACACTAGCAGTTAATACCTTTTACTTTTTAATTTATAGGAGGATTAGGGCCCGTATCACTAATTTCACTTCAGTGTGGGAGAGGGATGGAGCTATACAGGACGCCTAGCTCCGTCTCTTTCACACACCAAAGTAACATTGAAACAATACTGCTATAAGAGGTCATGGTAGGCCACCTGTAAATAAAAATGACACAGGAGTCGTAAGAAATAGAGTGCTCAAATTTTTGCGTCGCATTGCAAAACCTACTGCGTCTTTAATAAAACCGCACATATTCCGTTAGAAAACCCTTGGCTGCCCACTTTCATAAATCTGGTTATAGTTTTCCCTTAATTTTTATGGCCTGCCGCTTAACTGCAGTGCCTGAGGTATCTGCGGTGCGGGGCCGGGGAGGGGTGTAATTATATGACAAGAGAGCTCAGTCAGACGTCCGCTAACGGGCGTCAATGTCCGCTAAGTGACGTTAAAATACGTCCCGCACCTCAGCTGCCTCAGGCACCACCTCAATTCAATGGTAAAGGTTTCTGCAAACGAAACACAGGTCAGTAGCAGTTCATATGCTTTGCAACTGCCGGCAGGCGCGCATGCTCCCGGTGTGACGAGTAAATCATTATGGCGGCTATACTGACACAAACGCGAGCACCCGCACCAGCGCAGAGCAGGACGCCTGTCCTGCGCTGCGCTCTTCTGCTCTGTACGTCATTATCGGTCGATGCAAAGCAGGGCAGTTTGACTGTTTGAATTTCATGTGTTGTGATTCATACGATTTCTGCTAATACAACGCGCGTGGGCCCGAAATCAACCCGCATAGCTACTGACCTGTCTTTGGTTTGTAGAAGACTGTAGTAAGACTCAGTCTGAACAAATAGGAAATCGTCTTACTTTATCTATTTATTTAGATAAGTAGTAGGTAAAGGTTATTTTGTTATCTGCGAGTATTCACTGTAAATATTATGTAGCTAATTTAGATTAATTTATTTAAGGTATCATTTGTATGTTTTTTTTAAGAGCTGAACTTTTAGACAACCTTTTTTTACTTTTATTAATTTTACTTAATCTGGATAAAATGGGATTATTTGTCTAAAGTGGATTATCCTGGCTCGAATATAGATAATATTTTCTTGCTATATGGTCTACCCAGCTGTGCAGAAAATTCCGTTGAACAAAATGCCTTATGATGTGTGTGTATAATGGCATATTACATTTCTTTGAACAAATTGTGACCAGCTCAAACGTTATTTTTTAATTACAATGACATTGTGATAGTATATTATAAGTCATGAATAAAATGATTAGAATATTGTAGTGATGTGTATGATTTCGTAATAAATGAAACCTAACCTAACCCCTCGGCCACAAACTACACGCTCAAGCGACATGCGTCTTCCGACACCGACTGCGGGAAAAACAAATGAGAGAAATTGTTTAGAGCACGCCACGGGTCACCGCAACGGACGAAAACATGTGCCAAGCGCTCGTTATGATAATATGTTATGGACCAAGTTCCAATGGGCACCAGTCCTACGTCATTTTATAAAAACTTTTTCTGTAAAAGTGTACCTACAGGTAAGAACAAATGCAAACTATGAAAAGTCGGGCGTGGTGGCTTTGACAGAAATCAGGTAATAAACTAATGCTAAATAGTTGCTAAGTTATGTCAAACTGTCTGCTTTAAATAGTTGCCCAAGTAACAAAAATCTGATTTTATAAAATGACGTAAGTTCAGTTACAATTTAACATACTTTAAAGGTGTCTGGAGGGCCTAGCCTTTCTTCCAACTATTTTGAGGTCAGTTTGTAGTCTGACCGCATATCTGACCTCTATAACTTAGTTAATGAGTGGAGTAAAAAGAACGGTACCTCTAGCCAAAACTGGTTGACATATCAGAAAAAAAACAAACGAAAATGCCACTATATCGTTGTCAAAACTTTAATTTATTATCTCTCATCACAAAACAGTCAGCGTCTTTTAAGGTCTTTCATGTTTGCAACCATAGACTATAGCATAAGTGGTTGTCAGTCTCAGAAGACAGGATGCAGCATTGTTGTGGAAACTCTGCTCTGCTATTCTTGCGTGAGGATTGACTGCCACCTGTAATAATAATTATGATGACGTCAAGGAATCCTTTCACGAATAACGTCGACAATGAGTCTGCCTCGTTGGTTGAGTGCTCTCAAGCGTGACTGCTGAGCATGAGGTCCAGCCCCCGTAGTCACAAACGCTTAGATTCGATTTCGATTCGAGAATTCGTATGTGTATCTCGCTCGCTATCGTAATGCCACAAAGAGATAGACATACTGCTGGTCGGGTCGGGCAAAATGTTATTGGGTTTCTCCATCAGGAATTTGTCAGTAGCAATCACGGAGTCTGGATTTGTGCCCAGTGTATGGCAATAGGCTCGCCCCCTATTACATGATGGGACTTGAAACATAACTGATGAAATGTGGGCGAGCTATCGTGCGGTACACCTCTGTCTAACCTTTTGACGTTTATAGGCGTGATTTAATGTTGTGTAATTATCTGATAAACGTAGGTACCTTAAACGTATAGTCTCCGGGCTCTACGTCAGTCACATCTACCCACTGACAGTCAATATTGTACTTGTAGACATCTGAACAGTTCACGGATATACCTGAAATAAACAATAATTTCATCAATCTGCAAAGGAGAGATGAAAGACCAGATACAGTAAGATGGATAAATTAAAAAAGGAAAGGAATGTAAAAAAAATGAGTATAATATGTGTAGTGTGTGAAAAAAAAAATCTTTGAAACAACATGACTAGTGTAGGAGCGCTGACGCAGTATTTTGTATTCGTCGTATGCGCAGCGTTCGGCGACTCCAGTTCGTAACCGCCAATAGCCATAGACGCGCTCGCAACCTAAGTAAGTACTCCATTGTAATATTTGTAATACTTTTCGCAAGTAAACAAATATCCAAGTTCCGTAGCATTTCATTTCTCTCCGTACACATACACACTAAAAAAAAATATATTTTTTTTTTGTTTTTTTTTGTCAATCTTCATTATGCAGCTGAAATTTGGCATTTTACCTACACCCATATAGTGACGGTTACAAAGCACTAACGGGTATGATGAACAGGTGTGTTGCTGGGGAGTTCATTCCATCACATCTTATCTCTAGCTTAGGCACTAGGAAATGGTGGTCGCATGCCAAGCTAAGGGTTCTAATACAGCTGGAACGCCGACGTCAACAAGAGCTCGTCGGATAATGTCGTTTATATTCGTGTGCCGTGCAAAACGCCTCGCATTTCGGCTGCATGACAGGCCGTAGTGTCCGAGACTGTTGACAGCTTCACCACAGTGACAGCGATGAGGAAAATAACACGGGGCTCCCTTAGGCGTAGAGAAGCAGCGAGGTGGAAAGTAGTGTTGTTCAATATAATCTTTTTTGCCTCACCTTGATCACCATAATTCTTGCAAGAGTACTTCTTCTCCACTCCTTCCATGCAAGTATTGTCTTCTAAACAGAACGATGCCTTGTGACCTTCGGCTACTCTCAGGCCGTTTGCATCCAGGACATCAAACGTGGCGAATACTTCCATGCTGTGGTAGTGCCTGGAAGACAGAGAAAAACAATATAAAAAATCGGCTTTTATACATTTTGAGATAATACCATAAATAGAATTCTTTCACATATCTCGTCCAGTGTTTTTACAGTCATAATTATGCCATCAAATCTTACTGTCAACACTTTTGAGGAGAGCTACAATGAAAGGTGATCATCGACAGACGTCATTATCGACGTCTTATTGGTAATATGTTCAAGAGGTTTCAAGCACAAACGAAATCAGAAGCTTCGCTTGCTCATAAAGTACGCGAGTTACTAGCTTCTACTTTTCATGCGCTTCGACGTAGATACCAGTCCGATATATATGGGATAACTGGTAATTAGTGACCGATACTTAAATAGGTGATTGTACTCATGATAACAAACAACTTTCCCAAAGAAACATTTTTTCTAATACTCATTCACTTTCATCGCAATAACGCAAATGCTCCTTAGCATAACGGAGCGGGCTTGGGAGCCGCGCGGGTACTCTGCCTACCCAATATTGCACGGTACGATAGTAATGAGACGGAACGGCGTCATGCGGCTAACAGCTGATAGGTCAAAAGCGCGCGCGCGCGAATTTCATACGGCCCGCTGTTGTGGTGTTGTGACAGGATTGAATGAGAATTAAAAAAAATGAAATCTTTGGGAAAGTTGTTTGTTATCATGAGTACAATCACGTGTTTAAGTATCGGTCCCTAGTTACCAGTCACCCTATAAAGGATGTAAAAAGACCCTTAACGAAGCCGAAAGGCACTTGTTCTCCTCGTCATTGTGATAATTTTTTTGTTCTGGACCATACCTGGGAACCTTCTAGTTACGGATATTGGGGGTCAAAGTTCCAATTTTTTCACAAGTTTTTTTTTAAATACTACTTTTTAAGGTTCCAACTTTACTCCAATTACCTCCATGATCCGTTTACTATTCAAAGCATCCATCAGCAATAAGTTTTGAGCGGATTATATTGAGTTTTACCGTAAAATGTGATTATTGACCCTAAAAAAAAATTTCGTTTCCCAGCAAAATTTTTTGCGTAAAGTTACTTAGTTTGATGTACAGAATGCTTGGTTGACGGCTTGGTGAAGGTAGAAGGTATACAATGCTCCTGATAACAGCTCAAACTCACATATGACAAAGATGCCACTGCCACAAATGTTTCGGCAGGTACGGCCTGAACTCTGCATTGCCAGCGTTTAGCGATGCTGCAGTGAAACGGAGCAGGCGACGAGTCTCGTACTGCCAGTTCGGTTCCAACTCCTTCATCTGGAGATAAAGGTAAGTTCATCAGCTCAAAGTGAGATTCAGTGTTTTTAGAGCGAGGGCATCCTATATGAGCCGAGTAAATGATTCTGACAATGGAATATTGAGAGCCATATATGCAGCTTACTTTTTTTTGTTTTGTATAAATACGGCTGTCAATATTCCTGCTAACAATTTTCATTTTTTTTTAATCACAATCATTTTATATGCAATTGTATTTTTTCTGAAATTCAATTCAATTAAGTTTTTTTTTAAATTTTCTTTCGTATGGGCGCATCTTGCCTGGAATACTTTTTTTTAACTTATTTATTGGGACAAGAACGCTAAACTATTATAAACCATTGCAATTCCTGAAAGCCAGAATGATGGACCACTAGAAAAGCGCCGAGGCAATGAAGCTCGGCGGATCTTGGGTCCTGCAACGACATTAATCAGAAATGAGAAGCAGAAGTCTAAGAAGAAAACTTTTTTTTTTGTCAGTGGATTAGTGAAAGGATCATGAGAAATTTTATGACAGCCTCTTTAGCCTAGTGGTGGCAAAGACTACCGAGCGATTAGGTCCTAGATTTGATCCCCAGGCCTCACAGAGTAATTTTTCCAGTCTTCTTAGCGTATCGATGGCAAAGAGTTCAAATGTTTTTAGCTCAAAACTGAGCCGCGCGGTGCAAGATGGAAAAAAGAAATAAAGAATAAATATTTATTTTTCGCAACGACATAACGTGCATACAAAAGTTAACAATAATCATACAAAGCATAACAAATATTATAAATGCAACAGGACAGAAACGAAAAAAAAGTTAACAGCTTGCACGTTGTGACTGCGACAAGCAGGATCACTTAGCATCATGCTGTGCTATACGCCCACAGCTCAGCGCTGGTTTTCAGTGGTTACCCGTGAAAAAACTTGGAAAAAGATGGAAGATGGAAGGTGGATGGAAGGTGGGCCATTGTCTGTCAATTTTTTTAGTAGCAATGTACTTTCCGTTTTCTAAGGCCTCTACTATTTTGTAATATTCTTGGAAGTTTTGGTCAATTTTGGAGTGTAACCAAACAAAGAAACAAAAGTATGACAAACTGACCTCATAAGCGCTTTTGCTCAAGCAGTTCTCCTCCATAGCACATCGGAGCTGAAACATCAGCACATCTTGAAGGTGAGCAGTTCGTTCAATAACTGACATGTCGAGCACCAGGTCTGCTAGAGTGTGGGTGCAGACGACTGCGGCTGCGAGTCCTGGATCATGAAAAAAAAGGCAGACATCATTTATCTTCAGAATGTGTCGTCTAGTTCTGGATTGTGGAGGTCAGAGGCAGTCACATCTTGTAAAATACTGGTATTCAGTTGTATCTGGTTAGACTGCAAGCCGACCACAACATAGCTTGGAAAAGGCTAGGCAGATGATGAGATTATAAGCTCATGCCAGTTCCATATCTTAGATACTAAAAGTTTTCTACATTTGCTAGCGTTTATATGTTACAATCATAAAAAAAACTTGTGTAGAATCCTACACAAGTTTTTTTGATGGCAAAATGTGTGTAAATTATATACACGGTGTAGTTTTGCATCCTCGTCAAAATTCAGGAGGTTGTCACAAAATAGTCAATTTAAATTACGGGGTCGGTCAATAAAATTAATAAACGCTACTTTTTTAGTTCTTTAAATTTGACAGTATTTCAGAATAATAGCCTTACAGAACTTACGCCTAAACCGAAAAAAAAAACAGAATAGGCGGGGGAAAGTGGTTTAGGGAATAACAAATTATCGAATAAACTTTTGAGATTGTTTACGTGTGTGAAAGCGCGGTTATAGGGCGAGGATCAGACACCGGTGGTCCAAACTTACAGATTACCGTAAACAAAAAAAAAACTTTTAAAATTTTAATATTGATTCGGGTCGAGAATCATTAGCATAGTTACCTGTATAGCTCTTTTCTTTGTTGTTGCAACTGAGCAACTACAAATAAAACCAAAATGTTTTTTTAACTATTCAAACCGTGATGCATTTCGAAAACAATTTCATCTCCACTAAAACCTTCTTTTTCAAGTTTCAAAGCTGCATAGATAACACTAGAAATAGCTGAGTTATACCGAAACCCCGACCACAGAAAATACTTAAACTTCTTGAAAGGAAACTTTGTAAGAGCCCTCTACTTTGAACATAAACCTACACTAACAGAGACAGTTCAAATAATTTTAGTCGCACATACATTTTCGTTCGTTTTTGACAAGAAATGTCGATATGATGAGAAACTATGACACCTAATATTTATAGCCTGAAGAAATAATGTATTGAAAGTCAGTGAGCGGACTTGAATGTGTAGAAAAACGGCCAAGTGCGTGCACGCATAGAAAAGTGTGGGTTCCGTACCCCAGAACAACTTTACTAAAGTACATCCATCATCATCTTCCCGCCCTTGTTCGAAGTTTTTTGGGGTCGGCGCAACACGCTTTTACTTCCATTCTCCCCTGTCAATCGTCACGCTATCATTTACTCTTTTTTCCTTCATATCATTCCTGACACAATTCATCCATCTTTTCTTTGGTTTTCCTCTTCCTGTCCATCCATCAACATTACAACTAAAGTATAGCCCTAATTGAAGAAATTCAAGAACATCACTAAGTTTTCTCAACTAAAACAATCATACATTTTGTCTGGTCCTTAGGTATTGTACCTGCTTCCTATGAATTAATCTGCAAAAAAATCGGTTCATGATTTTTTAGCGATGATTTTTTTTCAAAAAACCTGCAAGAAAAAAATCTTGACCCCAGTTTTTCAAATATTCCGAAGAACCTTAAGTTGTAGGATGCATTTATTTTTTGTAGCAGATTCACAAACTTATTTATGGCCTTTAGAAATTTACGATTTCGTATTTCAATCCAGAACCCTAAAAACTTTTCTCTTTGTGTGTTATAAGTATCGATCAGAGTTTCGAACAGTTTTTTTGCCGCAATTTGCTCCGCACTCGTAACTTCGTGAAGGCATAGAAAATAATATATTCTAACAAAGTTATTCATTGGAAAGGAATATCAAGTAGGCTTTTGGGAACAGCTGATATGATAACTAGATTATTAGTTTAAAACTCTGTTATTACCTTCAAAAAGTAAAAGTTTTGCTCAAATCTATAGAAAAAAAGTGGAGTCGGACTCGCGCCTGAAGGATTCTATATCAACGTAGTAGGGGAGCCCCCTTTAATTTTTAATTTATTTTTATTATTTGTTGTTATATAGCGGCAACAGAAATACACAGTTTGTGAAAAGTTCAACTGCCTACTTATTACGGATCATGAGATACAGCCCGCTGACAGACACACGGACGGACGGACAGACAGCGGAGGTTTAGTAATATGGTCGTTTTCTAGCTAGCATTTCTAACAACTTACTAGACGAAACGTAGCTACATATTTTATTTGACAAATTATGTATTTTAGGGCTGCATTCACGACCTCTGTGTAAGCGAATGTCGTCAAGCGAAACGCGCAAGCAGATTTAGGCACTGCCACAAACTGACGGCGAATTGTCAGATCGCGTTCATATAATTGGCTTCACTCCCACGCCAAATCGCTCGTCACTTATTTTTGCGCTAACAGCGTGCTGGCCGCTCTAAGGTAAGGCTTGATTGCTCCATCATCAGCCACTGTTGTAAGCGACACGTGGCAGGCTGATGCGACAAACAAACCTCATTTATTGAATGTTAATTCAATCTCTTCCCACGACCCGGACACGGCTCTTTTAATAAACACCTCTCTGTCATAAGAGTCACAGACAGCCCCCTGTGCCGAGCCTGCATGGAGGAAGACGAGACAGCAGCCCACGTGCTTCTGCACTGCCCAGTGGTTGCAACATACAGGGCAAAGTACTTCGGTAACCCAGGTACTCTCCGCGAGATCGTCAGCAACACCAAGGCGCTGCTGGGCTTTCTCGGGGAGTTAGTGTGGATCGAATAGATCTCCCACCCACCCGCACGCAAAATACGCACTTTGACGTGGAGTTGCGGAAACCAGCCCGTTATACAATACAATACAAATACATTGAATGTTAATTGTTTTTGTTTTTTTTTTGTTTTATGTTTGACTTATTATTAACTGAATAAAGTAAATTAAATTGTAATGAATTAGATTGAATTGAATTAGTAATGTTGTGTATGTAATGTGACTGTATGTGTGTGTAGTTATTTCTTCCATGAGTCAGTGATTTATTTTATTTTAATACGTCCCAGACCGTCGCTTCGCACGTCATATCGCGGTGACTAGCACGTGATACTCTAAACAACTTAATTCTCCGCAGACGCTGGACCATTTGGCCGCTAGCTAAAAGTTCAAGAAAAACGCGTGTTGTGACAAAATAAAAAAAATTAAAGTAGATTTGAACTTAGAACATTCAGCGCGATGCGATTTTTGGAGCGACATTTCTCATGCGAATGTAACCAGTGACATTAACGAGTGTTGTTTTAATGCCAGTAGCCCAAAATGGGGTTAATCTGTCGCACTAAGTAAACAGTTTCCCACTAACTAACTCCATGTGAGATGCCAATGCCGCTCTGCGGAAATAGACGTCGAAATGTAATGATTGGTGAGCGAAATGCCGCAAACTACTCTGTATAGTGAAGGTAGGCGTATGCCTAATGGCATAATTAATCTGATTGCACGTTGCATAGAACAGTCATGGGCCTAGTGCACACCTAGTGAGAAAGAAAGCATGAAGTATATAGTTGTTTAATAATTTTACCAGACGGTGCTAATTCAATTTCAGTACAATTTGGAATTTACGTTAACGCGATCGAATACGTTTAATAACTTGAACTAAGCCCTCCGGTCGGTGTAATTTCCGCACGCAAAATACGTGCTTTGACGTAGAGTTGCGGAAACCAACCCGTTATACAATACAATACAATACAAGGTGTAAAGAGACCCTTCATGAGGCCGTCAACTAAGCATACTCTACATCAAACTAAGTAACTCTGCGTTAAAAATATTGCTGGGAAACGACTTTGTTTTTGGGGAGGTATGTAAAGTAAAGTTATGGGTAAAATAAAGACTTGTATTTAAATAAAAAAAGACTTTTAAAAAGTATGAACTTTGGCCCCAATATCTCTGAAGTCTAAAGGAGGAGCTCGTGGCTTAACAATAACAGCCGCTCGGGTCGATCTTTAGGTTAAGCCGTGCTTGCCTAGGTTGGTCTGTGGATGGGTGACCACCCATTACATACCGGGTTTCCTCCGTGCCTCGGAAAGCACGTTAAGCTGTTGGTCCCGGTTGTCATTTGTAGATCTTTGACAGTCGTTGGGTAGTCAGTAGCCCAAAAAGTCTGACAACCAGTCTTACCAAGGGGTATCGTATTACCCAGTAATAACTGGGTTGTGGAGGTCCGACAGGCAGTCGCTCCATGTAAAATACTGGTATCCAGCTGCATTCGGTTAGGCTGGAAGCCGACCCCAATATAGTTGGGAAAAGGCTAAGCAGATGATGATCTCTGAAGTCTAAAAGGTTCCCATGTATGGTCCAGAACGCGGCGATGATAATTAGTGCGTACACCTTGAATTTATGGGCCACAGCTTGTCACTGGTCATTCATCTGGCAAGTAGATCTCCATTTCAATGGAAGAACATTCCAACTTGTAAAAAAAACTTCTAAAAATGTATAACGTTCTAACACAAATCAAACAAAAAGGCGGTTTTTGCTTGTTAAACGTGTATCAGCACAAAATACATAGCTTACATAGTACTTAAGATTTAAATCGCTAGATTTGCCCATCATGTCAAAAAAATGGTCTCGTCTTTTAACAATGACATTGAATCGTATTACCTCGGTCACATACTGAAATCGTACCTATCATTGCATGCGGAATAAACGAGCTCACTCTTCTCAATGTAAACTTTTTCACGCGACCTCAATACGGGCACATCTAATAATTTAATTCTGTCTGTTTTTAGCTGTAACAAAATTTGCTCCTAGAAAACTACATTAGACAGATAGCGGCCATCTTTGCTTACACGCTGTAATCTAATCTGGCATAGTGTCATACTAAAGTTTCATATTAGCCTAATGGGTAACAAAATACCGAAGTAACTACTTAGTTCCTAAATATTCTCGTTACGGTTAGGCCCGGATTCCACCAAAGTGGCGACGAGCGGAGATGTATGAAGCGGAGAAGAGAGGAAATGCGTAAGAGCTAGGGTGTATCCACCGAAGCTGTGCTGAGATATGCAAAGCGGAGAAAGAAGGAGATGTGAACCACTCAGCGCACTCCGCTCACAGCACACCGAACACCGTACGGCGCACACACCAGAACGCACACCTCACGGCGCACACAGCACCGCTCACAACTATGTGCAAAGCGGAGAAGGTTCCTTAATTTAATTAATTGACATATTTTTTATTTTGCTTTTTGCTTTTGACATTAATTGATTGGATCTGACATTTATTTATTTCTCATATTTTGTAATAATATCATCTAATTAACTTTATTTATTTAGTCAATGTGTTAAATCTGCCTGTAAACTTGGCAAAAGCATGTGATTCAATCTAATATGGGTCAATGACCTGAAATAAATGAATTTCATTTTATTTATTAATAGCTAAGCGGAGATGACAAGTGTAAATAAAGAAATTATATTGGTTGTTTACAACACATCACCTCTCTTCTCGTGTCGTCTCCGCTTCGGTGGAGTACGGCCCTGTCGTGTTTTAGAGAGGTGCTAGTGTACCTGGAGTTTAGCTAAGTATCTTACTAATCCACCACATTCAAGCTTATCAGTTTTGTAGCTTTAGCCTAGCCGGTACCTGCTCGTGCCTGCACTGCGAGTTTTGCAAGTTAATTTCGTCTATGTGTAACTCGCTACCTTGTCAAAGTTTTGGGTGTTGTTAACGTTAATATTATTTCAGGGTTGATTAAATATTTAACTAGCATACCAATTGCTTAACTTCATCATCACAAATCTGCCTAGCCTATGTTGGGGTCGGCTTTTAGTCTAACCGGATGCAGATGAATTCCGGTATGTTATTTGGAGCGACTGCCTATCTGACCTCCACAACCCAATTACTGCGTAATAAGAAACCACTAGGTTCGACTGGTGGGATGATTTGTCCAATAACACTTTTCCCGACCAGGGAATTGTACCCTGGATCTCAGGCTCAGCAGTAGTGCTTGCGACCACTAGACCAACGAGGCTTCATGTAAACGATAAATTATTATAAAACACAGTTCCAATTTGCGCTCTGTTTATTCTGCCGTACCTTTTTTAAATGGCGCAGGTCCAGGTTAATCCGATTAATTTATTATAATTCGATTTAATCGGATTCTGTTTCGTTTTGCACCCAATACAATGGATTTCATTATTTCCTGGGGCACCAGATAATTCATTCGTGAAAAGCTATTTAGAGGATTTTGCGGAGTTAATCTGCGAGTATTGCATATCATCTGCCTAGCCTTTTCCCAACTATGTTGGGGTCGGCTTCCAGTCTAACCGGATGCTGCTGAATATTAGTATTTTACATGGAGTGACTGCCTATCTGACCTTCACAACCCTAGTATCTAGTACTGGGTAATCCCAGTACTAACGGGGGTAAGCTAACCGCTACTGACACGAAAGTCGTGAGTTACCACTGACTGGGCTACTCACCTATTTGCCCTGCTTTATTTATTCGTGTGTCATGTAAGTAGATATTTTATTACTAAATCATGTAAACAAGCGTTGACTGTTAAATTACCCCATTTCTAGTTACTAATGTTAATCTTTGAGTATTAAACTATTAAACGTGATTCAATTTGCATCCGTAATGAATTCGTAATTATTATAGTTTACGCTACTCACGTACTTAAACGGGGTGTAAATTATATTACCTTATACATACATATAATGGAAATGGTGAACTGGCAATTCTCTATTCGTAGTCCAATTTCATAGGGTGTAAAATTATAACGTATACCAGAAGTATTATTATCAACAACTAGAAAAAAAAAATCCAGAAAAGTATTCTCACCTTTGCAGCGGAACACAAAATAGTTAGAATTTATTTTATTTCCGCTAAATAATATATAGGGTAAATTGTAACAGGGGTTAAAGTATGAAATTGCCAATTTGTATGGACGATTACGTGAAAATTGATATTTCCATACTACCCAGTTTTTATTTTTCTTGGAAACGTCTGAATCAATTATGTATGATGCAATTGCAAACAGTTTGAGTGAAAAAAGCTGCGTTGCACTGCGTATCTTAAATTATCAAAACACAGTCTATGTAGTACAAACCTACTTGAAGTAGTGAAACCGACGCGGCGACGGCACATTGAACCAGGTGTTTTGACATACTACCCTATGAGGTAATGCAACTACTAGTACGGTTTTTAAACTCTAATTACTCTAAAAAAATAATCCAATAAAAATGGAATTCGGAAAAAATATAACACGTCAATATAATACGTATATATGTATAATACGTCAAAGTAACAAACAGAATAAAATGTGAGAAAGATACGGCAATTTCATAGTTATAGACCTATTATCATCCTTTTGATTATTAAGAATCTTGTTTTTTGTCTTGAGAAAGGATCTGTCATATTTGGAGTACTGGAATACGCAGCGTTGATAACCCTCTAACAAAGAGGAACGATGTGAAGCTAACAAGTCTCCGTTGGAAAGAGAAGCAAAATAAACCGGTCCTGTAGACCTCGCATCCCTTGAATGCGATGAGGCTACACTTGAAGGACGCCTAGGGCCGACATTCGATGTCATTTGTCATGACTTGAGAAGTTAAGAAAAGATATAAAGGGTGTAAAAAGACCCTTAACGAAGCCGAAAGGCACTCGTTCTCCCCGTCATTGCGATATTTTTTTTGTTCTGGACCATACCTGGGAACCTTCTAGTTAAGGAGATATTGGAGGTCAAAGTTCCAATTTTTTCTCAAGTTTTTTTTTAAATACTACTTTTTAAGGTTTTAACTTTAATTTAATTACTTCCATGACCCGTTTACTATTCAAAGCGTCCATCAGCACTAAGTTGTGAGTGCGTACATTGAGTTTTACCGTAAAACGTGATTTTTCACCCCAAAAAAAAAGTCGTTTCCCAGCAATTATTTTTATGCGTAGGGTGACTTAGTTTGATGTACATAATCCTTGGTTGACGGTTTCGTGAAGGGTCTGTTTACACCCTGTATTTATTTCCTCAAACATGTGTACACATACAATAATAAAAAGTGCATATAGGATAACAGAAATAAAAAAAATCGTTCAGACATGTTTGCCACATACTATGGCGTGCAAATGTTTTGAAATTCCAAAATTGAAAAAGAGCATGTAAGATTGAGAAAGAAGATAAGTATTACGAATACTGTACCTACCTAAATCTCCAGGACACCTAACTTCTTCTCCACGCTGCCTATGTCTGCAGTCAAAGAGGCTGGTCTCATTGCCCTCACAGTTGATACCACTGAGCACGATGTCTGAGAAGCCGAAGGCATTTGTTTGAAGAGCCTGCTCAGCATAGCCAAGTCCCAAGTGTTTGCAGATGATGGAAGCTTCATAGATTGTCCAGCCATCGGGGCAGGTGCTTCCCCATCTGTTGTTGTGAAAGATCTGAAAACCGGTTTCGTACGGATAGATATGAGAGTTCCAATATTTTGAATGTGAAGCTTTTATATACCCACTGTAGCCAAATTCATGCCTGTAATCCGCGAAAAGTTAGGCAGAGATATATTCATTAGTACAGCCACATTTGGCCAGTTATGTTTAAGTAATAGGGGGCGAGCCTATTTCCGTCAATCGGGCACTAATTCAGACTCTGTGGCTGCTACTAAGAAACTCCTGATGGAAAAACCCAATAACCCTTTGCCCGACCTGGGAATCGAACCCAGGACCTCATGCTCAGTAGTCGAGTAATTGTTAATAAGAAACTGAAAAATCTTTTCAATACTATAACCATACAAATAATTTTTATTTCCTTTTCTACAATATGCTTTGAAGATGTGATCAGTCATACAGCTATCTGAACTATAACAGCGACCTAAAAACATCACGCATTCACGCCTGTAACCCAAGAAGGGTAACTGAAGACTTATAATCAAGCTGTACGTGATATTTTTACCGTAGGTTAATAAATCTTACCTCAACTCTGCCTTCAAAGGAACTGCTACCTCCAACGAGCCTCAATTGCACTGTCTCTTCATTTACTGCGTCTCTTAGTTTCCTCAATGGCCTTGCCTTGATTATAGACTTTTTGGTCTTAGAAGTTTCAGGGTCATTAGTGCATATAACACCTGCAGCTTCATCTTTGTCACAATCTGAAGTTCCCCAGCGGTTGAAAGCGCATTTAGAGAGAGACGTTTCATCGCCTTGGCATATAACGTCGTCCAACCAATACTTTTCTGAAGGAAATAGTTTACGTCAAGAAGAGTAGTTCTAAATTTAGAAATTACATTATTATCACTTTCATGCAAAAGATCTTATTAATTACATAATATACGGAACCGAAAACAAGGTACATTCGATCTTGATATAATCATAGCACTGATACCTTGGGCAGTTTTGAAATATATATTATGTAAGAGAAAAAAAAGTATTTTTTTTCAGTTTCGGCATTCATTAAATGTATTCAAAATAAAATATATAAATATAAAGGCACTGTAAACAAAGACACAAGAAACCCTATACAAAGTGATATTTCATAAAATTACAGAATAACAAATTACAGAATTCACACTTTTTTCGGCAGCATAAGTATTGACTTACTAATGTTACGATGTCTTGTTGTGTTTTGTCATTTGTCTAGATTTAATTGAATAACTACTGACCTTCAGTCTGTCCATACAGTCCTCCAACCGTTGCTTTTCCAGTTCTGTTAAAGTATTTGCAGACCACTTTAGCCGCTTCATCATCCCAGGAGTCATCGCATACGGCACCCCAGCGACCAGCGTGATAAATATAAACATTTCCTAAAAAAATGTAACTTAAGATCATGTCTTCATTGTTTAAACACAATTCATATATCCCAATATATCTCAGGCAAATGTGTAATTGGGTTTCCCAATATCGATTTTTTTTTAGTAGTAGCCACGGAGTCTAAATAAGTGCCCAGTTGATGGCAGTAGGGTCGTCTCCTTTTACATGGGAGTTAAACATATCTGAGAAAATGCCCGTGTACACCTGTGTGAGGAGTTACACCTGTCCCACACCCATCGGTGATTACAGGCGGATTATTATGTTATGTTATATCCGGACATGTTAATGTCTCATGGAAAAAGGGGCTACGCTAAAGCCAATCTTGTCCTTATACCAATAAATGCAATTATGGTCACCTTATCGTCTGCTTTAGTCCATTTCTATTAACCATCATCTCAGTTGTCACCTTCTTATTACATTTTCACTGAGTATTTTAGAAAAGCTAGTTTTGCAAAAAACAACGTTTTGTTATGAGCTACATATTTTTGATTTGACTATGACATTATTTCACCTTCTCTTACCTTCGTAATTATTTGCACCTCCCACCAGCTTGATTTTTCCTTCTAACTTGCTTTTCTTATTCAACAGTTTCTGTATGAATTCGGCTCTCAATGTTCTTTCTTCCTCACTGACGTCTTTACTAAGCACTTTTACCGTCCGTATCAACAAAATTATCACTACTACTAAATTCAAAGTGTACTTTATATGCACCATTTTCCTATTTTATTGTTTGACACAAAGTCAGATTGTATTTTAATCACTGTTACAATTTATTAAAATAACGTTGGCACAGAAATGCTTCCTTGTGGGACACCATAAAATAAACCTTTATTTTTATAGTTATTGAATGTTTTTCATCACAGAAAAATCTTAGCACTGATTCAATAAAAAATTACCGCTATAAAATATTATTTATCGCACATTTTTAGCCCAAAAGTTGTATGAGACGCACATCGATGGCTTTCGAATGGCTTCTTAGAAACAACTGACGATGGAATCCGTTCGTTTTATTGGTATAAATGCCATGTAATTAATAGTTCAATGTCATGAAATATGGTATGTAAAGAGTTCGCCACATGCGCGTAATTTTATATCTTTAAGGAGAAGACCGTTTATATTCACTCCAAATTGTCTTAAAATATAATTGAATTGAATTAAAACACATCGTGTTTTAATAAATGTTTTAATACCAGTTTTAAAAGGGCTAACGAAATAGACTGGCAACTTAGACAGTAGTTGACACTCAACTGTTCCGATGCCCTACAAATTAAAGGGATAATGACAATGCTTGTTTGTTAAAAACAATTCGGCAATGAATACAACAATAGAAATCAACTTAATTATGGAGAATGATTTATAAGTCGTTGAACATACGTCTTCTGTTTGCCAAATCAACATGACCGATTAGTATCAGCGAAAACATAGTTACGACCGTCTATATATATATTTTATGGGCCACATGTTTTTACATAAAAGGGTTACTTAAAAGATGTTCCTGCAGCTAAAAGCACCACGACGAGCTCCCAATAAAATTCCGACTAGACTCGCCTTCTCATCTTTAATAACATCGTCAGAGTTGGGTAAAGCGTTGGATTTACAATTTGCTGCCTGCGATCCGCAGTCTGAACCATCAACTATTGATGGTGACTGGAGATGTTTTTCCAAACAACTTCATGCCTGTGCTCTGGAAACTGTAGGTAAACCTCAAAAAAGGAACCAAGATTGATTCGATGCATCCGATCAAGCGATAAAAACAATAGTTGATAGACATAGGCATGAGCTAAACTCGCCGGATGCACGCAGCAGTAAGGACACGCAACAGAAACTAAGATCTCAAGTTCGCAAACTGAAGGACAAGTGGTGGAAGGAGAAAGCTACTGAACTACAGCACTGTGCTGATACTCACCAAACTGGCAAGTTTTTTGAGGGTATTCAAGCTATATTTGGCCCACGAGCCAGAAAAATAGCACCCATGTACACTAAAGACAAACAACACCGAGTTACGAGTAAAACAGACGTAATAATGCGATGGGCAGAACATTTTAATGAGGTCTTGAATCCCGATGTCGTACATAAATACGCTTGAAAATTTTCCTGTTTGTCAACATCTAGAGGACCCACCTACCTTCGATGAGTTTGTGCGAGCAGTCACTCGTCTTAAAAATAGCAAAACACCTGGAATGGATCAACTGCCCGCAGAAATTTACAAATACAGTGGGAAACATGTTGTAAATAGGCTATACGATCTTATCAAAAGGGTGTGGGAAAGCGAAGAAGTTCCACAGGACTGGAGAGATGCGGTGATCTGCAAGCTGTACAAAGGAAAGGGAGATGTCTCCGATTGCAGCTCTTACCGAGGCATTTCATTGCTCTCTGTTGCCGGTAAAATTCTTGCGCACATAATTAACACCCGCCTGAGTGATCTTGCTGAAAAATACCTGCCTGAGAGCCAATGTGGCTTCCGCCCTAGCAGAGGTACTGTCGATGCCATATCTGTCGTAAGGCAACTTCAGGAGAAAAGCTTGGAACATCAAAGGCCTCTCTATATGTGCTTTGTCGATCTAGAGAAAGCATTTGATAGAGTTCCACGTGAGGCCCTATGGCTTATTCTCCAAAAGTATGGTTACCCAAAGAAGTTTGTCAACCTCGTACGCCAATTTCATGTTGGTATGAAAGCACAGGTTCGACACGAAAACGAACTTTCTGAGGTAATCCATATTACAAGTGGAGTAAAGCAAGGTTGCGTTATGGCACCCACACTCTTTGCCATTTACTTTGCAGTTGTAATGAGAGACGCCTTGCAGTATTGTAGTGACCGAATCCAGTTAAACGTACGTACTGATAAAGGCGTGTTTGATGTTACTAGGTTTAGGGCAAAATCAAAACTGCAAAAGATGTCAATTCTGGAAATACTTTACGCTGACGATGTGTGTCTCATGTCCGATAGCATGGCGAATCTCCAAAGCTATGTTGACGCACTACACAAATCTTGTCAACGATTTGGCCTAGTGATAAGCGCTTCCAAGACGCAAGTTTTCAAACAACCACCACGAGGCTGCCAAGCTGATGGTGCCACTCTGAATTTAGATGGGAAACCACTAGAGGAAGTCATGCAGTTTAAGTATCTTGGGAGCAACATTAGACATGATAATACCTTGGCTTCGGAGATACCATCGCGCATTGCAAATGCCGCTGCGAACTTTGGACGGCTGAATGACCGTGTCTGGAGATCCCATGACCTAAAGCTAGAGACAAAGATTTGTGTTTACAAGGCATTAATCCTACCTGTCCTTCTTTATGGCGCAGAGACATGGTGTCTATATAAACCAGACATTAAGAAACTTGACACATTTCACCTAAGGTGTCTGAGATCCATCCTAGGCATTAAATGGCAGGACCGCGTTGCTAATACTGAGGTTCTGCGTCGTTCCGATATGTATGGCATGGAAGCTCTACTGATGCAGCGCCAACTCAGGTGGTGTGGGCACGTCCTTCGCATGAAGCATTACCGTTTACCCAAAGTGGTCTTCTACTCTGAGATGGCAGAGGGCAAACGGAAGCATGGCGGTCAACATCTCCGCTATAAGGACGTGCTCAAGAGGCATCTTAACGCTTGCGCTATTAACCCGACCGGTTGGGAGAGGCTCGCTTTGCATAGGTCGTCTTGGCGCTCTACTATCTACAAAAATGTAAAAACCTTCGAAAACCAGCGACTCGATACATTGAACGAAAAGCGCCAAATACGGAAAGAGAGACCTAAGCCCTCCTACACCTACACCTATAACTCTACCGGTCAACTCTACTGCTGTAGTTGTGACCGGGTATTTAAGAACAAATTCGGTCTGGCCAGTCATATAAGGGCACACGCAAGGAAATAGCATTAAAGCATTAAAGGGTCGCCGTTACCGAAATCGGTAAGGAGGACTATATATATATATATATGTTATGGGCCACATGTTTTTACATAAAAGAGTTATTATGCTACTTCGTAATCATCATCTGCCTAGCCTTTTCACAACTATATTGGGGTCGGCTTCCAGTCTAACCGGATGCAGCTGAATACCAGTATTTTACATGGAGCGACTGCCTTTCTGACCTCCACAACCCAGTTAGTACTGGGAAATACGATACCTTTTGTTAAGACTGGTTGTCAGAGTTTTTGGGCCACTGGCTACCTAACGACTGTCAAAGATCTACAAATGACACCCGAGACCAACGGCTTAGCGTGCTTTCCGAGAAACTCGGTATGTAATGGGTGGTCACCCATCCACAGAGCAACCTAGGCAAGCACGGCTTAACCTAAAGATCGACCCGACTGGCTGTTATTATTTAGCCACGAGCTCCTCCCTACTTCCTAATCATGACTCCAATTTATGTATCCAAATAGGATTCCACAAAGTTTCATAACCATTAATGGGATGGCTAAAATTCTAAAGACGATTCTAGAAACCTCTCCTTAATAATAGCAACGTACACAACAAGGAACACTTTAGACCACATCAAAACATTTGACCTAAATATGAGCCTGTTTTGTCGCAAATGACTTCACATATTGAATTGTTTGTTTGTGTCGGCACAAGCAATTGAAAACCTTCTATTCAAACGTGCTGGGTATAAAATTGAATGCACTGTGTTTGGAAAAAAACGTTTGTAGATGACACAAAAATCTTTGTAAGAAAAGAAAAATAAACTGGAAGCTATGTTGATGTCATCAGTGCAGTATGGGAAATGATTTAATTATGATTTATTACTAATTGGCTTAGTTATAGTTATGCTTTTGACATTGAAGTATCCTCTGTTGTTCCTTGAAATAAATTGGTCACACATCCATGAACAGTCCTCGGGAAGCGTTGCTTAACTTGAAAATCGAAAATCTACTCATACATTAATATTAATCCATTGGTCTCTCATTTAGTAATGAGATACGTCCCTCATATAGTATCCGTCACTCTTATGTGATATACAAACTATACTACACTAACAATTATGAACAATTTTTAAAGCGAGTAAATAAATTAGTATTTTTAAATATAATTAAATAAATAAGAAATAAATAGATAGACTTTCATAATTATAAAAAAATTGGTAGAATAAGTAAATAAATGGAAATATAAAATACTTAAAAGGATATAAATAATTCAAGCTTAACAACAAGGAAAAGTAATAAAGCGCTCTTCCTTTTTTTTTACTTATTTAAAAGATTTGCTGTGCCCGACAGGGTCCAAAATTGTTTCTTTTTTTAATTTACCACCTGTGTCATCATCGTCTGCCTAGCCTTTTCCCAACTATGTTGGGATCGGCGCCCACTCTAACCGGATGCAGCTGAGTAGCAGTATTTTACAAGAAGCGACTGTCTATTTTAGCTCCACAACCAAGTAACTGAGTAATACGATACCCCTTGGTAAGACTGGTTGTCAGACTTTTTGGGCCACTGACTACCACGACCTGTAAGTGTACATTATGGATGTAGCAATAAACGATTTCAGATTTAACAACTATCGTGATCTTCTTGCCTTTGTCCCATTATACTTGGGGTCAGCACACCACGTTTTCTTCTTCCATTCTCCCCTGTCAGACGTCACGGCATAATTTACTCCTTTCTCTTTCATATCATTCCTCACACAATCCATCCATCTTTTCTTTGACCTTCCTCTCCCTCTCCATTCATCCACATTCATATCCATCACTCTGTCTAGACTTGTTAAAATAACGTCATCAAAAACATAGTAGGTAAATTAACAAAGTTGTTTGAACAAAAACTGGTTTCATTAAGTTTGTTCACAACTAACTAAGTGGTCTCGCTAAGCTACTTAACTTCAGGTTCTACTTGATGGTTACGTCAAAATTAGGACGACGGTGACGGGGCTCGGGAGCGAGAAAAGTAGTCTTTAGGTGAAGTAAGTACTAGGATCTTTACATAAAGTCGTTGAAGTTCTAACACCACGTCAGTCAAAAATAGCAACTTCACAGAAGAGTATCAACTTTACAGACAGTATTTTGATTTTTGATGCCGTTTTTCAGACAATCAGAAGCAAGCACTGTCTCTATATTTATTTGAAGTGAACACAAACCGCCAAAAATTTACTTACGTGGAGTTAAAACTTCACTTCAACTTTCAACTTCACGACGAAAAGTATGTGAAACATGGTCTAAATTATGCTGTGTTTCGAGATTGTTCAGGTTCTAACCAATTTGCGGTTCGGCACCGTCAGGATGCCTTAGCTTAGTTACGGCGACCTAAACGGCTTCCACATGGTTGGACATGGACACTATTCTAACCTACGTAACCCTAATAAAACACTTCATTTACAATTTTATTTTATTATTAATCAGATCTAATACTATTAATAACTCTTGTGTTTAGGCTAATGTGGAGTTTAGCCGGCTAATCTTAAGCTTATTTTCACACAATGATATTGTAAAGAAAGATACGCTTCGCTCATACTGCCGCGTTCAAATATCGTTGCGTTGTTACTACTGCGATACGGAACGAGAGAAAGAGGTAGCTAATGCGCTTGAAGTACTTAAATTACGACAATTGTCTGAATTTGTCTGCTACAAACAATTTGCGCGCGCTAGTGCGATATCTACTTCTTTTTATTTATAATATCATTGTTTTCACACCCGTCTTTAGCAGTTAACATAATACCGTATTCTGTCGACGGAGCTCTCTCAGGTCAAAATAGAAAAATTGAATTTTCCCTGATATTGCAACTTTCATCGAAATCGTTAGAGCCGTTTTCGAGAACCTGATTACAAAAATATAATTATACTTTTATGTATATGTCACAGTCAAAACTGTTAATCAGTCAAAAATACTTTTGACCGGTGAAAACTATTTTAACAATAACTAAAATTTACTTAGAAACTTATTAGGTTGTTAGGTTTTTTTGTGACCCTTTGAAAAAAACATTATATTGTAGTGATTCTAGGACTAGGTAATTACAACGTTCTGAAACAACATATTTAAATGGAGAAAACGCAGTCAAACGTGGTTTTGACCTATTAACAGTTTTGACTGTGTCATATGTATACAAATATTGCTTATTTAATAGTACCTATAGGATATTTAGTATTCATGACTATACGTTTGCACTATGTAACCCCGCACGCGCACCCGTTTGTGTAATATTTTTTCACCGATTTTTGTGGGTACAACTAAACTAACTTTAACTGTTGGCTGAACAAACGCTATGTTGACAGAGTGTTTTAACTACCAATTTATGTTTCAGTGTTAGTTCAAGCATTTCGTTTTTTTTTTGTTGCAGTTGTGGGTATGTGATTTTTCAGTTGTTTTCTGTTTGAGGTGCTACAAATATTTTTTGAAAATGTGTTAATAAATAATGATGTGGTGAAATGTAGTACTTACTGTAGGTAAAAGTTAACCATTTGGGGGAAACAGCCCTGATGTGTTTAATACCTACCTATGTACAGTCACGACCACTAACATTTGTATAAATATAACATCTTTTAAAAGTGAGATTCCTCTAATGTATTTTTATGTAATTACGAAAATAGTATTCCGGAACCCATATAATTATGAAATAAGTTTCAACAAACTTGTAATCATTATTCCACGAGAAAATCGCTATCAAATCTTACTAAGTGTATATGTAACAGTCAAACTGTAAATCGGTCAAAACCACTTTTGACTGATGTCTGTCAAAATCCTTATTATGTTAAAATGCGGATTCTCCATTTAAAATATTATGTTGTTTCAGAACGTTGTAATTACCTAGTCCTAGAATTACTACAACATAATGTTTTGCAAAGGGTCACAAAAAAAAAACCTAACAACCCAATAAGTTTCTAAGTTAAAGATAAAAGGATGTTTTAGATCCTGGGATAAGAAGGGTGAAGTGGGGTAGTTTTTACAATTGCCACCGACTATAATAACAAAATAGGATACCTAATATTTTTGCATGTGACTATGTTTTGTTACAATAACGACATAACTATATTGTACAGTCGCAAAACATAATTACCTATTTAAAGATTGTAATTTTCAACAGCGTTTCAAATGAGTATTTTTTTTTTTTATGACCCTGTTGTGTCCCACTGTAGGGCAAAGGCTTCCCTTCCCTCTTTCCATTTATCTCTGTCTTTGGCTATTTGGGCCCAATCCTTTTGACAAGAGTCCAGCTCGTCACGCCATCTCCTTCTGGGCCTACCGCGACGCCAAGTTCTGTTGTTCGGAACCCAATCTGTTGCCACTTTGAAATGAGTAATATTAAAAAAATATTAATTGCGAAACAAAACGCCTTAGGCGCCTCTTTTGTGATAAAAACAAAATAACGTTTCATATTAATTAATTATCTGCAAGATGGGCCTTTACGCCAGATAATTTTATAATAAAAAAAAACTTTTTTCGTTTATTAATTTATCTGAAACATATCCGGAGACTGTGAAACAGTCCTCATTTCCAAATTAATAAATATTATTGTGGATCATATTGCGAAAAACGGAAATGAGAAATCTGTAGCAAATTGTGAACTGAAAGAAAATTAAAGTTTCCAGCGCGTTTCCAGTAATATTTCTCAATAGGTATCGAATTGAAAGCGTGCTTCAAAGTTCTGTTTAAAACGTACAATTTTTGAACGAAATCGTTCGTATTTCGCTCAGCATAGTATTGGTAATCAAGGCCTTTTCAACTTCATAATTTAGCAGCTAGTGATTTTGAGTTATTTATTTACTGCTGTATGAATTACTAGTTGTTGTGCTACCTTTTGCGAAATTATGATTAAAAAAAAGTACTACTCCCCTTTACGAATCGGATTTTGTTACAAGGGTGTTCTTTTTTTGAACGGAACCAAATTCTTATTCTAAAATAAAAGGGACTTTAGTTTGACCAAAATCGGTCCATTCGGCCATTAGTCGGAACAAACAGATAAGCAGATAGCCAACAAAAAAACATTTGTCTTCGTTATAAGTGCCGTACATATTATTTTCTATATTTTTATGCATTCAGTAAAAAGCTGTTATTTTGATATACAAACAGACACTTCAATATTTCTTGACAAATAAAAGTGTTCTAAAACCATGACCATTACATAAACATTTTATGTAAATTGATTGTAAAAAAACACTTTTCACGTTAAAAATAAATTAAGCTAAAGCGGTAATCTCTAATATTTCCAACAAATCCCGTAACAGTCATGATAATAATAATAATAAATCGTTTATTTATAAAATAGAGCACATTTGTTTATTTGTCTGAACTAGGTTGAACCTGTGTTTCAGGCTACAAGGTGCGTAAAAACCTGCTTAAAATGATGTTATGTCCTTGTTGCTTGTCCTCATTTCTAAAACATACAAACATGACCACATTATTTCATCGTCTTTTTCCTCATCATTTGTTTCACCAGAATTTCTTCCGGTAAGTATTCAAAATGAAAGAAGAAAAAAATTACCCGATAAATTCTGGTCCCGTGCCCTAATTATACCTACCTACCTGAAGCACCTGTCCCACAGGCAACGAGGAAGCGACCAGCTATCAATTGACTATTTTATCGCTCAAGAAACATGCAATAGATGTAGGTGTATAAGGTAGAGGGATATTGAAATCGTAATAATTATAGCTGTTACGGCTAAAAGCCGAAGTAAGGTCACACCTAGTTCTAGCCGGCTATAGTTAGGTGCGGCCGGTAACAGTTTTTATAATGCAACTAATTTGGATGTAGCGGCAGCTGCCGCTGCACCGCTCGCTGCGCTCGCTCGGCTCGCGCGCCTTTGGTCACAGTTCTAACCTAACCCAATCCATTTGGTCGGTGTTTGCTAGTAATAAAAAGGGTAGTTACCGGCTGCACCTAGGTATAGCCGGCTAGAACTAGGTGTAACCTTACTTCAGCTTTTAGCCGTAACATACCTACTAATGAAAAGCCTTGGTGATTTTTAATCTATTTATATATTAAAAGTACTCATCATCATCATTTCAGCCTGGAATCACCCACTGTTGGGTATAGGCCTCCCCTTTCTTCTGCCGTTCTTCTCTTCTGTGCGTCCCTTACCCAGCTGTTTCCCGCGATTTTGACGATATTGTCAACGCAACATCATAACTGTTACACCCTTTATGTCAAATGTCTTCAAATTTTTGCTTTTAGTACATGTCAATCTCCTCAGTATATTTTCCTGCGCCGTTTGAGAGCAGAGGGAAATAAATTAGGTGCACCAAGTAACGAGACTACCCGGGTACCCTGCAACGACTCGCAAGTGGAGGCCGTTACCGATGAGCCACTGTTCTAATCGCTTCACGCTCATCGTCGACGTTGGGAACCTTTAACCTTACCTTTTACCTTTACATACCTGAAATTTTTCAGAGGGCCACATAGACGCCAATAAAAATGTCACAGTGTATAGATCCGGCCAGATTTACGGCCGCAACAAAAGTTTTATTGGAGGACCTCTAGAACCAGTGAAACTTGGACTCTTTTTCATCAAGGATCGATGTATATTTTTTTGTGACTTTGAAGATGTAGAGTTCTATAGGAAATGGACTTGTTGCGATATAAAACAGGAATCGTTCCTGTCATCTTGTCTGGATTTACTTGGTTGGGTTATGTCATACGTTGTTAGTATCAATAATAAAGCTGTTTTCAATACTTTATTGGGTCGTGAACTTTATAGAAATCTGTATAAATTGTAAGGGGAAATAAACAAGTTTATTGAATGGGTACTAGATTTCGCCCGTGGCTTCGGTCGCATGGAAGTCGAGGCTTAATCAAGGAATACAAAACATTTTATGTCCTAACCCGGGTTTCAACTATACGTGTGCTGAATTCCATCCAAATCCGTCCGGCCGTTACGGTGTGAAAGCAAACCAACAAAATCACTTCCACATTAATTTTAATATTAAATTAAACAGCCCTTTCGGTTATTTCCCATATCTGTTCCGAGGATAGACAAAGGAAAGAGGCTATCATAGTGATTATAAGTGCCTCGTCTGCCTACCTTTTCCCAAATATGTTGGGGTCGGCTTCCAGTCTCACCGGATTCTATTTCACAAAATTATGAAATCAGGCGATATTTGCGAAAATCCATGATATACGGGGTGTAAACAGACCCTTCACCAAGCCGTCAACCAAGCATTCTGTACATCAAACTAAGTAACTTTACGCAAAAATTTTTGCTGGGAAACGAAATTTTTTTTTGGGGTCAAAAATCACATTTTACGGTAAAACTCAATATAATGCGCTCAAAACTTATTGCTGATGGATGCTTTGAATAGTAAACGGACCATGGAGGTAATTGGAGTAAAGTTAGAACCTTAAAAAGTAGTATTTAAAAAAAAACTTGTGAAATTATTGGAACTTTGACCCCCAATATATCCGTAACTAGAAGGTTCCCAGGTATGGTCCAGAACAAAAAAATGATCGCAATGACGAGGAGAACAAGTGCCTTTCGGCTTCGTTAAGGGTCTTTTTACACCCTTTAGTTAATTCCGCGAAAAAGATTCAGCTGGAACCGGTTGGACTGGAAGCCGACCCAACATACCTAGTTGGGAAAAGGCTAGGCAGAAGAATTCGTTGTCATCCTGATAACGAATTCCTCGAAAAGGGTCGAGGCTTGGATGCAGGGTGCAATTTAGCATGCTTATATGGCGTCCACACCCCAGTTACTGGGTTATACGATGCTCCTTATGTTTTCTTCTTTAATGACTAAAGTTACATTTTAAGGTCTAATACTCCCTACATATGAAACTTCATCCAAACTTTCTGAAACCTCAAACACCCGAGCTAATCCAAAACGTCTATCACGAAAATCAAAACAATTACTCACACATCCAATTTGTGAGATTTCTAACAAACTTACAATATCAAATCTATTTTGAACCCTTTATCCAAAGGGTTGTAGATAAATCAAATAAGTTTTTGAACATTTAAAGGCTGTACAGAATATTACAGAAGTTCCGCTGCATCGTCATCAACAGCCTTCTCAACTACGGGTATGTTGGGGAGCTCGTGGCTAAATAATAACAGCCGCTCGGGTCGATCTTTAGGTTAAACCGTGCTTGCCTAGGTTGGTCTGTGGATGAGTGACCACCCATTACATACCGAGTTTCCTCCGTGCCTCGGAAAACACGCTAAGCCGTTGGTGCCGGCTGTCATTTGTAGATCTTTGACTGTCGTTAGGTAGTCAGTGGCCCAAAAAGTCTGACAACCAGTCTTACCAAGGGGTATCGGATTACCCAGTTCTAACTGAGTTGTGGAGGTCAGATAGGCAGTCGCTCCATGTAAAATACTGGTATTCAGCTGCATCCGGTTAGACTGGAAGCCGACTCTAACATAGTTGGGAAAAGGCAGGCAGATGATGGGTATGTTGGGGTCGTCTTCCAATGTAAACGGATGCAGCTGAATACCAGTGTTTTACTTTGGAGCGACTTCTATCTGAGCTGCACAATCCAGTTGGTAGGCACTATGATACTCCTTGGTAATGGACTGGTTGTCAGAATCTGGAGCTTCTGATTTTTCGTAACCACTGTCAAAGATCTGTCATACAACGAGCGAAGTCAGGCGCACGCACATATAGACGCGCATTCTCAAACAAATGACAGTCGCAAGTGCGCTTGCACTCGCTGTACGTGGTTCCGTTTTTGCCATTTGGCAACGGAACCCGAATAAAAAGAAGTAAATAATACCGCTTCGGCTGACAGAGGAGAATGGATAAAAACCAGCCAAGTGCGACTCGGACTCGCGCATGAAGTGTTCCATACCATTCCGGACGGACGGACAGCGGAGGCTTAGTAATAGGGTCCCGTATGGTTGCCCTCCAGGTATGGACCTCTAAAAACGTGTCGCGCTGATCCCTAGTAATATGAGGCAAAGGCAGGAAGATGATGATGACATAATCTGAATTTCTGTATGTATCTGTTCAATGGCGAGATATAACACGGGAACAAGTGAATTGTACTTGGTAACTACGAGTCGTTAGCAGTAAGATAGGTACCGGTTACGAAAGGTAAATGCCCATTATAATTCATCTGGGATAGTTTTGAAATAGGTTGTAATAATAATTATGGAGGGTAGAGATGCTGGATATGGCCAACATTTTCCGTCAAATTTGATTCTCATCAACGTTACTATTAAGCGTTTTGATGGCAAAACCTCGAAAGATATGCAAAATAATTATTGTGCATTTGAATGCAACATGCAGGTGTTTTTGATCTACAAGGATACGTGAACCCTATTGTAACTTAAAACACTATATCATGCACTATACTAAAAGGAATATAAAAAAGGGAATTCACTACTGCCAACCCACAAAGTTGTTTCGCTAGATCCGTGACAAAATTGTCTGAATAAAACCTATATCAAATCCATTAAAGGCATGTTCTCTTTCTAATTATTTTCTCTAACTAATTACATTTGCATGTCATTTTACTGTCATGGAATACCGAAAAGTCACGCTTGATTTCACATCTAATCGTATTCATTGCACATGATTCTTTTGGCTTTTGACATACGGGGTGTAAACAGACCCTTCACGAAGCCGTCAACCAAGCATTCTGTACATCAAACTAAGTAACCTTAAGCAAAAATTTTTGCTGGGAAACGATTTTTTTTTTGGGGTGAAAAATCACTTTTTACGGTAAAACTCAAAATAACGCACTCAAAACATTGTGCTGATGGATGGATTGAATAGTACGGGGGTCGTGGAGGTGTTTAAAGTAAAGTTACAACATTAAAACCTTTTATTTAAAAAAAAAGTTGTGAAAAAGTTGGAACTTTGACCCCCAATATATCCGTAACTAGAAGGTTCCCAGGTATGGTCTAGAACAAAAAAATGATCGCCATGACGGGGAGAATAAGTGCCTTTCAGCTTCGTTAAGGGTCTTTTTACACCCTTTATATGTTCTTGTCCCTCAAACTGTTTAGTTCTATCGATTCCAATGTCCAGAAACTGCACCTAATTATGTCAAAAGACACCTTAGTCCTGTCATCTCTCCCTAAATATCCAGATCTTGTCAAACACCATAACAAACGAGGACGTCCTAATAAAACGTTTTTTTTAAGAAACTTTGTGTCGCATCCAGGACACTACGAATCAAAAGAACTTCAGTACAGTTCGTAGGTCTGCTCAGATTAATTAATCACAGAAAATGGGTGTACAGTGTACAGCAATACGTCGGGGTCGTACCTACGTGAGATCGCTTTATTTTCTTGACAAACTGTTTTGGGCCCCCTACTGTAGGGGCACAGTAAAGGATGAAGAGTACCAGTAAACCAACTAGGTTCTTTTTGAAAATCAAACTCATTATGATCTGTAGCAATGTGTAATTTGATATGTAGACAATTCTTTGGTTTTTTTTTTTTGATATTTGACTTTAATTATTTTGTCACAATAAAAAAAAAAAAAAACTTGAAATAAATAGAGAACCCTGGGACAGAATTTCATGCGAAAGGCCTCTCAAATTGCACGCCACACAGCTCCACATTCTCGGCAACTCACATCCAGTCGCCACCAGCCACACTGCGAAGATCGTCGCTCCACCTAGCCTGAGAGCGTCCCATTTTAAATTTGCCGATTCGCGGTTTCCATTAAAAAATGTGTCAACTCCAACGGTCATCGGTTCTATGGCTAAGTTGGCTTGTTGAATTACTGTATTGAAATTAATCTACTGTGGTAGGGGTGACTATTTTGGGCCCACATTGTATATTGTAAGGAAGCTGTAATGAAGAGTAGTTTTGTTGAATATATTTGGGGATCTAGGCGAAAGGGGGGGGGAGGGACGCAGGGGACGCTGGGTTGTGTTGAGTTGTAGTGAAAGGTGGAACTTATGGCAGCCCTCTACCTGCCTCATTAAGGAAGTAATTAATAAGGGTTAAGGGTTAATGCCTAATGCCTGCCTGGTTGGCAAGCGCGGCTGAGCATGAGGTCCTGCGTTCGATTCCTTGGTCGCACAAAATGTTATTGGGTTTTGCCATCAAGAGTTTCTCAGTAGCCTTGAAAGCTTGTCCCTTATAATATGAGGCTTAAACAAAACTGGCGAAATGTGGGAAGTTAAGGTAAACCTTAGCTTAAATCTTTTGGGGTTCAAGATGGGTTTCATGCCATCATCCGCAAGAAAAGGGCCTCGGTCCTGAGCAGAGTAAAGGGCAGTCACAATAGCATCCTGAAGGCTGCGGCGGCCGATACTTCCTCCACCATAATAAGGCAATTTGTGAGAAGAATTATGCCCTAGTATTTCGTTGTCCTAGTCATTATGACTATTTGCTATGGGTAGTCCTCTCTCTAGTTCGTCTTTAGTTAAGCTACTAACAATAGTGTTTAAGTGCAAACCTGCTACTGACAATTTATGGATCTCTTAGTTGTCCGAAATAAAACGATTTTATTTATTATTTATTTATTAAAGGAAGATTTTTGAAAATACACCTGACGGGATTCTTCAGAGGATTAAAACTTTTTATGGAACCTGCTGAAACCTTTGCAACTAAGAACTTTATTACTAGTAAAAGTTAAAACCGGAAAACGACGTCAATGGTGAAATGAGTTCTCCAGTTCATTTGGAGTTTGTAGTAAAGATAGCAAGAATAATTTTACTATCCTTGACTCATTACATTGTAAGTATCCTTACCAAGATCCGTCTAAGTGCATTAGCTAGTTAGTACTTTTGTTTTTATAACTATTTTGTTGAAGACCAGGTTACACGTGGAGTGCTGAACCTCAAATTGCAACTTTGCAAAGCCATACCTATTCGCCTCAGATTAACAAAAAGCGAGTTGAGCTAGCAACTAGAAACTAGTTGGCGAGCAATGAGCGAGTGTACAGTTCGAATAGTTTTGTCACTAGACTGTAGCGAACATAATCATGAATAATCAATCTATGACGCACATTAAGAACTAAAATTCTGCGTCGCGCTATCGGAGTTATCTGCAAGTTGAGGATATACATATTATCTATACAACAACCCAACTACAATCGTCGGTAGCCCACCAGACACAACACCCGAACTTGGACAGAGGATCCTCTCTTTTCATAAGCGAGTGTGCGAGTGTGTCGTGCGATTACTTGCTACCAGTAACTTGTTGGTTTACTTAAGTTCCGAGCAAGAGTCTATCAGCGAGTATTCTGCCCGCCAAGTGTGAGTCGCTAAGAGAGTTTTTCTTTGATAGTTCTTGTGCGTTAAACTAGTAGAGCGAAAGTTGTCGCTGGCAGTATAAAAGTCAGCGATCAGCTATGACGTTTTAGTTTTTATAACAGCCGCACGGGTCGATCTTCAAGGTTAAACACCGCTTGCCAAGGTCGGTCTGTGGATGAGTGTTCATCCACAGACCGGTAAGCCGTCGTTTGGTTCCAGCAGGTGCTTGACTGTGACAGTTAGTCAGTGGCCGTAAAGTCTGACATCTATTTTTACCAAAAGGCATTTTATTACCCAGTAGGTAAGGTTGGATAGGCAGTCACTCCATGTTATTTTATTATTATAGCTAGCCCATATTGTCCTACTGCTGTGCAAAGGCCTCCCTCCATTCCTTCCAAAGGTCACGCTTCTGTGCTACTTCTTTCTAATTCTCAAGGAAGACATCCAGCTCGTCCCGCCATCTCCTTCGTGGTCTGCCGCGACCCCGTGTCACTGTTTCAGGGCACCACCAACTGTTTCAGGACTCCATGTAAAATACTGATATTAGTCTGCATCTGGTTAGATTGGAAGCCGACTCCACCAAAAAAAAGGCTAGGCAGAAAATGATTAGTTTTATTCTCGATTCACAAATCTTACGAAAATGTAACATTTACGTCGCTTGAGATATCAAGGTCGAACAATATAAAACAAGAGATAAAAAAAGAAATTCCTCAGTAAATAGTTTGTTCAAAGTATCGACGGTATTTGATACGAAGATATTTGTTATTTTCCTTCTTTTATTTACAGGTAACATAGGGATTGAGGTGTTTGTAGTTAGAAGTTTAGGAGATATTTTTAGTGACAGAGTAAGTAAGTATTTTTATTTTATTGAAAGGAACAGCAAACCGTAACATTATCAGAACTCACAACTAGTTTAATAAAATAGCAATTTGGTTACTGCTTATCTGACCTCCACATACCCAGTACACGATACGCCTTGGTAAGACTGGATGTCAGACTTTCGGGCCACTGATTACTTAACGGCTGTCAAAGATCCTCAATTGGCAGCTAGAACATGCTTTCCGAGGCACGGAGGAAGCTCTATGTGTAATGGGTGGTCAACCATCCACGGACCAGCCTTGACAAGCGTGGCTTAACCTGAATATCGACCCGAGCGGCTGTTATTATTTAGCCCCGAACTCCTCCAACTATGTTTGCGAAGGTGTTGGGTACTTAATATGAGATTAAATTTTCAAATTTGAATAACTGCATGCGGCTTTATACGTGTTGTTCTTTCCCTCATTTTCAATTTATAAGTAAAGAAAGACTAGCAATTTCTGCCAGAATAAGGGTGTAGCCCTTTGTTTCCCTCCAGAGATCACAAACACAATAACAATTGGACAAACGTCATAAAAACCAATAAATTTTTTTTTTTTTTTTTTTTTGAAATGGTATATTAAAAATCACAATTGTAGTATTCTAAACATTTGCACGCCATATTCTGTGGCAAACATGTCTGAACCAATTTTCTTATATTATCCTGCATGCACTTTTTATTATTGTATATGTACACATGTTTGGAGCAAATAAATATATCTTATCTTATCTTAGCCCATCTTAAATCACCATGCAAAAAGTCATAACTTAAAAAAAAACACAAACATGAATTCTTCCTCCAATAAGTAACAGGAATAAGACAAAGTTAAGATCTGTTGAGAATCGAAAAAGTTCTTTTTGCCATCGCATTCTCTACGAAAAAGTTTTTATACAATTAATTCTGGCAGGACGTTTAAATGGAGGTTCGAGTTTTTGACAAAAGATTTTTTACTGTTGGCAATCTTTCTTTGATGTAGGTCTTAAAGATGATATGGATAGAAAGCAGGTGACTGCTGAGATGACGGGTAATAGAGAAATATGGAAGAACAAGACATGCCGCAAATTATCCTAAATAAAGTGGGATAAGGGCAGGAGAAAGATGATGATGATGTCTTAATGTATTGTGTCGTTACGTTGAGCTTTCATAGATTTATCCAGGAAATAGCTTATAAGGGTATCAAGAACAGGGTGGAAGGGTTCCCCATACTGCACTGAAAAAAGAGAACCCTCCGATCAGATGGGTGTTCTGCAAAGAGATTTAAAAGACCTATATAATAGAGCGGACGTATTTAAAATATTTCCATACAACAATTTTAATCACGAAAATTTTCGATTTTGACACACGAATGCTGACAAGCGGGCGTGTGACACTAGACAGGACGATTTGTTACTAAGTAGTAACAAGTATTGATTACGATTTTTTTCGTCTTGTCCCGTCTATTGCTCGTAAATATTTGAATGTCTTTGGTGTTCTGTCTAGTGGGCAACTGCTGACAGTTGTTGTCAGTTTTCAGTATCTTTATTCATGTTTATCGCACGGGTAACTCTGATGCTGACGTCAGGCGTAGTCACAGTTGATTAAGATTTTGCTGCTAACTTAAATTCTACAGAAACTTCAGAATTATGGATAAAATTGAATAGTCAAACGAACTTGAATAGTCAAAGAATTATGGATAAAATTGAAAAGTCAAACGAACCTGAATAGTCAAAGAATTATGGATAAAATTGAATAGTCAAACGCACCGCGCAAGCTTACAGGTAGGCTTGCGCGGTGCAAGCTTTCGCTACCAAATGAAAAAATCACTTCAATCGGACCAGTAATCACGGAGAAATCGGTGAACATACTTGAAAAAAAAGGTGCTGATGGCTTACATAACCTGCTCCTTTGTTAGAAAGAACTACAAACCACTTGGTTACGAGCAACATGCTCAACTGACACGTGTTGCGATAGAGACTGCGGAAAAACAAATGAAACAAAACTTTCTTATTCTTATTCTTATTCTTTATTGCACACAAAAAAACTAAAAATATACATAAAAATTGCAATAACATAGCTTATGTACAATGGCGAGCTTAACCCAGAATTGGGTTTTCTTACAGCAAACCAAATTTCGATTGCGAAATTTGCATAAGAGGATATACCTATGTGCATTAAAAAAAACATCTCATAACTTAAATTAATTAATTTTATAAACTAAACTACATACATACATACAGTATAATACACGTAATACAACACACATACACGTAAAACTGCTTAGACCATGACACGTGTTGTTGCAATGTGTCTTTCGACGCGACGATTTTACGCTCCCGGTTCTGGCATACCTATAGGCCTCCTCTCGGTACAACGAAATGGGTCGTGATCGCTTACGCGGACCCATTGCAGGTTGGTGAATTTTTCTTGATTTTAGGGTCCGTAGTCAACAAGGAATAGTATATTATAGTTATAGTTTCCTTATAGTTTCGCCATGTCCGTCTGTCTCTTCGCAGTTTAGCTCCAAGACTTAGAAGTAGAAAGCTGTAATTTAGCATGAATATACAAAAAATATACAAAAGTTACGCCGACGGAGTGGTAAAATAAAATCTCGAAAAGTATATTTTTATTTATTTATTTATTTAAACTTCATGTATAAAAGTGGTACATAGGCGGACTTAATGCCATAAGGTACCATTTTTTAGGGTATCTCCTGTACCTAATGTAAAGTGGGGAATTTTTTTTCTCGCGTACCCCATATTGTGGTATATCGTTGGATAGGTCTTTAAAAAATATTGCGAGTTTACGATTAAGGTATTCGTTTGTGAAATATTAACTTTAAAGTTGTTTATTATTTAAGTTTGTTTATTATTTGGGATTAATCTTTAAAAAAAATAGATTTATCTGCCTCGTTGGTCTAGTAGTCACAATCGCGACTGCTGAGCATGAGGTACTGGGTTCGATTCTCGGGTCGGGCAAATTGTTATTGGGTTTTCCCAGGAATTTCTCAGACTCCGTGAATCTAGATTGGTGCCTGGTCGATGGCAATAGGCTTCCCCCTATTACATGGTACTTATACATAACTGGCGAAATATGGGGGTACTATTAGGTACACCTCTGCCTAACCCTTCGGGGATTACAGGCGTGATGTTATGTACGTGTAATTTTTATGTTTATGAAAACTTTGATCGCGTAATATTAGTTAAAATGTGAATTTAACTTTCTGAGTAAATTATTAATTTAGGAACAGTACCCACTCCTGTCATGTTCAATCAAAAGGCTTACACAAATGAGGGTCGTGTCTGATTTAATTGAAATCAATAATTTAGTACAAGATCAAATCCTTTACTGTCATGAGCTATTATGTTCTTCATTGATTTAGAAAGAGCTTGAAAATACGTATACAGGGTGTAAACGGACCCTTCATGAAGCCGTCAACCAAGCATTCTGTACATCAAACTAAGTAACTCTACTCAAAAATTATTACTGGGAAACGACTCTTTTTTTGGGGTGAAAAATCACGTTTTACGGTAAAACTCAATGTAACGCTCTCAAAACTTAGTGCTGATTGATGCTTTGAATAGTAAACGGGTCATGGAGTTAATTAAAGTAAAATTAAGACCTTTAAAAGTGGTATTTAAAAAACTTGTGAAAAAATTGGATCTTTGATCTCCAACATCTCCGTAACTAGAAGGTTCCCAGGTATGGTTCAGAATAAAAAAAATGATCGCAATGACGGGGCGAACAAGCGCCTTTCTGCTTCGCTAAGGGTCTTTTTACACCCTTTATTAGTTGAGATTAAATAAAATGTCTTCTTCTTGTCGCTGGTCCGAGAGTTTTTTAAAATTCTCTTGGCCCAAGCAAAGCACGCTAAGCCGTTGGTCCCGGCTGCTATTTGTAGATATTTGACAGTGTCAAATATGACAATCGTTACAGGTAGTCAGTGGCCCAAAAGTTTGGACAACCAGTCTTACCAAGGGGTATCGTATTACCCGGTAATAATTGGTTAGACTGGAAGGCGACCCCAACATAGTTAGGAAAAGGCTAGGTAGAAGATAATATTTCTTTTAACGTAAGTAGGTACATTTTAAATGTTTTTTTTCTCACCCTTAGCTTTTTTTAAAAGTCGTTTTCACGAAATCCAAAACAATTTATCCTCAGGAGTCAAATATGTAGCAAACTAGTAACATTAGCGAAACGTTCACAAGTTTGTAAAGCCAATTTGTTTTATTTTAAGTGCAATAAAGGGAGTAGTCGGCTTTTTTTTTCTTTTTGCGTTTTCCCCGCCATATTACTTTTAATGAATCAGTGGGGACATGACATTTGAAGTGACGTTCAGAGCTGCTACATTTTAAATTCAGAACGTTGTCGTATTCTGAATTTAAATTCAGTTAACTGTTTGACATAAATAATGTATATTTTATTTTTAGTTGAATTTTTTCTTGTTATATGTGACAACCGCTGAAAATGTCACGCTTGTATTTCCCAAAAGTATAGGCAGACTGGTGATGAATGTTCATATTAGTAAGTAAATTATTTTAGTAACAAAGGTTCTTCATGGTCAGAGTTACAAAAGAGATAAAAAAAAATTTTTTTCCTCCGGTAGCTTAAGACATTAAAAAATAATCGTATCTTTATTGGGATATTTAAAAAAACTAGCATGAAAAATATATTTTTAAGTCTGACAACCAGTCTTACCAAGGGGTATCGTATTACCCGTTAATTGGGTAGTGGAAATCAGTTAGGCAGTCGCTCCATATATTCAGCTGCACCCGGTTAGGCTATAAGCCGACCCCAACATAGTTGAGTATCTATATTCAAACTGATGATGATTATATTTTTGAATTGCAAAAAAGAGGAACGCTTTTACAATCCCTTTTTCCTCAAAAAACAAAACAATGATTTGAAATTTACTGTTTTTTGGCTTACGGGGACAGAATAATCCAATAACAGGTCGGCCATCTTGGTATAGTGGCTAAGTAAGATACGGGATTAATACGTAAAGTTTCAGGTTCGAGTGTCTTTGTGAAGTTAATTGTTTCTTTCGTTTTCGAAATTCGGAAGGAACAAAATTCCAAGGAAATCAATTTCTCATTTCGGCAAAATATTTTTACATTAAAGCTCGTGATGAGTAAACCTGTCAGGAGTCCTAGTCCTAGTACCTAGTAGTTCACCCACATTTTGCCAGTTATGTTCAAGTCCCATGTAATAGAGGGCGATGCATTGCCAGCAATCGGGCACAAATCCAGACTCCGTGGCTGCTACTGAGAAATTCCTGATGAAAAAACCTAATAACTCTGCCAACGCAGGAATGGAACCCTAGACCTCATGCTCAGCAGTCGCGCTTGCGACCACTAGACCAACAACATAACCTACTTTGAAAAAGGTGTAAATTCCAGAAATACATAAGAATGGAAAAACCCAATAACAATTTACCTGACCTGGGAATCGAACCCAGGACCTCATGCTCAGCAATCGCAATTGCAACCCCTAGACCAACGAGGCAGCAACTATTACCAAGTTACTTGTAATTAAACAATTAATCAAAAAAATACCTAACCGACGTCAATGCAACTCTTTCCAATTGCTACGATTCGGTGAGTCGTAGTAATGAACCAGATGTTCGAGACAAGTAGTAATTAGTTGATAAAAAATGTAGTTAGAAGAATAGTAAGGCCAAAGATTTAGATCGAATTTCACCAGTGAAACTGAGCGCCGTCAACCCAAATCTAAACTGCAGTTTAAAAACTTAAGGTACCGGGTAAAACACTTTGAAAGGGATTTTAACATAGAATTAATATGTTATCTTAAAAACAAGGTATCTAAATAACTAAGTAAATAAAATAGAGTACTTTTTGGTAACATTTGGTATTTTTTGGAGGAGCTCGTGGCTTAATAACAACAGCCGGTCGGGTCGATCTTTAGGTTAAGCCGTGCTTGCCTAGGTTGGTCCGTGGATGGGTGACCACCCATTTCATACCGAGTTTCCTCCGTGCCTCGGAAAGCACGTTAAGCCGTTGGTTCCGGCTGACATTTGTAGATCTTTGACAGTCGTTAGGTAGTCAGTAGCCCAAAAAGTCTGACAACCAGTCTTGCCAAGGGGTATCGTATTACCCAGTACTAACTGGGTTGTGGAGGTCCGATAGGCAGTCGCTCCATGTAAAATACTGGTATTCAGCTACATCTGGTTAGACTGGAAGCCGACCCCAATATAGTTGGGAAAAGGCTAGGCTGATGATGATGACTTTTTGGTAACATAACATATCAATTCAACGTTAAAATACCTTTCAAAGTTTTGTATCTATTCACCCCTGCGTTCCTATTCACCCCTTTTGACGGTAGGTGGTACTTACTGATCAACTTGTTCACAATATTTACTTTGTTTACTTGAACACAACGACATGCATCTAGAGTTAGCGAGTAAGACTGTCTGTCAGTAAATTAATTAAATTAAATTAAAATTCATTTATTTCGGACAACAGCGATCCATATTTAATTAGTATTACAGACAGCTTATATTCTAGTGTTAGTAACATTGATAAAAAAATAGTATAATTGAAACAAAGGACGATCAGTCAGGAAAACATTTTTCCTACCTAATCAACCTCCGCACAAAATAACTAGTATATTTTGGAATATAGCTCTCCGCCACAGCTCTTAGGATATAGTTGCGACTACTCCACACTCTGCACAGCAACGAAGCCGTTTTTTGCGTATTATGGCTTGAAAACATCTCTGTGGGTCTTGGCAAATATTTCTGAGGCGCTACAAGAACGGGGCAGTCGCAACGACATCCTGAAACCATTATTATATTGTACATGCAGGACATCCAGCGATCTCTTCATGTAGTTGACTCAGATTGCTCGTTTAAAAGCTCTGATAGTAGGCCTTAAAATAATATTGTTAAAGTAGTATTGTTTCTTACTCTTTCTTCTCCATAGAGATCTACGCTTTGGAATGGGCAACTACAGTACTTTCACAAGTTACTATGCCTTGTGTCTGGGACTGTAGCTTCGCCTTCTTTGTTTTTCTGACATTCAAAAGTGCCTGTAATGGTCTAATTGAAATAAATGCTTTGAGTTTGAGTTTATTAATGATTTAATTTTTTCATTGAGTAGTTAGTGAAATTCCTTCTGATTTCTGATTTCAGTAATCTAATTGTTGAATTTTGAAAATGTTGAAGAAGATTTAGTTTAGTGTTCATACTGAAATAAAATACAAAAACCGAGTAAAATACATAGACTATCACTAATACGTATCACTTCCGCGTCTATATGCTTATGGCGTTAATATCCCCCGAAAACCGGTTTAGACCGATTCTAAGCGGTTCAAACTAACTTCGTGGTTCAAACTTTTAGGGTTTGGGTTGAAATTAGATTACAGCTTATTAGTAAAGTTGGTGTTGAAATTATATTAGCCACTATTGTGACTGACAGTTAATTTCAAACTTTATGACCTTTTGCTATTAATCTTGCTTATGATTCTGAATTTTGATTGCGAATGCGCTTCTTGATCAAATCAACATGTAACATTGATTAAAAAAATAATTCTTTAATACAGCAGGGCAATAATTATAGCAGTTTTATTTCTTAACATAACATCATGTCTGGAATCCCTGTAAGGGTCAGACAGAGGTGTAACCGACATTTCGCCAGTTATCTTTAAAACCATGTTACAGGGGGCGAGCCTATTGCCACCAACTGGGCACAAATCCAGACTCCGCGGCTGCTGCTCAGAAATTCTTAATAGAAAAACCCAATAAAGTTTGCTCGATCCGGGAATCGAACGCAGGACATTTTGCTAAGTAGTAGCGTTTGCGATCACTATAGACTAGATTCTTGTAGTTTGGATATAATAGTCAACAAGTTTATTTGAATTCAGTATGTACATTATTTACAAACTACAAATCTATAGTAATAAAATAGTTTGAATTTTAAATAAAGTTTAAAGTACCATGGAGTTTCTTGATCGTATTACCCAGTACTAACTGGGTTGTGGAGGTCAGATAGGCAGTCGCTCCATGTAAAATACTGGTATTCAGCTGCATCCGGTTAGACTGGAAGCCGACCCCAATATAGTTGGGAAAAGGCTAGGTAGATGATGATGGAGTTTCTTGCCGTTCATGGAGTTTAGTGCCGGTTCTTCTCCATAGGAAACAACCAACCCGAACCGTGCACCTTTTCTCGACGTTTTATAATAGTGCCCATGAAGGCCTATGTGTTTTTTGCTGTAGTAACAGCTTTAGAAGCAAAAACCTAATATTTGAAATAAAATCGTTTTTTTGCCCGTTACCTGTCGGCGCAAAGACGGCCGAGAGCTCAGACGAATATTAAGGCGTAGGGCTACCCCACAGAGTTAATGTAATATTTAACTGTTTTTCTAGTCTTTCCTATAAATATAAACATATATTTAAATTAATATCAAATACACGAGGACAAGTCGACGAGGAGTAAGTCATGGGTTCGAACCCAGGCAGGTACATTACTTTTTGTAATTTATTTCATAACCCCTGTTGTCAAAAAGGTGAAGAAAAACATCGTGGGGAAAATAGTTATATCTTCTAATCCGCACTGGGCCTGCGTGGTGTATTATAGCCCATTCCCTCTCATAGAGAGGAGGCCTGTATTCCAGCATTGGGAACATTATGGGCTGATTAGGATAATCAAAAAAAGAAAGAATAAAACCCCGTAATGTCCTCGTGTAGGATACACGAGGACATTACGGGGTTTTATTCTTTTTAGTGTACCGATGGCAAATTTTCATAAAATATATTTGCCCCAAAATTCAACTATGCGAACTCCGCTCGCTGATGCAGTCATAAGCTCTTCAAGTGCGCAGGTGTTAGGGCATGCAGCGCAATATGGAAGGTGGGCCATTGCCTGTGAAGGCACACCGCATACACACTTGAGATCTGAGCGACGGGTGTTTTTAAAAACTCGTTATAGGTAGACGTGTAGCCGGCAAGCTTAAGATGGGACGCTCTCGGGTTTGGTGGAGCGAAAATCTTCGCAGAGTAGCAACTGGATAAGAGTCATCGGGAATCGACTTGAACGGTGTATGAATGCGCAGTGGACTGCTGTATAGGGATTGCAATCCGGCGCCATGTCCAATGCGGCCGGACCCGGCCACCGGATCCAGTAACCGTTCAGTGACGCCGGATCCAGTGGATTACCGGATCCGGTTTTCCGGATTGCAATCCCTAATGCTGTATGCTGCTGACGATAATTTAAAAAAACAACCAATTTTTTTTGTTTCTTATTTTTCGTGGCAACCCTAACACCACTGTTTCATTTTCACTTCACCTTCTCCGTTTATTCAGCCTGGCGTGTCACCAGCCTTATTGCTTTAGTAATTTAAACCTTATTCACAACATACTCTTTTATAGGGTAGTATATAATGTGAAGATGTCTTTATGTACTACGGATACTTTGTAGTTATTGTTTCAGGTTTTTTGCTCTATTTGAATAACGGCTGCATCGTTAAAAGTAGGTCTGCCCTGTTAAACTATGTATGTACACACGCCGGCCAATCAAGCTATACAAAACCATTTTATGCGGATCTCTCACTGTATGAAATCTATACAAAGCGAGGCTAAGTTATACTGGAAATGTAAAGCTTGATGTGTAGCCGTGTGTACTAGTAACTAAAAAAAAGCCGACATCTGTAAAAGTAACGGAGCTCATGTCTTGCTTTGACTCGGTCATGTTCCGATCTCTATTTTGCACGTGTAGTTGTATGAAGGCGGTAGGAATAAAGGTGTCTGCCCACTACACCGTATCATACCATGACCATGACCGCGTGCATGTCACGCGACGTTGTTGGTCGGTGACGGACCGGTCTAGTGGGCTTAGTGTCATATTTTTCAATAGAATGTTCTATGTTGTTCTATGTTAAGGGATTTGGTTTCTGCACGTCTTAGTCCTTAAAGTTGATCATTGTACGTGAGCCATGGTAGCCGTTACTTCAACCTGCCCACCTCCCTCCAGAAGCAGATCAAACTTCCCGGTCTTCTCAGGACATCCGCAAGGGATCTTGGTGTTCCAAGAGTCTCCTTGCGGATCTGAATTACGCCGGTTTGTTCAGTGAGCAGTGTCCAGTGATGGTCCCCGCCACCAGTCGCAAGCTATCTCTGTCCAGGCGCAGAAGGCGCTTGGTCAGCTTCCTATCCAGGAATGGCATAGTTTCCTTGGATTGCCTACACCCTGGTGTCGAGGTCCACCATTGCCAAACCCTTTGAGATTTACAGGTAAGATGTCATGTTATTTAGAAAATAGGGAACCATTACTGTACCATTACCATATGAAACCTCAGCTCCCTAAAGATTCGTCCACCTCCATAGCTACACAAAGCCATCAGCATGTAGCACACAAATCAAGCTCATTACGAGTCCAGTCAGCAAACGTATTGATTAATGACCTGTGACGTCACATTAACAGCGGCTCTGACTTTTCCTTATTCTTTGCGATGGTGTGAACATTAATCATTTATAAGCAGCCTTTTTCCAGCTACTGTTACACCCTTTAGGTCTTCTTTCTTTTATGTTATGCTCTCCTAGTCTTCGGGAGACACAACCAGGACCTACGCGAGATCTTCTAATTGCCTTGTTAATATGGTTCAACAATAATGGTTAATTAATGATATTGCATGGATAATATAGCCTCCTTACTTTTACTTGAGCATTGATAGCCTAGTAGTGTGACCGTCGGACTGCCAAGTCAAAGGTCTCGAGTTCAAACCCAAGACAAGCCCTCTGATTTTTTCCTAAATTACCCTAAGACTTACAGGCATTTGTGAGATATTGGTCGGAGAAAATCACACGGAAGGAAAAGTGGAAGGCTATGGGAGAGACCTTTGCCCAGCAGTGGGACAATATAATCTAAGGACACAACAATTATTGTTTGAATAACATTATTAAATTTTACATTGTTCTTCAAACATGTCAGATGCGTAGTACTCACAACCGGCGTGCGTGTATGACCACAAATTATGAACATGGACGAGGAGAAAGGAGTTTGTGAGGATCGTAGCTCGTGGTGTTCTGTGGTGTCTGCCTACTCCCAAGGAAAAAAGGTGTGAGTGTGAGGGGTGCGCCAAAGTTCACCTAAATTTTCAACTCCGATAATTGGAAATCCGAAAATGTTCTTCCTAACTTTTTGCATCCTAACAATCACAATTCCTAACTACTCTGTCTCTAATGTTCATAATTCCGAAGCATTCAACTTCATAATGTCAGTAGCAATAAACATCTATTATACTTTTATGTGTTTTCCTATATTTTCTCAACATAACCATCTTTTACACTATTATTCAAAGTCATATCTTTTTTGTTTAGATTTCTTTGTTTAGACTTAGAAAAATTTAGCCAAAAAAGTGTTATTTTTGCAAACCGTTTATTTTCTAGATTCTATCGTATAAAACACCTAAATGTAAGGCTAAAAGTGTCTTGGTGTTTTTTGTCTCCGACTAACCGTTTGTCGTAAAAACGATGTGGAAGGGATCCATAGGTTACGTTAGGTTAGAACTGTGACCAACTACGCGTGAGCCGAGCGAGCGGAGCGAGCGGTGCCGCGGCAGCGGCCGGCGAACGCTACTTCGAAATTGGCCGCGAAATTTTTCTAAGTATTTTTTTCATAGTGCCCCCAAGACGACACTCTGACCTGTAATTATGTTTAGGGATAAAAGCGTTATGATAAAAAACAGTAGGAGTTTAAATATATTTACATTAATGATATTATTGATTACAATTTTCGGAAACATGAGTGTTATGAACATCGCCGGTAACACTACAAATAGTATGAATGAAAACTTTAGGATGAAAAATTTTAGGAAGAGTGATCATTCGGATTACAAATCGTTAGGAAGAACAATTTCGGGTAAAGAACTTTAGGTGAGCCAATATGGACCCGAGTGTGAGACCCTTAACGAAGCTGAAAGGCTCTTGTTATCCCCGTCATTGCAATTTTTTTTTGTTCTGGACCATACCTGGGAACCTTCTAGTTACGGAGATACGGTCAATGTTCCAAATTTTTCCACAACTTTTTTTTGAAGTACATGTTTTTAATGTAAGATTTTTACATTAAACACCTCCACGACTCCCATACTATTCAGTCCATCCATCAGCACAATATTTTGAGTGCGTTACGTTGAATTTTTCCGTAAAACGTGATTTTTCACCCCAAAAAAAAAGTCGTTTCCCAGCAATAACTTTTGCGTAAAGTTACTTTTTTTTTCTCTTTATTTAAAGGGGTTCAAGCGTAAACTTACTTAGTTTGATGTACAGAATGCTTGGTTGACGGCTTCGTGAAGGGTCCGTTTACACCTGTATGTATGCATGTATTTTAGTTAAAACCACGATCAACAGTCGTGATTGCGAGTACTAGATAAACATAACATTACATAACATCACCCCTTTAATCTCCGAAGGGTTAGGCAGAGGTGTACCTAATAGTACTCCCACATTTCGCCAGTTATGTTTAAACTCCATGTAATAGGGACGAGCCTATTGCCATCAACCGGGCACAAATCCAGACTCAGTGGCTGCTGTTGGAAAATTCCTGATGGAAAAATCCAACAAAATGTTACCGCAACTGGGAATCGAACCCAGAACCTCATGCTCAGCAGTCGCGCTTTCGACCACTAAACCAACGAGGCAGTGGAACTAAGTAAATGGTTCGTATAATCACAATTCACATCACAATTACTGTCATTCATAGATCCCTAAATATACCAAGATTCTTTAGATTCTTTCAAAATGCTCTTTAAATCATTTGGGATTCTTATCGAAATTATTATAATATTTTCCTTGTTATCAAGCAAATAATTGTAGAAAAGAATCTTCGATATCTCCCAAAGGGAAATATTTGTGGTCGAATGTTTTGCAGACAATACCGGCTAAGATTGAAATGCTTGAGATAAAAAAAATACTTTGTTTCTTTAGAGGTATATTTTGGTATTTATTTTTATCTAGATAGAGTCCATACTTCGATTCAAATGCAAAATTGAGAGAGAAAAGCTGAGATTTTCTCGTCCTCGAGAGATTTTCACGCTCGCTAGCGCAGTCTATTTTGAGTACGATCAAAATAACTTTTACTAAGAAGTCTAAATTTTGCTTGTTCTACAGACATAAACAAGAGGGTAGGTAGAAACTACACTACACCACCTGCTCATCATCTGCCTAGCCTTTTCCAAACTATATAGGTGTCGGCTTCCAGTTTAACCGGTTGCTTCTGAATACCAGTAGTTTACATAGAGCGACTGCCTATCTGACCTTCACAATCCAGTTAGTACTGGGTAATAATATACCCCTTGGTAAGACTGGTAGCCAGATTTTCGGGCCACTGACTACCTGTAACGACTGACAAAGATCTACAAATGACAGCCCGGACCGGCTTAACGTGCTTTCCGACGCATGGAGGAAACTCGGTATATAGCCAGACCAAGGTCTTAACGTGCTTTCCGAGGAAACTCGGGTATGTAATGGGTGGTCACCCATACACGACCCACCCAGGCAAGCGCGGCTTAACCTAACCATGGACCCGTGCGGCTGTGATTATTTAGCCACGAGTTCGACCCTGAGACTGAATCCTTCGTAACCCAACGTAGAATAATTATTACAGACTATAAATCTAAGTGGCCTTTTTTCGTTTTAAATTCAGCAAAAAAACACAGATCATACAAAATGAACAAATAAGCTGAAACTAAAAGGTTTCATCACAACACTTTGTACATTTTAAACTAAGAAAACAGGATAACCCATCATTTATATTCTTGCAAAATATTATAATATCCGGGCACGAAAAAAGAATATTAATTTCGCTGGTAGCCGGAAAAGGCACCTTTTTAAAGTTATGAAAAGCGTTTGTTGAACAGATTTTCTTTTATTAATAAACAACACGATTTTAGTAAGGTTTTTTTGTTCCGTGACAAGGTATGACGCTCAGGATAAGATTTTTCATTACAAGGAAGAATATATTTTGTAAAGTACCAAATTATAAAGTTACTGCCTCATTGGTCTAGTTGTCGCAACCGGGACTGTTGAGCATGAAGTCCAGGGTTCGATTTCCGGGTCGGGCAAAGTGATATTGGGTTTTTCCATCAGGAATTTCTCAGTAGCAGCCTGGAGTCTGGACTTGTACCCGCTTTATGGCAATAGGCTCAACCCTACCCTTCCTACCCTTTTATATGGGACTTAAACTTAACAGGCGAAATGTGGGTGTCCTATTAGGTACACCTCTGCCTAACCCTTCGGGGATTACAGGCGTGATGTTATGTTATGTATAAAGTTTATTTTTTCCGATGGTGTACTAGCCTTTGATATGCCCAGCCTGCCTGCTGGCCTAGCCTTTTGTAGATCTTTGACAGACGTTACAGGTAGTCAGTGGCCCAAATAATCTGGAACTTAAAACGGTCTTAGGGATTAGAAGGGGTTTTAAGGTTGAACAGAATACTGTAATACATTGACAGAATATGCGCATTCCGGCGAAGGCAGATAGGCAACCACTTGAGCTTAATGCGAAATTTTAAAAATACTACTCAAAAATAATTATCTACACTAATATTATAAAGAGGAAAGATTTGTATTTTTGTGTATGTGTGTGTTTGTAATGAATAAACTCAAAGCTACTGTGCCGATTTCAAAAAGTTGTTCACCTTTAAGTAGAAGGCTACATTCACCCTGAGTAACTTAGGCTATATTTATTACTAGAGAAAATTACGGGGGGAGGGGGGAATTAGGGGGAAAAAAATGTCCACCCGTGCGAAGCCGGGACGGGCCGCTAGTTGTATATAAAGGTGGAATCCGGGACCGCGGTCCTGGTCCCAAAAGCCCCACGATCCAATATTTGATCCTTCCTTATAATGAGAATTACTTAAAATGGTTTGAAAATTATCAATCTCTCTTGTTGTATTTGTTTCATAGACTTGTTTACAGTTTCCAATAATTCGGTCAAAACAACATCATTCATCTAAATAGCTGGCAGGGATCCGTGTTATTACTTCATTCGCAAAACAATCAGAAATTGGTAATCAAAATACCTGCCAAGTGTGATTCAACCGTGTATATCTGGTCCCGTATATATTTTCCGGAGAGTATCGGTGGCCTAGTGGTGGTGTCCTCGACATACAGTAAGTCGTGGCTTCGAACCCAGGCAGGCGCATTACTTTAAGTAATTTATTTCATCATTACTGCTCACGGTTAAAGAAAACATCGTGAGGAAACCGGCATATCCTAGTACCAAAAATTCGAAGACATGCGACATCTACCAACCCGTGCTGGGTCTGCGTGGTGGATTATGGCCCATTCCCTCTCATTGAGAGGGCCTGTTTCCCAGCAGTGGGAAATGTTCCCACTGCTGCATAAACCATAGCATAGCCTACAATGGTAGGTTGATTTTGCTTTGCTATGCTTGCTATATATTTTTTAGTTATTGTCAAAGAATGTCTATTTAGTATGAGTCGCCGTCATCATCTGTCTGGGTCAGCTTCTAAATGGAGCAACGGCGAAGCGACTGCATATCTGACCCCCACAATCCAGTTACTGCGCTTCACGATACGTCTTGGTATTTTAAAATACAAATAAAATTATCGCAAATCAGTTGTATGTCACACAGCCTGACAGGAGAGGATCACGTCTGAAAGGGGAGAATGGAAGAAGAAAACGTGTTGAGGCGACCCCAAATAGAATGGGACACGGGCAGGAAGATGATGAGTTGTAGATGTAGGTATGTCACACAGCGAATTTGCTTATGAATGTTTGTGCAATTTCTGTACCAACTTTGAAAATAGTGACACATACAGGGAGTAAGGGACAGCCCTCCTCAAACTGACAAGGGTGCATTCAGCTCCTTACTTTGAATCATATTCCACCGAAAAAAAATTCCGGTATTTTTTTCAGTTACTATTCCTTTATTTCAATGTAAAATAACATTCCGTGTACGCAGCACTCCATTTATGTATATAATGCGGCTAAAATCGAAAATCCAACAATAGATGTTGACATAGTAGGAATCTTAGTATGATAATAATATACTGAATTCACCCCATCAGTTTGTGGAGGGCTGTTCCTTACACCCTGTATTATCACATTCTATATTTTTGGGTTAACCACATGGAGAACCTTCCCCATTCGGACGTCGGTTTTAAAACGTTAACCGATGGCTTTTTCGACTACAAACGGTACCCTAAATCCAGCCGACAAAAGGTCAAAGGAGGATGCGTAAACCACGCGACAGATTTATGATATTCAGAGAACGTTTTCCGTTATACCGTGACAAATGGCGATCGTACGAATCTATGTGGATTTCTAGGCTTTTACTGGAATGATCGTGAAATATATGAGGGATTTTGTACTGTACCTACGTCATTTAGGCGATTCTCACGCCGATCGTCCGCGCGGTTTGGCGGAGGTGGTAAATATTTTGTGGCAGTGACAGGCGGTGAGCGACGTCACTGGTCCGCGCGGTCGGGCGGTTTACGTTTGTTTAGAAAAAAAGAAAACTCATTAATTTGGCACATGCCACTAGTGCACACAACAAAAAGTTCAAAAAACTTAAATCTTAACAAAAAAAAAGAGATAATTCTGTGTTAGGCATCAACAGATTCCATACAAGCTAAACACGATGTGAAATCCGCTTCACCGCCCGGACCGTGCAGACGAGCAATTCTGATAAATTAGCTCTTCGCGGAAATGGACTGTGGCCATTACTTTAAGTTTCATGACACGTGTTACCATAATTATATTCTTAAAACTAGCTTATGTCCGCGGCTTCGCTCGCGTGGAGATTGGTAATTGTCCCACGGGATCGTAATATCGGGACAAAAGTCACCTAATGGGTGTAAAAGCACCCTTAACGAAGCCGTACGGCACTTGTTCTTCTTGTCATTGCGATTACTTTTTTGTTTTAGACCATACCTAGGAATCTTCTAGTTACGGAGATATTAGGGGAACAAGACCTCATGTAGACCACTAAACCAAGGAGGCTGCTTATAATAACCATAAAGTTCGGTACGGGCCCTTTTGGGGGTCTGACACATAAACCTCCGCTGGCTTGTTAGCGACTCCTGAAGGGGTCGGCGTTTAAGTCATACGTCATCCTCATTGTTTATATAAATATTTAATATTCTGATTATCAAATACTATGAGTGTGCGTTAATTAAGAGAGTTGGATAAAAAGTTCATATGTCATCGCCATTAAAACATCAGTATTTAGCGCGCAAGTTTCTTAATTTACCCTTATAAAATTAAAATTGCGTAAATATGGTCATCGCCATTTTGCTGGCCCAGGCAAAAAATCATAAAATTGTAGTTTTTGGACATCCAAGCTCTACTACGTTAAGAATGATTAATTATTATAGTCATGAAATGACGGACTCATTGGTACGGACAACCTCTTTATAAAATGATTTCCCAGTTCAGCCACAAAACGACCTTGAACACACATCATTAGCCCAGTTGTCTCGTGATAAACTGGCTTCCATCACGAATCATTGATTAAATCGCCGCCCATAACAGTCCAATGCTTTTGTTTCATTAAATAGCCTTTTGGATTGCCGCCTAAACCGTTGTCAAAATGGCGACTTAATTTCGCGCGCAATGTGAGAATTTGGCGGGAATAGAGTCGTTCTTGTTTGTTTGAGGACAATAAGAGGATTTGACGCCCCGTTCACAGCTTCGGGTGATGAGACCAATGTCAAACGGTACGCATGCGAGTCACTTGTTATATTATTATTGCCTTTTTTTTGTTAATGTTATTGTTTAGATTGTTTTTTTAAATTATTTTCTTTTATTTCAAATTTTATTTGTCGCACCTGCCAAATAAACATGTTTTCTTTTGTTTTTTTCTTCTTTGTTTACTTCTCGTGAAAGTCACGCCACGGGACTGTATAAAGATAAATAAGTTTACCAACAGCTGGGCCGCTTTTGTGAAATCAAATGCGGGTATAAGGGTTGTCACACATAAAAAGCCACCACTTGTCACGTTGCGATACACCCGACTTGCTCGCTTACCTGAAGCATGCTTGTAATTCGTGAAGAAGATTTACATATTTATTTTGTGTGTGAGCCGATTCCCTAGTTGAAATACTGTATGGATTTTAATCACTGATAATAATTTTGAAAAATCTGATTTAAATCAAATAAATCCGATTTAAATCAAATAAAATGCGATATTTTTTTTACTTATAATTATGTCATGCATGCTTACAAACTGCTTTTTTCATTTGTTTCTCTGCAGTCGTTGTCGAGATACGTGTGTCGCTTGAACGTCTAGTTCGTGGCCAAGGGGTTAGATTATTTGGTGCGAATACAGTTGCGTCTGTTGTTTTATGAACAATGAGAGGATTTAAGCCTATTATGGAACGGTCAGTTGGGAAAAGGCTACGCAGATGATGATTGGACGGTCGGTTCAAATTACAATTGATATTTATATTAAAATTTGCATGAAGTCTGTTTTGTGTGGGTGTCGATTATCAAGCGATATAAATATCGATGGGTGTTGTTTTAATAATAACAAAAATAATGAAAGACTAAAAATTGGTCGGTTCAATTGATTGTATTATATCCTTGCTGGCTCTTATCTTGCTGGCTTTTATTTTCATATTCACTTAAAAAATATTTATGCTGCTCAAAAGGTGATAGCTCTCAGGTGATACTGTGTGTGTGTTTTGCTGTGACTTAGTGTCGAGTTCTAGTAGTACGCGTAGCAAAAGACAAAGAAAGAGGGTAGACAGATTTGTCTGCTCTTAACAATTTATTTTCCATCCACCCGCACTCTCCAGTCAATCCGCGATAATAGCGCTTGCAACAGCGTTGAAATATCGGGAGCTCAAAATAATGAACAATCACGGAAGATATCTCGTAAGTGACAGTATAAGTTTTTTTTTAAGTATTGCAATAATTTACACCTACTTTCTACCAAAGTCCAAAAGAAAACCATATACTGTGCTAGCTCTACAACAATAAACGCAGCGCAGGTATACCAAACAGTGAGCTTCTCAAATTGAATTCCGCTCAGCACCACACATGAAACATGTATGAGGAATTGCTATGCATTGCAGTGGGTGGAAGAAAAAGTGTACCAGCAGAGAAAATCGTAAAATAAATCTTTAAAAAAGTTAACTTAAGTATATCACCCCATTTTTTTTTCGAATGGGAAATCATCAAATGACCCCTCCCGCTCTAGGCGAAGTGGAAGGTAGTGTCAGACTTGTACTGACTAAAACCCATCCATATCCCTTCTTTGCCCTTTGTGTTCCAGGGCCGCGGTATCTCTTTCGAACAGTCCCGCAGCCCCGGCAGGCATCGGCCCTTGCGGGCCCCTTCCTTTTGCTGACATCTCTTTGAGACGCACGTGGAACACGAACGCGCCGTCGACACGGCCTGTCGTCATAAGACGGACGGACGGCGAGCTAGCCCATTACTCAAAGTCCACAGGCCCGCGCCTACGGTCCGATCCGATACAATACGAGCCATTTGGTGGAAATCATCCTAAATAATATCTATAAGAACGTCTAATCATCAATTCTACGAAATAAATAAGAAGTAACAGAGAGTAAATAAATTAAATATCTATACAAACAATCAATATACCTTAGTTTTGTCGCTAGCAAACAGTTTACGATTATTATTTGCACTAGAAAGATGAAAAATGTTTGTTTGTTCCTTAATAACAGTGATAAAATATTTGGGGAAACGAATTGTTTGTAGTTCTGTGTATTTATCAAAGCTGTAATAAAAAATGTATAATGTACAGACGCCAGCACATCAAGCTACCCGAAACTGTCAAATTTTCCCAATCAACCTTGAACCTAATGCTGTAACGATAAAGTTGAAAATCTATTAAAGAAATTTGACAGATTGTAGTATTGTCTGTACGTAGCGTATGATTTATACGGTGTTGTGTAACTACTATAATTTTTATATTTTAATAACTGTGCCGCGCGACCTCCGTCTGTGTAAAATTATTATAAAAATGTTACTTCATTATTTGAATCGGATTTTGTTAACAATTTCAAGAGTTTTAATGTTTTTGCACGGATCCCTAATCTATTTTCTAAAATAAAACATAAGTAATTACTTCTTATAACATCAGCTATCAGCCAGTAAAAGTCCCGGAAAAATCGATTCAGCCGTTTCGGAGATTAGCCGGAACAAACAGACAGACAGACACACGGACCGACAGACAGACAAAATAAAAAATAAATGTTTTTTGTTCTAGTATTTTATAGGTACTGTCATAATTATGCATTCAGTAAAAAGCGGGTATTTTTAAATTATAAACAGAGCCTTTATTTGTATAGATAACAAGTTGGTAACTCGTGAAAAATGTCATGTCAGTTTAGACAGTGCGTTGCCAGAAAGATTTTTATTTTTATCATCTTATGGAGTCTCCATTGTATTGACCTGGCCTTGATCCTGGTGAAGGTTGCGAGGATCCGCTGGATGCGAGTCGCACGGGAACGGTCAATGATGATGATTGTATTGACCTGTACTACTTATCAATTAATCCATCTTTTAACTTTAGAGGAAAAAAACAACCGGTTAAAAAAATGCACTTGTTTACAGATTTCTCTGCACGCCACTGTACAACTCTTTCCCCAGAGATTAATATTTCATAGACGCCGACATTCATCGTCGGTTCTTCGACTTTGCCTAATTCTGCCCAAAGATATCCATTTTAACGTCTATTTCATTGCCCAGGGGTGTTGTGGCCTAAATATTGAGCCTTGATTTGAGTTATTAAAAAGGAGAATGGGGGTGGGGAGGTGGGGGGGTGGGAGGGTGTAGCTTGATTAAAATCACGTGAAAGATTTATCTTCTAGACTCAAATTAAATCACGAAACTATAAATATAAAAAATTGTCGACTAGTTCAAAAATAACTTTCAATTTTGGAGATAATTTTGTCAAAGACAATGTTCATGATAGTTTCAATAACTTTATTATAAGGTTTTTTTAGACAGTTTACAAGTTAATAAATTGACTGGAATAGTATTAGGTACTTAATAAGTATGAAAAGGAAAGAATAATAGGCCATTCAAAATAAAATCATCCACTTCGCTGTCAACGGAGTATGTACCCAGAAGTCTGGCAGCAATGCTGATTCCCTGGTCACAAAATAGGCCAGCCCTGTGGTCACGTAAAGAGTTGACCAGCTTAGCGATGTCAAAAGTTGTATAAAATTAATAAATTAAAAAACCTTCACAGTTGAACATTCATAATTATGATCTAGCTTATGCCCGCTGGTTCATCCGCGTGAAGTTAGGTAACTGTCCCACAGAATCACACTACCTGGATAAAAAGTATCCTATGTTAATCCAGTTTATAAACTACCTATGTGCCGAATTTCATCCACATCCGTTTAGTAGTTTTTGCGTGAATGAGTAACAAACATCCATCCATCCTCACAAACTTACGCATTTATAATATTAGTTAGTAGCAAGATAGGTGACACAATAAACGAAGGATTAAACTTGACATTAAATGGACCGCGATGACCCGAGGGGATTGTAAACACAAAAGCTCTGGTAACAACGCTTTGCACTATAGTATTTATATTAAAGCTAACATTTAAATTGCAATTGTAATTTTACATAACTGAAAGCGGTGAAGCGCTGAAAGAGGAGCTTGTGGCTAAATAATAACAGCCGCTCGGTTAAGCCGCGCTTGCCTGTGTTGGGTTGTGGAGGGGTGACCACCTATCACATACCGAGTGTCCTACGTGTCTCGAAAAGCACGTTAAGCCGTTGATCCCAGCTGTCATTTGTAGATAAAATCTAGTCGAGTGGTCCGAAAGTCTGACAACCAGTCTTACCAAGGGGTCTCGTATTACCTAGTACTAACTGGGTTGTGGAGGTCAGATAGGCAGTCGCTCCATGTAAAATACTGGTATTCAGCTGCCTCCGCTGAGACTGGAAGCCAACCCCAACATAGTTGGGAAAAGGCTAGGCAGATAATGATGAAAGCGATATTCAGTACTTTTTGACTGATAATTCTTAACTATGTACGTCATTTATACGTCATTAATAGCAATGGGATATTCAGATGTATTTTAAGTTACTAAAAGTACAATTTTTCCCGGCAAAGGGTACAAAAGTGTGGAAGCGGCTTCTTTTAAAATACTTTTTTGCCGATTTCGGATTCATGGAATCAAAACTCATGGATCATGGGTTTTAGCAAGGTAACGCCTGATTCTGAAATTACCCATCAAAAGTGACAAATTATTTTTTTTCCACAAAAGTTCACACAAATTTTTCAAAGAAATATTAGCAGCTTAACCCAGTACTGCCCGGCATACAAAACGAATGCAACCGTAGTCGGAGTGACGAGGAAAAAATGTAAATTTTCATGAATAGGTATTACGAGAAACACCTTCTAAAGTGGCCAGCCGGAGTAAGACTCAACACTTATTTAAAAGAGTCAAGAACTGTACAATATTATAGACTTCAGTCAGGAAATGCATTAATTTTAACCCTTGACCACAAATTTTACAATCCAGCGAGACGCGTCTTATGACAGTGACTCCTTTTGATAGAAGCTAAAATGCTAAGAGCGTGCCAAGAGGTTATTCGGCGTGACTTACGAAACGAAAAGAAAAGAAGTGCCACGCGCGTCTTGCTAAACGTGAGTTGCATCGTTTGAGGACGTGAACGTAGCGATAAAGTGGCCTGCTGGAGTCCAACTCAACAATTATTTAAAAGAGCCAAGAACTGTATAATAATAAGGACTTCAGTAGAAACTGCATTTTTATTAAGAGTATGAATTATTTAAATTTTATCGTCAGTTGGGACTGTAGGATTGTAGAATTTTGTAAGTGGGTGTTTTATTTCTTCTTTTCGTCTCGTTTTATACACGAAACTGTGAAAAAATCAACCACACGGACAAGTAACAGTGGCTCCTGGGAAAACAACGGAAAGAAATAGCTAATAGTGTGCCACTGAACGCAAGTCGCACGGCTTGAGGTTGTGGCCGTGACCTTAAACTGGCCAGCGGGAATACAACTCGACACTTATTTAAAAGAACTAAGAACTGTATAATATAAAGGATTTTACAGTCGGAAATGCATTTTTATCAAGAGTATGAATTATTTTAAATATTTAAATTTTAATTCAGCTGGGACTGTGGGTTTCTAGAATTTCGTGGGTAGGTAGTCGTTTATTTTATTCATAAATTTCTTCTCATTTACATATGTGCAACGTGATGTCGTGAGAAAAGTTTAGAATATAAAATATGTGGATGGGTATAAGAGTAGAGGAAGACCAAAGAAACGATGGATGGACTGTGTGAAGGATGATATGGCTAGAAAGGAGGAGTGTGGTGAGATGACGAGTGATAGAGAAGTATGGACGAAGAAGACATGCTGCGACGACCCCAAATAAATTGTGATAAGGACAGGAAAATGATGATAACGTGCCTCAAGATATTTTCAGGGGCGACATCTTCAAATTGAACAAGCCCCGTTAAATAAAGAGAAAAACAAAAAAAAAGATATTTTCACGAGCTGCGACACGTAAGTCAGGGTCGTTACTATTGGGCTACCATTGCTCCAGTTATCATCTGCCAAGCCTTTTCCCGACTATATTGGAGTCGGCTTCCAGTCTAACCGGATGCAGCTGAATACCAGTATTTTACATTGAGCGACTGCCTATCTGACCTCCACAACCCAGTTAGTACTGGCTAAAACGATACCCCTTGGTAAGACTGGTTGTCAGAGTTTTTGGGCTACTGACTACCTGTAACGACTGTCAAAGATCAACAAATGACAGCCGGGACCAACGGCTTAACGTGCTTTCCGAGGCACGGAGGAAACTCGGTATGTAATGGGTGGTCACCCATCCACAGACCAACCTAGGCAAGCACGACTTAACCTAAAGATAGACCCGAGTGGCTGTTATTATTTAGCCACGAGTTCCTACCATTACTCCAGCACCATTCATTAAAACTTATTTAGCTAAAAATAAAACCAGACAGAAGGCTCAATTAATTAATTAAACTTTCACGATAAAATAAAACAGTTGAAAGTTAGCTTTTTTGATAAATTTGTAGACCATCACGTGGAGTTTTTTTTTGTAAATCTTAAAATAAAATTCTAGTCCAGGGCAAGAAGTTTGTTCATCTATCATCATTAAATGGCAATGTAACTAGATGAAACGCAAATAGTTGGCTGAGACAGTCTGAAGGCCAAAGGCAATAGGGTGTTTTGACGTAGTTTGGGAAAGCTATTAAGGCACACCCCCACCGCGGCGCACAGATAGGCTACGCACATGTTTTAAGCTTCGCTTTGCAAGAAAATGTATGTGATTGTGTCCACTGCAAACCACGAACACGCTATGCATCAAATGACGTCAACTTTTTTTTTGGGTGAAATATCATGTTTTATGGTAAAACTCAATTTAACGCAATCAGAACATTGTTCTGATGGATTCATTGAATAGTAAACGGGGTATAGAGGTATTTAAAGAAAAGTTATAATCTTAAAAACTAGTATTTTTTTTTAAACTTGTTAAAAAGTTTCAACTTTGACCCCCAATATCTCCGTAATTAGAAGGTTCCCAGGTATAGTCTAGAACAAAAAAAAATATCGCAATGACGGGGAGAACAAGTGCCTTTCGGCTTCATTAAGGGTATTGTTACACCCATTTTAATTGTAAAATAATTAAAATTAAATTTAAAATTTAAATAACCCCCAACGAAAAAATAAAAGATGAAAGTTAAATACACACTTTCATGCCCCATTCTAGTAAATTGCTGCACCGATTTTAATAAAACGTATCTAAGAACCATCGCCAAGAAACTAGGTTTCAAATAAAAAAAACTGCATCCAAATCGGTTCACTTGTTTAAGAGCTACGGTGCCAGAGAGACACACACATACACATTCGACACCCCTCTTTTTACGTCGGGGTTTAAAAATATGAGAAAGATGATGTCTAAGACGTCCCAAACTCAGTACACTTCAACCGAGAAATAAATCGTATTTACTATCAGTATAACCATGCAGTCTAGACAATACAAATAACCTAACAGTTGATACCGTTTGTCATAAATTTAGGTCACTAGCTAGCCTGGGGCTGCACTATCAAGTGAACCAGATATATCATACCCCAGGTCCCAAGACAGTTCTAATGGATCTTCAACCCATTTAAGTCGAGAACAGGTATACAGAGCTTTGGGTCATGTCTGAAATTTATCGTCTCAGGGCTACCAAATTCTGTGAAAAGAAAATTGAAATAGCTTTCGCACACGTTTAATATCCCGCAAAATCTCTTCCCATCAAAATATAATAAAAATATTCTCATGTCTCCATATTTATTATTATATCGCCATATACTTTTGCTCTTATTGCTATCGTGTCTAGCAACGGTAAGATGAAAATTACACTAAACTAAAGTAAAAGGTGACTGTTCTGTTGTCAGTTGACAGGTCCATCCAGATTATCCGTATGACTCCAAATGCTATTAAATTGGTGCGCATAATCTATCTGTGCTTCTGGACAAAATGACAAATATCTTTCGATAAAAAGTTTTGCATTCATAAAATGTAGAGTTACCGAACTCTACGTTTTGCAATAGGACTATTTCTGTGTCAATTACCTACCCAGCCTTTTTCCCAACTATGTCGGGGTCGGTTTGCAGTCTAACCGGATACAGCATTTACATGGAGCGTCTGCCTATCTGACATCCACAACCCAGTTAGTACAGGGTAATACGAAACCCCTTACTAAAACTGATAGTCAGCCTTTCAGGCCACTGACTACTTAACGACTGTCAATAATCGACTAAATAACTAACTTCCCATGCCAAGAATGCCACAATATCCCTGTACCAACATCCCTACCCTCGATACCTCGTCTACATAATCTTATGTTATCCTCTTTCATCTGAACGGACACCTGAACCCCACAACCCTAATTGGAAGAGATATATTTGTCGCCTGAACTGAAGAGATTTATGAACACATGCGGTCTGGATTATGAATTAAGGGTACGTCTGAGGATGAGCTATTTATAGGCTCTGCTTTTGACGGTTTAGAGTTTTTGTAGGTGTTAAAGTTTGGGTTTTAAATTTGGAGCCATGGCTTTTATGATAAACTTGTCGGATCCAGTCATAAAATGAATCGCAAGAGCGCCAGTGGTAACATCACGCGACCTACTTACAAGTCTACCACCTATACCTACATCGCGCTTCAACAGAGTCGTGATGATTTGAGCTCGCAGCGAGGACAACGCATTTATGCCGTGTATCGCAGCGGAGTTAAGACGTCTCGGAATGTACCTGTTTGATCGTGCCCAGTGTTATTGTGTTAAATTATAAATTCAAGTAATTTTGATATAGTTTAATAAAAGTAGTGTACCTAGTTTTCATTGCACCAATTCCATCTTCTGCCCACATGATGTTCGAGTCTTACGGAATAAATCCTGACAATCCGACATACTTATGTATGTATATGTATACTTATATCGGTTGTGAAACCGAGTTACACAGCTGATGGATGCATTGAATAGGACAGGGGGCGTAGAGGAATTTAAACTACAATTATAACATTAAACATTTGTATTTTTTTTTTAAAGTTGTGTGAAAGTTGGAACTTTGGCCCTATACAGGGTGTAAACGGACCCTTCACGAAGCCGTCAACCAAGCATTCTGTACATCCAACTAAGTAACTCTACGCAAAAATTATTGCTGGGAAACGATTTTTTTTTTGGGGTCAAAAATCACATTTTACGGTAAAACTCAATATAATGCTCTCAAAACTTATTGCTGATGGATGCTTTGAATAGTAGATGGGCCATGAAGGTAATTGAAGTAAAGTTAGAACCTTAAAAAGTAGTAAATAAAAAAAAAACATGTGAAAAAATTGGAACTTTGACCCCCAATATCTCCGTAACTAGAAGGTTCCCAGGTATGGTCCAGAACAAAAAAGTTATCACAATGACGAGGAGAACAAGTGCTTTTCGGCTTCGTTAAGGGTCTTTTTACACCCTTTATATCCGTAACTAGTAGGTTCCCAGGTATGGTCTAGAACAAAAAAAATATCCCAATGACGGAGAAAACAAGTGTCTTTCAGCTTCGTCTAGGATTTTTTACACCCATGTTTCTGGCATACCTTCATACTATTGACCTTGAAGTAACAATCAGCCAGGTGTTCCAAAGATTAATAAATCTATGTCTGTCAGCCTAGACAGGGAACGTCACTAGATAAATATGATTTATTATGAAGGAAGTGAATAAGAAATATTAACACCTGTGGTTGTTATGTCTGAATTCCGGTGAGTAACGGTTTTGGGTCTAGTTTTTGCTAGGTCTAGATTTTGGTAAGATGAATGAATAGGTAGGTAAGTACGTAGCAGTAGCGAAGGACCAATTTTTGTAAGAGGTAAACCGGAGTACATATCTTTAATGTGATTATATTATTTATCTATAGAATACTGACTTTGCTGTTTTTCAAAGGGAAGCCGGTAGGAATCGAGTTGTATAGGTCCTTCGCCACTGATACGTAGGTATCTACTCGAAAAATGTGTTGGTTTATGCTTGACAAATTATTCTTTGATTGTACTAGGTTAAATAATATTAGCTAGCGAAGCTCTAAATATATTGTGCACAATGTTACACAGCATAAGAATAATCAGCCTTTATTGTTCCCACTGCTGGGACACAGGCCTCCTCTATGAGAGGGAATGGGCTATAATCCACCACGCGGGCCCAGTGTGGGTTGGTAGATGTCAAATGTCTTCGAATTTTCGGTTCTAGGACATGCCGGTTTCCTCATGATGTTTTCCTTATCCGGTTTTGTGAGCAGTGGTGATGAAATAAATTACACAAAGCAATGCGCCTGCCTGGTCTCGAAACCCAAGACTTACAGCTCGTAAGTCGGGGCCGCCACCACTGGGCTACCGCTGCTCTCCCAAAATTACACAGAATCATACTGAATCAATTACCATCAATCGGCAAATCCAAGCTCCAAGCTGGTACCGGAAATATAACTCATGGAAAAACCCAGTAACACTTTGCGCGACTGAACCCAAGACCATATGATGCTCAGGAGAAGCTTTTGCAACGACTAGACCAAAGAGGCTGTTATTTTAGTTTTATTATAACATAACATCACGCCTTGTAATCCCTGAAGAGTTAGGCAGAGGTTTACCTAACAAGTACACATTTCGCCAGTTATGTAAGTAGGTACCATGTCATAGGAGGTGAGCTTATTGCCATCGACCCGGGCACAGATCTAGACTCCATGGCCGCTAATGAGAAATTCCTGATGGAAAACTCCAAAAATACTTTGCCCGACCCTAGAATCGAACCCAGGACTTCATGCTCAACAGTCGCGCTTGCGACCACTAGACCAACAAGGCAGTTAATTTTATTATTTTGTAAATATATCAATTTGGAATGATAAAGACATAAACTTTGTTTATTGTATTGCTAGTAACTTGATAACGTTCGGGAAACTAACATGAAAACTTATCTTACATACAAATAAATAAAATTGAAGTGTCAGTTTGTAATTTCAAAATAACAGCTTTTTACTGAATGCATACGAAAATGTTATACGGTACTTATAACAAAAAACATTTCTTTGAATTTTTGTCTGTCTAGATAGACAGACAGTCGCAGTCTGTTTGTTCCGGCCAATCTCCGAAACAGCTGTATCGATTTTGACGGAACTTTTACTGGCAGATAGCTGATTTTATAAGGAGTAGGCTACTTTTTTATTAAAAAAAGCATTAGGGTTCCGTGCAAAAAAATGAAAACCCTTGAAAAAGTTAACAAAATCCGATTCAAATAGGAAAGTTATATTTTTATAATAATTTCACGCGGACGAGATCGCGGGCAATAGCTAGTCTTACATACAAAGAAATTAAATAACTTCTCCGTTCACATCCAGTAGTAAAACATTATCAAGCTCTTCCTGGCAGCTTACATCTTTGATGGCTCTTATAACATTGCAGTAAGGTTCGAAATCCTATAAAGGTATAATAGCAAGAATATCGGACAGAAATAACATCATTATTGTTGCTTGGCGTATGTGCGATTAATGACTCAACCACAATATAGGGCCACGAAGTTAGCGTTGAATAAATGTTAGTGCTTGGGTACGAGATACGGCTAGTGACAGCGGAAAAAATTAATGAAAAAATAGCTTAAAGCATGCCTCTAGTCATCGTCACGCGATTTGTGAACTTATTTTAACACGCTTTTATTAGCTTCACCTGTAACTAACTATGTAAAAAAATCTTGCGACTGCGGACTGGCTGCGGACATTGGACTTTGATAGATGCTTCAGTACATACATACATAAACTCCCGCGTTTTTACCATTAGGGAAGGCAGAAACCATACAACGCGACCTGCTACGATCCTTACCTACTCATTTTGCATAGTCCACCTTCATATATTTGGTCTTACACGCTTGCCGATTGCGAATACTATGCGCCTGACCTTTCTGAAGAACCTCACCAATACATAGAACGTCTATACATTATGTAATAAAGTCAGATATCCAGAGTCCGGGCCGCAATCAAACCGTATCGTTCCTAAAAGCGTCTCTTGTTGCTGCTTGTGCGCCGATTTCTTGCTCTCAAAGTAGGCAAAATTGAAATTATTATTTACACCGTAATTGCCGCGTCCCAAAAATATAGATCTTAGGAAGTAACTCATTGCAAACAAAATTCAAGGTGAAGGAAATAACTCATATTAATTAAATCGCTTCACATTAATTTTCATAAAAACAACATAATTTTCACTTAATCGCAGATTTCGTGCCCCCATCTTCAGATTATACCAATAAAATATCTGAACTCATTCAAATCCCAGTCTTCTTACTTCGAAATAAAGTTGCAAATCTAATGATTATAACTGCTAACATTCGTTAAGATGAATGAAGGTAATTTCCTTTTTCAAAGGGAAGTTTATCAAAGAACCTTTGGCCCGAATGTTCCCGATCGTGCACGAATGCGGCCGAAGCGGAAGCAAAACCGTTGTTTGTCAAATACACGTTTCAACGATCGAACGTTTTGTGATGTATTGGTTATAGCATGTACGTAGGTAGATAGATATATTATGTCAATAGGTATTTCTTTTTAGGGTTCCGTACCCGAAGGTTAACCAACGGGACCCTATTACTAAGATTCCGCGGTCCGTCCGTCCATCTGTCCGTCTGTCTGTCAGCAGGCTGTATCTCGTGATCCATAGGTAGACAGTTGAAATTTTCACAGAATATGCATTTCTGTTGCCGCTATATCAACAAATAATAAGAATAAATTAAAAATGAAACGGGTCTCCATTACAACGATGGTACGGAACCCTTCATGCGCGAGTCCCACTCGCACTTGACCGGTTTTTAATATTTTAACATGACATTAATATTTTTATTTTTATTTAATATTTCAACATTAGGTAACATGATAATATGCCAGTGAATTTACATTTGTAGCCTAATCTATCAAAAATTGAGCCCACATAAAGGCTGAACCAAAAAAAATAGTATGCAAATTGGTTTAAAACTGTCGATAGCACGAGGATTTGATCGATTAATGGACAAACAGATATGGAACTAAATTATGAAAAAAAATGTCTCATATCTCTTCCATGCTGTTATATCATCCCACAGCTGAGCAAAAATCCCTCTCCATTAAAAAGCTGTGTTTTGTACGCAGGAAATATAATTATCAACTTTCTACCCTTTTTTTTTCGGATGAGAAATCGTCAAATGCCTGCTCTGGGTGGAGCGGAAGGGAGTGTCAGATTTGTTCTGACTAAAACCCATCCATGTTCCTTCTTAGCCTTTTGTGTTTCAGGGCCGCGGTATCTCTTTCGAACAGTCCCGCAGCCTTTCATCTTCCTGCCCTTGTCCCATGTTACTGGGGTCGACGAAACACGTTTTTTTCTTCCATTTTCCCCTGTCAACCGTCATGCTTTCATTTACTCCTTTTTCTCACACATCATTTTTTTTATACAGTGTATAAACGGACCCTTCACGAAGCCGTCAACCAAGCATTCTGTACATCAAACTAAGTAGCCTTATGCAAAATTTTTTGCTGGGAAACGACTTTTTTTGGGTTGAAAAATCACGTTTTATGATAGGACTCAATGTAACACACTCAAAACATTGTGCTGATGGATGGATTGAATAGTACGGGGGTCGTGGAGGTGTTTAAAGTAAAAATCTTCTATTAAAAACATGAATTTTAAAAAAAAACTTCTAAAAAAGTTGGAACTTTGACCCCCAATATTTCCGTAACTAAAAGGTTCCCAGGTATAGTCTAGAATAAAGAAATCATCGCAATGACGGGGAGAACAAGTTCCTTTCGGCTTCATTAAGGATACTTTTACACCCTTTATTATTTTCAACAAAATTAACATAAGTGGGTATTTCACAAATCTTTTGCCAAACTGCAGCACAGTTTGTCGGCAGTGTTCTCGTTTAAAATGCAGCAAACATAATATTGCTGTTAATTGTTACCACAATGATATTGTAGCAATTAGTAGAGCAATCTGGAACAAAATTGCTCCGTATCGGTTGCTGCCAAGATTCCAGCAGCTTATTAAGTTGCCCCATATGGCTTTACTAAATTGCTGCACTGCTTCCGGCAATGATTGCCCGTTTTAATTGCTGAAAATTGCTCTTAAATGGTTCGACTAGTACCTAAACAGCTTCTTCAGCATTCTTTCTAGTAACTTTCTCAAATCTATACAAATAAATAAAATTGAAGTGTCTGTTTGTAATTTTAAAATAACAGTTTTTTATTGAATGCATAATAATATCAAGGTAAATACGGTACTTATAACAAAAATACTTTTATATTTTATTTTTGTATGTCTGAATGTTTGTTTGTTCCGGGTAAACTCCGAAAAGGCTAAACCGATTTTGACGAGACTTTTACTGGCAGATAGCTGATATTATAAGGAGAACTTAGGCTACTTATTTTAGAAAAAATATTATGGTTCCGTGAAAAAAAAACCCTTGAAATTGTGAACAAAATTCGATTCAATTATAAAGAAGTCATACGAGTATTTTAATAACAATTTCACGCAGACGAAGGTCGAGGGGCACAGCTAGTACTAAATAAAAACAAACCGATAAAACCAGAAAATCCCACACAAAGGATATTCCTGAATAAAACATTCAGTCTTCAAAGATTCCAGAATTGAATGTGGAAGTATCGGAGGAGGTTAGAACTCCTGACGTCCTCCGGGACCTGAGGGAACTACGTTCTCTATATCGGATTCATGGTGAGCCTTTATAGACTTGAAGTTTCTGATACCTCGGAATAAATCGAAGATAAGACTTACTTATTTATTGTAACTTTATGTATATAGGAGTAGTATACAATACAGGGTGTAAGGAACAGCCCTCCGCAGACTGATGGGGTGAATTTAGTATTTCATACGAAGATGACCGGTACAAGAAATTATTTCAGGAACACTAAATCCAATAAATTTGATTTGTTTTATTTCCTCATACGCAATGAATCTTTACCGTGGCAAAACGCACGTAGCGAACGGCAAGCGCGACGAGTTCGATTAACTGTGTAGCTAGGCAGGAAGTGAACAACTGATTTCACGTGTCGTTCGTAAGAGTATTTCAAAATCCGTTGTTGGTTTTTTTGACTTTAGCCGTATTATTCACATAAATAGAGTGCTGCGCTCAGAGAATGTCATTTTACATTGAAATAAAGGAATAGTAACTGAAAAAAAGAGAAAAATTCCGGTGGAATATCATTAAAAATAAGGAGCTAAATGCAGCCTGTCATCTAACTGCTACGTATAATAGCAAATTAATTATGTGTCTTACACACATTTTTATTTAGCAAAACTTTTAAAGAAGCCATAGTTGAGCAATAACAATAAATCAACAAAATTATTTCTCAAACAGACGCAATTTTTCTCGCAATAAATAATCACGTAAACATGTATGTTTTACGCAAAACCTTATAAATGATTGAATGTTAATATAATGTGAGAAACGACCTTGAGAACGAAGTGACCTTGGAATAGTGTCACATATTAAATTGACATAGAATAAGTAACATCAGAAGGTTTACCATAAAATCAGAGACATGCAAAGCGACCGATTTTAAAAATAAAGTACACTGGGTGATTTTTTAAACATTGGCGTAAATTGGAACTTAAAACTTCGCGTTTTATAAAGTATTAGGTACTTTGATGAAGTATTAAATTTAAAAAAAAACTCTATCTCTATGGTTACACGATAATCTGACCCTTTCTATTGGTGGATATGTTACGGCTAAAAGCCGAAGTAAGGTTACACCTGGTTCTAACCGGCTATACCTATGTGCGGCTTTAAATTTGGAGGTTTGATGCAACCAATTTGGATGTAGCGCTCGCCGGCCGCTACCGCAGCACCGCTCGCTGTGCTCGCTCGGCTCGCACGTTTGGTCTCAGTTCTTACCTAAAACCAAATGAATATGAAATGAACCATTTGGTTGGTGTGCCCTAGCAATAAAAAGGATATACCTAAGTTTAACAAACTGCTAACGGCCGCACCTAGGTATAGCCAGCTAGAACCTTACTTCGGCTTTTAGACGTAAAAGATATAGCAAATTAACCTTCTGTTCATATCTATACAGTATTATTAGAAATAGGCCAATGTCTGCTTTTATTACAAAGGGCATATCAATAAATTACAGACTCGACTAGTCATGTGCAGGGACTCAGCGTGAACGCCTCTTGCTGGGTTATTAAACGATAGGTAGCTAAGAGACGCTTCTATGTGAACCTAATAAATAAGTGGAAAATCTAACTATTTCGACTCGCTCAGAAAAATTGCTTGTTCAAGAAAGTCATCATCATTATTAAAAGAACATGAGGTCCTTTTCCCGATTTCCGCACGAAACAATTATTTGTATGGCTCAAAGGTAATTAAATTGTTCCGTGTCTGGCTGTTTGTGTATGCGAGTTTAAATGTTTGTAAACGCACCCACGCACGATACATGAATTCCTAGTGTAGAGCAACGTTACAAAAAAAATGTATAGTGTAGTCATCTCATGAGCCCCAAAATATAATATATTTTTACATTTAATCATCATGATGATTTAATGTGGGTCTACGAGTATTTTCTAACATAAATAATTTTGAGGTCATTATATTTTTTTTTTTTACTTCTTTATTACACTTTCAGATGTTTCAGTGCATTCAAGCACAACCCTCCCGGATTTTAATGAGGCAAACGACAGAGCTAGAGCTATCCAGGTCATAACGTACTGGTCGGACAAAATCTGAGTCATCGATTCGTGAAGAAGAAGCCTCGAAGAAGCTGTATCAGAAACTTAAGGCACAGTATAAATATAAAGAGTCACATGACTCGGCCTTGTTCTTGAAATAATTACCTACAGCCGGGCGGTACGTTCGCAAGCGATAGGGCTGCCGCGCCTACAGTACTTTAATTTCATTTACTTAGTTGAGTTTCTTTCTAGTTTTGTGATTATAAATATTGTATTTTTTATTTAAAAAATGAAATTAGTTGTGAATGAAATAGGAAGTGTTCAATAAAAAATACAAGTTGTGTCTTTTGATTAGTAGATTTAATAAAAATTATAAATTCGGGACTTTTTTTAACGCGAGCATAGGTACCTCAATCACTCGCGTGTCACTTTTTTCACCCTATCCATTTTTTTATTCATTAATCCAGGTATTTTACTCGGTGGAAAAAGCGAAATACCTAACTATTAAAAAATAAACAAATTACGTATCTGCTTATAGGTATATAAAGGGTGTAAAAAGACCCTTAACGAAGCCGAAAGGTACTTGTTCTCCTCGTCATTGCGATCATTTTTTTGTTCTAGACCATACCTGGGAACCTTCTGGTTATGGAGATATTGGGGGTCAAAGTTCCAACATTTTCACAAGTTTTTTTAAAAATACATGTTTCTAATGTAAGATTTTTACTTTAAACACCTTCACGACCCTCGTACTATTCAATTCATCCATCAGCACAATGTTTTGAGTGCGTTATATTGAATTTAACCGTAAAACGTGATTTTTAACCCAAAAAAATATTTTTTTTTTTGCGTCAAGTTACTTAGTTTGATGTACATAATGCTTTGTCGACGGCTTCGTGAAGGGTCTGTTTACACCCTGTATACATTATTTTATAGTCTTACCTTTCGGAGTTTGCAGGTAATTTACAAAATGTTATCTCTGGATGCGTTATTGAAGAATTCAAGCAATCAAAGACAGCATTATACAGTCTATTATAACTCTTTGCCATATTTAGTAAATACTTATTCTTATTTCAATCAAATATTCACAAATCGCACGCTTACTGCTTACAAAACCATCACAACGTTAGTTCGTCAGTGCGGTGCATTCACGACTTCTTGCGTACCGAGTGCATACCACATGCTCGAGGCGTGTAGGTATGACTAGCCTTCCGATAGTCTATATGAAGATACACTACTGTAGATATTATTACCGTGCTTAAGGCATCGTAACTTCATCAGGCTAATATGGCCAACTGAATCCTTTGAGATTTCTTGGTAACTTTTCATAAAATGAAATCAAGTCGAGTTTCCTTCTTCGTAGCACTTATCAGTCTGCTTACCCCACACGGAGGCGTAAATTCATCCCACGCGTGACCTTATCGCCTTTCTTATCAGTCGTAGGCGGGATATTAAAGGCTCTTTTATTATATGTTTTATTACAGCATTTGAATACAATACTTTGCAAGTACCTACATACGTACAAAAAATAGAAAGATCAAAGGGTTTTATTTAAGCATTTTGGTAGGTACTCGTAACACACCCACATTCAAAAAACAAACTTTAAAAAATTCAGCTGAAATAGTTTGTAATTCAAAGTTATTTAAACAAAGGTTTCTAGAGTACAGTCAATCTGGGTAACTTTGATTCATTCGGGTAACTTTGACAGCGGGACCATGAACTAGTTTTGATTATTTTTTCACATGAAGCCAACACTATTCATAAATGTTTATTTTAGATTTGCAATGTTACCCAGATTGATAAAAATAATACTTATTACTACTTTTTTATGCATGGCTCTGTGTGTGTCAAAGTTACCCATTTTATGAAGGTAACTTTGACAGGGCACAGAATTGAGATTTTCTACTATATTGGTATGTTTTATAAACTTTCTGTGAATTTCTATAGATGGAAAGTAATACGAGAGCACTGATAAAATAACAAACACTCGAGTGATAGGCGTAAATTTTTTAAATATAGTATAAAATATCGCCCTTATCTGTCAAAGTTACCCAGATTGACTGTATTTATTTTTGTTTTTAAAATCCACAAAATCAACTATTATTTCTGTGTATAGAGGTGACAAGTTTCAAATTTTGTAAAATTTATTATTAAGTATTGGATCTTTGTTTCATTACACTGACTTAAATACGCCTGAAGGCCAATAATTACATTAATTTAAAACGTGTTTAAAATATAAGTAAAAGTAAAATAGTAGTTTTTTCCTTGTTTATTTTATTTTTTCGTGTTTTCAACGACATGATCATGATCGAAAAATAACAGTATCATAAGTTTTAAAATTCATTAAAAATAAACTAAAGAATTCAACATCTCAGTAAAGAATATTTATATTTTGTTCGTAAATTAAATTCCGTTGGTCATTATTTACAAACAATTTCACACGAAATATTCTCTGTTATTGAAAAACTTTAAAAAGAACGTAAGTAAATAAAGTTAGCGAGTAACTCCCGAGAGGAGCATAACTTTATATTTTCAGAAAATAATATGATTTCGTATGCGTTAACTTTTCACTTTTGGCTTTTCCAATCTTTGGTTGATTTATTTTTCAGGAGGGATTTCAACTAGGAGTGTAACGTAGCAACCTAGAGTTGAGTTTTGTGGACAGTTGATCGTAATAGGCCTCCCAATTAAAGTGAACCAAAACCAAAGGCGAAGTCCCGTTACAACCCTGATTTAAACTCTGCTAGTGCAGTGAGACATAGTGGATAACATTTAAGTTTTTAAATGATTTTTTTTTTCCGTTGATGTTTCTGACCTTCGTCCGAATACTTAATTTACTATACCACCTATATACCATGTACCACCTACCATATATACTATATTTAATATACCTCATTTTTATACAATAAACTAATTCATGATTTAAAAAAATATATGCAAAAAAGTTAATAATTTGTCTACACAATTTAAATTATGGTGATACAGCATTACTTTTACAACGTGTAATTTAATAATAATTAATAAAATGTGATGTTATTCGCTTATTTAGTCATCCATGTCCGCTCAAAATCTGTCTCGATTGATGGTATTTTATTTTTCTCTTTTTGTTATTCACCTGTTGTAAGTTAATAATGAGAGAATATGCCTGTATTTGAAGGCTCGAATACAGGCATTTTCTATGCCTAAATAGGAGACTCCTCGACATGCAATGTAATCCATATGATGTAATTTATTTCATATGATATGAAATAAATTTATTTCATTTAATTTTTAAATTTATTTTATTTAATTTTTAAACGTATTTTTATTTTTAAACTCATTTTATTTAATTTTTAAACTTATTTTATTTTAATACCTACCTAAAAATATTACCCACCTTATACGTATTATATCTATAGCAAGACTAGATAGAAACCTTCTTTCATAGAGACACGGTAAAATTAGATTTTAGAACCTTGCTAAAATGACATTCCCTTCTCAAATAGAACTAAAATTGTTTTAGTTTTTAGAATACAAATGTGATCAATTTACATAAAAACAATATTTATCATAAAGACACGAAAATCATTTACACTGTAAAGTCTATTAAATGCTGAAAGATTTAGTGGGGTGGTACAGCTGCTTTCAATGGCTTAGATGGAGGTTGAAAATATGTAAATAAAGATGATTTTACAGCCAAAAATTTTAATAAAATAATAATACCGGGTGTAAATGGACCCTACACGAAGGCGACAACGAAGCATTATGTACATCAAACTAAGTAACTTTACGAAAAATTATTGCTGGGAAGCGACTTTTTTTTTGGAGGGTGAAAATCACGTTTTACGGTAGAACTCAATGTAACGCACTCAAAACATTGTGTAGATGGATGGATTGAATAGTACGGGGGTCGTGGAGGTGTTTAAAGTAAAAATCTTACATTAAAAACATGCACCCTGTCAGTTTGTGGAGGGCTGTCCCTTATATCTTGTATTCCTCGATACGATGTGTCGCCGTGTTTAGTGTGCCTTAAACTAGGCACACTACACACGGCGACACATCGTATGTCTTTCATTTCGGCAAGTATAATATATTTTTTTTTCTATTTTGCGCTGAATGAACCTTAGAAATCAATCAATTATTATTGAGCCATGAACCTTAATTAAAGACTACATTGCACTCTATCTAATTAAGTAGAACCCTAGTCCAAGACTACGTTCTTCGTTCGTTGTACTTAAATCTAATTATTATGCTAGCCGAAGTGTTGCCTTAACCGAAAAAAAATAAGGTCGAAAAGCCGAATCAAATTAATTGTAGCTCTCGTGAAAGCTCTTGAACCCCTTACGATGAGATGAGATTAATGTAACTAGAAGTTACTGGATTAGTTGTAAAAAGTTTTTTTTTTATCCTTACTAATATTATAAATACCAAAGTAAGTGTGATTGTTGGTTTGTTACGTTTTCACGCCTAAACCATTGAACCGATCATCTCGATATTTTGCATATATGTTGTCAGGTGTACAGAAACGGATAAAGGGTACCTTTAAAATAAATTCTAAATTAAAGTGAGCGAAGCCGCGAGCAAAAGCTAGTGTTTTATAAGGGTTCCTCTACCAGTAAAAAGTTTTTTTTTAGGGACTAAACTTTTTTTTTAACCTTTATTTAATTAAGAAAATTCAATCAAAATTATTGTCATGTAATAGATATTTGGTTAGCTCTCTAACTTATAGCGCTATTTGACTTCAAAATAATTAGATACCATTTGTCCATAGCAATATCATAAATGCGAATTCGTCTTTATCTGTTTTTTTTGTTGGTTTGAATGCCTAAACCACTCAACCAATCGTTATTAAGTAACCTGGGACCTTAGACTACTTTCATCGTGGACATTTGTTGCAATAAAAAATACATAACACGCCGACGAAGTCACCACGACGAATAAGTACCTACCTAAGTTACATTTTGAAGCTAGATTTAAACAGATCAATGATAAAGTTCAAATAAACAAATTCAAATTCAGAAACAAATAAAAATAGACCCATCAATTAAAACTGCCAAAAATATAGCGATATCGGGATTAATTTATAAATTGAAATACTAAAAATAAAACTGCTCAAAAATTGGGACAAAATGCGAGCAAAGGTGAAAGGTCCGACCTGAGTAATTACATTCGAATAATCGATTCCAATTTGGTTTTTTATTCTCATCAATTTGAAATTGAATAAAAATATCAAATTGATATCGTAACAAATATGGGTACAGTTTAGGAGAAATGATGACTTTTTTTTTGTCTTAAAATGTGTGAGAAAAATATTATTAATAACATCGGCCAAGTGCCATTAACTGAAGTTGTTCCAACCCATTCCTAAATTATCTATCATCTGCTTAGCTTTTCCCAAATTTGTTGGGGTCGGCTTCCAGTCTTACCGGATGCAGCTGAATACCAGTATTTTACTTGGCGAGACTGCCTATCTGACCTCCAAAGCCCAGTTATTACTGGGTAATACCATAACCCTTGGTAAGACTGGTTGTCAGGCTTTCGGGCCTAAAGACTGTCAAAGATCTAGCCACAAGCTGTGAGTCAACAATAGCATAGACAGGATGGTATGCAAATAATGGGTAGGCAGATCTAGATAACGTCAGCAGCTTTGTGGGTTAGATTTTTGCCAAAATACTACATAACATCACACCTGTAAGCCCCGGAGGATTAGGCATAGGTGTACCTAATTGTCACCCGCATTAGTTATGTTCAAGGTCCATGTATTAGGGCGCGAGCACATTGCCATCCAACATGGGGCATAAATCCAGGCTTCGTGGCTGCTATTGAGAAATTCCTGACAGAAAAACCCAATAAGACTGTCCGACCCGAGAATCGAACCACGAACCTCTTGCTCATCAGTCACACTTGCGACCACTAGACCATCGAGGCAGTTTCATCACCCACAGCTTTCTCGAGAAAGTTCAAAATCAAAGAAGTTTCATCTTCTAACAAGTTTAGCACCCTATAACTTTCAATTTTAACAGAAAATAAGAAACCTGTACCTTTTTTTTCACTAACACGGAAGGTACCCTACATTCGCATAAAACAAATAAATTGTGGCAATAACATAATAAATCCTCCTTGGTCGAGGCCACAAATAGAGTGTGGAACAGGGCTGTATGGTATAAGGAAGGAAAATAATTAGTTTCACAAAAAAGGCGCTGCATTATTTTCTTCAGCAGACATAAAAAGGTGCTCTACTTTTATTTTTTAAAGAAAACCTACTATTTAAGTAATCATGTAAATGCGCTGAGAACTTTTCCATTTTATTTAGCTTTTTCTGCAGCAATATAGCTAAGTTATAATGCCTCTCCCGACTAAGTAGTAGATGCGAACCCAGCCATCCACATTTTTTAATGAAATTTATTTCATCACCACTGCTCTCAAAACGGTGAAGGAAAACATCTTGAGGAAACCGGCATGTCCTAAAATCAAAAATTCGGATACATGTAACATCCAGCTACCCGCAGTGGGCCCGCGTCGTGGATTATGTCCCACTTCCTCAGACAGAGAGAGAAGGCCTGTATCCCAACAGTGGGGATGTAAAGGGCTGATAATACGAGCAAAAAAAAATATAACGTTAGATCAAAGCTTGTGATAGAATATTCCTAGTTCGTTTATAATTTGGTGGTTTCCTCAAAACTATGTGACAAAAAGAAGATGAAGGAACAAGTTTTATAATGGGTGTAAAAGTACCCATAACGAAGCCAAAAGGCACTTGTTTCCCCGTCATTGCGATCATTTTGGATCAAAGTTCCAACTTTTTCCCTAATTATTTATAAATACAAACTTTACATACCTCCACGACCCCCTGTACTATTCAATCCATCCATCAGCACATTATTTTGAGTGCGTTACATTGAGTCCTACCGAAAGACGTGATTTTTCACCCCCCAAAAAAAAGTCTTTTCCCAGCAATTATTTTTGCGTAGCATTACTTAGTTTGATGTACAGAATGCTTGGTCGACGGCTTCGTGAATGGTCCGCTTACACCTTGTATGTAGAACAAGAATTTTGTGGGGTACATATACTACAACGAAAAAACCAGACTACTGAAAAATCACGCTCTAATTAAATTCGGGATTTACAAGGTAAAATCGAATCCTCCTATTGTTGAAGTCGGTTAAATTGTAGCTATGTTATCCGGGCTATATTAACAAATTGATTGACACCTTATTCATCAAAATCGGATGAATAGTTTAGGCGCTACGGAGAGACTTACGTAAATACAAACAAACATACATACATACATAGACTGCTAAAATCATAACCCTTTTGGCTTTGCCGTAGTCGGGTAATAAAATACAGATAAGAGGTCATTAAGGCACCAGATTAATGAGAAGTTTATTTAAATTAATTGACCCCACTAATTATGCTGACTCTAAATAGAGCACAGTTTATCCGACGGTCATCAGGCTAACTATTTAGATAACAACCTGACATTAACCACATGCAAAGGAGACATTTTGTGAAATTTAGGGTCTGAATAAAAGATTTGTCTGTTCCGTGATAGTGATACTTTTAAACAAATTTTTCATTCGATCTTGTCGATCTTTAGGTTAAACCGTGCTTGCCTATATTGGTCCGTGGATGAGGACCCATTACATACCGAGTTTACCCTGTGCCTCGGAAAGCACGTTAAGCGTTTGGTCCCGGCTGTCATTTGTAAATCTTTGACAGTCGTTACAGGTAGCCAGTGGCCCGAAAGTCTCACAACCAGTCTTAACAAGGGATATCGTATTACCGAGTACTAACTGGGTTGTGGAGGTCAGATAGGCAGACGCTCCATGTAAAATACTAGTATTCTGCTGTATCCGGTTAGACTGGAAGCCGGTCCCAGTATAGTTGGGAAAAGGCTAGGCAGATGATGATGATAGAAACCAGAGTCGTCTCATTTAGGTATGTCATAGCAATTGGACAACTTTGCCGTTGCTGATTCCGGTTGCTGACGCGGTGGTTTAATCGCTCCTCAGCTACTACAGATGCTCCCATCAGCTTGCGATATGCATTACCCAGTACTAACTGGGTTGTGGAGGTCAGATAGGCAGTTGCTCCATGTAAACTTCTGGTATTAAGCTGTATCCGGTTAGTTAAACTGAAAGCTGACCCCAAAATTGTTGAGTAAAGGTTAGGCAGATGACTAATTTACTAAAACCAAGATAATTCTAGTATTCTGGTGATGTTACTTTTAATTTCAACATGTCCATTTTTCCGGATGCCGCAGAGCCAGTTCCATGAAAACTGTTGCTGATTGGAAAGCACGTGTGTTCTGCGCACCCCGAAACAGTGCTATCGTGTTATAACTACATCTATCTCTATTTTACCTCCTCACCATATTGTCATTTAGGCGCCAAAAGTGCTTGTGATACCTATCAAAATTTCCAAAAAACAAGTGGAAGTCTAAAGCGCAAGCCACACAGAAAAGACGTAAGACGCGGACGGGGCGCAGACATATGTCAAATGTGTAGAAGCGTCGTGTCCGCGCTCTGTCTTTTCTATATGTTTTGTGTCACGACGCTTCTATACATTTTGTATGAAAGCGACGCGGAAGAGACATATGTCTGCGCCCCGTCCGCGTCTTACGTCTTTTCTGTGTGGCCTGCGCTTAAAGACGTGAAGACAGGTCCGTTAAAATCACAATGATCTTTCCTTTTCTCAAAATAAGGTTGCATTTGAATTGTTGCCGTAATAGGGCCGTTTCAGGGAAGTTTTCTAAAATAGAAATAGTGACGCCAAAGAGCAATGACGTTGAACGTGAATACTTAAAATGGGTCGACCCCGATAGTCAAACTATTTGGGGGTAAACCGGGTAACCATACGTTGTGATATTCCTGAAAAATGGAGGCCATTATCGTCTATTATGTAAGGAAGTGTGCGAAAGCAAAGCGTGAATAATTGGCGCATTAAAAGGGGGAGCCGCGCTATTATACTACATTACGTCGTATTTTTTTCAGTGTAGGTACAGTCACGAGCACCAATATGTATACACTTTCCTTAATTTAAAAGCAATTTTTCGCGAGACATAACGTATGAAACTTGGAGATAGGATCTTTTTCATAAAAATATGAGTTTCAGAATACTATGGTCATAACATCATGAAATTTTAATCAGAATAATAGGAGAAAAACACTTTAAAAAGTTGTTAACAGTTTACATGTTGGTGCTCGTGACTGTACTTGTGTGTGAGCTCTTAAAAAGGCGCCTTTTGTCCGTGTTGAGCACTTATTTCGTCAAAAGTTGTCAAGCGTATTTTTTTAAGTTTCATTCATACGAGTTTATTCAGCATTGCTGGAACTTCATTTACATATTTGAGAGCCTACCACCTAGGAACATTTAAAAAAATTATTATTTATTTACCACCAATTATAACATCATTACAGATTCGTCCAATACGATGCTATAAGACATACAATATAAACACACAGAATAGAAAAACTTACAAAATAAAATAAGTAAGATTACCCAGTAAAAATAATAATACCTAAATTAATTGAAAATGAAAATGTTTACAGTTGCACACCTCTTTTAATTATGGTTTGTGCCCTCTGGACAAATCTCGGTAGGTTTTGCCCAAATATGTTACCATGATCGACTTGGAAATCTTTAAATAGACTCGTCAAGGTCAATCTCCATAGATATGGATTCATGGACGGTTCAGATGTCAAGTACATATGCAGCGTCTCCTGATAATGGCCCACTTTCTATCTCGCGCCTTATACCCTGAACGATAACCTGGATGGACTGCATCAGTGAGCTGAGTTCACGTAGCGGAATTGTAAGCCTTAAGCATGTTTGATCTTTTTGCCATCGATACGCTAAGAAGATCGCTAAAAGAAAATATCCGATTTTCCAAAAATAATGGTCACCCCATTCAACAAAATGCAAAGCACTACAAAAGGTCAGCCAACACGAATGGTCTAGAACTGTCGCTAAGTCTAGGCACGAGGTAGATCTTATTTCATTCTTACTTAATGTTTGTGAACGTGTTAGAAAATAACAAACCATCACGCCTGTAATACCCGAAAGGGTTAGGCAGAGGTGTACCTAATAGTACACCCACGTTTTGATAGTTATATTTAGGACCATGAAGTAGGGAGCGAGCCTATTAACATCAACTGGGCACAAATCCAGACTCCGTGGCTGCTTCTGAGAAAGTCGTGATGGAAAAACCCAATAACATAATATACAAACAACATAAATAAGCTTTTAACTGATTGTTTTTTCATCAGGTTTTTCCATCAGGAATTTTTCAGTAGCAGCCATGGAGTCTGGATTTGTGCCCGGTTAATGGCAATACCAATAAATATTATATGGGACTAAAACATAACTGGCGAAATTGGGTGTACTTAATGTACATCTCGCGTGATATTATGTTATAGGCATATCATTCAGGACGTTTCCGAGGGACAACATCCGACCTAATCTATAAACTCACTATGTGATGGTCCTATATTATATTATGCCGATTAACATACAATGATGATGAGCAGTAAATTTTCAAAGAAATTGCAACATCATAAGATTTTGATGGGCTTAAATGTGACGTGTACTTACTTAATATTTCAGTCTTCTTTCAAACTCAATCGACCAAAAAAAAGATTAAATAGCGCAGAAAGATCTTCGTTATGCGAAAAAAACTAAGAATTTTAAACATTCAAATAGTTAAAATTGCAGAGAAAAGCGCTGAGTATTCAGTTAGTTAAATAAAAATGAACTTTAAAGCGAATCTCCGCTACAAGTCTTAAGTAACTTGTTTACTTTTAAAGAAGCTACTGAGTTGGTAAGGGTCAATTTATACTAGCGCAGAGTCGAAGCGCATCGAAGCGTCAAATTCTTTACAACTAAAGCGAAGCCGCACGAATACGCGCGCACTCTTTAACGTGTAGTAATGGGCATCAACAGCAGTGCTATTACGCAGGCCAATTTCCGAATGATGACGCTGAGTGATGTTCGCTAGTGGGCGCATGGATACGCGAGAATGCGCGCGCACCAATCAGCGTTGTTCACGCGCAGACGTGCGAATTCCAAAGAATGCGCGCATCTTTTTAAAATCTCAGAAGTAATGTGTGCGTTACGCTGTGGAGTTAAGATTGAATTTGTTATGTTCAGTTTTGGATAGTCGCTTCGATGCGCTCCGACTCTGCGCTAGTATAAATTGACCCTTAGTCCCGCTCTAGATGTAATGTTAGCGGCAAAGGTATTTAAATATTTACAGCGATAGACGGGATTAAATGAAAATCGTAATCCAATACTTGTTTATTTAGCAACAAGTTGGTCTGTCTAGTGTCATAATATGCGCTTGTCAGGCAGCATTTGTGTGCCGATCGAAATGTTCGAGTGATTGTTTGACAATATTCCCAATGTTCGTTTTAAAAGTAACTCTTGTTTAAGCGGTCATGTTTTTTTTTGGATGAAAGTTTAGGGGTAAATAAAAATATTCCAGGTATGAAAGATCTAGATTTGACGATTTAACTTTTTTATTTAATACGATTTGTTTTAACCATAATAATTTGAGTATATTTTTGTAATCAACTTTTAAAACCCTTTATCTTTATACCCCACTCAACCCATTTTTTTTTTTTAATTTATCCAGTAACATTTGCGCTACCAAGATGAATCTAACGACGTATAATTTATCCATCCAAATCCGTTCAACCGTTTAGGAGTTACGAGGGAACACAGAAATACAGGTCAAATACATCACCCTCCCTTTGGGCTTCGTTACAGTCGGGTAAAAAGAAGAGCTCTTGGTTAAATAATAACAGCCGCTCAAGGCGATCCTTAAAATTCAAGAAATTCCTGATGAACAAAACCCAATAACTCTTAGCCCGACCTGGGAATCGAACCCATGACCTCATGCTCAGCAGTTGCACTTGCGACTACTAAACCAATGAGGAAGTCCTTGGTTTTCGACCCAACAACTAAGTAATTTCAATTCAGAATAAAATACCACGTTACTTCCTCGAAATACTTCTGGCTATTTCAAAGGTTGGTCGAGTTAAAATAACGACCAACTTTGTATAAGTGTTAAATTGTTGGGATTTAACTTTCTATATGTGACTCTCACGAAAGTACTCTCTTGGAGAGCCATCCTTTTAGTAGTTCGTCAGGAATTTGAAGTTTTGGACGTGGGTTGTACATAGTATATTATGTTCGTTGTGTTGGTTTATGGTTAGAGCGTCCTGCGACGTTAATTTGTCGTATTATTATATGTAAAGGTGGGTAGTTTGAACACTCGGAGCAAACGCAAACATTCTGGAACGAGTCAATTCCCAACAGTCAAATAACCCAACATTCATGGAACACATTGTTACTGGTGACGAGACGTGGGTTTACGAGTTTGACATGCAAACTAGTCAACAAGCTTCGGAGTTGCGCCTTCCAACTGAACAGAAACCGAAAAAAGGAAATAAGAGAACATTTGCTGTCAGCATGATAATAGTATGTAGGTATGAAGTATTTTATGTGTATGTTTATCAAACTAATACATACAATACATTATATATGCATTGTATGTATTAGTTTAGTTTAGGTCCACACTGGCCCTGGATCGAAGGATTTGGAAGTCATGGGGAGAGGCCTTTGCCACCTGTGGGATAACACAGGCTAACAGTAACAGTTATTATTTTAGTTTGGTTTTTAAAATAACTTAAGTAATTTAAGTTTTTAAATATAGTTACTGTTCATGCACATAGGTGTACCCTCTTCTGTAAATCTCGCAATCGAAGTAAGGTTATTGCTGTAAGATAAGCCAATTCTGGGTTAAGCTCGCTGTTTTACACAAGCTTAATATGTATACATAATATTGTAATTTTATGTGTATATATTTTAATTTTGTGTGCAACAAAGAATAGGACTAGGTATAAATGATTTGAAAGTAGTAAATACTGGTTCCGCACAAAATATTTTGTTACTTACTTATTCATAAAAAAATTTGCTATAGGCACCGTGGCTCATTTAAGACCCTAACAACAGAATATTTCTCAACAATTCAAACAAAACATTGTCCTTACCACCTACATCATATAACTTCAATAAGAATCACGTCGAGAAAGCCTTACATAAACAAAGCATGTATAATATCAAAGACACATGTCATACACGTTCATTGACATGTGTGTCCGTTGACCTCGGGGTCTTACAGGGTAGAACTTTGATCCCCACGTGATTGTGATACGAAAAGGATTATTTTGTTTTTACTCTAATCTTTGTAATAAGGAGTTGATTGATGAAATATGTATTAGATGAGATTACAATGACATGTTATTAAACCTTCAAGAAGATTTTATCTCGTTTATTTTTGGCAAGAACTTTCTTATGCTGTTGCAACCAAATATTTTTTAAATCAAATCAAATATCTTTATTGAAATAAAAAAACACGTTTCATGTATATAGCTGCATTAGCTTAAAACTGTGTCGCAGCTCGCACGCCCACCTCCAAGAGGGAGACCACGATTAAAAGAATAACCATAAAGTTTTTTGCCGGTTTTCCCCATAGAAAACGATCAACGACAATTTTTTTTGACGTTTTATAAGTGCTCACGTGGCCTACATGAGCGCTTATAAAACGTTATCATATGCAAAATTATATTTTGATTTTGTTGTAATGTTACATACTTACTAGACCTTCGGTGAGGTGCTAACAGGAATGACTAATCGAATTTTAATTTTGTGAATAGGCTTCTGCTTCTTTGGTCTAGTGGCCGCAAGCGCGACTGTTGAGCATGAGCTCCCGGGTTCGATTCACTGGCCGAGAAAAGTTTGATGGCAATAGGCTTTCCCAAAAAAATATAACTTTTGTGATACAATAAATTGGTCTGGCTAGACATAAGATAGAAAACAGTCAACTTTTTTGTTTTACGTCATGTTTATTCTTGAGATTCTTTTTAAATGTTATTCGTGGCTTTAGTACTTTCATCTTTAATCTGTTGGACAATAATCTATAGCTCCAGGAAAATGAAAACAAAGTTTATTCAAACCGCAGTTAGTGAAGTACGGTAGGATTATCTTTAAACTGTTCAAGTTATGAGTTATAAGACTTATCCGTGCTGTAACTTTATGTTAACTTGAGTTCAAGTTGAAAAGAAGTAAGTCATTATGTTATTTATTTTCCATTTCCCATTTAAAATATGACTTATTTCTTTTACCTTTTTTATGTCACGGTTCGTAGGAGCTTCCATCTTACTTTTGCCGATTCGCGGTCTCCACTCAAGAACACGTCTACCCCAACGGCAATCAGTTTTATTTGCCGGCCTATTTTCACTTCAAAAAGTCTGACAACCAGTCTTATCAAGAGGTATCGTATTACCCTTGTAAAATACTTGTATTCAGCTGCATCCGGTTGCGAAAAGGCTTGGCAGATGATGATGATGATTTCCTTATTATTTTATCTTACTTATTCTGTGAACTACGAGTATGTCGATAATTCTGGTTCTCTTTCGGTCAGATACGACTACTTATTACTAAAAGGCAAGTATTGTAATCCACCTTGTTAGTTCTAAAGTCAATTAGTATTCTCCGCAATAAAACGAAACTATTGTTCGAACAAAATCAATCAAGATCTTTTTTTTTTTCAGATGGTAAGTCATCAAAGGCACCCCCGCTCTGGGTGGAGTGGAAGAGAGTGTCAGACTTTTACTGACTAAAACCCATCCATGTTCCTTCTTTGCCCTTTGTGCTCCAGGGCCGCGTTATCTCTTTCAAACAGTCCCGCAGCCCCGATCAATCAAGATCTCAAGTAATCTATTGCTAATGTTTTAGTTATCTAACTACACTCAGATGTTCAACTACAATTCAAAATCTAATACACATTAATCCCTTGTAACGGACAGTAACTCTTGCAATTGTGTTTCTAATTTATTCAAAAGCGATTAATTTTAGCCAACAATTATTGGTTTTCTTGTAATCTCCAAAACCGAAGGTACTCTCTAGAATTGAATTTTGAGAGTATTGAAATGAGATAATTAATTGTGATATTTTTTTGGTATAAATAAATAAGTAATTCTAAACGGATAAATTAATATTGTCTGGGGCCAATTCTATTGTATGTTGTAGTAGCTTAATTCAGACTATCTTTAACCGACTTATAAAAAGGAGGAGGTTATGTATTCCACCAGCATCTTTTTTTTCATTTATTTTCAGCGATTTCTCTGTGATTACTGGTCCGATTATCGTAATTTTTTTTCATTTGGTTGGGGAGCTCGTGCGTTTGTCCTTTATAATTTTAATAACTTACTTGGGTAGTTTATGAGTTATCTTCTAAAAACGTTCTTTTTTCTTCGTCTTTGTTGATGACATGATGATATCATAATAAGTTCTCGTTAGAAAGTAAAATTTATATAATATTACAAGAATTTGTGTAGAATAACTCAAGTAAAAAGGGCAAAAACAACGTTTGCGCAAAAAAAAAATAAACGACTTCCTTCTTTCTTTAGCAGCAGTTTCAGCAATGATAGCCTAGTGGTGTGACCGTTGGACTGCCAAGTCATAGGTCTCGAGTTCAAACCTAAGGCACGCACCTCTGATTTTTCGGATTTATGTGCGTATAGTATAATTATCACTTGCGTTTCGGTGAAGGAAAACATCGTGAGGAAACCAGCATGCCTGAGAGATATTTCTTGACGGCATGTAAAGCCAAGTCAGAGGCCCATGGGCGGCATAAAAACTCTGATACCAGGTTACGAACTAACCACACGATAAAGAAGAAGAACGACTTCCTAAAAATACTAATGTATCTAGTGATATTATTTATAAAAAAGGTAGATATCGCACTAACGCGCGCAAATTGTTGCAGTCAAATTCAGACAATTGTCGTAATTGAAGTACTTCAAGCGCAATAGCTATCTCTTTCTGTATCATACGTTCCGTATTATCTATCACAGTCCTAACAACGCAACCATATTTGAACGCCACTCAGTATCAAAGTAGCGTATCTTCTTTCTTTATAATATCATTGAATTTATCCTTTCCTTACTATTATTATAAATGCGAAGGTAAGTTTGTTTGTTTGTTTGTTACCTTTTCACGCCTAAGCCTCTGAACCGATCATCCTGAAATTTTGCATATGCGTTGTTATGTGTACAGAAACGGACATAGGGTACCTTTCATCCTGAAAAAAAGTACTGTTCCCGACGAAAACTACAATAACGTTCTTATGCTAACGCTAAGATGGCGCCACGTGTCTTTCGAATCATTATTGAATTATATTATTACAAGTAGAGTACAACCCGAATTGATTGTCAAATTTTAAATTTAATGTAAGCGAAGCCGCGGGTAAAAGCTAGACTTTAATAAAAAAAAAAAAAGCTAAAACAATAATTAAAAGGGGATGAAACTTTGTATGGAAGTTCCTCTTTAGCCGATGGGAAATTCCATCAAACGCACGGCTTGGGAAAAGCCATGGAACAACGTAAAACCGTGACAAACATGTCACTTGTATACTGTTTCTGACATTGAAAAGGGATACTTCACCATTTAATATTACGTCCTGTACGGTGATACTTTCGCATGTTAAGCCAATGCTATCTATTTTTGCGCTGTTCAAAGGTAAACAATATTATATTTATTGTTCTATTTGTGTAGTTTTATAGACTTCGACTCGTGGCTAGATAACAACAGCAGCTTGGGTCGATCTTTGGGTTAAGCCGCGCTTGCCTAGGTTGGTCTATAGATGGATGGACTGACTACCTGTAACGACATAATTTCCGGGTTTACCCACTGTTGCACGTTACGATAGTAATGAGACAGAACGACGTCACGCGGCTAACAGCTGATAGGTCAAAGGCGCGCGCGTGAGTTTCATACATAATTAAAATTTCATATAAAACTGAATGAGTGTAAAAAAAAATTGGGAAAGTTGTTTGTTATCATGAATTATCACGTGTTTAAGTATCGATCAATAATTACCAGTCACCCTATACAACATTAGTAAAGAAAAAGAAAGAAAACATATTTATTTGTCGCAGGGACATGACGTGCATCATACGAAATGACAAAAAAATACAATAAACATACAACGCATAACAAATATTTATAAATTCAACAGGACGGGACAGAAAAGAAACATTATTAGTAGGATTATTTGACCTTGAATACCTAGATAAAATCGGTTGACTGACTCCAACTACTCGCTATTCGAAGAAGCCTCGCAATTCACGTGATCCATCAACATGCTGTCAGACTACCTTCAAGGGCTTTCAAAAATAAACACCCACGCGAACGAAAATATAACACATTATTATTTATAAGAAAATTGATCTGTCACAACCATTGGGCGTAGTTAGGAACATTGAGGAGATACCAAACAGGGATTAGAAAAGTTTTGCGTTTGTGTTAGGGCTGGTGCGCTTAGGCTGGGGAGGATTATTGCAGTCTGCCTCACCGAGTGGACCCAACATTGGGATAGAGTGTGTGGAGCAGCAGATTTTTTTTGCCATTACGATGTTGTTCTCACGCGATGCCAGATGGAGGAGACCGTATCTAAATAATAACAGCTGCTCGGGTCGATCGTCAGGTTAAGCCGCGCTTGCCTAGGTTGGTCCGAGGATGGGTGACCACCCATCACATACCGAGATTCCTCCGTTATTCCTCGGGAAACACGTTAAGCCGTTGGTATCGGTTGTCATCAAATCTATTTAAACAACTTACTACATAAGTATTATTCATAAGTGAAACTAGTATGGTTTTTATCTACTTTTTCTTCGAGTTCCTTTGAGCATAATACACTTTGTGCAAAACGAGTCACAGTGTTGTTAATAAAGATAAAACGAATGTAAAGCTAAATTTAAAAAAAAAAACCTTTATTGTTTGCAGTTGGAAACTATTTGTCCAAAGTCCTTTAGAAATGAATTGGTTTTTGTGAAATTGAATGATATTGCTTACTTGGTTTTTAAATAAGAAATGAGTACATAAGAGAAAGTCTGAAAGTTTTGCCGGTGACTGAAAAATTGTGTGGTAATCGGCTGTCGCGGTATGGGCATGTGATGTGCAGGAATTAGGAAAATGTCGTGAGGAAAGTTTTGAGTATGAATTTGGATGGGTATAAGAGTAGAGGAAGACCAAAGAAACGATGGATGGACTATGTGAAGCATGATATGGCTAGAAAGGGGGTGTCTGATGAGATGACAAGTAATAGAGAAGTATGGAAGAAAAAGACATGCTGCGCCGACCCCACATGAATTGGGATAAGTGCAAGAGAATAATAATAGTTTACTTATTTTTTTATGGTGGCAACCATTTGTCTGTGTATTAGTGATACCAGACCATAAGTCCAAGTTTATTTATGTGAGTCCAACTTACAAGATCACGCCTTGTAATCTCCGAAGGTTTAGGCAGAAAAGCATCTAATAGTACACCCATATTTCGCCAGTTGTGTTTTGTGTATTGAATTTTAATAATAAATACAATACTAGAGGCTATTCTCGGTTTGGGAGTAATGGTTGGCGAGCCTATTGCCACCAACCGGTCACAAATCCAGAATCCGTGGCTGCTACTGAGAAATTCCTGAAGGAAAAACCCGCTAACACTTTGCCCGACCTTGGGACCCAACCCAGGCAGGACCTTATGATCTGCAGTCGCGCATAAGACCACTAGACCAACAAGGCAGTCTGTGTGTATTTAATTAAGTAAAATGACTATATATAATCATCATCTGCCTAGCCTTCCCAACTATGTTGGGGTAGGCTTCCAGTCTAACCGGATGCAGCTGAACACCAGTATAAAACTACAAGATATAAAAGTAACACTTACACACCGTCTTCAAAAACCAAAATAAAAACTTCTGAACAACCTCAATTTGCTCAGTTTTCTGATATGCTTGAAATATTTTTTCTCATTTCATACAAATAGTCATATTTTTATTTTTGACACCCCTACCCCCAGCAATCGCTCCACGCAATATACATACAAAATACTTCGCGTAGGATTCTTATGTTTAACATAAATACGTGAACAAAGTTTTGTTGACGATTGTACACTTACGAGCATAAATATGTATATACGTAGGATCTTTTAAAAGGGATTTTCTGTGACTGTCATGATTAAAAAAAAATATATATAATATATTTATTTATAACCAAATTATACTAACAGTTTACACGACACATACAAGTTATTGGTTCGACATAAAAATCAAGTAAAACTACATAAAATTAGTCAAAATTAGAACTAAAGATAAAATAAAAATAGTAATAATATTAGGAAGTAAACAATATGGTAATGTAAGAATAAAAGTAAATAAAACATTTTTAGTAGACAGAATCACAATAAACACAATGAAATGACCAAACTAGTCATCATAAAATTATTATAAAAGATTTTAATTTTTACTGTTAAAGGTGTTGTATTTTGGTACTCATATCATTATCTGACTAGCCTTTCCCCAACTATTTTGGGATCGTCTGTCAGTCTAACTGGATGTAGCTGTATACTACATACATGGGGCGACTGCCTATATGACTTCCACAACCCAGTTTAGTACCCAGCGATACACAGATACACATTCGTAAGATTCACACTTTGGGGCCTCTTTCTACTTGTAATGACTGTCAACCATCTACAAATGAAAACTGAAACCAACGTCTTCGTGCTTTCCGATTCGCGGTGGAGATCTCGATCTGTAATGTATGGTCAGCATCCACTGAATAACCTCAGAAAGCATAGCTTCATCGTCGATCACACCATGCGGCTATTATTATGTAACCGTGAACCCCTATTTTGGATGTCATACAAGTATTAAGTAATAGGCTATATGACAAAATCGAAAAAAAAAAATAGGTGTCCAATATTTTTTGATAATCTAACTGACGGACTAAATAGATTTTTTCAGGCAAATAACCTATTGGTCTTTCCTCAAAGTTGAAATCGATGTTACATGAGAACATCGTAAGTACATACATATTGGTGTTCGTGACTGTACTAAAGGTGTAACAGATGTGTACACGTACACTCAGGCTCATAATGTTGTTATTTATTTGTTGATTAGGTGCATGTGTCTCGACAGTAAAACAAATGATAGCAAGTTTTTTTCTTTGAGATTGGTGAACTTTAAAGAACCACGTGTATGTGCGTAGGAAAATCAAATGGGAGATACTACATCGGACTTGACACAGACATGTGGCAAAATTGAATGTATTATTTATTTATGTACACACTATTTATGCAGCCTAGCTACCTGAAGTATACTCCGTAAGGTTTGCTAGTAACTTATTTCACAAATGCGGCAGTCGCTCCGTTGATGGCAATAGGATAATGCTGAGGTACAATTTATTAGAGCTATCCTACGTAATTTATTTAAAGCCTCATCAACGTCATTCTCTTGTCCTTATTCCAATTAAATTGTGGTCGGGCCAGCATGTCTTCTTCTTCCATACTTCTCTATGACTCGTCATCTCATCAGACACCTCATATATATAGCCTTCTACGCAAGTATTTCACGCGTCCCCAAGGGAATTCTATTGTTCAAGATATTTTCCTCAAATCATTTCCTGTGTTTAATATGACGTAAGAAAATTCTGACAAATTACTGTTTTCCGATGGTGACATTGCCATATTTTATGTGTGCCGTCATGCGATGAAGCTATGGAGGATTTGGGTGGAATACAGAGATGAATTTTGATGATTAAATGGCAGCCGGGACCAACGGCTTAACGTGCTTTCCATGGCACGGAGGAAACTCTGTAATGATGGTCGGAGTAGGTGTTAGCAGGACCATAGCTTAGGGAGACTTTTTATAAACAGGCCTCGTCATCATCTGCCTAGCCTTTTCCCAACTATGTTGGGGTCGGCTTCCAGTCTAGCCGGATGCAGTTGAATTCCAGTATTTTACATAAAGCGGCTGCCTATTGGACCTCGACCACCCAGTTAGTACTGGGTAATACGATACCCCTTGGTAAGACTGGCTGTCAGACTTTCGGGCCACTGACTATCTGTAACGACTGTCAAAGATCTACAAATGACGGCCAGGACCAACAGCTTAACGTGCTTTCCGAGGCACGGAAGACACTCGGTATGTAACGGGTGGTCACCCATCCACAGGCCAACTTAGGCAAGCACAGCTTAACCTAAAGATTGACCCAAGCGGCTGTTATTATTAAGCCACGAGCTCGTCTCATTTAAATTATCCACGTCATTAACATAATTATGTAAATACAAAAATCCGTCTGTTTGGTGGACTACTGACCCCTTCAGTAGTCCACCAAACACACCACCCGTCAGATCGGAGGATCCCCCCTTTTCTATGGAGGATAAGCTAATTTATTACTTGATCAACGAATTAGCTTAGCAAAACCAACGAAATAAATAAACATGCTAACAAACCAGCCCGCCGTTTCACTAGCTACTGAATAATTCAGCCTGGATCTAGGCTGAGACGCCGCAGACAATCAATAGTTCATTGAATTTTAAATCTAGACCGAAATAGTTATTTTGTCTGAGCCTTCGATACGACAGTAGATGAGCTTTGTGAGGTGGAAAACGAACCTTAATTCATTTTGTATTTTCAGATGAAATTAATATTGGTTATTTGATTTTCAAAAAGTGACTTGAGTATTGTTTGACTTGAGGATTTTCTCAGTAGCAGCAACGGAGTCTGGATTTGTGCCCGATTGATGGCAATACGCTCCCCTCCTATTACATGGGACTTAAATATAACTGATGAAATATGGATTTACTGTTACATACACCTCTGTCTAACACTTCGGTGATTACAGGCGTGATGTTATGATATGTTAAAACTGTAGATAGTTTTAACAACACAACGAAGCAAATATGCATACATTCCCAGCCAAAACATGTCATACTTGGTTGCGTAAACAAACATGAGTAAACAGAACTCATAAAATATAATGTATTTACTAAAGTAAGTAAATTAAATAAATAACTAGAATATAACAGAAAACTCTTGGCCTACATTTCAGTTTCGGCAATGAAAAATTACCCATCTGAAGACGGTAGAAATTTTGATAAATGAACGAATTTCAACGAACGAGTTTCGTATTTTTGACAGTTATTATAACGTTAAATAAATGTGTGTGTGCTATTGTAACGTTCATTATTTATATTTCTGCGAGTTCCTATGTTATTAGTATTTATGAGTTACCGTCTGTTACGGGTTAAAATACAGCTCGTATTATTATTATCGGTTTATATTATTTATTTAAACAGATACTTGCTGCACTTACAGTTTGCACCAAAGCGTGCAGCAAGCCAACAGCATAATATTAACTAAATAATAGGGAATATGCAAGAAATACAAAACTGTTTTTATTTCTTAAAAATGCCTTGTATTGGCCCATAAAAACATTGTGGTACACATGTTTAACTTTCTAATACAACACTTATTTTACAATTTAATATTTTATGTAGCGTATTTTTGGTGAAACGGAACGCAAACTCAAAACGCATCGTCCTTCGATAGCGCCGGTAGTGACGTCAAAGACTATGTGTCAAAAAAACACTTTTATTTGAAAAGTACTTAAAGTTTCTCTAAGATTTTATTATAATATTCTTATTGCAATGTTTGATTGAATAAAGCATATACAATTAATACAATTTATATATTAAGGGTAAAAACTTAGATGTAAACATGGCAGATAGAGGTAAGTGACGTCACATAACATGACATGAATGGCCGCGACAGTCACGGACGTTTGAACTGTCGTAGAAAATTGTAGGAGTTTAATTTTTTTTTTGAGCGACAAGCAATAGTTGAACTTAACTTTTAATTATTTTTTTGGGTTGATAGTACTATATTTTATTTATTTTAGTGAAGAAAAAAATACATGCATATTCCCTATTGTATATGTCACAGTCAAAACTGTTAATCAGTCAAAACTACTTTTGACCGGTGAAAACTATTTTAATAATAAATAACATATACTTAGAAACTTATTAGGTTGTTAGGTTTTTTTTTTGTAAAACATTATGTTGTAGTAATTCTAGGACTAGGTAATTACAACGTTCTGAAACAACATATTTTAAATGGAGAAGACGCATTTTAACATAATTAGGATATTGACTGACACCAGTCAAAAGTGGTTTTGACCGATATATACATATACCTACAATAATTAAGCATAGCTTTACTGCTACTCATAAAACTATGAAGATCCGGTTCCTGAGCAATCGATCGAGTGAGTTGTGGGCGCATATCGAGCAGTTAGGGTAGCAACGCGAGCAGGCCTCGCGAAGCTCAGGCTTACTACCACCGCAGTCGGTCCGGATCAAACAATGAACAACAATAGTAGTCTCGTCGTTAATTTTATTATTTAGTAGTAGATAGTAGTGCATCAACAGCACACACTCACGTCTCAGTTCTAATATGTTGATGCCCTACATTCCCGCGACAAACAGAGACGGATACAAATAGGGGTAGTATCGATCAGGGTTGTTGCTGATGCATATTTTTTTCACATCAGCGGATGCTGATGCTGATGCTGATCTTTTATCATTGACATCAGCGGATGCTGATGCTGATGCTGATTTTAATTATTTTCTTAAAAAAACAGGGAAAAAGTAAAATCAGTCCGTATTAGTACGCTCTTTGCGTGAATAATCCTTGTTACATAAGTTGCAGTTTGCAGTTTCTTGACTCCTTAATTTAAAATACGTCCATATTCCACTTTTCAACGGACAACACTCAACAGTTTACGGAAAAAAAAAACAAAAACTTTCACGTGTAATGCCGAATTAACGTAATGAGACAAGTTTGTGTTTGTTTACAATCAAAATCCCCGCAGACGATCTTTTAATTATTGGTCAAAGTCGCAGGCAAAAACTACACGTGATATAATCCCCTCTGCGGTCATGTCTCGACTCGAACTTCAGCATTAATAATCAGCATTAACAATCAGCATCGATCAATGCGGATGCTGATGCTGATGCTGATGTTGAAAATGATGCTGAAGATCAGCGGATGCTGATGCTGATGCTGATGTTCGCAACAACCCTGGTATCGATACATTTGCGATCAGTTTGTTGTTGGAGACCATACCTGGGAACCTTCTAGTTCAGAGATATTGGGGCTCAAGGTTCCGACTTTTATACAAGATTTTTTTAAATACAAGTTTTTAATGTTATAACCTTACTTTAAATAACACAACTATACTACTATTCAATGAATCCACCAGCACAACGTTTTGAGTGCGTTACATTGAGTCCTACCGTAAAACGTGATTTTTCAGCCCAAAAAAACAGTTGTTTCCCAGCAATCATTTTTGTGTAGAGTTACTTAGTTTAATGTACAGAATGCTTGGTTGACGGCTCCGTGAAGGGTCCGTATACACCTTGTATGCAGTACTTAACCATTATGCACATCACGAAGTCAGTAGTCATTACCAGTGATCGGAGTAGGTAGATTGATTTTTGGTACTTGTATCATAAATGCACACAGAAAGAATAACATGGATAAGCCATTTTTCCGGAAAGTAATTCCGGTATTTCCGGATTCAATTAAATATTGTTAATGTTGGTAGTGATAATTATTACTACTCAATTCAAAATTTAAAGGAAGGTATCAAAACTAAATTAATTCATTATTTATCTGTTGAATAATAAAAACAAACACACCAATAATCCACCAATTCCGGAGGAATGTCCATAGTAATATATACGTTTCGGATCAATGACCCCAGTTCAATCTACCTACTCCGATCACTAGTCATTACACTAATTTTAATACCAAAGACACCTTCGAATAAAACGTTACTAGGCTTATATACTGCTGTTTCGTTTCATTGTCACGCCTCACCAACCAACCATTGCAATTTCAACCTAAATCCAACGACTTACGTATACACATACAAGGTTTGCAGCGTCTACACTGGGAGTTACAAGAATCCCAGAAATCTATACATATAATAAGACAGTAAAAAAACTGTGTCTGTACATTGAATATAATAAAAATAAAAAAATTGAGGGGGGTTTAGAAACAGTAATAGAGCACGAATCCAAAAAAAAAATTCTGTCTGTTTGTCTGTTTGTCTGTTTGTCTGTTTGTCTGTTTGTCTGTTTGTCTGTTTGTTTGTACACGCTAATCTTCGGAACTACTAGACGGATTTGAAAGATTTTTTTTTGTTGTATAGGTATTAAGTCTGGGCAACATATAGGCTATAATTTATCTTGGAAACTTGAACACCTGATGCAGAACCGCAATAGAATAGTTAAACTATAAGAGATACAAAAATGGTACCATAGCAAAAATTGTTCCACGTGATGAGCATTTTCTGCTGAGAGAATAAATTTGAAGATCTGGAACACCTGATGTGGAACTCCAAGAGTCCAGCTACACTATAACATATATAGGAATGACGTCTTAGCAAAAATTGTTCAATCTGATGACCACTCTCTGTTAGTTTATAAAAATCGAAGATCTGGAACACCTGTTGTGGAACTCCAAGAGCCCAGCTACACCATATCACATATAGGAATGACGTCTTAGCAAACATTGTTCAATCTGATGAGCACTCTCTGTTGACTTATAAAATCGAAGATCTGGAACACCTGTTGTGGGACTCCAAGAGCCCAGCTACACCATAACACATATAGGAATGACGTCTTAGCAAAAATTGTTCAATCTGATGACCACTCTCTATTGATTTATAAAAATCGAAGATCTGGAACACCTGTTGTGGAACTCCAAGAGCCCAGCTACACCATAACACATATAGGAATGACGTCTTGGAAAAAATTGTTCAATCTGATGAGCACTCTCTGTTGATTTATAAAAATCTAAGTTCTGGAACACCTATTGTGGAACTCCAAGAGCCCAGCTACACTATAACACATATAAGAATGACGTCTTAGCAAAAGTTGTTTGGTCTGATGAGCATTTCCTGTTGACTTATAAAAAATCGAAGATCAGAAACATCTAATGTGGAAATCAAAGCTTTCACTAATTTCACTGTATAATTATAAAATAACATAAGCTGGGAGTACCTCCACGCGGTGAAGGCGGTAACAGTTTAGGACTGATATTCGATGACGACGGTATATCATTGAAAATTTGACTCTACTGGACAAAACTCCTATTTTTTTTTTTATCGTATATATATGCCTTCGGGCTTATGTTATTTCAGTGTTTTAGACTTTTTCCACTTATCTTCGTGACACGGTAGCCTACCCGGTAACGCCCCCTGCGTTACCGGGTAGGCTACCGTTCACCGTTCGTACAGCAGTCACTTAGATTTTAATTGATCAGGTATCTTCACAATAAAACTATAACCATGCCTAGAAAGAGGTCAAATCTTTCCCAATGTTCCAAAGGAGCTAAAAGATTGAGGATCATAAGATCCCAAGAATCTACCGAAGAACGTCAGGAGAGACTTGATGCTGTTCGGGAACATCAGGCTGCAACTCGCTCCGTGGAAACCTCTTCCTCTCTTCTCTTCTCTTCCTCTTGAATAACGAAGCACGCCTGAGTTCTCAGCGTATTTACGCATCTAAATCCAGGTCTCTAGAGAACTGTGAAGAATATAATGCGCGACTGACCGCTGATCGTGAACGTCACGCATTGTCTCGCGAGTCGGAGACGTTCACGGATAGAGAATTACGCTTGAGTTCCAAGCGTATCTACGCATCGACTTCTGACTTACAAAAATGAAAGATATGGAACGTCTCGAATCGTCTCGCGCATCCCGTTGTTTTTCCGTCCCCGGGCTCTTAGAATTCGACATCAGACGTTTCAGATCTTCGATTTTGACGACCCCGTTGTCGCTGGCATAAGCAACAGGATCCGCGTACGAAGTCGCGGGCAGAAGCTAGTAACTAATAAAGCAAACCGTCAGTTGTTTCTGAGAGCACCCCTATGCTAATACAGGGTGAGGCAATATGAGTAATAACGTCTGCGCAGGCCCACTGAGTTTTATTAAGCGTAAGAATGTTAAGACTGCTCGCGTATATTTTATTGTATTTTCTTTGGACGGCGTGATTCTAACTCGACAAATTTTTTGCAACACAATTTTTTTCACATTTTCCTGAAAATTACATTTTCAACAGGTTTGACATGAGCTTTTCGCTAGATTGTGTTAAACCAATTCATTTATGACTTTTTGATCATTGAAGTCACTTCTTCTTGTTTATCGTGTGGTTAGTGCTTAACCTGGTGTCACAGTTTTTATGCGCTTCTGACTTGGCTTTATGCCGTTGAGAAATATCTCTCAGGTATGCTGGTTTCATCGCTATGTTTTCCTTCACCAAAGCAAGTGATAATTATACAATTCGCACATGAATCCGAAAAATCAGAAGTGCGTGTCTTGGGTTTGCACTTGAGACCTATGACTTGGCAGTTCGACGGTCACACAACTAGGCTATCACTGCTTTTAATGCTACTGCAGTCACTGACTAAAAATCTTTTTTTCTAGTCCCTCTGAATACGTATAATACAAGGTGTAAGAGTTATAATATCACAAACTTTATCCGAGAATTCAGACGAAGATTTTAGAAATCTAGACGACAACACAAAAACGAGATTAGCTGTTCCATACTTTTTGACCCTATAGATATTGCTCTGTTGTATGGAACAGCACTTTTTTTTTTAAATAACCGACGAAATACAATGTCACAGACTAGACAACAGTAAAATCATATTGTACTGAACCCTTGAAATTACGTAGATAACATCATGCCTATAAAGCCCGCCTGTAAAATTGTTTTTTTTTAATCAATTTAAATTATAAGTTTTCTTTCTGCCTTTCTCTAAACAGGTAGCTTTATCTTAGCACGCCATAACTACTGAATGGACACTTAACATCATGACTATAAACCCCAAAGGGTTAGGCAGAGGTGTACCCCATTATAGTACACCCACATTTCGCCAGTTATGTTTAAAAGTCCCATGTAATAGAGGGCAAGCCTACTGCCATCAACTGGGCACAAATCCAGACTCCGTGGCTGCCGCTGAGAAAATTCCTGATGGATAAATCTACACTTTGCCCGACCAGGGAATCGAATCCAGGACCTCATTCTCAGCAGCCGCCCTTGGGGCCACTCGAGGCAGTCTAGACCGTAGTCCAGGCCCTTGAAATCTATGGTTAAAGTAAACTGTGTACATCAAAATATAACTACACATAAGACAACAAGTATCCCTTTCATCCACGAAACCCCAAAAATGATACTTGATCCGTTAATCGGGGTTCTTACCCTTGAGTGGGTGATTCTCCGGTCAGTTTTCAAGGGATATCCTTAAGTAGCGCGCGTGTTATACCCTGCGAACCACCCCTGAGCAACCTTGGGCTTCAATCGCCCCTTCTCGTATTACCCTCTTGAAAAAATCTTCATAACTTTGATCATTGTGGTCAGATACGATATTTTTGTCCATCAAGGTTGTGGGGGTTGGTTAGGCAACCATATTTATTGTTTTAAGAATATTTTATTGAGTGTTGTAAGAATATTGATTGTTTCATTCTTTAGAGCAACAAAATAGATTTAGTTATTTCTTTTCATTATTTTTAAATTTGTTTTAATGTAGGTAATTTTGTTTTTTTTTTAACCTATATTGTACTCTATGTAATGTTATAAAACTTGAAATACCTATGTGTGCACCTGTGCACACCTGTAACTGACATAATTATTCACCCTAGATTTTAAGTTTAATTGTTACATTATTCCAAAAATGTATTAGTCCTGTGTTTATAGCGGTCTGGTTGATGAAGTAGTTTTTTGAGAATAGGGTTGCAAGTTTGTATGTGCTACCTTAAAATATATACTTATGTTATAAATGTGAAAGTTTTGGTGGCAAAAGTACAAACCAAATCATTTATTTGAAATAGACCCGACAGGCACTTTGCATGTTCTAAAATAACTACAGTCCAGCCACAGGCATAATAAATGTGAATGGACTGTCGTTACCCATTCCAAAGCGTAGATCTCATGGAGAAAAATGGGCAGGAAACTCCATGGACACTCTTTTTAAAATCAGTAAGATATTACGTAGTCCTGGGTACCATATTGTTGCATCTGTATGTGAGCACAATAAAGAGAAAAAATAAAGCAATTCAAATTTTAAAGATTACGATAATCCCTACTAACCATAACAGAATGTCTACATGGTACTAACATTTACAAAAAATGGAATAATACTTCTAATTTATCTCTCTTGCACACTTACACATATACACTCATCAACTCACACACTTTCACACACAGACATACAAACACACATAACCCTTTAGCATTTTAACTTTTTTTTATTTGACTGTAATTTTAATAGTAATTCCTATATTTTAATTGGTATTCCTATATGTGTTATCAAATTTGTGTATTTACTAACACTAGATATAAGGTACGCTACTAACACTGATTTCTGATAACTGATTTCTGTTATCCGAATTTTGAAATAAATTATTATTTCCTTTATTCATTTCTTAACATATCATTTACATTTTTAAATATTCTTTAATAATATAAAAACATTTAAAAATATAAAAAATAGTAGGCCACCAGCACTGTGAACAGGGTCCGAGCTGCCGGTGGTCAGGGCTCTTGAGAGAGGAACCTCCTAACAATACGCGCCGTGTCCAGGAGTACCGCTTTCTGAATCAAGCCCTTGATCCAGCTGCCAAGCGCGAGCCTCCTCAGGTGTTGGTCGAGGCTCTTGGCAATTTAAAAAAAATAAAATATTATTATTAAATGGCAATAACCTTGGCTGTCAACTTCGTAGCGACACTCTTAGTGCTGTGAGATGAAAATGGAACCCATGGCTAAACGCTGAGCTCTAAAATACAGGTCCTAGATTAGGATCAGAGTTGTGGCAATACACTTGTGTGCTTTTAGTTATAAGAATCGAAAATTATTGTAACACGTCACTATGTTCCTATTCTAGTGCAATAATTTGTTAAGTTCGTATACGATGAAAAAGAGTACCTATGTACAGATATGTCACCCATTTCGTTTATTTGTTATAAGCTTTTATTTTATATTTCGTACACCAGAAATGGTTAATTATGGATTCTTACAGTTATATTATGTAATGTAAAATTTATTAAACCACCCACTAACCCATATTATATTATACGAATAAATGATTTGATTTGATTTTCTGATTGTCCCTGGCTTGTAACATGTAGTGAAGTGAAGTGTCAAATAAATATTTTTTTTATATATTTTTTAATTTTTAATTTGTATAAAACAAAATACACATCATAAACATACTCCTAAACTACAAGGTAATGAGAAATGATGACAGCCAAAACATGCAACGTACTAATTATCTAAATTAACACGATATCATTAGCTAGCTTAATGAGCACCATAACATGAAACTGAGTGATAATTATATTGATGTTTCTGACAGATAATTATGACATTCAGGTAGTCAATAATTCAATATGACACGTTCATAAAATTAATATTTAAGTTTTGTGTGTTATCAATGTTTACGAAAAGCAAATCTGAATACTGAATAATTGAAGCCGTCAAACCAAGCATTCTGTACATCAAACTAAGTAACTTTACACAAAAATTTTTGCTGGGAAACGACTTTTTTTTTTAGTTGAAAAATCACGTTTAACCGTAGGTCTCAATGTAACGCACTCAGAACATTGTGCTGATGGATGGATTGAATAGTACGGGAATCGTAGAGATGTTTAAAAATCTAACATTAAAAACATGTTTTAAAAAAAAACTTGTGAAAAAGTCGGAACTTTGACCCCCAATATCTCCGTAACTAGAAGGTTCCCAGGTATTTATATCTAATTTACTTTATTCAGCTGACTAAATTCCAAAACGTCGACCAAAATTTTTTATTCGACAGTCCCAAATGAGGTCTTCCCGAGACAGGACCACACCAAAAACGCCAGATTTGATATATTACGCGCGAAAAAAAGCTTTTGCCAACTTAGCCAGATCTAACCGTCTTTCATTACTCTTTGTAGTCCTCATTACTCTGTTCATCTCGTTTCTCTTTCTCTCTCATTACCGCTTGGCCACAAACTTCACGCTCAAGCGCCAAGCAACTACTGTCGTTACATTGTAGTTATCTACTTCGGGCTATTGTCGGGCTGAGACCTGGACTCAATTGAAAAAAAAAACTTTATTTCTTAACCAAATCAAGACAGCAAGTTGATGATTGGAGCCTCCTTTTAAGTAAAAAATACCTGTATTAGAAGACTCCGCTCTTTCATAGCAAGATAATTTTAGATTATAGAACATACTAGAAGTACATTGTTCACTTTGGTGCGTGCGTGTGTGTGTGTGTGTAAGTGAGTGTGTGTGTAGAGAGAAACGGGTGAGTTAAACTGTGTGTGAAGATTGAAGCGGAGACGAGATGGCAGGAGAAGAGTTGTGTTACAAACCACCAATAGAATTTCGTATCTCACAATTTCGTCTCCGAAGCTTTGGTGGAAATTGCTGAGGACAGAGAAGAGGAGATGTATCATATTTGGTTAGGTCAGCCTCCACTCCACTCTCGGCAGCAGCACACAGTGGAGTCGAACAGAGACATGAGCGGTGTACAGTGAGCTGCGTGAGGCGGTCGCTAAACTGGGCATGAGTAAGCTGTACACACATCACTGCTCCGGTTGAGCCAGTACACATCTCTGCACAGCTTCGGTGGATACATCCTATCTCCTAAGCGTCTCCTCTCCTCTCCGCTTCGCATATCTCCACATCTCCGGGCCTATAGCATGCAACGAGTCACGTGAAGTAAATTAGTGAAACGCGCGTGTCGTTTGACGCAAGTCACGTCAACTGAGGTCGTATACAGGCCGTTACTTGTAACTTAGTAAGAGCATAGTGTTGAGTATTTAAGGTTCTATCATTATAATATTATTTATCATTTTTGTGGTGTTGCTTTGTACTTAGACATTATGTGGACAGTGATGTTAATAGAGTTAATTATTATGGTTATGTGCCCTTTGAAGAAAAAGTCCTTATAAATAATTTGATTTCCTGTTTCGTGAGATTAGATTAGTTCCGTATTATGCCGTGGGTCATAGACTACATTATCGCTATAATTATCTAACGAAATGTAATAGGAACTACTTATTCCACAATTCCCAGAAAGTTTTCGAACTAAAGATACAATTCCATAGGCGAACAACGACAAGGCATACGACAACGGGCGGCAACGTGTAGTTAGTGCCTAACCTGGTGTCAGAATTTTTATGCCGCCCATGGGCCTCTGAATTGGCTTTACATGCCGTCACGAAATATCTCTCAGACATGGTTTCCTTACGATGTTTTTCTTCACCGAAGCAAGTGATAATTATACAATACGCACATGAATACGAAATACAATGCGGCACTGTCGCCATCTAAATTGAAAGTGTAACATACAAACTAGCTGTATCGCTGCGGCCTCTGATAGCGATTAGACCGCTTTATTATTAATCATTTTATTTCAGACCAAATTAGTCCATACAATTCCTAGTGTGGGGCAAAGTTTTATATAAAAAAATGCAAATTATAAAAATATACGAATGAATAAAAATATATGAAAAAAAAAATACTAAACAATAGAGAATTAAATAAAATAAAAAATAGTAATAATTTACCTTTGCACTCGCCTCAGGAATCGTAACTAACATTTGACTTAGACTCACAACCTATCTGACCTCCACCAGTCGGTTACTGGGGAACACGATTCCCGTAGGTCATGTAGTAGTAGGCTTGTTAGAATTTCAGGCTACTGAATACCCCAAACAACTACTAAAGTTCCATAACTTACAGCAGGGACCAACGGCTTAACATATTTCTGAGGCACGGAAAAACATCAGAATAATTTTCCACGAAACTAGTTCATCTAACAAAGTCACGAGGAGCTCGTGGCTCAATAAAAACAGCCGATCGGGTCAATCTTCAGGTTAAACCGCGCTTACCTTGCGCTTGGTTGGCCCGTGGATGGGTGGCATTACATACCAAGCTTCCTCCATGCCTCAGAAAGCACATTAAGCCGTTGGTCCCGGTTGTCACTGGTAGATCTTTGACAGTCGTTACAAGTAGCCCGAAACTCTGAAAACCAGTCCTAACAAGGGATATCGTATTACCCAGTACTGGGTTGTGGAGGTCAGATAGGCAATCACTCCATGTAAAATACTGGTATTCAGCTGCATCCGGTTAGACTGGAAGCTGATCCCAATATAGTTGGGTAAAGGCTAGGCAAATGATGATTTAACAATGTCATTATAAACCTACCTCACAGGTGGTCAATGCCCGTCCATCTATAACGACACCCCGATTCCTACCCATCCCTTACATTAATCTTTTACTATGACCCCCATGGGAAGTGTGCAGGGTTCCTTATCGTCCAGGAAACCGCAAAAACCTGTTATTGATGGCATAATAAGCCATATCGTCTATTACACCTATTATTTTCGGCAGAAGAGTGAGATGCAAATATACTGGATGTATAGCTCCGTCTCTTTTAAATGATGATGGTAAAAAGTTCCATATGGTTTGGCATCAATATCTTGGTGAGAAAAAAGATGGTGTGATTTTTTTCCAGTCTTTAATGTAAATGCCAGAAGGCGACGCGGTAGACCTCGCAGGAGATGGCGGGACGAACTGGACAAAACTAACGTCCAAAAGCCCACATTGGCCCTGGATCGAAGAACTTGGAAGCCTTTGCCCAGCAGGGGGATGAGACAGGCTAACAGTAACAGTAATATAAATGGTGAAAAGTTATGTGCAAATTGAAAAAGTTTAAATTAATCAATGTTTTGTTTGTCCATCATATTTTTTACAAGCCTCTGCTTACTTCAAATGGAAATTTCGTTTTAAGGGAGAAGCGCCAGGGTAGCCTGCGAAATTCTAATTTTCTTGCGTTTTTTGCAATTTGCATGTCAGCCAGTGTCAGCCTGTAAGTAATAAAAATAAATATGAAAAAGCCTTTATTTCCCATTACCCTTATATTTTGACTTCATTTTATCACCGGTCCTTTGGAACGTAGACAAGTTTTCGTTACGGTCGAACGGCCCGTGGGCCATTCGATTCGGGCCATTCAGACTAAATACCCAAAATAACATTATAAATGTACATAATATTTTGTTTCTTCATTAGTAGTTTTAGTTTTCTTATAATCTAAGTTAGTATGTTCTTTGTTTGGATATGCGCCCCTCCACGGGGAGAAGGCCTCCTCCAGTTTCTTCCATTTGTCCCAGTCATTTGCAATATTTTGCCAATCGTTTCCTGCTGTATCTATTATGTCGTCAGCCCACCTTCTCTTCGGTCTGCCTACTCTTCCTTTTCAAATTCAAATATGTTTATTTGTGACACATAGGTAAAATACACGGTGTTATAAAAAGTTATGACGCACTATGTGCTGCCTTGCAAGGCGTACAAATAATGTTTATACATTAATTAGTGCAGGTTGTAGTTTTAATGACTAAAAAATACTGTTATTACAGCTAATTATATAATAATCTTTGATAAAATATATATCACTACATAGTATAAAGCAAAGTCGCTTCCCGCTGTCTGTCTGTCTGTCCCTATGTATGCTTAGATCTTTAAAACTACGCAACGGATTTTGATGCGGTTTTTTTTAATAGATAGAGTGATTCAAGAGGAAGGTTTATATGGGTAATACATGCATAATATAGTCGAGAAACACTGATAATTTTAGAGGTTTTTAATGTAAGGTTGTAAATAAACACATTTTTTTGCGCTTACATTGCAAACGCTGGCTGAACCCTACAAGCTAGATCAAAATAATGTACTACAGTATTGTACACCTTAAAAAGGTCTACAAAAAAGTCCGCGATGGTATATGTCTATCTCTTAGGGATAACCCACAATAACCATTTTTTATCCTTTACTTACGAGAAAATAATGGCTTATTTACGAAAAAGCGATTTTAAGCAATACAGCATTAATCCTTATCCAATTAAGTACTTACCTTAAATACTTTGTGCATGTAATATAGATCAATATGGCCCTTTACAGCATGTAATTTAAATGAATATTTTCGAAGATATTACAGATTAAAATGCAGGGACATACCGGTACCGGCCGGGGGGCGCGAGCCTATCAATAGTGCGTCGAAGGCCGCGCTTCGCCCTATAGCACTTTATGATTAGCAGCGATTGCACGCGTTTATCGGAGCTCTCTAGCGAGGAAAATAACAATTATCTTAATATATAAAAGCGAAAAGTCACTCACTCTCTCACTCATCGCGAAATATCGAAAACCGCTTGACGTATAAAGATGAAATTTGGCAAGGAGGTAGTTTATAGGTAGTAGACGTCCGCTAAGAACGGATTTTGCGACAGGGCTAGATTAAGGGGGTCTAAGGGCTCTCGCAAGTTTGTATGAAACTCTCTTCATTTTTTGTGCTACAAACTTGAAATTTGGCCGGGAGGTAGTTAATAGTTAGTAGATGTTCGCTAAGAACGGGTTTTGTGATAGGACCGGATTAAGGAGGTCTAAAGGCTCTCGCGAGTTTGTATGAAAGTCCTTCTTATTTGTGCTACCAACTTAGAATTTGGCCGGGATGTAGTAGAGTAAAAAAAGTTTTGTCTTTCGTAATATAAAACAAAGTCGCTCCCGCTGTTTTTACGCTTAAATCTTTTAACCTACGCAACGGATTTGAATGTTGTTTTCAGCAATAGATAGAATGATTCAAGAGGAAGGTTTATATGTATATATTGCACCCGTGCGAAGCCGGGGCGGGTCGCTAGTTAAGTAAACAAAAACAAATTTTAAACAATACAAGGCTAATAACAATCTTATGAACTAAAGCTAATAATCATGGAATAAAAGTATTAAAAATATAAAATAAAAAACAGTTTTCATTTTTCTTCTAGGTATTCATTGATGGAGTAATATGCTTTTTGTATTAAAAATTTATGTAGTGTAGTTTTTAACGTATTGACATCTGGCCCTTTCCACTCTGGAGTTTCAGCTGTTCACCTACCGTCTTTGCCAGTACCGTAGTGTCAGGCTGTATGTTGAACAAAATATGAGCGAGCGTAACTCTACAAATACATACATTTGCAAAATTATAACCTAAAATAATCAATACAACCCTCTAAGTTAATTTCTGGCGCTTCCATCTAACACTCATGTTCAATCATGGAAGGGCGTAACAAATATGAAAAGAATTCACGCGAAAAAGTACTCAAGCTTAACGAATTAGAATTTACTTCGCCCGTATCCTAGTTCAAAAAACCCAGCCCCAATTTTACCGACCTACAAAATCCAGGCTATTTTTCAGGCGACAAAGCACCCTAGAAGTCTGCTCACACCGTTAATAACGCTTTTAAAATAACCCTCTGAACTAAATCAGGCGAAGGACTGAAAAACTGTCATGTTCTGAAATCATAAATCAAACACTTTTCAGCGTTAAACTCGTTTTTCATCAGAATTTTTGAGTGAGTTCCGATGGAAATTTTAATTTTAAATGAACTGTGATTTAAGTGTCTGGTTGCTGGAGAAGAATAGATTATGCTGTCTTTTTTTGTTTGTATTTTAACGAGACACACTAATAATAAAAATTAGTTTATGGACGATGTTTTCTAAGTTTATCTTGGACATCACAGACATCGGTGAAGGAAAACATCGTGAGGAAACCTGGACGTATAATTAATATAAGTCTGAAATCGCCAACCCGTCTTGAGCAAGCGTGGTGATCAATGCTCGTGCCTTCTCTGTATGAGAAGAGGCCTTTGCCCAGCATTGGGACAGTAACAGGCTGGTATTATTTATTATTATTATTATAAAGTGTATGGAGGAACAGTGACACGGGGTCGCGGCAGACCACGAAGGAGATGGCTGGACGAACTGGATGTCATCTTTGAGAATTGGAAAGATGTAGCGCAGAAGCGTGACCTTTGGAAGGAATGGAGGGAGGCCTTTGCCCAGCAGTGGGACAATATGGGCTAGCTATAATATATAATTATAATAGTATGGAGGAGCCCGTGGCTAAATAATAACAGCCGCTCGACTCGATTTTTAGGTTGAGCCGTGCTCGCCTAGGTTGGTCTGTGTATGCGTGACCATCCATTATATACCGAGGTTCCTCCGTGCCTCGGAAAGCACGTTAAGCCGTTGGTCCCGGGTGTCATTTGTAGATCAGTGACAGTCGTTAGGTAGTCAGTGGCCCAAAAAGTCTGACAACCAGTCTTACCAAGGGGTATCGTATTACCCAGTACTAACTGGGTTGTAGAGGTCAGATAGGCAGTCGGTCCATGTAAAATACTGGTATTCAGCTGCATCCGGTTAGACTGGAAGCTGACCCCAATACAGTTGGGTAAAGGCTAGGCAGATGATGATGACTCTAATATTGAAAATATTGTCAGCGCCTCACAACCACGGGGCGCGGGGTTTGTATTTCTCATCCGTCTTGTGGTTGCAAGCACGACTGCTGAAGACGAGTCCTGGGTTCGATTCCCAGGTCAGGCAAAAGTGTTACGAACATAAGTATTCTGGAACTCATATTTTTATGAAAAAAATACTATCTCCAAGTTATAATCGTTATTTCTCGCGAAAAGTGCTTCTAAATTTAGGAAAGTCTATACATATTGGTGCCCATGACTGTACTATCAGGTAAACCCATGCCTAAACCTTCATTTCTAAATCGACTAAACTGACATATCGATTATTCAAAACGGCTACTCCTAGCGGTGACGGTTGATCGGTTGTCAAGCTGTGCGATACGGCAATCGATTCGTTCTCTTTGTTTTGAAGTAAACGCTTATTCACACGGCGTATTTTATACGCGCCGACGACGCGAGTTTGACGAACGCGCGTTCACGATATGCTAAAAGCAATTTGTTAATTTATTTATTCTTCAACAATAAAACAAATTTACATTTGTGTCGAACAATGGTTTTCACAAAAAATGTTACATAAAAATTAATTAATCACCATAGGCTTATGGTGATTAATTAATTTTTATGTTGTTTATGTTTCCTGGCTAGGAAAAAACAAACACTACATTCTACATTGGTCCCAACATTATTTGTATTAACATTAATTATAATTAACTAACTAACTTAATATTGATACATATTATATTGTTGCGTTTGTATCAAGTCAAGTTCGCGTACGAAGCAATAAAAACGCGCATACATACGGTCCATAAAGGACAGTGGGCAAAATACACCCACGTCCGCCACAGCTTAGACTACTTTTATTTGAAAGGTATCATAGCCATGTTCCTCTGTGCCAAAGCTCATCAAATTCTGTCCCGGGGTTCTCTTTTTATTTCAAGTTGAAACTTACCGAGCATTATTGAAACAAACCTAACCTAACCTAACCTAACCTAACCTAAGCCTAACCTAAACCTAACCTTAACATTTTTTTTTCCATCGCGTGGAAATCCCCGATGGATGTCCTCCGCCATGGAGAGAGCGGAAGGGTCTGTCAGACTCGTACTGACTAAAATCACACCGGTGTTCCCTCGCACACTTGCGCCGGGAGGCAGCGGGATCTAATGCGACTTCCGCTGCCCCGGACTAGTGCCGGCCCGCTTACATCTAGGAGAGGCGCGCGTGGAACACAACGCGTTGCCGTCTCGGGTCTAGAGTGATGGGGGGTGACGGATGTCCCTGAATCCATCGCCCCTGGACCTATTTAGGGGGGCCGGAAGAGGGCGTCGTCCGCCCTCTGCCGACGATCTATAGATATATAAATATGTGTCGCATCCTGACACATAGGACCCTGGCCAGGACGTACTGAGTGACTTACTTAGTGTCAAACAGTTGCAGGCACAGAATGGGATACGGGTAAACTAGAGAAATAGCTCCTTTAACTTGTACACAGTTCATTGTTACAGAGAAAGTAAAAGTAGTAGTTAAAGTAGTCTAAGCTGTGGTGGACGTGGGTGTGCCCCAAAAGTAAAAAAAGATTAGGTTAGGTTAGGTTAAGTTTGTTTCAATAATGATCGGTAAGTTTCGACTTCAAATAAATAGAGAACCCTGGGACAGTATTTGATGCGCTTTGGCACAGAGAAACATGGCTATAATACTTTCCAAACAAAAGTAGTCTAAGCTGTGGCGGACGTGGGTGTGCCCCAAAAGTAAACAAAAGGTTAGGTTAGGTTTGTTTCAATAATGATCAACTCAAAATAAATAGAGAACCCTGGGACAGAATTTGATGCGCTTTGGCACAGAGATACATGGCTATGATACCTTCCAAACAAAAGTAGTCTAAGCTGTGGCGGACATGGGTGTGCCCCCAAAGTAAAAAAAGATTAGGTTAGGTTAGGTTAAGTTTGTTTCAATAATGATCGGTAAGTTTCGACTTCAAATAAATAGAGAACCCTGGGACAGAATTTGATGCGCTTTGGCACAGAGAAACATGGCTGTGATACTTTCAAAAGAAAAGTAGTCTAGGCTGTTGCGGACGTGGGTGTGCCCCAAAAGTAAACAAAAGGTTAGGTTAGGTTTGTTTGAATAATGATCAACTCAAGATAAATAGAGAACCCTGGGACAGAATTTGATGCGCTTTGGCACAGAGATACATGGCTGTGATACTTTCCAAACAAAAGTAGTCTAGGCTGTGGCGGACGTGGGTGTGCCCCAAAAGTAAACAAAAGGTTAGGTTAGGTTTGTTTCAATAATGATCAACTCAAGATAAATAGAGAACCCTGGGACAGAATTTGATGCGCTTTGGCGCAGAGATACATGGCTGTGATAATTTCCAAACAAAAGTAGTCTAAGCTGTGGCGGACGTGGGTGTGCCCCAAAAGTAAACAAAAGGTTAGGTTAGGTTTGTTTCAATAATGATCAACTCAAAATAAATAGAGAACCCTGGGACAGAATTTGATGCGCTTTGGCACAGAGATACATGGCTATGATACCTTCCAAACAAAAGTAGTCTAAGCTGTGGCGGACGTGGGTGTGCCGCCCATACATTTCTGCCCACTATCCTTTTAGTCTCGTTTCACAAACGCGCGTTTACGGCGCCACTGAATTTCTGCACGTGCGATAAGTGTTACTTCGCTGTGTTCGAATTTCGTTTCAATCGCGTTGAACGCGCTTCATCTGCGCCGAGAAAATACGCCGTGTGAACAGGCTCTAAGCTACGAGCGGGTCAGACGAACTACAGTAGCCGTGTCTATAGTTCTAGTTTCCTAATTTATTTTAGGTGGTTGATTGTAGCCGAAAAGTGATCTTGTTTATTCCACATTGTAGAATGAGATAGAAAATAAAAAAGTAAAATCATCATCGACCCGAGGAGTATTCTTATTCTTATTCTTTATTGCACACAAAATTAAAAGATATACACACAAAATCACAATACCTATATAGCTTATGTACAACGGCGAGCTTAACCCAGAATTGGATTTTCTTACAGCAAACCTTATTTGCAGAAGAGGATCCTAAGTGCACAAACAGTACGTTTAAAAACTTAAATTTACTTATTTTAAAAACCAAACTAAACTAACACATACAATAAATATACGTAATGCATACAATACCTATGTATATAAACAAACATATTAAATACTATACAGGGTGTAAACAGAGCCTTCACGAAGCCGTTAACCAATCATTCTGTACATCAAACTAAGTAACCCTACACAAAAAATATTGCTGGGAAACGACTTTTTTTTTGGGATGAAAAATAACCTTTTACGGTAAAACTCAATGAAACGCATACAAAACATTGTGCTTATGGATGCATTGAATAGTAAACGGGTCATGGAGTTAATTAAAGTAAAGTTAAAACCTTAAAAAGTGGTTTAAAAAAAAAACTTGTGAAAAAATTGGAACTTTGACCTTCAATATCTCCAGAACCTGTGGTTTCCCAGGTATTCTCTAGAAGAAAAAAATGATTCCAATGATGGGCAGAATATGTGGTTTTCGTTTTCGTTAAGGGTCTTTTTACACCCTTTATACATACTATCATGTAGACAGGAAATGTTCTCTTATTCCTTTCTTGAACACATCTAACGAAGGGCTTACGCCGTGCGATTTTATTCTTATTTATGTTCAAACAGACATTCACGAAGAACACCAATTAATAAAGTAGCTAATGATGTGCCTAATGAGCGCACGGCTAGTTAGTCTAAAGAGTACTTTAAAAGCAGTGTTGGGTTTAAAAAAGTTGAGGAGAGCTAAAGAAGACAGAAAATTCTCAAGAAATATTTTGAATAATTATTATATTATATATAATAATATAATTATTATATTATATATAATAATATATTCAACTTATAAAGGACTAAACTAGTATGTGAGTCAATTACATCCTTACTAATATTATAAATGCGAAAGTAAGTTTGTTTGTTTGTTACCTTTTCACGCCTAAACCACTGAACCGATAATCTTGAAATTTTGCATATACGTTGGTAGGTATACAGAAACGGACATAGGATATGTTTCATCCCGAAAAAAAACAGTGTTCCTGAGGAAAACAACAGTAACGTTCTTATGATAATAGATGGCCACGTGTCTTTCGAATCATGATTGAGTTATACAGCCACTGCATAAGCAGAAGCATAATCAGCCTGTAATGTTCCCACGGCCGGGACACTTGGCCTCCTCTCTATGAGAGGGAATGGGCTATAATCCACCACGCGGGCCCAGTGCGCGTTGGCAGATGTCACATGTCTTCGAATTTTTTGGTTCTAAGACATGCCGGTTTCCTCACGATGTTTTCCTTCACCGTTTTTGAGAGTAGTGGTGATGAAATAAATTACACAAAGTAATGCGCCTGCCTGGGTTCGAACCCACGACTTACTGTTCGTAAGGCGGGGCCGCCACCATTGGGCCACAGCTGCTCTGAAAACACATTAACCTTCGGTGGTTCCAGCTGTCATTTTTGAAGATTTTGACAGTCGTTAGGAAGCCCAAAATTATGACAGCCAGTCTTAGTTGTGGTGGTCAGATAGACAGCGCTCTATGTAAAGATATTCACCTGCATATGGTTAGACTGGCAGCCGACCCCAACATACTTGGGAAAAAGCTAGGCAGACATGTATACGTGATTTTTCAAAAAATAAAAACACCAAAACATCGCTACACAGCAGATATCATACCAAAAGTAACAAACATTAGGAATTTCGACTCAATCTACATATTTATACGGTTTAGAGGCGCGAACAGCAATAATCGTATTTCACTACAAATGGATATAAATTCCGTACAACTCATGAATTGCTCAGGCGAAATTAAAAAAGAAAAATTGCTTTTTGTTTAAGCTTCGCACACATTTGTGCTGAATACGGATTTTGAATAGAATACGTTTTTTATTTCGGAATACGTTTCATATTAAATGTGGAATAGGCATTGTGTTTTGTTCCTTTTCAAATAGAGATTCCGGGGCGTAACGTTTTTTTGAAATTCTGTGAAACTTTTCTTCTTGCATAAGGCCCAGACTCGACACGAGCGGAGATGTGCGAAGAATAGAAGAGAGGAGATGTGCAAAAGCAAGGGTGTATCCACCGAAGCTGTGCAGAGATGTGCAAAGCGAAGAGGAGAGAGATGTGCAAAGCCGCACGCCGCTCACAGCACACCGCTCATCGAATTCTGTTCACGTCTCTTCGCGTCTCCGCCGGCCTAAACTATTATGAGACATCTCCTCTCCACTCTGCTCAACCGTTTCCACTAAAGCTAAGTGGAGACGAGAAATGTAAATAACGAAGTTCTATTGGCTGTTCTCCTCTCGTCTCGTCTCCGCTTCGGTGTAGTCCGGCCCTAACAATAGGCAATACAATAATTTCACCGATTACGAATTTAGGCTTTCCTGAAAAACCATTTCACCATGCATCCCCAGTTGGGATTATTTTCTAAAGAAGATTTGCTTAATATAATTCAAATAATACTGCAGTGCCCCGAAATAATTTGTTTGAAACCAGATTTTGCCTGCGGATTGCTCGTGTGGAGGTCGAAAATTATCGCACAGTAACCTACTACCAGGACAAAAAGTATCGAATGTAATGATGGTCAGCTGATGCTCTATCCGTAAGCCAACATCCTAATTCGTTCAACCATTAATGCGAGAAAATGGAACAGACTACTGGGGTTAAGCTTAACAATTACGAGTCATCTCCTCTCCTCTCTTCTCAATCATTTCCACTAAAGCTAAGCGGAGACGAGAAGTGTAAATAACGATTTTCTATTGGCTCTTCTCCTCTCGTCTCGTCTGCGTTTCGATAGAGTCCGGCCTTAAAAATATGCAATACAATAATATCACCACGATTACGAATTTAAGCTTTTCTGATATACCATTTCACCATGAAATCCCAGTTGGTATTATTTTCTAAAGAAGTTTTAATTCAAATAAGACTGCAGTGCCACTAAATAATTTGTTTGAAACTGGGTTTTGCCCAATTAATTAATAATTCGTTCAGCAATTAATGCGAGAAAATGTAACAGACAGAGCTACTGGGGCTTCTGGGGCTAAGCTTACTTTCACATTTACTATTTAAAAAAAAAAAAAACTAATTAATATTAGAATAGATACTTGTAATATTCGGGAATGTGATGCGGAGGAATGAGGACAACGTCGTGAGGACAGTTTTGAGTATGAATGTGGATGCTATTAGAGTAGAGGAAGACCAAAGAAACGATGAACAGACCGTCTGAAGAATGATATGGCAAGAAAGGCCGTGAGATGACGATTAATAGAGAAGCATGGAAGAACAAGACATGCTGCGCAGACCCCAAATGATTTGGGATAAGGGCATGAGAAAGAAATGGATACGTGTAAATATAGAAATGCCTAGTTCCAACTCCATATTGCGTTGGCCCACACTTTGGTCCAACAATTGGCGCCAATCAAACACATCCTTGAGAATACAATATTTACTTGTAATATACATCCTAACTTTAATGTTTATGTATGTAATTTGTACATAATGACACCTACGGGTATACACGAGAAGCTTGTAAATTATCTAGTTTTTTTTATGAAATATTTTTAGGGTTTCGTGCCAACGGGACCCTATTACTAAGACTACGCTGTCTGTCAATCAGTCTGTCACAGGACTGTATCTTTTGAATCGTTTTAGGTAAAGACTTAAAATTTTCACAGGGTGAGTTTAACTTAGCCAAAAAATACTCGACGAAGGGCTAAAGCCTACCTACCACCTAGAACCAATAGAATCACATTCATTTTGCGTAGCCTCGCACCGCTCAGCGGCCTAGCGCACATCTCTGATAGAAACACAGTTTAAGACTGGTTGTTAGACTTTTGGGACAGTGACTTCCTTAACAGCTGTGAAAAATCAACAAATGACAGCCGCTACCAACGGCTTAACGTGCTTTCCGAGGCACGGAGGAAACTCGGTATGTAATGGGTGGTCACCCATCCACGGACCAACCCATCCAAGCGCGGCTTAACTTGAAGATCGACCCCGAGCGGCTGTTATTATTTAGCTATGAGCTCCTCCAAAAAATTGTGTAAAATATTGTACGGCGGTACGGAACCCTGCGTGTGCTAGTCCAACTCGCACTTGGCCAGTTTTTTATCTCTAGTTTCAGGTTTTATGCAGAGCAATTCCGTTCGTCGTTCATTGGCATTATACATCACTGGTTTTTTACTATGTGATCGATTTTGGTGGAAAATTGCTGTCTGAAATTGAGAATATTTTATTGTAACTTTTTGTACGGTATGTTCTATTTTATTTGTGCAATGTGTTTAATAAAAGTTTTGGTCAAAGAATTAGCATTGCCACTGGCGATGCTGCCAGTCTCTTGGGCACGTTCAAGTATGACAGCGATGCGGAGGAGTTCCATCGTTTATATCGTTCTATCGTTATTTCGTTAACAGTTTTATGTTATTTACTTTGTTTGAAAATATCATTTTTTAATTTCGATGTTAGGATTTATTTCAATGTTTGAAAATATTGTTACGTTGAACTAGTCTAGTATTACCAGGTAATTAGATTAAGTCTTTTTTGTATTTTTTTAAGGTTGTTTATGGGTTCGATTCCAGGTCGGGCAAAGTGTAATTGGGTTTTTCCTAGTAGCAGCTACGGAGTTTGGATTTGTGCCCGGTTGACGGCAACAGGCTCCCCCATTACATGGGACTTAAACATAACTGGCGAAATGTGGGTGTACTTTAGGTACACATCTGCCTTACCCTTCGGAGATTACAAGCTTGGTTATGTTCAGAAACAAATTACTTGTTTATGAATAAATGACTATGACTAACACAGGGCACTGACGTACCCCCACTCAATAAACTCGGCTCAAAATACCCCAGCCTTTCATTCATTCCAGAAATGAAAACTCCCACGCAACAGTACATTTATGAATTCATTAAAATCCTCTAACTTTACGTTTGGTTACCGACACAGCTCCTCCACGTGGCAGGTCCGCGTGCTGCCTAAAAATACCGCTCTCTAAAAATAAACCCACCCTTAAGGATACATTGCAGTGTTTTTATTTCAATGGGGTTTGTTGTGATTTGTACCGTTATTTGGGTGGCTCTCTAAGGCGCGAATTACACAGAAACGGCGTAAGGTAGTGGTGCGGCGCAGGCGTGGAATTTATAAGGAAACGAAAGGACGGCGTGCCTGCGCAGCGCCATTTGAGTGTAATTCACAACACGTCGCCTACGTACATTTTGTATGAAAACGTTTTGAAGCGGCATCATGCCTGCGCCGCGCCTTCACCGTAAGCCTTTTCTGTGTAATTCGCGCCTTAAGTGCTTAATTACATCTTCAATCTTTCATCTTGTCTCTTGGTATGGGCATGTGATGAGAAGGGACGAATCGTATGCGACTAAAAGAGTGATGAATATAAATGTTGATGGATGGAGAGGGAGAGGAAGACCAAGGAATCGATGGATGGATTGTATGAGAAATGATTTGAAAGAAAAAGGAGTAAATGATAGAGTGACGGTTGACAGAGGAGAATGGAAGTTACATACTTTTCTCTTTGCCCATCATCATCTGCCTAGCCTTTTCTCAACTATGTTGGGGTCGGCATCCAATCTAAAAGGATGCCGCTGAATACCAGCATTTTACATGGAGCGACTGCCTATCTGACCTCCACAAGCCAGTTAGTACTGGGTAATACGATACGGTAAGACTGATCAGACTTTCAAGCCACTGTCTACCTGTAACGTCTATTGACAACGGCTTAACTTGTCACTCTGCCCATCTAACAAAAATATAAAAAGACACTAGATACCACACCACTTATGTATAGGAAGAAAGTATCGCCTTCACGAAACACGCTTACAACGTGGTTTGATATGAAGAGCACTCCTCACTGATTCAGATACTGGATGCAATGTTCCTTCTGTAACTTTGTGGTTAGTTCCTTTCCTTTCACTTTTGTTTAAAATGTTATACCAAGTTGGAGACCCAACCTTCTAAGTTTTAACCGACTTCTAAAAATGAGGAGGTTCCCAATCCAGCTATTTTTTAAATGTTTTTTAACCTCCGTGGTTACTGGTCCGATTTACGTAATTATTTTTTCAATTGGTAGTAGAAGCTTGCGCGGTGGTTTCATATTGGTTACGCGAATTAAGCGAAATAATGCGAACAATTTTGAAAATTGGTCGTTACTAGAAGATGGACGCGTACGTTAAGAAACACCATGGAAAAAAGAACAGTACGCCTGAAAGGAAGCTGAGTCTGAATACAAAAATTCTTTCGAATATAACCAGTACTTTAGTCACACGACATTACTTTTCATTTTCAGCATTTTCTACATGATGTAGATTAATAGGCTATCACCAACAGGTTCACGACCCCGCATTATAAATACTAAACACATGTTGGTAACTCGCTACCTATTACTAAATTTGTTCCTAAAATTATTTCCAGTTACGAATTGGTGCAAATTATACCTATACCTAAGCTTTAAAAATGGTTTACTACCATTTTTTTTAAATAGTGCTGTATTTTGTTAACAGTTTTATGCAATTTAGTGTGTATGTTAAAAAATGATTTTTCGATGTAAAGATTTATTTGATAGGTAGTTTATAATATTCCTATAAATGAGTATTATCCGTGTTTTTATTTATTGCTGTACTGTCGGCGCTACCCTGTATAATTTTATTTCCTCACCACTGAAGTTGTCCAAAACTCGATTGAAAACAAACCACGCTTACCAAGAAGACGTTTAAATAATTTGTACAGATCCCTCTATAAATATGGCTAACTTTAAATTTTATTGTTTTAGTTCAAAAACAATATCCCTAATGGTTTAAAGTTTTGAATTTATGTGTTTACGGGGTTTTGAACTTTAATATATAAGTTTTAGAATCAATTTGTTCAGATCAAAATTCGATTAAGATTATTTTCGTGTAATCGCGTTTGGTTTTAGTCGTAAATAATCTGATGTGTCGTTTATTGCTAAAGTATGAACTAAGTTAGTCCTAACTTCTAAACGATATAATGTAGGACATTAAATTGTAATTTACGTCTAAATTACGATTTTATATGCCACAGAAAAATATAAAGCTGTGAAAACTTTATATTTGGCTTTATTTTTATGGCTCCTGAAATACAGGTACATGGTACCTAGCTCTGGAGCCAGGGTCTCAAATTTTTCTGTACCCTGTTTTTATGGCAATAAAAGAATTTATTATTTATTATATTTTAGGCTTATTAACTTTTGTTTGGGACATGACTTGGGAGATGTAAGTGGAACTGCCTTTGGGGACTACAAACGTAACTCGACTTTTTTTTAAATGGGTTTATTTAGCACATGCGACAAGGGCATACAAAATTTAAAAAAATGCATAAAAAAATCTAAAGTAGGGTTAGTTAGTAAAGTTTTAGCTTAATTATGTGGCCACAACGACATGTAAAAACCGATACTTTACAAGATACTAGACTAAGTTCTTTAGAGAATTTGTACTCCACATTTTCCTCACGAATTTTCGTTGTTTGACGCAAAAGAGTTTTTAAAGTTTACTTAAGATGAACTTACGTGACTTTCGTATACTTAAAGTTTAAGTTAAGTTCTCAAATTCTTTACAGCTTACTCTTACATGTAAGTTTTTAAAACTAAGTGTTAGGATTCGCCATGTTGTTTTTGAAACTTAGTAGTTTGCTTAAAAAAAGATTACTTAGTTGGCTACGAGTAGTGGCTAGCCTAGTGGTCGCAAGCGCGGCTGCTGAGCATGAGAACCTGGGTTCGATTCCCTGGTCGGGCTAAGTGTTATTCCCCTATGAATAAGAACTTCAGCCGGTCTTGTTTTTTTGACAGGGTTTGTCATAGATTTAAACAAATAATAAACATTTAAATCAATGTTTTTCTGAATTTGGCAGTTTGATTGAAATACAGTCAATAAATCAAATACTATAAAAAAATCTTCAATGGTTTTTATTGCAGCTATTTGTATTGGAAAACGTATAAAATAAAATAGCAATTGATTATAAAAAATAAATGCATTTTAATTGAATTCAGTTTACAGTATGTATTCGGTTTTACGTAAATTCAGTTAGCGGAAAATTGAAATCAAGCGTAAATCTGTTTTTTTTTTCGGCGATTTCAATACGAATCTGTTTTTTTTTTCAGTATGCCTGAGGCGATCCCGAAATTGTTTAAAATTTTATTCGAGAATGATTGCTTGCTCTTTACGAGGCATGTGAATTTATTATTAAAATAAAAGCTTTTCTATATTTAAAAGGTGAATAAACGTTAGGAAATCATCATTGTAACTTTTTTTTTTCATTTTAATGGAGTATTTGTACGAAATTTGGTAGGATTTCACAAGTCTTGTTCTTTCTGTTCTAGAGCACATTTCTTATGATATCAAAATAATAATTTTCATTTCAAAGCAAAACATAATTAATGTGACGCAAAACACCAATATGACTAAGTGGTGACAATAGGAACAAACCTATCGGATATACTCGCGACCTTGCAAAGAATATTATTATACAAGAAACGAGATAACGCTCGATTTTAGCCTGAAAACTCTTCCTAAAAAGTTAGACAACTTCTTGACTTAAGTGGAAAATTAAAATAGAGGGTAGTCGTGACACGTGTATACAGATCAATTAACCCACCCTGCTGCGGGACTGTTCGAAAGAGATACCGCGGCCCGGAACACAAAGGGCAAAGAAGGAACATGGATGGATTTAGTCAGTAAAAGTCTGACACCCCTAACTCTAACCCCTCCAGAGGGGGAGGAGTTAAAAAAAAAAAAATAGCCTCGCAGTCCACTGCTGGACATAAGGTTCTCCAAAGCTGAGCAAAATTCCCTGTTTTCCGCCTCCCTTATCAAGCCTGACCAACCTTTTTGAGGTCGTCACACATTCGGTCGTCGGCATTTAGTAGCTGATATAAAATATTCTTATTGACTTGATATAAAATATTACTGTTTGCCTGCATCATCATAAAACTGGGTGAAAGCCTCTCGATATCTAAATATACAGGGTGGAAGGGATACCGACGCAGAAACGGTTACAACGTATTCAGTACATCATTCTGACCTCCTCCCATATACGAATAAAAAACAAAAACAGCAGTTCCATACATTTTGACCATGTAGGTTGCATTGCACTTTCGTAGGAAACACCAGATTTTTTTTAAATTACCGATGAAAAATTTCATTTCAGAATGATGTACTGAATACGTTGTAACCGTTGTTTGTGCGTCGGTGTGCTTTCCAATATGTATGTATAAAACAATACATTTATACGGAAGTTTTGAACCAGACGCGGCGGGAATAGTCGGACAACTTCGCACCTAAATGTTGCTGAAGCTATAGTCACGGTAATATTATAATACAGTACTCCAACTTCATACAAACGGACGAAACGCGAGCTATACCTACGCGCCTCGATCTCGGGGTGCGCTCGCGGCGCAGACAGTCACGGCTGTACCGCAGTGTCGAACGGCAAAGCATGACAATCATCATGTTTCTCCAAACAACGCTTAAGAAGATACCCACAAATATAAAAAAGTGATTTTTTTTCTGGTTTAAAAAACTTATGTCTGGATGCGTTATTGACGAATTCATACAACCAAAAACAGCACAATATTTCCTACTCGTCATATTAACTGATTTTTAGAGAAAAAATCGCGCGGTTATTGTTAAAAAAACAACACACCGTCCGTTCGAAACTGCGGTACAGCCGTGACTGTCTGCGCCGCGAGCGCACCCCGAGATCGAGGCGCGTAGGTATAGCTCGCGTTTCGTCCGTTTGTATGAAGTTGGAGTACTGTATTATAATATTACCGTGGCTATAGCGTGCCTATGTAAATTGTATGGAGTATTGCTCCTACATCTAGCATGTCGGATGTGTTCTCTAGTAATATTGACATTAAGCAATTAGTGTTAATATTACAAGAGATAATTAATAATCCGCATAAGCTATCCGTCATTGCTAATGCATGATAATTAGTTGTGATTATGTACGCGTTAATAAACATGTACTAAATGATATCCCTTGGTAAGACCTGTAACGACTGTCAAAGATCTGCAAATGACAGTCGGGACCAACGGCTTTACGTGGTTTCCGAGGCACGGAGGAAACTCGGTATATAATGGCTCACCCATCCACAGACCAACCAAGGCAAGCGCGGGTAACCCGAAGATTGATGCGAGCGGCTGTTATTATATATTTAGCAACCAGAAGTGAAGATGTTTAATAAAAAGACAACAAGATCCATAACATAATAAACACAACCATTTATTATAACTTAGGAACAAAACAACAACCACAGAAAACTATCCTAATCCACCACGAAACATAATGAATTGAATTCACACGTTATAACATTAAAAACCAGTGAGAAAGTAAACAAAATGGGAAATTATAAATCCTACAGCCCCTTGAACGATGTTCCTGACCAGCGTGTCCACCGACCAGCCATAATCTCCATGTCACTCCTTTCCATAGAGCTAACATGACGTGCTGCATGAAACCTCATTTCTTCCTTATGCAACGTACAACCTTATTTCTTCCTAACACGGCCTCTCCTGACGCCAAGTCGCCCTCGACTTGTTGGGTCTGCAATGCGATGATCTTGGTATGCCTGGACACCTCCAATTTCATCATCGAGGTCAGGCATGGACAGTCCCTACTGCCATGGGCACAGGCTCGTTACTTGCATAACATCGATTTCGTCATCTGAAAAAGTTTACGAAGATTTTTCGTATAAGTAACACATACTGACTACGAAGAAATTTTAAGATAATAGTTCAGATTGGCAAAAATATAAAATGGTCAGCGTCCCAACCGTCCTATATTATTGCCGAGATCTTTACCATAGCGACTCGACGCTATCTGGGTGACAAACACCAACGTTGAACAACACACGCCTTGGGAGGGGGAACACATCCCAACGTTTGAGCAAGTCACCTCTATGAGGGGGAACACATACCAACGCTTTCGGCGCAACACACCCAAATGCGGGGCGACACACGCCGTTGGGAACATACCCACACGCCGGGCGACACACGCCTTTGGGAACAAACCCACACGCCGGGCGACACACGCCTTTGGGAACACACCCGCACGCCGGGCGACACACGCCATTGGGAACACACCCACACGTTGGGCGACACACGCCTTTGGGAACACACCCGCACGTTGGGCGACACACGCCTTTGGGAACACACCCACACGTTGGGCGACACACGCCTTTGGGAACACACCCACACGTTGGGCGACACACGCCTTTGGGAACACACCCACACGTTGGGCGACACACGCCTTTGGGAACACACCCGCACGCCGGGCGACACACGCCATTGGGAACACACCCACACGTTGGGCGACACACGCCTTTGGGAACACACCCGCACGTTGGGCGACACACGCCTTTGGGAACACACCCACACGTTGGGCGACACACGCCTTTGGGAACACACCCACACGTTGGGCGACACACGCCTTTGGGAACACACCCACACGTTGGGCGACACACGCCTTTGGGAACACACCCACACGTTGGGCGACACACGCCTTTGGGAACACACCCGCACGCCGGGCGACACACGCCATTGGGAACACACCCACACGTTGGGCGACACACGCCTTTGGGAACACACCCACACGTTGGGCGACACACGCCTTTGGGAACACACCCACACGTTGGGCGACACACGCCGTTGGGAACACACCCACACGCTGGGCGACACACGCCGTTGGGAACATACCCACACGCAATCTCTGAAACCATAGTTAAAAACAGCACTCGCTTTCAAAAAATATGGCACAAGTTTCTGGGCACCATTCTCCTTTCCATGGCACCATGTATTGGGAGGCTGCTTGAGTGGTTTTTCCAAAACTTCCACTTAGCAGTTTATGTTCATACTGACCGTTAGGCAAAACTTTGGTTACCCTGTACGGTCCTCGAATCCCAGGGTCTATTTGCCCGTTGATTGCGAGTACTTTATTACATAAGTAAGGTCATCAACCTTGTACTCACGTGGCGAGCGTCTGAACCGATTAGGCGAGACATTATGCTGACCTTGATTGCTCTTCAGGAGTTCACTACGCGATTTCGACAAACCTCCCGCAGAGCTTCTCTGTTGGTTTCTGGAGTGCTTGCGGCTAGGTCACGCACCAGCGACCGCATGGCAGGAGTAGAAGCGTCAGCACCAATCGTTAAGTTGATGGCTACGGTTTGAGTGGTCTTCTGCTTACAAGAGCTCGGCCACACCTGACCAAAGCTTATTATTCTGCCTAAATATTCAACCTCGGTAGTCAAGAATGAGCACTTCTTCAAATTTATTGAAAAGCCTGAAATGAGACACGAAGCTACTCGCGACAAGCACTCGTAGTCGCTCCAACCGCTCGCGACTACAGCACGGTCCACTTCATCACACCACACGTCAATGTCGTGTGTGTTTGGATCTAAATTGGGTACGTAGTAATAACCCGATCTTGCGAGTTTTAAAGATTTTAATGCTTCTGCAAGCAAGATTGCAGTGGTCGGGGCTTCGGAACCGTCAACGATTTTATCATTTGTACAAATGACTGTTGAAAGACCTTCGGAGTTGTTTACAGTACGAACTCGTTGCGGAACATCGTTCAAGTCCACGGGGCTACGAGGGTGCGAAGTGACTTCACGAACCGGGTCCTCAGGGTTAGCACTAATGTGATTATCTGTCCATGACGCGGCGACGGTAATACGAACTATCGCTACGTTCTCGACAGCGGCGGCGGCTCTGTCGTGATCTGTAACGCAAGCTATTGATGGTTTCACTACTAGTGGTCCTGCCTCACGGAATACCTCTAGTTCGATCTCGTGAACGACGGTGTTAACACCTTCTCGGCATATCTTGCACAAGGTCTGATATTCCATCACACACACGAAAAATAATAGCAACGACAAGGATAAAACGAAAAGTCAAAAATGACGGGTTGAAAAGTAATTGCTCTTTTGTTCCTTGAATGATTTTTTTATTTTATTTTAGTGGGCAATCTAAGTTCTTTATCCCACTTCTGAATTTAGCAACCAGAAGTGAAGATGTTTAATAAAAAGACAACAAGATCCATAACATAATAAACACAACCATTTATTATAACTTAGGAACAAAACAACAACCACAGAAAACTATCCTAATCCACCACGAAACATAATGAATTGAATTCACACGTTATAACATTAAAAACCAGTGAGAAAGTAAACAAAATGGGAAATTATAAATCCTACAGCCCCTTGAACGATGTTCCTGACCAGCGTGTCCACCGACCAGCCATAATCTCCATGTCACTCCTTTCCATAGAGCTAACATGACGTGCTGCATGAAACCTCATTTCTTCCTTATGCAACGTACAACCTTATTTCTTCCTAACAATATAGCCACGAGCTCCTCAAAATTTGGTATCTACCAATTTCCAAAATTAGAAAATCTCTCTACTGTACTCCAGTTTCAGTAAAAACTGGTTTCAAGGTTTGCGAGGTTCTGGATTCTGGACTGATTAACGAACAAAATATTTTTTCGATCTGGTTTGAAATCCTGAAATTCTTTCTCAAAAGACCGCGCTAGCGATATCAGCAGTAAGTGCAATTTTTGACAAAATGAGTGAAATGTTGATCCTGAATCAGCGCAACGAGCTCTACCAGATGTGCTGACAGCTGTTTTAATAGCTTATCGGGAACTGGTACATTTCGTTAAGGATCAGTTTCAGTTGCTTCAAGGAATATTAGATTGATAGAAAGATAATTGAGTGAAGAATATAAAAGCATTTTATTTGGGCTACACGTTTGAATCACCACAATTAATATAACTTCAAAAAAGAAGTCTGGAAAACCCAAATTGTAACAAAACATACTTACTGCTCTTATGCTTAGCGCGGCAGTGCTGCCAGGCCAATTCAAATGCGTCGCATTGTGGCCCTCGGGCCTGGGGTTGAGTAACCTTGTGCCAAAGGCTTAACGGCTTAACGGCTTAAGGCAAAGCAAAGCCAAATGTTCAGTGACTGCCGAATTGGTCTAGTAAGTGGTTGCAAGCCATGTTGCTGGACTCAGGTATACATCTGCTAGATACACTCTCTTGGGAACAAAACATATAACTATGTTTGTCTCATGTTATTTTCACGTAAAAGCGAGAACGAATCTTCACCAGGCGAGACCGAGGTCAAGAGTGGGTGATGCTGCTAGGTTAAACATAACATCACGCCTGTAATCCCCGAAGGGTTAGGCAGAGGAGCTATGTTTAAGTCCCATGTAATTGGGGAAGAGCCTTTTGCCATCAACCGGGCACAAATCCAGACTCCGTGGCTGATCGAAAAACCCATTAACACTTAGCCCGACCTAGGAATCGAACCCGGACCTCATGGTCAGCAGTCACGCTTGCGACCAATAGACAACGAGGCACTCAGGTTATAGTTACTTCATAACAATAATTTTAGTTTTATGGGTTTCGGTAGGATTATTTTCTTCACCTCCACGAAGCGAGTAAATTTTTTTTTGGATTCTGATTATGAATTCGTGACATGATATCATCGAACGTGCGTAAAATTCACGCACGTTCGATGTCACGATCTATACGCGATACTCTTGATTTTTTTCAGGTTATAACATATTTTACTTAAATACACAACATCCAATAGTCAGTTCCAAACTCCAACAAAACAGTTCATCCTGAAAAAAGGAAATCTGTAAGAATTCTAACAAAAAGGACTTTACTTTCTTTGCACCTTTTGCATTTTCAAATTTTATGTCGCATCCCGCCCATTTTCGGGGCTGATCCTTTTGTAAACTCCGAAAGCGCATTATATGAGCACATATATTTAAAGAGTTACAGAGTGTGTACAGTTGACAAAAGTGGCATATGCAAGCAACAAGGTACTGGTTTTCATTTCAGTCCATGGTTTGTGGGTCTTACTGTATGGATCGGAATGCTGGGTTGTGAAGAAGATGGATGAAAAAAGATTGCATGTAGCGCGGAGACGAGAATGTTGCGATGCATTTGTGGTGTGACAAAAATGAATAAGGTAAGGAACGAGTACCTATATTAGAGGAAGTTTAAAAGTTGCGCCAGTTAGAAAGGGAATCGACTGTCTTGGTATGAACATAATATTATGATGAGGAGGGACGAATCGCATGTGATTAAAAGAGTAATGAATATAAACGTTGATAGAGGGAGAGGGAGAACCAAAGAAACGATGGATGGATTGTGTGAGGAATGATATGAAAGATAAAGGAGTAATGACAGCGTGACGGTTGACAGAGGAGAATGAAGAAAAAAACGTGTTGCGCCGACCCCAAGTAACATGGGACAAGGGCAGGAAGATGATGATGATGGTTTGTAGATAAAGGGGGTAATCCAAGGCAAGGGCAAGGGGCAAGGGGTATCGTATTACCCAGTACTAACTGGGTTGTGGACGTCAGATAGGCAGTCGCTCCATGTAAAATACTGGTATTCAGCTGCTTCCGGTTACACTGGAAGCTGACCCCAACATAGTTGGGAAAAGGATAGGCAGATGATGTTATACGGGTGCTGATAATTGTATTTTTTGATTTCGTTCTCGTTTCATTTTCGTCTTCCATGTCATAATATATAAAAACTTAACTAAACCAGTAGATTTTATAGAGGTTGGGTTGGTTGGTTGGGTTGGTGGGGTTGGTTTGATTGGTTGGTAGTTGGTTGTTTGTTGGTTGTTTGTTGGTTTGGTTGAAAGAGGTTTAAGTCCAGATGGATTGTAGTAGTAAACCACATCTGGACTAAAAACTCTTTCACCATACGTCGCCATCAAACTTGCTCAATCACTATTATTTAGCTGATACTGGAAAGCATACAAACAATGCACAACTGCATTCGAACGTCGGTAAGGCTACGAACGCACTGACAGGTGGCGTGCTTATCACCCAGAGCCTAGCGAGAAGGGAAGTGAGACGCAAAGGTCCGCACTTCGCGCTTGATGCCTTCGCTAGTCGTCAGCGTGTATCGAAGAAGCGCGCAGTGTCGCACTACTCGCTAGGCGACTTACTAAGCACCAGGCGCCAAGCAATCCACCTGCCAGTGCGTACGTAACCTAACGGTACAGTGCAAAATCTATACTATATATATATATATATAATAATATTATAAAGCTGCAGTGTTTGTTTGTTTGTTTGTTTGAACGCGCTAATCTCTGGAACTACTGGTCCGATTTGAATGATTCTTTCAGTGTTGGGTAGTCCATTTATCGAGGAAGGCTATAGGCTATACAACATCACGCTACGGCTAAAAGGAGCGGAGCAGCAATGAAAAATGTTGCAAAAACGGGACGGGATTTTACGCGGACGAAGGTCGCGGGGAACAGCTAGTCTACACTAATATTATAAAGCTGAAGGTTGAACGCGCTAATCTCAGGAACTACTGGTCCGAATTGAAAAAATATTTTAGGGTTGGATAGCCCATTTATAGAGAAAGGCTATATTTATCATACGCTACAACGCTAAGACCAATAGGGCGGAGCATGAATGCAGAAAAATGTTGCAAAAACGGGAAATCGTATTTATAAAATAATTTCAGGCGCTACAACAGCCATTTATTCATAAGAAAGGTACCAAACTCTTTTGTCAACAGTACACCGGTATCCTACGAGGTGAACAACCTCGTCAGATCCTCGGTTTTCAGAAGACATCTATTTAAATATTCGATCACAGATTTAAGGGGTCAAGGCAGGATCTCTGACCTTTCGGGGTCTTTTGTTAGGTAGACCCTCGTCTTCAATGGAGGTAGAATGGTAGATTTTAAGACAAGTATCCAACGATTTGTATTTGAGGAGTGTAAGCGATTTTCCTTTGTTTTCGAGCACAGAGATTTCGTCGACCGCTTTGGTGCTGAAGTGTTTGAATAAAGGTATCCGTTTAAGTTGGTAGATTTAGAAGGTTTGTTTGTATTGGGAGGCTATAGAGGTGCAAGGATATTTTGGCGCTTGTATCACATTTACCGAGGGGCGCTATGATGAACATCTATATCTATACATATAAAATTGAAATAAAATTCCCATAGAATTAAATATTTAATTATATGGGAATTTTATTAGAGCAACAAAAGCCAAAACAACAGTTTTTAGATTTTTTGTGTCTGTCTTTCAGTTTTGAAGGGTGTAAAATGACCTTTAACGAAGCCGAAAGGCACTTGTTCTCCCCGCTATTGCGATCATTTTTTTGTTCTAGACCAAACCTGGGAACCCTCTAGTTACGGAGTTATTGGGGGTCAAAGTTCCAACTTTTTCACAAGTTTTTTTTTAAATACAAATTTTTAATGTTATAACTTTACTTTAAATACCTCCATGACCCGTTTACTATTCAATGCATCCATAAACACAATGTTTTGAATGCGTTTTAATTGAGTTTTTAGGTAAAAGGTTATTTAACACCCCAAAAAAAAAAAAGTTGTTTCCCAGCAATCATTTTTGTTTAAGGTTACTTAGTTTGATGTACAGAATGCTTGGCTAACGGCTTCGCGAAGTACTTTTTATCCCGGTAAGTAAGTACATAGTATATTCCCGTGGGATACTTTCGCTACAAAACTGCTTTTGCGTGCAAATATTCTAGTTTTCGTACAAACATTGCAGTAAGACAAGGCAACAAATTCCGGTTGCAAGCGACATTCCCGCGTAAGTGTTGAGTTTGTTCTTGTCGCAAAGTTTTGACAATTGTCGTCGCAAAGTGTGTCGTTGACTTGAATTGCGCTACTGCAAGTGTTCTTTGTCGTCCTTACACTGTTTGAGAACGACGTGCTTTTCAAAATATTTTACAGTTACTGTAAAAGTTTAAAAGTTGCGACAGTTACAGAAAATTTGAAATGGAGTCGACTGTCTTGGTATGGACTTGTGGATAAGGAGGGACTAATCGCGTGTGAATAAAAGAGTCATCACCTGCCTAGCCTTTTCCCAACTAAATTGGGGTCGGCTTCCAGTCTTAACCGGATGCAGCTGAATACCAGTATTTTACATGGAGCGACTGCCTATTTGACCTCCACAACCCAGTTAGTACTGGGTAATACGCTACCCCTTGGTAAGACTGGTTGTCACTTTTTGGGCCACTGACTACCTAACGACTGTCAAAGATCTACAAATGACAGCCGGGACCAACGGCTTAACGTGCTTTCCTATTTTTTAGGCACTGAGGAAATTCGGTATGTAATGTGAATAAAAGAGTGATGAATATAAATGTTGATGGATGGAGAGGGAGAGGAAGACCAAGGAACCGATGGATGGATTGTGTGAGGAATGATATGAAAGAAAAGGGAGTAAATGATGATCAGTTTGTATATATCTTCATAAGCAAACTCTGCGCTATTCTTGCAGGAAATACACAAAACTAACCTTTGGGATTCGAAGCTTAGGAAAGGTTAAACGGTTTGCTGGTACAGACACCAGCACATCAAGCTACCCGAAACTGTCAAATTTACCCAATCAATCTAGAACCTAATGCTTTAAAGTTGAAAATCTATTTTGCGCTACGGAGCGAGGACTTAGAAAAAAATTCGGTTGGAGTCTATGTAACGGGGCATTGGAGAAACCCCCCTCCGCCCTTGGGGCAATACGACATTAGGTTAGGTTAGGTAACTTAAAACCCTGCAGATAGAAATACTACGTCAACTTTTTCATAGTGCCCCGTTTCGTGTCCACTGACCAAATTTTCAAAGTCCGAAATTTTTTCGAAGTCCTAAAAATTTTTTTTCCGTCATTATTTCTTTTTTCTTTGCTGCTCATAGTACCCCTAAGCGTACACTCCAACTCCTACAAATCCGCTCCTAAGTCGCCACTGACAAAGAAATTTGTCATATTGTAGTAGCTTGATGGCTGGCGTCTGTACGACTCCCGACATTTTCTTGTGCAAATATTGAGATAAGGAACATACACGTTGTATCAACAACCGTGCTTACGTAAATATTTGGTAAGAGAGACCGTTTAGGGAGTTTTGAATTTTAGAATGCAAAAATATCAAAATGGCTGGACCACTGTTTCGTAACAAGTATCACGAAAATTTTCTTTTGTACAAGTAAATGTAATTAATTATGTTTCATGGTCTGACCATTGTAATTTTAATGTACTTATTAGTGTCTAGATCTATACAAATAAATAAAATTGAAGAGTCTGTTTTTAATTTCAAAATAATAGCTTTTTACTGTATGCATATGAAAGTATAGCGGGCACAGCAACTTGTAAAACCAAGTAGGTACCTTCATAAAATTCGCAACTAAGAATTTTATTTTCCAACTACGTTCAAGATGTTTTTGCATAGGTTATTGTTTCTAAGAAACCTCGTTCAACTACGCCCGTCGACTCGGAAACGAAATCAGAAAACTTTACTTTACTTTACTTCATTTTACTTTACTTCCACCGTCCGTACCAATTTGTTTGGCTGGAAATGATTTTCTACGAAAACTTAACAATATTTTGCTTCAAAAGTTTTTCTAGTTACGTATAAAACAATTTGTCAAACATACTTGAAAAAGTTAAGGATGAATAAACAATTTGTAATAAGCTCGTCACTAACCTTATTGGTGAGGTTCTTTAGACATTTCAGGTGAATAGTGCCTAATTGCCGATGACCGTTGACCGATGACCGTTGGGGTAAACGTGTTCTTGAGTGGAGACCGCGAATCGGCAAACGTAAGGTGGGACGCCCTCAGGCTCGGTGGAGTGACGATCTTCGCAGGATGGCTGGTAGCAACTGGATGAGAGTTGCTGAGAATCGAGTTGAGTGGCGTGCAATTGAGGAGGCCTATGTCCAGCAGTGGACTGCTATGGGCTGATGATGACGATGAGTGCCTAATTGCAACCGTCGGCCGTGTATCTCCAGATGTATGAACGTGGACGTAATGTCGTCACAGCTAGCTCACTTAAATTAAGCTCATGAGCGAATGATACCTAAATTATGAAAGATTAACGCCTCAAATATCCATTTGCTCTATATTGATATAATCATCATCATCATCATATCAGCCCGGAATCACCCACTGCTGGGCCTCTCATTTTTTCCGCCACATTTCCTGGTTCTGAGCGTCCCTCAACCAGGTGCTTCCCGCGGCTTTGAAGATATCGTCGACCCAACGAGCTTTAGGACGGCCCTGGTTTCTTGGCCACCACTCGGTCAAAGCGTTGCTTCATCGGCCATCTCCGCGTCTAGCCAGATATAAACGAAGAAAATGTAGACTTAGGTCATTGCGTTTACATGGTGTTTAAAAGAGGTTTTTCTCGGATCACCACGGGGAAAACCTCTTTCAAATATAATTTTAAATCGAGCCCGTTAGTTCTGTTTTGCTCATGATAATGTAGACCACCACATCTCGCTTAGAGTTCACAAGCGCTGCTGTGGAGCATGACGACCTGGGTTCTATTCGCAGGTAGGGCAAAGTAAACTAAAGGCACATCTGCACATCCGTTCTGGGTGACAGGCGTTGTTTCAAGAGTTCTTCTTAAATTATACCTAACCACATCTATGATTCTTCTATCATCCGTGGACAAACTAATTTGATTCTAGCCTCATCTTCGCAGTAGTCATATTACGGGCCATTGCTCAGCCCTCGAAGTAAAACTTTTTGTTTTTACTAACTTTTGATAAGTTCCATTCTTCAATCTTACTCCGTGGCTTCAGTGGTGGCGGTGAGCACGGGAACTACACTGTGAATAAAGTTGTGTAAAGTATAATTTCCATCGACACGCCATCTTTTGGAAACGGGATCGACGTCAAGGGCAGTGCGAAGTGTTGATGGACCTAAGCAGTCATAATATTTGGAAGTAATACCTAGTAGCTATAGTCGGACAAAAAGAAAGTGGAAGGGAGCAGGCCGTATATGCCGTAGACTAAATAGAATATGGGGGAAGAAAGTGCTGGAGTCTCCACTCCAGCCACAGATGGAGGAGGAAGACGGAGGAATGTGGGAAGACAACCGACTAGGTGGGCAGACGATCTCATTAAAGTGGCTGGAAGAAACTGGATAGCCGTGGCACAAAACCGCCAAAAGTGGAGAGATTTGAAAGAGACCTACACTCAGCATTGGGTGGCCAACGGTTGAAGAAGAAGAAGAGTAGTCGGGCAGAGAGACAAAGTGAGACACCGACAGCTTTCAATATCATAATTTTTCTATGAGATCTTCATTGTGAGAAGTACTGCAAGTTCAGGCTCTTGATTCAGCAGTTATACTAAAGCCTGTTTTAAATGAACAGTTGAAATAACAGTAATACAATTCTTTTGTTCTGTTAACTTTGACTTTCAAAAGTGCTATGTTAGTCTAATGTTCAAAAAAAGTAATTTTACTGTCACTTTTGATTTTAACATGTTTTAAAAGTACTTATAGTAAAGTTTTCTTACAAAATTTTTAGAGAAAATGATAAATTTTCGTTAATTTTAATCATGATAAAATAAAAATACCATAACAAAAATGCCAGTATCAAAAACCGCTGTCACTCAACCCCGACGTACCCATCACCAACATTTAGTTTTAACAAAAGAAAAGTTCTAACATAAAAAAATAGTTTTTCGAACTTAGCCGTCTCGCGTCTGTGAGAAAACGCGTCGGAAGTACATTTCGGTTGTAGAATGTATTATTCAGCCTTTTGTTAAGTAAAGATCTCTTTTCCACTAATGTGGTCATACCATTTATCATGAGAAAAATGAATGTGAATTTGGCGCTTCCTTATAAACTTCCTTTTATGCATGCTTTCTCTTGGGGTTTCACGTCTTCTCAGTAGCGAAGGGTCAATTTTTGTAAGAGGTAAGCCGGAGTACATATCTTTAATGTGATTATATTATTTGTCTATAGAATACTGACTGTGCCATTTTTCAAAGGGAAGCCGGTAGGAATCGAGTTGTATGGAACCTTCGCCACTGCGTTTTCTCATGTTATTGGTTAGCAAACAAGCATGTGGCCCAACTGATGGTTAGTGGTTACCGTTACATTATGGGTGTAAAAATACCTTTAACGAAGCCTAAAGGCACTTGTTCTCCCCGTCATTGCGTTCATTTTTTTGTCTTAGACCGTACCTGGGGACCTTCTAGTTAGTCAGAAATATTGGGGTTCAAAGTTTCAACATCTGGGGCCTCTAACATGCCGACGGGAAATATCTCAGGCATGCTGGTTTTCTCACGACGTTTTCCTTCACCCAAGTGATAATTAGACAATACACACATGAATTCGCAAAACCAGAAGTCTTGAATTCGAAGACATATTACAATATTTTGATTTAAAAGAGTGTCCATGGAGTTTCTTGCCCATTCTTCTCCATAGAGATCTACGCTTTCGAATGGGCAACTACAGTACTTTCACAAGTTATTATGCCTTGAGTCTGGGACTGTAGCTTCGCTTTTTTTGGCATTCAAAAGTGCCTGTAATAGTCTAATTGAAATAAATGCTTAGAGTGTGAGTTTGAACTAGAGACCTATAACTTGGCAGTCCAACGGACACACCACTGAGCTATTACGGCTAAATTGGATTATTTTGATAGATATTCAAAAAGTACAAACATCATAAATACCAACTCCACACTTCATGGAATTTACGCCGCTTTTATTTACCATTCTCACCCGTTGTCGTAACAGATAGTGTTGCAAAACTTGGAATTGAGTTTGTGCAGTTTCATGACGGATTGAGTTTGGCTCCGAGCCAACTTCGGCTGAGAGCCTAATTTATATTGCAGTACGTTGGTACGGAAGTTTTAGGAAAATGGATCTTTTGTGTTTATTTTTGGCTGGATCGTGACATAAGCGGTTAGATGAAGCTGGTGGAAGGCAGTTTAGTTTCTTCTTTGTTTTTTTTGGGTATGCTTAATAAGGTAGTGTGTTGTACGAGTAAGAGCCAGTCCACACGGCGTGTTGCGTTGCGTTGCGTCGTCGCAACGCAAATATTTTGACACATAGCCGGCCACACAGGCGCTGCGTCATCGCAGCGTTACTACGACGCATTCCGTCGGCGCAGCGGCGACGCACAGTTGCGGCAAGCATTTTGTAAAAACATCGCAGTCAGTCTATCAACGCACAAGCAACTGAGCGCTGCCGCTCCGACGTCGCAATGAGTACAACCCCTCCCGCTTCGTATCGGGGGCTGCTGTCCGTCATGTGTGCGTTGCGACGACGCAGCGCACCGTGTGTATACTTTGGTTATTTGTATGTAAAACAACGCAACGACAGCGCTGCGTCGACGCAACGCTATCAACGCTATTAATCTTTTATTTTTGTATAAAAATCGTAAAGCGGTTCACAGAATACATCTACCTACCCATCTAATAGTTTCGGAATAAAGTGGCTGTGGCATACGGACAGACATACAGACAAACATGACGAATCTATAAGGGTTCCGTTTTTTTGCCATTCGGCTATGGAACCCTAAAAACATAGCACGTCAGTAAGCACATACGGACTCGTTATGCAACCAAAACCTTACCGAGAAAAACATCCTGGTTTTCCTAAAAGCATAAATCACAGGAAACCTTATATTGCTGTATCACGCATTACTTTAATCAAATCTACATTATCATAGTTATGAGATTTTGTTATTACATCGTTAGAGATTTTTCCGGGTAAAAGAATTTGAGGTATGTTCTGAATAGCTTTCTATTTTGTCCGTAAGATGAAAGAAAATTTGAAGGTTTACGCATCCTTTATCTTTTTTACCCGACTACGGCGAAGCCAAAAGGAAGGGTTATGATTTTAGCAGTCTATGTATGTATGTATGTCCCTCCGTATAGCGCCTAAACTATTCATCCGATTTTGATGAATAAGGTGTCAATCAATTTGTTATTATGGCCCGGGTAACATAGGCTACATTTTAACCGACTTCAACAATAGGAGGAGTTGATTTTACGAGTACCTTGTGACCCCGATTTTAGTTAGATCGTGATTTTTTAGTAATCGGGTTTTTTAGTTGTAGTATACCACACAAATTCTTGGATTGCAAATGCTTTAGTCAGGCGTGTAGGTGGCGTGATGGTTTACTATGTTGTAGTGGTCAAATACATAGCATAACATCATGCCTGTAATCCCCGAAGGGTAGGCAGAGGTGTACCTAATGCAACACGACCAAATAGTATGTATTAAAGAGGTATTTAAAGTCCCAAAGAATCAATCCAACTGTCTCTATTTGAGAAAATTAAGCTTTAATCAGGCAGTTTGGGTTTTCATAACACTTTACATAATGGTACGGCTGGTCCATAAATTCAAGGTCGCTCAGCGAGTTATGCTTGGAGTCTCTCTGAGAGATCGTATCCGGAACGAGGTGATTCGACAGAAAACCAAAGTTGTCGACATAGCTCATAGAATAAATAAGCAGAAGTGGCAATGGGCAGGTCATATTAGCCGTTGGGGTAGACGTTTTCATTGACACACTTTGACGGACGCCTAAATTTTCCAAACCTGTCTTGGTCTAATCACGACCTTATTGTTTATTTTATTTGTTTAGCTTTTAAAGTTTTTTATTTTTTTGTATTACTAATTTACTCATAAAATTTTGCAGCGCTTTAGCCTTGTGTTCAGTGTTTTTTCGACATGAAAAATGATTTTAAAGAAAGTGTTTATCGTGTTTCTCAGATCATTAGGCACGTTCGTGTTTAAAATTTTCACAGAATCGCAGACGAAGACGAATGCTTGGTATATTACTTTAAATTTAAAGAAATTTTGCTGGCACGTTTCTAGTTTAAAGCTTAAACTATCTGTTAAGCTAATATCTGCAAAAGGTATATTTTAATTTGACATGTATTTGTGTAAAATAACGAATTATTTGCTCTTTGTTCAAAAACTCAAATTCCAATGAGTTCCAATTCCAGTTACACTCAATGACTGCGATGATTGATCTGAATGATGATGATGAGTGACTCTCAATCTCACTTCAGTGAAGAAAAGTGATTTCGTCCGGTGTTTTTTTGGAACGTGCCCGCCCTACTATTCCCGAACCACTGTAACTCCTGAAAGCTAGAATCAACAGTGGCGACCACCAGAAAAGCGCCAAGACAATGAATCCCGGTGTTAGTCCGGTGTGTCAATTCATCCATAAAATCGACTGGATCGGACAGCGGACATCGGAGGCTGACAGATGTTTCAGTACATTATCTGTTAAAGTCCCCTCTGGTCTACTCTCCGTACGGAGCACCATTGAAATACTTTTGCTGCGATTAAGATGATGGCGACACGCGTAACACGTTATTTTAAGCCGTTTTGTGGACTATAAGCTTATTTCGATGCCAATTGGACCTGAAGAAATAAAATGACGTATGAAAACTATAGTTGTAGCAGGTTGAGCCTAGAATTTTCTGAAAAACTGAGTTTTTACAGTTTCTAATATAATTTTAACACTTAATTTTCCTAAGTGGTTCCAAGTAACTGAGTTCTTATTATGAGTCGTTACTCAAAATTATATCTGACAGTAATTTCGTTGGGGTCACAGAATCATTGATCAAAGTGACAAATTAGGGAACGCCCTAAACGCCTGGCCACGAGCTACGTGCTCAAGCGATTGAGGAAAAAGTTAAAGAAATTGCTTAGACACCAAGTGGCACAGTGATGCGACGCTTGACGTAAACGACTTGTGGCATACTTACCCTAAGGGTGATTCCAGATAAGCGTATTTTTGGCGCATATAAACTCGTCTTTAGAAGCTCGTGTATGCTCACGCCTTTTATTTCACGAGTGACTCGTACGAGGGTTGACGCGCTTATAAGCGCGTGTACGCGCGGTCGATTTTTTTAGTACGAGCTTAAACGCGCTACAAAATACGCTAATTTAAAACCGCTCTGAGGGCTCTCGCCCACCGCGAATTTTTGTAGCGATGCAGTAGAGATGCAAACGGCATGTGGTCGCGCGGCACCATCCCTCCGTTCCACTCTTTGTTCCCTCGATGACGACAAAAAAGACACGCGTTCGTATTAGCGCGCAGTAGCGCGTGGAAAGGTGACTAACGTTCCATAGTTGCGCGTTTACAAAACGCGCGACAGCTTCTCTTCAAAAAGTCACCCCGCGGGAAATAAACAAAGTGTTTCATTTATTTTAAAATCATATTCTGTGTAAACGCTGTCGCAAGGCGCTTGACGCTTGTGCGTGTAGTGTAGCTAGTAGCAAAGTACGTTCCTGCTTGTTGGAAAACGGCTAGTCATACTCCTAAACGGCTGGTAATAAGGGTAGGTACATTAGTTTAATAAGTACTTCAGGAAATGTAGACGAAGCGAGGGAATAATTTACTTTAATGTTGGTGGGCTGAAAAAAAGAAAATGGATTTGACTAAAACCTTATAAATGCCTGCCTAAATGAATTTCGTGTATTTCAGTCCACTGTGAACGGAGAAATTGACTATTTTCTTATATTGGTACATTATTTACAAACAACAAATAGATTTACATAATAATAAAATATGTAAATCTATTTGTAACTATAACTACCGGAAATACATTGTGAAGGATGGCACGGTTGACATATGTCGGGCATGCCACCGTCCGAATCGATCCGACACATTATTTCTGGGTGTTCTCGTCTGGCTAACGGAGAGTACTTGCATAGACACAAGCTCGTTGCCAGGATTATCCACCAGCAACTTGCTTTGAAGTACAACCTTGTGGAATCAGAAGTGCCATACTATAAGTATGCGCCCGACCCAGTTCTCGATGATGGTAATATCACGTTGTATTGGGATCGATCTATCATCACTGACAGGACTATTGTTGCCAATAAACCTGACATTGTGGTGATAGATCGATTGGAGCGTCGTGCAATGATTGTTGATATAACGGTCCCGCATGACGAGAACCTCGTGAAAGCAGAGAAAGATAAACAATTCAAATATCTAGATCTGGCTCGCGAGGTTGTCGACATGTGGGACGTGAGTACAGCAGTCATTGTACCGATAGTCGTGTCAGCCAATGGCTTAATTGCCAAGAGCCTCGACCAACATCTGAGGAGGCTCTCGCTTGGCAGCTGGATCAAGCGCTTGATTCAGAAAGCAGTACTTCTGGACACGGCGCGTATTGTTAGGAGGTTCCTCTCTCAAGAGCCCTGACCACCGGTAGCTCGGACCCTGTTCCCGATGCTGGTGGGCTACTATTTTTTATATTTTTAAATGTTTTTTTTATAGTATTTTGTATAGAATATTTAAAAATGTAAAAAATATGTATAAAGATAAATAAAGGAAATAATAAATATGTATAAGTATCAAGATAGGAAAAAATTACAGGGCGTCAAAAATTTTTCCACATCGTCCATATTAGGGGTTTTATAACGAACACTTGAACAGGGTGCTAAATAAAGATTAAGTGATGTTATTAAATGCGCGACCTTCCTTATGACGATAAAATAGTAAAGTGCAGTCGATCTGTCAAACTCAAAGTCTCTCTCCTAACACCAAAGGCATTAACACAAAGACGCTATTTAAAAATAAAGGAAGTACGGTCGATTTTTGAATCGCAAATACAACTATCCTGTAGCGTTTAGGTTATTTTTTTTATTATTAGCAAACTCAACAAAAAACATGTGAATATCATACGTTGAACGAGTATTTTCCATTTTTAGGGTTCGTACCCGAAGCGTAACAAACGGAACCCTTTACAGCCTCCGCTGTCCATCCGACTGTCAGTCAGCGGGCTGTATCTCATAGTTGAAATTTTCACAGAAAGTGTATTTCTGTTGCCTCTATAACAGTAAATAATAAAAATAAATTAAAGGGAGCTCCCCTACTACGATGGTACGGAACCCCTCATGCGCGAGTCCGACTCGCACTTGGCCGGTTTTTAAGTTGTTCGTATACACTTTACGTTTACGTTTAAAACAAAGTTCTTAATTAATATAAACGACAGGACAGTAGGTGTCACAATTACCTTGTTTACTTATCAAAACAATTTTAACACCTTTAACGTATCCCGAAACTTGAGTAATAAGTAAACAGATTAACAACACCTACCTGCCTTTATTGATAGGGAAGTTCACGGAAATGTCAAACTACTAACTTTGAAAGGTAAGGTTCAGTTTTGTGTGTGTTTATGCGGTTGTCCGAAGTTTATGAGTAGACGTGAGCAGGACCATAGCTTAGGGACAGGGAGACTTGTTATAAACAGGACTATGTTGGGGTCGGCTTCCAGTCTAACCAGATGCAGTATAATACCAGTATTTTACATGGAGCGACTGCCTATTTGACCTCCACAACCCAGTTGGTACTGGGTTTTACGATACCCTTTGGTAAGATTGGTTGTCAGACTTTTTGGGCCACTGACATCCTAACGACTGTCAAAGACGAAGAAGAGGTTACTTGTATTATAATTGTTTATGTGCTTATTTGTGTGTACCTACTGTGCAAATATTTCGACACAAATGTATTTTTGTTATGAAATAAATAACTTGAAGTTGAACTTGAAAGATCTACAAATGACACCCGGGACCAACGGCTTAACGGCTTTCTGAGGCACGGAAGAAACTCGGTATGTAAAGGGTGGTAACCTATCCACAGACCAACCTAGGCAAGCACGGCTTAAGCTAAAGATCGACCCGAGCGGCTGTTATTATTTAGCCACGAGCTCCTCACAACTGAACAAGCTTCTTCTTTTTAGCGTGTCGATGGCAATCTAAATAGTGTCAGCCCAGAACTGAGCAATTAGTTTGGCGCTTTCGGTAGCGTCCATCAGTTTCTGTAGTGAACAAACAACAGGACACGCAGGACACGATATTAAGTGCCCCATCGTTTGTAGAACAGCACCACATTTTCACTGAACAAGCTGAAAAAACAGTATAGTACACTTTGCGCCACCAAGGTAAGCCAGAGCATCAAAATTGGCATAAACCGGTCAAAACAACCAAATTCATATTAAAATCCAGCCCCATTTGAAGGCAGTAACTCGACCCCCAACTTAGCCGAAACGAAGCTAGACAGCTGATGATGATAAATACACCTTCTCCACTGTTTGCTCGGAATTTATTAACATTTTCTTTTATTACATTCTAAGGGTACGTTCACATTGTGTTTTGTCGATGTCGTTATGTCATTGGGTGCACCTAATTGTACCAGATGGTCGTTTTTTTTGTTTAATCTGATGCAGCTGAATATCAGTACTTAACATGGAGCGACTGCTTATCTGCTTCTGACCTCCGCAACCGGTAAGATTGGTAGTCAGACTTCAGGCTTCTGAATACCCGTAACGACTGTCAAAGATCTACAAATGAGACCCAAGACTAATGGGTAACCGTGCTTTACAACGCCTATAGAGGTTTCAGTTTATAATGGATGGTCACCCATCCACGGATCGTCCTCGACAAGTGCAACTTAACCTTCGACCAACCCAGGTGGCTGTAATTACATAGCTGTGAGCCTCTTGGTCTTTAACTTCTTTATATTCGTCGTGTCCAATGACCAGAACACTGCCACCTTGACGGCGATGGTAGTGGCTTCGGACAGGACTCTCAACATGCAGGTGGAATTACACGAAGAGCAGGACAGGATGTGAGCCATAGTTATGGTTAGTGAAGACAAAATAACATAACATCACGCCTTTAAGTAATCCCCGAAGGGTTAGGCAGGGGAGTACCTAACAGTACACTAACCCAGTTATGCTTAAGTCGCATGCAAAAGGGGCGAGCCTATTACCATCAACTGGGCCCAAATCCAGAATCCATGGCTGCTACTGAGAAATTCCAGAATCCATGGCTCCAACTGAGAAATTCCTGATGGAAGAACCCAATAACATTTTGCCCAACCCGGTAATCGAACCCAGGACCTCATGCTCAGCAGTCGCACTTGCAACCACTAGACCAACGAAGCAGAAGATAACAATATTTTTAAACTCACAAGCTACCAGTGGCGAAGGATCATAGAACTCTATTCCTACCGGCTTCCCTTTTGAATTCTAAATATAGCTGGAGTACATATCTTTAAAGTACTCCAGCTTATATGTACTCCAGCTTACTTCTCTTAAAAGTTGACCCTTCACTACTGCAAGCTACGTTATTCCTCTGACGTGCCCAATTTACGTCAGCCCGTCACGTCAGTACGTTTTCAACAATGGGAGCACAGCCTAACAAAAATATTTGCACCTAACTTTCCTCTCCGTGGGTGTACGTTTTCATCTCCAATTAGAACTTCTCCTAAGTCGTCTTTCGTATACAAATTTTAGAGCTTCTAGGTTTAGTTGAGTTATGCCAAAAGTTTTTGAAAGCGTGGGCTGTCCATTCAGGTAATTGAATGACCAAGAATTGTGACAAACAAGATATTTACGTAGTTTTAGGAGAAAAACAGCTTCAAAAATAGACAGTCGAGGTTTTACACCACAAAGTAGGAAAATCAAAGTTGTGTAGCTGGCACTTAACTTGACGTTTTTGTCAAAATTTGCGCGATATTGAATCCAAACAAAATGTTTTTTTATGTCTATTGCGATATACCCATAATATGCTCTTGATTATTCTGGCACCATTTCAAGCGACTTTTTAAAACTTTGCAAGCCTCTTGTATTTGTTCATAAACATAACCATTTAAATCTTTTATTTCAACTTTATAACCTTTGCACCCGAATGTACTTGATGTAGTTTATGACATTGAATTTGTTTACAAATTTTTATCACCGGTCCTTTGGAACGTAAACGATCTTTGTTTACGGTCGAATGGCCCGCGGGCCATTCGATTTGGGCCGTTCAGACTAAATACCCATAGTTCACTTTGTTTTAATGATAGAAGACGAATATTTGCCAAGATCTGCCAAGAGTAGTGCCACCATAACGTTATTTTATACGGGTAAAGAAGTTTTTTCAACATAACATACAATTACGCTTGGAGTTCCAAAAGGATTAGGCAGCGGTGTACAGAAAAACTCATTTCGCAAGGGCACTGTTGTATTTTCAATGTCATACTAAACCCAGAGAGCTGAAATTCTGACAGTAAAGGCACAAATCCAGCTTCCATAGCTGCTACTGAGAAACTCCTGATCCCAATAACACTTTCCATAGGAACCAAATAGATTACCCAGACACGTTCAATCAGTACCAAATTGAAATGCGGTATTCGATCACCAGCACCAATTAACAAAATGGTTCATGAAGCGATATTCTGAGGTCCACTGAAATTTTCAAGCATAAATTATTCAATTCGATTATCCAAATATTAAATTGACGACTGTTAGGTGAATATAAGTTTTGGATTCTGAAATTGAGTCTGGTTATTAGTTAGCTGATTTTAAATGCTTTATTTTTTACTAGCTTTCGACCACGAGTTTGCTCGCATGTATGTAGGAAACTATTCTATGCCTGTTATTTTAAGATCTCATAAGTTCCTTTACTCTTTTTAAATTTTTCCAAACACCAAAGTCATTCAAATATATCCGAGCGATAAACGGGACATGACGAAGAAAATCGTAATCCAAAACTTGGTACTACTTAGTAACCAGTCGGTCTGTCTAGTGTCATACGCCCGCTTGTCAGGTAGCATTCGTGTGTCAAAATCGAAAATATTCAGAATGAAAATAATTGTATGACAATACTCCCAATGTCCGCTCTATATGTTTTAAATCTCTTTGCCAAACACCTTCCTACTTTAAAAGTATTTGACCTTGATGAGATTCTGATTACATACAAGTACTCCTCAAACCGGAGGTAAACATCATCATCTTCTTGCCCTTGTCCCATATTACTAGGGGTCGGCGCATCACGTTTTTTTCCATTGTCCCCTGTTAGCCGTCACGCTATCATATACTCCTTCTTCTTGCATAAAAATCAGAGACAATGAGACTTATAAAACAGATCATCATCGGCCTGCCTTTTCAAAACTATGTTGGGGTCAGCTTTCAGTTTACCCGGAGTCTAAGCGGAATACCAGTACTCTACATGGAGCGACTATCTGACCTCAACAACCCAGTTGGTACTGGGTCTAAAGATACCCTTAGTAAGACTTGTTGTCAGACTTCGAGCCACTGACTACCTGTAACGGCTGTCAAAGATCTACAAATGACAGCCAGGTCTAACGGCTTAACGTGCTTTCCGAGGCATGGAGGAAACTCGGTTTGTAATCGGTGGTCACCCATCCACGGATCAACCTAGGCAAGCGCGGCTTAACCTGAAGATCGACCCTAGCGGCACTTATTATATAGCTACTACGACCATAAGGCGCGATTAGTCCAATGTCCAATTCGCAGTCCGCCCATTTCGCAATTGGTCCAATTCGCAGTTGGTCCAATCTGCAGTTAGTCCAATTCGCAGTTGGTCCATTTCGCAGTTGATCCAATTTGCAGTCGAGCCCCTCAGAAAAAAAAGCAATGAGACTTATAAAACAGATGAGCATCAAAGACCTTGGCGTAAGCATACCCTTGTAGCTTAGATACTCAGATGTTTTCTTCGCGAGCACATTGCAGAACATCGGTCGGGAGACCCTTTTCGGCTCGGCTGTCAGTCACTGACTCACTGCGGGGCGGTATCTCTTACTACACGTGTTTTGGGTGTGGGACAAAGGATTTTTAAGGAGCGGATGAGTGTCAAATATTTGGATCACATGAAAACATGTGATCATGGTTGGGAAGGCCAGTTAATTTTGTCTCGCAAATTGTTGTCTTCAAACGTAAGAGGATACTACACACAATTATAGTTATATTTTTTTAGAGAAATAAAACTTCCTTTCTTTATTGCGTTCTTTGAATCCTATGTTGTTTAGTCTAGCGTTCCCGGAGCGTTTGCTGATTTATTTCATTTTTCGTTACCCACGAAATGTATGGACAAAGTTTTTTTGCGATTTCTGACTTTTATAGTACTGAAACCTCCGTTGGTCTCATGGATTTTTTTGATCCTTGCAACAGGCTTGATAGGAATCAAAAAGTGTTTTTTTTGTTGTTGTAAAAATTGGTTATTTTCCTGCCGATTTACACACTTTTTCCAAAATCTGCGAATGCAAATCGACTCGAAATTAAGTTCCGTTTCCTAAAACCATTTTCCTACAAGTACCCTTATACCTGCCCTTACTGCCCCATCTCAAAACTCCACACTGCTACAAAAGGCGAAAAGTTTTTTCCAAACATAAGAAATGATTCCCAGCATAGAAATTCTTCGCATGAATATATCTTTCATTAGATGAGTAAATTTTGGACCACAAGCCAAAACCCGTTGTAATATAACGCCGGCTATCAATGTCAGTTACCGCTGTTGATCGATACGGGCTATTAGACGTAGGCTACGACAAAAGCGATAAATTATAGCCTGTCAGAGCAAAGGCTTTAAAAAAGGGAACATATTTTATGATTTAGAAGCTGTTTTTGCTTACACTGGCATGATTGTTATTTCAGACACGTTTTTTAAGAATTTTTAGATAGACTAGTATCTGATTAACCTTTTAAATGTAAATTTGTGGAACAAGATTGGTTAAGACATTGACTATTAACTTAAATTTTACATAATTTAAAAGCCTAATCTTAAAGATTTGACTTTTCTTTTTTTTAATATTTCTACATTGTGCTCACATATGGAAGCAATAATATTGTATCCAGGACTATGTAATACCTAACTTGATTTGAAATGATTGTCCATGGAGTTTCTTGCCCATTCTACTCCATGAGAACTACGATTTTAGAATGGGCAAATACAGTCCATCCACAGTTATTATGCCTGTGGCTGGACTGTAGTTAGCTTATTTTTGTCTATGCAAAAGTGCCTGTCAAGTTCCAATTTGGAATAAATGCTTTGAGTTTGTGTTATATACCCAAGTGACAATTGACATTCTTTGATAGTTGGTATTAGGTAATTACTGCTGGTTAGTTCTAGTAATCACTTAGGCTGCCATCAGACGGACTGCAACGCAGCAACCGCGCGAAGTCAATGAATACAGAGTGTAAATAGACTCTTCACGAAGCCGTCAACCAAGCATTCTGTACATTAAACTAAGTAACTTTACGCAAAAAATTTTGCTGGGAAACGATTTTTTTTTTTGGGTTGAAAAATCACATTTTACGGTAGGACTCAATGTAACGCACTCAGAACATAGTGCTGATGGATGGATTGAATAGTAAAGGGGTTGTGGGGTCGTTTAAAGATAAAAATATTCATTAAAAACATGTATTTAAAAAAAAAACACTTGTGAAAAAGTTGGAAGTTTGACCCCCAATATCTCCGTAACTAGAAGGTTCCCAGGTATGGCCTAGAACAAAAAAAATATCGCATTGACGGGGAGAGCAAATACCTTTCGGCTTCGTTAAGGGTCTTTTTACACCCTTTATATCGACAGCGCGCGGTGGACTTAGCGATGGACAGCGTGCGTAGACACAACACGACTGTAGCCGACCGCGTAAAGTTGAAGTCACGACTGAACGAAGTCGAACGTATACAACTGCATGCAGTTGAATATTTGACTGCGCTCGGATGCTGCGATGCAGTCCGTCTGATGACAGTCTTACACTAAGAGGAGTGCCTATGGCATCCTACTGTTTTAATGACCATAGGTATAAAAGTTATTTCACTAAATACCTGATTTGGAATGTTTTTCTTCATTGAAATCCGATTGGAATCTACCAACTTGCGCTCAAGAACCTGACCTTTCCTGGCAGATGTTTTATTAGCACTGAAACAAAGAAGCGATTTCTTGATGTTCTCGCGGCCTGCGTGGCCCAACCACACAGCCTGTGATGTCAGCATCCCTGCGCCTACAAGATTCCACATTATTGTTTATATTACGTCGATCTCCTGGATTGTGACACATTGCTCTGTCGTTTTAACTGATAGCTAGCTTCTTGCTCGAGTGAATGTAGTCGGGGATGAAAGATGTCATGCATCCCTTTTTAAAGTAGAGGTAGTATACGTGCCTCTAACAAAATTATTTTTTTATACAGAAACATCACCTTTTTAGTTTGGACAGTAGCACATATACCTACTGTTATCAAAATTTCCACATATTTTCCGGCTACTTATAAAAAAATATTTGACGTAGGTACTAATTTATATATTAAAAAAAACATTTAAAAAAATCTTAAATTCTTAAAAATCATATAAAAATATCCTTATGTTAACATAAATTTCTTTTTCCTACCACTTCCGGTTTTCTCTGCCTTATAAAGACATAAATTAAACTTCACGCCTGTGCTCTCCGAAGGGTTAGGCAGAGGTGTACCTTTTATGTAGTAAACGCACATTTCACCAGTTATTTTTAACTCCCATGTAATAGGGGGCGAGCCTATTGCCACCAACCCGGCACAAATCCAGACTCCGTGGCTGCTACTGAGAAATTCCTGACGGATTAACCCGACAACACTTTGCCTGTCTTGGGAATCGAATCCAAGACCTTATGCTCAGCAGTCGCGCTTGCGACCATTAGACCAACGAGGCAGCCACTGGGAACCTTGCATCTGAAAACCAGTCTTCACAAGGGGTATCGTATTACCCAGTCCAAACTGGGTTGTGATGGTCAGATAGGCAGTCGCTCCAAGTAAAATTCTGGCACTCAGCCGCATTCGGTAAGACTGTAAGCTAACCCCAACATACATTGTTAGGAAAAGGCTAGGCTGATGATGATCATTTCTGTTAAGAATAAAAAATAAATATAACATTTTATTTCCTACCAAAACAAACCTTTTGAAATCCTTATTTACCTTTTAGAAACCTCTGCTGTATAAAATATTTAACGTCGAAAAAAATATTTTGATACATTTCGTTATTTTTCCTCCTCAATATCAGATTTCCGACCATTGACTATTACCCAGAATTGTTATTTGTGTAGGAAATTGATAGCGTTATAGTATGAAAAGGTCGAATATCGTATCAAAGGATGAATTTAGATGGAATCTATGATAGGTACTTTACACGTTATCGAGCTGTAAACGGCTTATGGAATATTCCTATTCACATTAAATCATTTAACATAACATCACGCCTGTAATCCGCTCAGGGTTAGGTAGAGGTGTACGTAATAGTACACCCACATTTCGCAGATTTTTAAGTCCCATGTAATAGAGGGCGAGCCTATTGCCATTAATCGAGCACAAATACAAACTCCGTGGCTGCTACTGAGAAATTCCTAATGGAAAAACTTAATGACACTTTGCCTTTGTTTTTTTTTGCTTTGTTATTCATTTAATACTTGAAATAATACACGCTTTGACGTGGAGTTGCGGAAACCAGCCCGTTATACAATACAATACTTGAAATAATACAACATAACGCCATCATTAGTGAAGGGGTAGAAATAGTATTGAAGGTCCAGGTACCGCGGTCCTGGAACACAAAAGGCTAAAAAAGAACATGGAAGGGTTTTAGTCAGCACAAGTCTGACACTCCCTTACGCTCCGCCCAGAGGGGTACCCGTCATTTGAGGATTTCCCATCCGAAAAAGGGTCCAGCAGCGTTTTTTTTTTAATTTTGTATTCTCATCTGTTACAAAAGGGTTGGACCTGTTGCCACATTGTCCGAACAAAAGAAAAACCCAATCGCATTTTACCCGAACCGGAGATCGAATCTAGGCCAGGATGTAATATCCTTACAGAGGAAGAAGACTTAATAGTACATTTTCTATTGCAAACGTTGTACACCCCCTATATTACATATCTTGTCATATAGCCGTTAGAAATCGCTTTCTTCAACTAGATATAGGGTGACTGATAAATAATTAGTGATCGATACTTAAACACGTGATTGTTTGACTCATGATAATAAATAACTTTCCCAAAGTTTATTTTTTATGTACTCTTTCACTATTATCACAATAACTCAACAGCCGTATGAAACTCGCGCGCGCGCCTTTGACCTATCAGCTGTTAGCCGCGTGATGTCGTTCTGTCTTATTACTATCGTACCGTGCAACAGTGGGTAGGCCGAGCACCCGCGCAAGGTTTACGGTAGGACTCAATGGAACGCAAAAACATTGTGCTGATGGATGGATTGAATAGTACGGGGGTCGTGGAGATGTTGAAAGTAAAAATCTTACATTAAAAACATGTATTTAAAAAAAACTTGTGAAAAAGTTGGAACTTTGACCCCAATATCTCCGTAACTAGAAGGTTCTCAGGTATGGTCTAGAACAAAACAATGATCGCAATGACGGAAAAAATAAGTTAAGGGTCTTATTACACACCCTTTATTTTATGTTCGTACATCCAAAGGTTGTTTGGGCCGCCATTGTAACCATAGAATTAGGAATATTGTAAGACAGTTGTGTTTTAATTTTGGTGTACAATAAAATATATTCTATTCTATTCTATGTATCAGTCCTTTATCAGCTTACAATAAAAAAATCTCCATGTACGTCAAGTCGAAAAACCGTGCGAAGTCGGGGCAGGCCACTAGTTCTAGAATAAACCACGCAATTTCTCAATGGCTTTACGTCTATGAACTTAGTGTAAGAGTCTGCAAATGGCCTCAAAGCCGCAAATACCTTAATAAAAGTTAACTTGGAGAATTGGAACACTGCAATAACTGGAGGCCATTAAGATAAGGGTTATATTTGTGACTCTGTAGGAGTGGGCAATCTCCCCGCACAAAACTCTATGAAAACGGGAACAAGCGACAGTGTCGCCATCTACAGAAGCGTTTCATAGAGTAACATAGGAACCAATTGTGTCGCTGCGGCTTATCATTGCGGGTTTGCGGTTTGCGGTTGCGGTCGTCTTCGGAATTGTTGACTTGTGTTGTAACGTGCTCAAATTACCATATATTATTTAAGTACTAACGCCATCTGCGATGTAGTAGTGTAAATTTGTAGGCTGTATGTGCACGTATACGATCTATGAAAAGTAATAAAATAGTTTCTTCCATCTTGATAGCCGAGCACGTTTGTTTTAAGGCGCAAACCCACCGCGGTGGACGCTGCGCACGGGCACGCGGCGCATTTTAGCTGCAAGGATTCATTTGTTTGACAACGTGGGTCTACGTTTCCACAGCAGTACACGCTACACACCCACAACTAAGTATAACTGTAGCGTGCGTGGCCCACCGCGACATAGTCACGACTATGTCGCGGTCGGCCACGCACGGTTAATATTCATGTATAGCGTGTACCGCGTGCACAACGTGCATGGCGTTGAAAACGTTTAGCTATGACATCATTTGATTTATAGCATGTCCGTGGTTTGCATTTGACACAATCGCTTACATTTTCTTGCAAAGCGAAGCTTAACACATTTGCGTAGCCTATCTGTGCGCCGCGGTGGGTTTGCGCCTTTATTGAAATACTTTCTTAACACTTAAATAAATTACCTTGACATACGCTGCCAAGACCTTTGTGCTTTTTGTGTACTTATTTTCTATGTACTGATAATTCAAATGATTATGCACCTAATTTGTGAGAGGACGGACGAAAGATTACTTTTTCTTGTAATTTTTAAATATTTTATTTAATATATTTTTTATCATCCGTATTGTAAATATGTTTCTTTTAACTAAGCAATAGCTCGGATTTACATCTGTTATGTCGACATGTTTTCTCAAATAAATATACAAAAATGTTATACCTAGTATGTTTACTTAGGTTAAGGTATTTATTTATCTATGAGCCTTTGTTACCTGAAAGTAAATAGATTATTTTTATTTAAAATCTTGGTTTTTTTTCACAGCTCCGCACTCCAAATTGTCTCATTAAACAATGAGAAATTATAATTAAACAAACTTAAGTAAAACTCATAAAATTACTAATGTAGAAAAAAAAAATTGGGGGTCAACGATCACAAAGGAAAAACGCTGAACAGCAGGGACTCATCCAACACGATGACAGGGGTCCAAAAAACCTCACATCGCAATGACAAGCAATTTCCTACCTACATGACGAAATTGACAACATTTCATCAGCGAACGATGTGCCAAAGTTAACCCTTTCCTATTGTTTGCGGAAAACATTAACCCTGCGATGGCAACATGTAATATAGACAAAAAACAAAAGCCAGCGGAATGCAAAACAGAAATCACCATTTGGTGTCCCTATAAAATCAAATATACTCCGGGACATACAGAGTGTTGAAAATTATGGGGTGTTGTAAGCTTGAAGTCTTGAGGGATGATTTGGAGAGGACTTTGGTGAAATAGAACGTAGGACAAATACCCAGTATTGAATTATTTCCTATGTCTAAGAAGTTAATTTTTTGTTTCTTCTTATAAAGCATTCATCGCAGGAGCCACATCTTATTTAAATTTTCAGTGCAACTGTGTTTGCAAAGTTACAATTGTATGAGGAATGATTTATGAAAGAGAAAGGAGTAAATGATGCCGTGACGTCTGACAGGGGAGAAAGGAAGAAGAAAACGTGTTGCACCGACCCCAAGAAGAATGGGACAAGAGCAGGAAGATGATGAAACTCACAAAATACACTCGTACAATAATTATTTTGCAAGTTTTTTATTGTGTGCCTCGTTAGTCTAGTAGTCGTAAACGCGGCTGCTATGCATGAGGTCTTGGGTTCGAAAAAAAAAAACTGTTTAAGTTTTTGTATTGGGATTTTCCATCAGGAATTTCTCAGAAGCAGCTTCGGAGTCTGGATTTATGCCCGGTTGATGGCAAAAGGCTCAGCCTTGTGGGTATACTATTAAATACACCTCTGCCTAACCCATCGGGGATTACAGGCGTGATGTTATATTATGTTTTATTTTAAAATTACCTCCTAACCTTCGTCTAAACCGAAAAAAATCTCAAGCAAAACCTTTTCACACCCTGTATACACGAAAAATGTTGTAATAACACTGGCCCAAAGGGTCGGTCAGTATCCTCCCTATAAAGATCCCGCTTATTTTTATAACAATAGGTTAGCGTTGACAACATAACAATAGCGTAATGAAAGGGCTAAGGCACGCCTATTTACAGCTAACAGGCCCTGGTCAAATGTAGCCGAAACGGCACTTTTATCCGGGATTAGTTTAGTTACATTTGGAAACAAATAGAGATTTCTTTTGGCTATTTCGTTTATGAGCAGACTATTGTTATGAGCGTTTACGACTTGCGGCTTTTCTTACAAACTTTCAAGTAACTAACTCGATTGTGGAGGTCAGATAGGCAGTCGCTCCATGAAAATTCTGGTATTTATACAGCATCTAGCAGATATGTAATTGGTTGCTGGTAATAAGCTCGCGCTCTATCTATGATAGCAAGCAGGCTTGATTGTGAGTTTGTGAACCACTGCTGCAAGGTTTCGGCTGGGCCTGTCACGTTGCAGCAATGATGTCAACATCTGTTTCTGTTTTTGTCTTTGTGAGTGTATTACTAACATAGTTTTATAAGTACTTTGTTACTAACACTATGAGTCTTGTTGCTTGAATTAAATTATTAAATTAAATTAAGGGCCTTTGAACATAACTGGCAAAATATTGATTACGTATATCTCTATTTTACCCTCTGGGTGTATTTTTATGTGATTCTAGAGTACCTAGGCTGATTTACACATCAGAAGACTCCTTTGCTTTCGTACCGTGGTCAGAATGAAGCACCATCGAGATCATCATCATCATTTCAGCCCGGAATCACCCACTGTTAGGTATAGGCCTCCCCTTTCTTCTGCCATTATTCTCTATTCTGTGCGTCCCTTATCCATCTGTTTCCCACGATTTTGACGATATTGTGAACCCAATGCGCTTTTGGACGGCCCTCGTTTCTAAAGCCCAACTTAGGCCACCATTCGGTCAAAACCTTACTCCATCGGCCATCTTCGCGCCTAGAATAAAGGATAATTTTACTTTATTCTCAAGTTTTTAGGAATTATCCTGTGTCTTTTATATACCAGGCTTCATGATAAAGAATTGGGGTCTAATAGACATCCGTTGTTAAGAACTCCGTATTCCCTTTAATTTAACTCAAAAATCATTCGCTAATAATAGGGCAACGCAAGGATCTATGCTCCGCCGGCTTGTACGACAAAAGCGAACATTTTCCAAGGAACTCAGCATTTTCTTTCATCCAAGAACACAATAAGACTTACCCGTTAAAATTCAATGTAAAATACTCCGCCTCCTTCTGTTTTTAGAGTTCCATTCTAAAACGATGAAAACCCTAGTTATAAGAATAGGCGGCGACTTTCAGAATGTAATAAGGCTGTACTATTATATACAAGGAACTTTTGGCTCTTTAATGACATTGACAGTTAACATTTGACAGGAGTTTTTTTTTTTAATTTCTAAAACAAACCTGTGTAATGTTAACTGTCTGAGTATACAAAATCCAAGATTTTTGTGTGAATTCCGATTAATTGTGTATGTTCTTAGTATAATTTTATATTTGGTTTTGTATTTAGTTTTATATTTTAGTGGTATAGATAGCCAGATGCATCCAATTAGACTAAAACCCGATCCCGAGATAATTGGCAAAGGTTCGGCAGATGATGACGTATCCAACAGTTTCGCAGAATACATACTGTTATAATAGCTTTCATCGTGCTTAATTGGTCCCGCTTTCTGATAGCCAGATTGGACCGTAATCCAATAAGCCGGTCCGGTGCAATTTGGCGTATATCATCTATACATATAAATAAATAAATTTTAAGTGTATTTTTTTACATTTTTGTCTGTCAGTCTATCTGTCTGGCTGTTTGTTCCGGCTAATCTCCGAAACTGCTGAACTGATGGACTGAACTTTTACTGAAAAGTAGCTGATGTTATAAGCAGTAAATTATACTACTTTTATTTTAGAAAAAGGATTCTGGCCAAAAAAAATAACCCATGAAATTGTTAACAAAATCCGATATAAATAGGAAAGAGATATTTTTAAAATAATTTCAACAGCTAGTGGCAAATAATTACAGAAGGTGAATAAACTCAATAGTAAAATAGTTGTTCGTACGGAACCAAGTGAATCTTTCAAGACAGTCTTTTAATTTTTCGAACCATTTTGTTCCACAAAAATCTGTCCAAAAGTTAACGATATCGAAATCTTTTCTTTGAAAAGAGCGCTATTAAATAGACGTTAATAAGTCCTTAACGTGTTTAAAGCTAAAATTACACGTTTTTTCTGCCACTCAAGATCTTGTTCCAACATCGTTTGATGTTCGAAAAGCTGAGAGGGATTTAAAAATTGCTGGGATAGAAAATACTTCAGGACTAAAATCGGCTGCTCCGAATAAAACTGGTTAAGGGCATGTTGGACTTGCTTACTTAAGGGTTTTATATAGCCAACATATCAGCTGTCACAATTCTCATTGACTGCGTCTAAGTCTTAGGTAGTAAGGACGATTTTCGTAAAGCAGTGTCACTGCTCATGTTCGGTTGAGTGTTTCAATACAACCATTTTTTCTTTGTTTAATTATATAGGGTGACCAGTAATTAGTGACCGATACTTAAACACGTAATTGTACTCGTGATAACAAACAACTTTCCCAAAGAAACTTTTTTTATACTCATTCACTATCACAAAAACACAACAGCCGTATGAAACTCGCGCGCGCGCATCTTTGACCTATCAGCTGTTAGTCGCGTGACGACGTTCTGCCTCATTACTATCGTACTATGAGTACAATCATGTATCTAAGTATCGGTCACTAATTACCAGTCACCCTATATGTGATGATAGAGCCGTAGTAACATGTCATCCCTTACCTGGTTTTTTCAAAATCAAGTTTGAGTCGGCTTCCAATTTAATTTGAAGGCATCTGTATACCAGTATACTGTGAAAATGTCACTGCCAATGGTTAATGAGGAATAGCCCTTTGGCATATGTATAGACTGACTGACGGCATACACTGAGGTTCTATTGGAGTGCGGAACCTTAAATTTTAAGATCTGAACATATATACTGAAAGGACTGATCAAAAAACTAGTTAAAATTATCAGGATTGCTGATTAGATTTTTATTTTCACGTTTTGGTCAGCCGATAGGTACTTGTTTTATTTGGGCCGTGTTTTAAATCTATGATCTCGGCGTGTGATGTTTTAATTTATTTTGACAAATTGATTTAAGTACTTATTTATTTATATATTTAAAACAAACAGACACCATACATTGTTAGTCGTTTGGAATTCATACTCATACATACATGGATAAATATTATTTTATTATTATAAAATATGTTTTAATGTAATCTTACTAAATTATTGTTATGTTATAAGTGATCTCAATAAAAATAATGTTATAATTTAGTTAATTCATATTAAGCACATCTTATATAAAGCATATTTTTACTGGGTGTTATTTAATTTTTTTTTATATTGTTTTATATTATGTCTTATAGCATCGCATTGGACTTGGTCTGTAATGTTGCTATAATATAATAAGTTGTAAATCATCTGCCTAGCCTTTTCCCAACTATGTTAGGGTCGGCTTCCAGTCTAAACGGATGCAGCTGAGTACCAGCATTTTACATGGAGCGACAGCCTATCTGACCTCCACAACCAAGTTAGTACTGGGTAATACGATACCCCTTGGTAAGACTAGTTGTCAGACTTTTTGGGCCACTGAGTACCTGTAACGACTGTTAAAGATCTACAAATGACAGCCGGGACCAACGGCTTTACGTGCTTTCCGAGGTACGGAGGAAACTCGGTATGTAATGGGTGGTCACCCATACCCAGACCAACCTATGTAAGCGCGGCTTAACCTGAAGATTGACCCGAGCGGCTGTTATTATTTAAAAACTCTAATTTGAAAAATATTGATTTAAATGACACACAGAAACCAAGCTGGTAAACTCTAAATTCCAGGACTTGGCTCTTAAAAGAGCCATTTGGGTTGGATCTTGGGGAGATCCACCCCAAACCACCTGAGACTAAAGACTGTTGGGAAGACCTCCTATCCTGTCCTCTTAGCCCAAAAACACGCAGCCGAAGTGACCTCTGCGCTGCCACCGACGACGCGGTGGAAATGGCTAAGTTCAGAGCTAACAAAATATAACAATTTGTCATCTCAGTGATACGAAGAAGAAGATTTTAAAAATGTGGTTAGGTGCCCATACATTACTCCCCGAGTTTCATAGCTCAGGAGCACGTTCAGTAGTTAATCCCGGCTGTCAATCGTACTCCTTTGACGTCGTCTTACAACCTGTCTTGCTAAAGGATGTCATACATATTACACAGTTAAGGCGCATACCCACCACGTGTCCACGCACGTGTGTTAAGCTTTGCTTTACAAGAAAATGTAATGTGATGCCCACTGCAAACCACAGACACGCTATGCATCAATTGACGTCATTAGTACATTCGTGGCTTGCTCGAATAAGGCGCTCACATAGTTCAATGCTATCAACGGACACCCATACAGGCTGTACATGCGGTACATACTATACACGAATATTGACCCACCACTATGCCGTAGTGGGCCACTCACGCTACGGTTATACATAGTTGTGGGTGTGTACTGCAGCGGAAACGCAGACTCGCATTGTCAAACAAATGAATCCACGCAGCCTAAATGCGCCGCGTGCCGTGCTCAACATGCGCTTCGGTGGGTTTGCGCCTTAATTGGTCTGGAAGCCGACCCTATAATATTGATTTTATTTAATAAACATAGTCATAACAACACGCTCGTAATCCCCGAAAGGTTAGGCAGAGATGTACCTAAATAGTACTCCCACACTTCGCCAGTTATGTTTTAAGCCCCATATAATAGTCCAGAGTCCAGACTCCGTAGCTGCTACTGATATATTCCTGATGTAAAAACTCAATAACACTTTGCCCGACCCGGCAATCGAACCCAGAACACCATGCTCAGCAGTCGCGCTTGCGACCACTCGACCAACGAAGCAGTTTATTTAATCAACTTTCTAAATAATTTTGCTTTTCGAAATACTCTATTGTAGCAGAACAGTTTAACATACACAAATGAATAAATAAAGGGCCTTTTATGAATAAGGTTTCTACAAAGAGCTGGTAGTTGAATCATGGAAAGGCCAAGTACGACGGTACCTACTTAAAGGAGTCCCCCTTAAGTAGGTACCGGCGTACTTTAATAAACTAAATACAGAAAAATAAACGAATGATGTAAATTGAGTAGGAACCTATTTATTTTCTTGGAAAAAATATAAATGGCTTGTTCAGGTTATTAAGGGTGGTCTTAATAAATATTATTATTCTGTCAATTGCTCGAAGTTTGAGATGGATTAATGATGTTTTTTAACCGACTTCTAAAAAAGGGAGGAGGTTTTGTGTTCCACCAGCATAAATAATGTATATTTTTTCATTTGTTTTCCCAATTGCTCCGTAATAACTGGGCCGATTTACGTGATTCTGTTTTCGTTTAGTAAAGGAAGTTATGTTTTTTCGTTTGGTAGAGAAAGTTGAATTGCAAACTCTGGACCAACGGGGCAGCTTAAGTGTAGAAAGATACTTTTGCTATTAGCCTGTGTCATCCCACTGTTGGGCAAAGACCTCTCCCAATGACTTCCAAATCCTTTGATCCAGGGCCAATGTTCAGCTCATTTCGCCATCTCCTGCGACGTCTACCGCGTCGCCTTCTGACTGTGTCAGGGCTCTACGCCGAATTTATTTTGGCCCCCAGCTCGTCGGGCATGCGGCAGATAAGGCCAGCCCAGTATACTTCAACTTAGCGGCTTTTTGAACAACGTCAGTAATTTTTGGTTTTACAGCGCAGTGTGGTATCCGGTGTGTAGAAACATATAAAAAAAACCGAAGTGTTAGTAACAGGCAGGTGAGGCCGGTGCCATTAAACCCTAAATAAACTATTTAATTTTTCAGATTACCTATTAAAAATCTAAATTGCCTCAGCAGAAAAGGATTTTTTCTTCAAACATCATTAAAATTTGAATAAGCTTCCAGGCCACTGCTTTTAAAGGGTCTTAATATTTTTTGACAAGCGAAATTATTAATATTGATGAAAGAATTTAGGACTTCTTACCTCTGGTACTAAAACCCAATTTTGGTTTGAATCACCAGCTAGAATTAGTTTAGCTTGTATTCAGTGAGTTAAATCCACAACTTTGGTTCTGTGCCGGTTCTTTTCGTTACAGATTCGATCCCTCAGAGAGGTTCCAAACGTAGCCCTTTTCAAAACTCCAAATGCAGTTTCATACTCCACATAACACTCACTGGCAGATGCGATCCGAAATTTTGTTCATACAGGCTGTAAGGGACAGCCCCCCACAAACTGACAGGGTACATTCCCCGTTCGCAGCACTCCATTTAGGCAAATAATACGGCTAAAATAAAAAATCCAACGATGGTTTTTGAAATACTCTAACTCTTTCTGCACTTCCTGCCTAGCTACAGAGTTCATCGAAATAGTCGTCGCGCTTGCCGTTCGCTACGTGCGTTTTGTCACCATAACGATACATTTATGAGGAAATAAAACAAATCAAATTTATTGGATTCCCATAACATTCCTGAAATAATTTCTTGTACCGGTCATTAGTATGATATACTGAATTCATCCCATCAGCGTGTGGAGGGCTGTCCCTTACACCCTGTATATTTCAACGTAGGATTGTAGGTTGATCACTTGACGAAGGAAATTAAATCCTAAGCTTTATGCATTTATAACGTAACATAATATCACGCCTGTAACCTCCTAAGGGCTTGGTACACCTACAGCGCTTCAATTCCTCTTCATTTCACCTGTTATATTTAAGTGCCATGTAATAAGGGGCGAATTGCCATCAACCGGGAACAAATTCAGACTCTGCGGCTACTGTTGAGAAATTCCTAAAGCAAAAACCTGGGAATCGAACCAAGGACTTCCCCAAAGTGAGGGTTTTTCTATCAGGAATTTCTAAGGGGCAGCCACAGAGTCTGGATTTGTGCCCGGTTGATTACCAAGGGGTATTACCCAGTGCTAACTAGGTTGTGGAGGTCAGATAGGCAGCCGCTCAATGTAAAATACTGGTATTTAGCTGCTTCCGGTTAGACTGGAAGCCGACCTCAACATAGTTGGTTATGTAGATGATGATCATTATAGCAGTGAGAAGGTAATTTGTCTCATTTCTTTATTTCACTTTTCAAGCTTTTTCGGGAAAGATAATTAATAAAAACCATTTTCATTAAAACTCTTTATTTTTGAGATGTTTTATCACAAAATTCGTAGTCCTAAACGACTACTTACGTATACTTTATTAATATTAATTGCCTAATACAAAATATCTTACAATCTAAGTCTAACTTACTATGACTAGAATGATCCGTTTGTGGAGATCCGTTTTTTACATAGTAGCTTTTGCCTGCGGCTTTCCCCGCGTATCTTCGAAAATCATCACTAGAGATCGGAATAGGTAGAGAAGGGGATGGCGGGGTCTAGCAAGCGAGTGAAGTGAATGAACTGAGACCCCGCCATCCACTTCGTGTTAGAGAGTGTATTTGCCTTAATTTCTAGAAAGTAAGTACCATGTGGATAATAAATTAAAAATCATTCCGGGATTTTATACGGAAGTGTTATCTACATGTCTCTCTACCTATTTCGATCTCTGATCATCACACTACCGGTATAAAAAGATATCTTATGTCTTAACCCAGTTCCTGGTCGGAAGGTTAGCAAAACATCGAAATCTGTTCAGCCGTTAGGGCGTTAAAGATAATAAACAGAAAAACATAGTTATTCAGCATTAATAGTATTAGTATGAATACAGGATGTGCTTATTTAAAACGATTCACAAAAGCCAACTAAAACATGAGCATTGCCGTTTTTCTCGCTAATTGTATAATTTGTCAAATATCTTTGAATGCAGTAGTCATTCAAAAGGTGTCAATGGTTTACTAAGAATGTCTTCCAGTAGTCCACTCATATACCGTAATTATAGACCCAATTAAAAAATAATTGTGTCTCGTCCGATTTTGCATCGGTGGGACGCGAAGTATTGGTGCTGTCATACAAGCCCTATATCAAGAACTCACCCTGTAGAAAAACAACTACTACTGTGAAAAACAACTACTACTACTACGTACTGGTGATATCAAAATATCGGATTTCTCCTTTTGTCGCGTCAAATAGTCAAGCCCGGAATTTCGGTAATTTAGCAAATTCTACAAGCTTAATGAAGTGAAGCTAAATCAGCATTGTTTTAACAATCTTCATTTAAATATAATTTCTGATTCAATTTACTCCCGATTTTTGATGTCCTGATTAAGTTTCTAATTAGTTTCCTAAAAGCTGATTTCATTGATGACTTCTGTTAACAGCTTATCAAAATAAGATAATTATGGTCAATCTGGAATGAAGCAGTTTTCATATTAAAAAATATATATAAAAAAAACAAGAATAAACGAAACGGTGAAAAATCTCAAGAAATGAAAAAGTTATAAAAGTTATTGTAATGAGGTACTATTATTTAGCTTAGTTATGTGCTTTATGTTAGTCATCATAAAATATATCATATGCATCGTAAAAACCTAGAACATTAAGAAAAATAACTATTTTGAAAAGTAGTTAAAAAAAAACAAAGATCGCCGTTATATCCTTAGAATAAGAGCAATATTGTAAAAGAACTGTGTAATAATTTTGATGTAAAATAAAGGATGCAATATTTATCTATCTAATAGGTACCTTATATTATATCTGGAGACAATCAGAGCTGAAAAATTATATCCTTTCATAGTCACATCCCTTTATACCCTACTGTGGCGGAGTCCAAAACGAGGGTTATATTTTTTTTAATTATTTGATTGGATTAGAGTAATTTCCCCTTCATTACTCAAAACCAATCATAAAAATGGCTTCAAAAACAAAATGGCTGCTTTTTCTGTTACACCCTTTGTTTCACTAAACGAAAAACGCTACAGAAATTACCATTAATTAAACAAAATGTCGCTTTTACGTTGATTAAAGTTTGACACATCAAAGGCTTGTGTTGTGTCAAATCAACTTTCAATTAGAATACTACTATAACATGAATTATTTTGGATTGCCGTAAATTAGGGCGTAAGCCATTATGGAGTTGAAACACAAAGGGCAAAGAAGGAACATGGATGGGTTTTAGTCAGTAAAAGTCTGGTACTCCCTTCCACTCCGCCCAGAGCGGGGGGGGGGGGGGGTCATTTGATGATTTCCCATCCGAAAAAAAAAGCTATTATGGAGTTAAATCAAATTTTAAATTTTCATGAACTCGCTTTCGTCCGCGGCTACCCCCGGGTCGAGGTCCCTCACCCAGTTAATTGACATCATGATGGTTATGGCAATATACGTTTGTTAAATTAAACACGTTCAGTCGTTTCGGCTTAAAAACGTACCTAACAGACATTCAGTCAAACAGAACGTTACTTTTGGATTTTTTAATAGTAAGGTTAGAATATTTTGTTTCCGAATTTTATTTCCCACCATATAAAGGGTGTAAAAAGACCCTTAACGAAGCCGAAAGGTACTTGTTTTCCCCGTCATTGCGATCATTTTTTTGTTCTAGACCATACCTGGGAACCTTCTAGTTGCGGAGATATTGGGGGTCAAAGTTCCAACTTTTTCACAAGTTTTTTTTTAAATACATGTTTCTAATGTAAGATTTTTACTTTAAACACCTTCACGACCTCCGTACTATTCAATCCATCCATCAGCACAATGTTTTGAGTGGGTTACATTGAGTTTTACCGTAAAACGTGATTTTTCACCCCAAAAAAAAGTCGTTTCCCAGCAATAATTTTTGCGTAAAATTAATTAGTTTGATGTACAGAATGCATGGTTGACGGCTTCGTGAAGGGTCTGTTTACACCCTGTATGCAGCTCAAAAATTAAACAATGTATTCTTGGTGGTATTCTATTGTTGTACAAAGGTTATTTGAAGACTTATCAATCACTCATTAAATATTCAAAGACCATAAAAAAACAATGATACCTATTGCCAATTTGGTATTATTTTCCGATTGGATCGTTATGCCCGTTAAAATGTTTTAAACATTATATCTGTTTTGACTTTGAAACTCATCATCCTTCTGCTCTTCTCCAAAGTCATTTAGTTTAGTTGACTCAGAATAATTATATCGTCTAATTTTGAAACTCTTTTTAAATCAAAATATTAAAAAAGGTACGTTTGGAAAACACCCCTGCTTACCTAGGCTATTCGTCGTGATGTCCACTTCATGTAGGCAAATTAATATTGCAAAACGTTTTCACTAAATTGATTCACCATTATCAAGTAGCGTTTAATATAGCCAAGTCATAGGTCTCGAGTTCGAACCCAAGACACGCACCTCTGATTTTTCGGATTCATGTGCGTATTGTATAATTATCACTTGCTTCGGTGAAGGAAAATATCTTGAGGAAACCAGCAGGCCAGAGAGATATTTTCTTGATGGCCTGAAAGCCAAGTCAGAGGCCCTTGTGTGGCATAGAAACTCTGACACCAGGTTAGGCACTAACCACACGATAAAGAAAGAAAAAGCGTTTAATATTAAATGCATACTAATAACTTCCGCTCATAAATGACTCCGCATTCAGCTATTTTTTAACACAAAAACGACCTCGATTCATAACAATTAATATCACCTTTAAGCCATCAATTTTTCTACAGTTCTTTTACAAAAGAAAAAAGAATCGTAAATCAAAAATCCGTTGTTTCTGCAAATCATCTAACTGTCAAGCGAAATTAATGCTTTTGAGCCATTTATGTAATAAGACCGTAAAACTAAAGTTCCATTTTCGAGGAATTTTAGGTCATCGCCTGAAACCATTTTTCTGTGTAATAAATTACTTTTCTAAATGAATGTGATTTCGTTTTATTTATTCGGAATTTCCTAATTTCAAAATTCATTGGTTGGGGTATCGGGGGTTCTTAAGGGCTTCATCATATGCCCAGCCTTTTCCCAACTATGTTATGGTCGGTTTCCAGTCTTACCGGACGCAGCTGTATACCAATATTTTACATGGAGGGACTGCCTATTTGACCTCCACAACCCAGTTAGTACTGGGTAAAACGATACCCCTTGGTAAGACTGGTTGCCAGAATTTCGAGCCCCTGACTTCCTGTAACGATTGTCAAAGATATACAAATGACAGCTGGGACCAACGGCTTAACTTGCTTTCCGTGGCATGGAGAAAACTCGATATGTAATGGGTGGTCACCCATTCACAGACCAACCTAGGCAAGCGCGGCTTAACCTGAAGATTGATCTAAACGGCCGTTATTATTTAGCCACGAGCTCCTAACACTTTGTATTCGCTCCATTTAAAATACTGGTATTCAGCTGCATCCGGTGAGACCGCAGCTGCAAGCCGACCCCAACATAGTTAAGAAAAGGCAGGCAGATGATGACAGGGTGTAACGCACTTTGTACTCTTTTCGATCTTGCAAGTATTTTTAGTGTCAGTTAAATGCGCAGACACAGATAATTCCAAAGATTACCCTAAATTGGGTACTATTAGGTACAATTCAACTGAGATGGGCAGACGAGATTGTTGCCATAGAGGGAATATCCTGGATGAGGCTGGCACAAGACCGTGGAGCTTGATACCCAGCAGTGGGTGAAGTCGGGCTGTGTATGATGATGATGAGGTACAACTCTGCTTAATCCTTCAGGGCATACAGTCGTGATGTTATGTTATGTTATAACCCGAAATCCAATAAATTTCTCCCAGTTTTATGTGGAAATGCAAACAAATATTTTGTGGAATTCGTATAATTTTACGATATGGCTATCAAACCCGGCTAGACTGGACAAAACTCCACATTCCTCCAGTGCCTGTGGTATTTCGGTTGAAATCGATTTTTGCTATAAATACTTTTATTGGAATTAGCCTGTTATTCCAGATTACTTACCTATATTACTTTTTATTTCCGATATAAAATAGCCTCGGAAAATGAATGTGCTTTATTTTATTTTCTTGGGAGTCATCATCTTCCTGCCCTTGTCTCATGTTACTTGGGGTTGGCGCACAACGCGGCGTGGCGGAACACGTTTTTTTCTTCCATTCTCCTCTGTCCACCGTCACGCTACCATTAATTTACTCCATTATCTTTCATATCATTCCTTACACAATCTATCTATCGTTTTTTTGGTCTTCCTCGCCCTCTCCATCCATTTTATTTTCTTGGCAGTGAGGTGTGTAAATTGAGAATTGCTGATACAGTAGCAAAATTACATAGAGAATTACATTGCTTAGAAGGTGGTGGTAGAGGAGCTCGTGGATAAATAATAGCAGCCACTCGGGTCGATCTTCAAGTTAAGCCGCGCTAGCCTAGGTTGGTTCGTGACAGCCCATAACATACCGAGTTTCCACCGTGCCTCGCAAAAGCACGTTAAAGCGTTGGTCCCGGATGTCATTTGCAGATCTTTGACAGTCGTTACAGGTAGTTAATGGCCCGAAAAGCTGGCAAGCGGTCTTACCAAGGGGTATCGTTTTACCCTGTACTAACTGGATTGTGGAAGTCAGATATGCAGTCGCTCCATGTAAAATACTGGTATTTAGCTGCATCCGGTTAGACTGGAATCCCAACATAGTTGGGAAAAGGCTAGGCAGATGGTGAGTTAAGAAGGTGGAAGTCCAGATATGACTATGATATCTTCTTCCATACGTCCCTATCGGCCATCATCTCACTAGTAGGGTGACTAGTGAGATGATGGCTGCTTCTAGACAGTAGACATAAATCATCTTTCACAAAATCGTTCCATCGTTGCTTTGGTTTTCCATTACTCTTATAGCCATCGACTTTAATACTCATCCTCTTTCGATAATATGAGGGAAATCTACATCTTTAACAATTAAATGAATTTACATTAGTTAAAATTTCATGTATCTTTGGTCATTAAAAATGTTTTGTACTACGAAACCTCGATAAACTTCTATATTTAAAAGACATAATTATCAGCATCTACAAATGTTCCTTGCATATATTTCCACGCGCAGTTTTACATAAGAGACCAAAAAAAGTTACAATGATATAATAATAAGCTAAAACACAATATTTTGTACAGCAGTACAATAAAATAAACGTCCTACTCCCCAGAGAAACTACAATTTATTCTTTTCCGGAAAAAAAATCATTTTTTCTGTAAAATTAATCTTCGCTTTTTGCGTGTACCTCTTTTACAACAATATTATTTACTAGCTTTTGCTCGAGGCTTCGCTCGCGTTAATTTAGAATTTGACAATCAATTCGGTTTGTACTCTGCTTGTAATAATATAATTCAACCATGATTCGAAAGACACGTGGCGCCATCTATTATCATAAGAAAGCTATTGTTGTTTTTTTCGGGATAAAATGTCCCCTAGGTCAGTTTCTGCACACCTGACAACGTATATGCAAAATTTCAGGATGATCAGTTCAGTGGTTTAGGCGTGAAAAAGTAACAAACAAACAAACAAACTTACTTTTGCATTTAAAATATTAGTATGGATTACTTTCCTGATATAAAGCATTCTATGTTTATTGTTCCAAAAGCTAATTAAGTGCTTCCCACCGCTAATGGGAGTTTCGTGAAAATACAAGGGTTATTTAGTAAAATTCGCTTGTTCACAATTTATATGGTGGTCGTTTAGGGACTGTAATTATTAAGTGCCTGGCATTAATATTGTTCTGATTCTTGGTATTTTATTATTCTTTTTTTAACCTAGCTAGGGAAAATTGAACCCAATTAATTGCTATTAGAAAATTCTAAGAATAACCCACTGTTCGTTAACTTTGCGTCCGCCATATTGTTTTCGTTTTACTGGCTTATTTTGTTCTGTTCGAAATTTTAAAAAAGCAATTTCTTCACGTTTTTCAGTTACCATTCAAACTTTTTACAATTTAAAACTTTAAAACGTTTTCGATGAAACATTTTTACCGAAAAAGTACTGTCATAAAATAATTTGAAGTCCTCATTTCGCGCAAAAACGATTTAAATGAGACAACAAAAAGAAGATGAATTTACTTTGCATAATATTAACTTGAATTCATAAATGTTGGAAGCTTCGCTTCCCCGTCGAGCTTTTATTTTTAACCGACGAAAAAAGAAAGAAGTTCTCAAGTCGAAGAGTTTTTGTCTAGCGTTTGCAGAGTGGTATTAAAAATGTCGCTTCATGATACTTAGATTTTTCCTTACTTTCAATCATGGATTAAGGCCTCGGTCTGGAAACTTTAATAAGGTAAAGATATCCCAATGTTTATCAAGTCACAAAACTTTGTGAGCCAGGGTCACTGGTGTGAGTAATAAAAACAATGAAGTTCACGGTGGAAAAGATTGTGCGCAGCGTAAAAGTAATCAATGCTCTAACCATTTCTTTATGAGTAGAGGTTCTGTGTTGCAAAGTGGAACCTTTTCGAGTCAGTATCATTAAATGCTCAATTATTCCTAGCACTCGTACAAGTGCCCATTTTGCACAAAAGCCGTCTTCATTAATGACTAATGACTACGCCACGTCTCGTTGGTCTAAGCAGCTTTTTGATATAAATGTCGAGTTTTGTAATTTCAGTAATGATCTTAATGAAGATTGTCTTAGGATAGCATCCTTAATATTAATGTTAATTGTCAACTAATAATGCTTACTTATTTCTTCTTTCTGTCTTTCCAAGAAATAAATATCTTATTTACATTTTAGAAAGACTATAGTTCAAAGTTTAATAAAGCAGTGTTCAATGTGCTCATTTCAGTATCGGCTCCTAAAACGGTTTCCTCCGTATTATTTAGTAATAAATAAAAGTCTACGCCTAAAGAGCTGAACAAACTATTTGGTAAGCAAATTCATGCCATTTATCTTCTAGATGTTTTCCAGTAACAACGGTAATGGGCTCCAAAATAAATTCATTTATTTTCTAGGCATTCTAGGACTTGAGTTAATCGAAGGATTCTATCAGATCCATTTATTATACAAAATATTGTTGAAACGGTAAAAATTAATGTTATACTTAACACGTGTACGGAATATGACTAGAAATGGAAGTCTGTCAAGCAAAATTAATGTAACTTTAATCCTTAACTTAAGAGATCGATGTAATGTGATGTGAATGATGAATGACTTAGTCTATATAGATAATATCATTTTTGTTGTAGTAAAAAACTTATTTTTTTACAAAGCATTATGTGTTATATTAATTACATTTACAATGTCACATGGTTATTTGGAACTTCCGAAAAACTTCAACAAATCAGCCTTAACTTCATAATGTGATTAATTTTGTGATTGTGATTCAAATTCCAGTGCAAAATAAATATTACGATATTTTTTACTTAAAGTCTAACTATCATGTAACCATCGGAAATTCAACATTATTATAATACTAAGTCATAATAAATTAATTCAATCACATTAACATTTTTGTGTGAGCCAAGTTTGAGCTTAGTCTTAAACAATTTGTGCAATTAGTAATACATATTGTATTTTTTATTGTTATTTATTGGTCTGCAAGTAATAAATCTGAAAACTAAACACAAAGTTCTATCCATAAAATACAAATAAAACAGTCACCATATTTCCACAGCACAATTTTGATAAATGAGGTCTTCAGACAATCATATTTCTTAGTGAGCATCTAAAAAGGTTTTTCTGGTTTTATTGCCAAATCCACTGTGATTTGAGGTCTATAATACAGCGTAGTTGAGTGAAACGATTTATTATCATTTGAAAATATTGTACACAAACATACATAATATTGGGCCTGTTATCCCCGTAGGGTTGGGCAGAGGTGTAATAATAATACACCCAAATTTCGCCAGTTTTGTTATTTTTTTAAGTTCCATGTAATAGGGGACGAGCCTATTGCCATCAACCGGGCACAAATTCAAACTCCGTGACTGCTACTGAGAAATTTCTGATGGGAAAACCCAATAAAGCCCGATATACCCAACCAATATTGAACATTTAATAAATGTTGTACTTGTGTAGGTATCTGTGTATGTTAGTTAGGTATCTGTATGTAGGTATGTGTATAAAGCGTATCAATGTCGTGCCGTCTACTGTACTTCAGTTTAGTCGAAATTGATTTAGTGCTCAAACGTTTGTGAAGTTATATTAAATAATATAACTGCTATAATCAGATAACATACCAATTTAATTCATAGCCGAAAAAGGTTTACAAAGGAAACATTAAAAGGTGAACTGAAACTCCAAACAATCAAAATAACTCACAAAACATCATATAAACAGCAACAAAAACTTTTTACGATGCTCAAACAATTTTGGCAATTCCCAACTTTAGGTAGAAGCTTAATAACCGACGGTAATATAAAACCTCATATCACAATGAACTATCTTACTACTATTTTATTACTCGCAATCAAAATGGCGTTATACAAACTGAGTAAGTACCTAATGAACCAGGAAATAGTAAAAATAACCAAGAAAATGAAACTGGAGCAAGCAATGAACGTCTTTCCAATGGATTCATAATACCGAGATCTGACGAAGCAAGTCTGAAAGGACCAAATAATAATGCAAATACTGTAAGGAAAGATGTTTGCGATTATTTACGTATCCGTATTGCAAAGATATAAAGTGAAAAACTCACTGCAGACAAATGTAAAGCTTATCCTGTTGCGTTAGAATCGAGTATTGACTTTACAACAGACGCAAAATAAATTTATCAGACTATCCCGGATCTTTTATACCAGTTTCTGATTCCCATTTATTTACAGCAATATAAACTACGCAAGTACCTATTACAAGTCGAAAAATAACTAACATTCTTAACGTTTATTCCTCTTACATTTTTTTATTGTGAGCCTCCAGAACGCTACTCTAAAATCAGGAGAATAAAAAGCGTATATAAAGGGATTTATTGCAGAATTGAACCACCCTAACCACGTAAGTATGTACATAAGAACTGGATTCACGTAATTACTTGGTATGAAAGGAGTGAGGAGGTAGTAAAGGAAGAATGGAAGCCAGCAAGCAACAAAACCACCAACCACTAGACTTAAAGTCTGTGCGGTCTTCGTTTCTCTTCGCAAAGAAGACACGCGATTATTTTCCACGTGTTCTTTCATCGAATGAGTTCTTCTCGTGGTATTTTTATATTTAAAGTTTGCTTTGAATGTGACGTCGTTATTGTAGAATCTTGATTCTTTTTCTTTACACCTGTATTTCTTTTTCTTTTCTGGTCGGAAGCAGCAGGGGCATTTGTGGTCTTGTGATGAACAGTCACTTGGCTGCGTCGAGTTTTTTGAAGTCTGTTTTGATGCTGACTGTCGTAACGACATTTTGTCAGATCCGGATTCCGATTCGGTGCGGATGCAGGAGAGTTTTCCTTTCTGAAACAATGGGATATGGTTAGAATGATATACCTGTTTGTTTTTTTTTGTGCATTTTGTCGTTCGACAGAAACACGTACCCAATAAAAAAGAGCAACATTTATGTTTTTTTTTTTGCCTAAATAACGGAAATTTTAATGGTTATTTATTGACAACAAGTGAATATTTACATTATATACAAAACTACAAATCTATAATAGTAAGAAAAAAAAAATGTACAAGTATCAAAACGGTTACAGGGTGTCAAAAAATTCGTCCACAGGTTATGTTAGATTATTTATTTATTAGATTTGATATTATAGTATTTTTAGGTCAAGAGCATGATCATGAGCATGATGAGCATTATCACCAGAAATAGCAATAAATGAGTCCGAGAAAATAAACGCAAGAACTTAACCAAAATAATGTAGGTCAAATAAAACTTGAAAAGAAAAACTAAGCCAGACAAAGTTTATTTCCTAGCAAATCTCGGTGTCTTCACATTAACTAACCTAAGTTGGAACAGTAATGGATCAAGAATGTTTTAATAAAGATTTGTATTTTGTTTGTTTTGCGAGCCTTTTGGCCCAGTTTTTACATACAGGGTGTGTTTTTGTAATAAAGATTCGGAATGGCAACCGACGCTAATAGAAATACAGAAAAGTAAATAATTATACAGGGTGTAAACAGACCCTTCACGAAGCCGTCAACCAAACATTCTGTACATCAAACTAATTAACTCAACGCAAAAATTATTGCTGGGAAACGACTTTTTTATTCGGGGTGAAAAATCACGTTTTACGGTAAAACTCAATGTAACGCACTCAGAACTTAGTACTGATGGATGCTTTGGATAGTAAACGGGTCATGGAGTTAATTAAAGTAAAGTTAAAAGCTTTAAAAGTGGTATTTAAAAAAAACTTGTGAAAAAATTTGAACTTTGACCTCCAATATCTCCGTAACTAGAAGGCTCCCAGGTATGGTCCAGAACAGAAAAATGATTGCAATGACGGGGAGAACAAGTACCTTTCGGCTTCGTTAAGGGTCTTTTTACACCCTTTATTTATCAGCTTAATTTATTAAAAAGCTCTACATTGTATCGTGAGAAAACTGGTATGTCCTAGAACCAAAAGTATCTAATATATGTGACATCTAACAACTCGCACTGGGTCCACGTTTCGATGACAATGCATGGTTAGCTCAAACTCAAACTCAAAGCATTTATTTCAAATAGACCCATGACAGGCACTTTTGCATAGTCAAAAATAAGCTACCTACAGTCCCGCCACAGGCATAATAACTGTGAATGGACTGTAGTTGCCCATTCGAAAATAGTAGATCTCATGGAGAAGAATGGGCAAGAAACTCCATGGACACTCTTTTCAAATCAAGTTATAATTACATAGTCCTGGGTACAATATTGTTGCTTCTATATGTAGCTAAGTAAAGTCATTCTAAATCTTCTATTTCTGACTCCCAAAGATGTAAGAATAGTTATTTTTATGCAGCCCCATAAGATGGGATTGTTGAGAAAAATACGAAAAAAAGACGTCACACCTATATTTAAAAGTTTATTTTTAAATATTTTTACTTTAAACTTTCTTTTTTCATTCCGTCTCGTGAAAAAGCACGTGATATTACTTAGTTCAGGATGCTTTTGAATAAAAAGTTTCTTCGCAAGATTTTTATCATTTTTTCCTGTATTATTTTAATTCCTGGCGAATATAAAATGCCTTCAAGAAACTATGCGTTTGCAGTTGAGCTGCACGGAGCTTCCTTTAAATTTTTTCTATAATATTTTTCTTCTTTACGGTTCTCAAGCAAAAATCCCGTCTCACAAAACTCACCCTGTAGATAAAAATGGAGGTTAAGCTTTATTTAGTGGCTGCTACGGCTGCTTCTCCAGGAATCCTCCAGGATGTTGGTAATTTATTAGGAATTATCTTTTTTATAGTAGCTTTTCCTCTTTTTACTGAATCTTCTTTTGGCATAAGAAAGAATTGTGCTCATCAAGCGTTTCCTTGTGTACTTTTGTTTTATTATTTGAATAGAGGAATTTCCTGCGTTCTTTTCTTTTATTAAGATTAAAATTAAGCAAAATTACAATAAGTTAATTTATGTAGATTTCTGGGGACATTGCAGCCATTAATTTGATTTCGTATTTTATCCAGATATATTGTTTTATGTTTAACCACTGCCCTACCTGAGCAAGAGCCGAGCTCGTTCGTGGGTTTAATTCCCTCATCGGGCAAAGTGTAATTGGGTTTATCCATCTGGAATTTCATAGTAGCTGCTCGGGGTCTTGATTAGTAGCCGGTTGATGGCAATAAGTCCACCCCGTTTTTATTGGGACTAAAACTTACTATTGGTAGCATGCATCTCCAAAAGTCTTCGCGGATTACTGGCAGGTGACATGATGCGTGAGATTTTTTTGTGGATTACTAACATAGTTCTTAAGTACTTTCTAACACAAATATGGATTTTTGTCTATTATGATGATGGTCTGAAAAAAGTTCTTATACATAATTATATTATTATTTAGGCTTAAAAGAGTGTCCATGAAGTGTGTTCTTGCCCATTCTTCTCCATAGATATCTACGCTTTAGAATAGGCGACTGCAGTGCTTTCACAAATTATTATGCCTTGTGACTGGAACTACAGTTTCATCCTTTTGTTTTTGACCTTCAAAATTGCATGTAATGGTCTAATTGAAATAAATGCTTATTAATACAGGAATGACCTTCTGAAAGGTCATTTCATACCTTCATGGTTCAGGTTTATCATTAAAGTGATCAAAGACTCTTTTAATTCGTTTTGTGTGGTTTAATTCACCATAAATGATAACCCTTTCATCACAGTTGCCTCTCCACATTTATGACGTCATCATTTACTTTAACAACTTGGTGGGTGGAAATAAAACCTCTTTAACCATCTCAATGAACACAAAGGCTAAGAATAGCTATTCGTTTTTTCCCTATTCTAAATTCGTTTATGCCTACAAAAGGGCGGGCACTGACATGCTTCCTTTGAGTATCTTTAGATGTTAAAAAGGATAAGGTGTTATTTACTTTTCAAGATTGACTGTCAAAGATGTACAAATGACAACTGGGATCAACGGTTTAACGTGCTTAGAAGGCACGGAGGAAGCTTGGTACGTAATGTGTGGTCACCCATCCACGGACCAATCCAGGCAAGCGCGGCTTACCCTGAAAATCGACCAGAGCGGCTGTTATTATTTACCCACGACCTCTTTAGCCATGAGCAGCTCAAAGTCACAGATAGCTGACAAATGCTTGCACTTACTGGACCACTTGTCTCAGCCACTCATCTGCATAGTCCTCATGTGAGTTGACTAAGATAATGTGTGGACTTTAAAATAAACTATGACCTGAGTTTGTTTCAGCTGTTTCTTCTCAGAGTAGTCAGTTACGAAACACCAGCCTCATCTATACACCGTGACTTTTTAGTCATCTTACAACGGCAGCCCATTTCATGTATCCAATGACTACTAAGCGTTCAAAAAAAAAAGGTATTTATGAGATTTTAATAATTTAAAAATAAAAATATAATTCAATATTATGACGCATGACGTAGTTAAAACACCCTGTTGTAAGCGATAATCTACTGGACTCGAGCGCTGGGTAGGTACATTCTCCCGTTTGACACGTAAACATCATTAACAGGATGTTTCATAATTATTTCTATTGTTTATTTATTTTCTTTGTATCTATTACGGTAGGTAAAAAAAAAATCTCACCTAGAACTATTTTATGTCGGGCACATTGAGTGGACCACCTTTGTAAGACGACTAAAAAGTCACGGTGTATATATTTTGACGAGTGAATGTTTTTGTAAAAAACAATTCACTAAATAAATATCATTATTTTGGTTGACTGACTACCTCGTTGGTCTAGCGGTCGCAAGCGCGACGTTTTCCGACCGTCGAATCGAATCCAGGATGGGTTCGATTCCCAGGTCGGGCAAAGTGTTATTGGGTTTTTCCTTTAGAAATTTCTCAGTGGCAGCCACGGAGTCTGGATTTGTGCCCGGTTGATGGCAATAGGTTCGTCCCCTGGTACATTGGACTTAAAAAACATAACTGGCAAAATATCTGTATACTGTTAGGTACACCTCTGCCAAACCCTTCGGACTTACAAGCGTGATGTTATGTTAATCATTTAACATTTCCAAACCTTCAAGTCGACGTCAAACCAAAATAGGTTAACAACAACATTACGAACAAACAACACAACAGCTGTTGTTTATTGGCTTTAGGCATGAAAACAACTCATTTCTCCACCAAGGCACGATATAAACTCCCCTTGTATTTTCTTTCGTAACGACCATCGAAGGGTTGTTTGATAAAATCTATATATTTTATTTTATTTATTTATTTACAACTAATTATAGCAACATTACAGACCAAGTCCAATACGATGCTATAAGACATATTAAAATAAAACAATATAGAAAAAAAAAAGTAAAATCACACCCAGTAAAATATTAATAGCTATAGTTAAACATGACCAAGTTTATAGTTGCATACCTTTTTGCATATGATATTGAGTGAGCAAAGGTATGATGATGGGGTTGCGGGACTGTTCGAAAGAGATACCGCGGCCCTGGAACACAAAGGGCAAAGAAGGAACATGGATGGGTTTTAGTCAGTAAAAGTCTGACACTCCCTCCCACTCCGCCCAGAGCGGGAGGAGTTATTTGATGATTTCCCATCCATAAAAAAAGATATGATGATACCTTTGCTACTTCTTCAACCTGGCGAAAGCAAAAAGCGGAAAAAAAGCAAATTAAATCATAGTTTCCTAATAATTCCTGACAAAACTACTTTCCGTTCTAATATTTTATTTCTTCGATAGTGTATTGATAAACGTCGTTTGATACGCGTGGGGATTTGTTACTGCAGTGCTCGACCCTAAAACACCTTCGCCTGCTGCTCGGGTGTTAAATCCGCCTCGAATGCAATAACAAAGTTTCCCCACTTTTATCAAAACTAGCTTATGCCCGCGGCTTCGTTCGCGTTAACTTAGAATTTGACAATCAATTCGGGTTGTACTCTGCATGTAATAACCAACCAAATCATGATTCGGAAGACACGTGGCGCCATCTATTATCAGAAGAACGTTATTGTTGTTTTCCTCGGGAATAGTACTTTTTTTCGGGATGAAAGATACTCTATGTGCGTTTCTGGGGTGCGCCAAAGTTCACCTAAATTTTCAACTCCGATAATTGGAAATCCGAAAATCTTCTTCCTAACCGGTGCCGCGACAGCGGCCGGCGAGTGCTACTTTGAAATTGGTCGCGAAATTTTTCTAAGAATTTTTTTCATAGTGCCCCCAAGACGACACTGACCTGTAATTATGTTTAGGGATAAAAGCGTTATGATAAAAAACAGTAGGAGTTTAAATATATTTACATTAACTAGCTGTTGCCCGCGACTTCGTTCGCGTGGAAATTTTGGTGTGTATGTGTAAGACTGCCTCGAGTGGTCGCAAGCGCGACTACTAAGCATGAGGTCCTGGGTTCGATTCCCGGGTCGGGCAAAGTGTTAAAAAAAAAGAATGTTTATTTCAATTAGGTACATAAAGTTATGACACACATGATTTGGAGATCACCTTTTAAGCAAGGAGATGCTTGGGTTAGGGGGCGTCCATTAATTACGTGAGGCAATTTTGGCGATTTTTCAACCCTCCCCTCTCCCCTTGGTGAGATGTCGTGAGATTTTGCTTTTGATCTACAACATTAAGAGACTTTTTGCGAGAGCTCTTAGACCTCCTTAATCCGACCCTGCCGCAAAATCCGTTCTTAGCAGACTTTTACTGACTATTTACTACCTCCCTGCAAGTTTGTAGCACAAAAAATGAAGGACTTTCATACAAACTTGCGAGAGCACTTTTTTTTTTTTTTTACGGATGGGAAATCATCAAATGACTTCTCCCGCTCTGGGTGGAGTGGGAGGGAGTGTCAGACTCTTACTGACTAAAACCCATTCATGTTCCTTCATTGCCCTTTGTGTCCCAGGGCCACGGTATCTCTTTCGAACAGTCCCGCAGCCCGAGCAGGCATCGGCCCTTGCGGGCCCCTTCCTGATTGCTGACATCTCTTTGAGGCGCGCGTGGAACACGAACGCGCCGTCGACACGGCCTGTCGTCATAAGACGGACGGACGGTGAGCTAACCCATTACTCACCGTCCACAGGCCCGCGCCTACGGTGGCCGGGAGCCACCACGTGGCCCCCGACGCCCGGTGCGTCGCCCGCGGTGGCTGGGACGTGAGATTCTCTCCCTCTCACGTCCCGCCACCTCCTTCGCTAGCATGACTGCTTCGCAGAAGGAGGTGACGGCTTCCCATTCCCTCTCGCTCCGGACCATGGCCTGAACCAGGGCCGGGCGCGAGAGGTCGCTGCCGCCGATCGCCGCTACGAGGACACGGCGGAGCTCCGCCCAAGCGGGGCAGACCTCCACGGTGTGCGCCACCGTGTCCTCCGGACGATCCTCGCAATGATAGCACCCGGGCGTTTCCTCCCGCCCGATTCGGTGCAGGAACCTCCCGAAACAACCGTGTCCGGTGAGGACCTGCGTCAGGCGGAAGGTGAGGGCGCCGTGGGGCCTCTCTAGCCACTCCTCAAAGAGGGGACTTATCGCCACTATTGTGGCGTGCCCTGCACTGGGTTGCGACAGTCGCTGTCTCCATGTCGCCATGAGATCGCGTCGGAGGTCTGTCCGCTGAGCGGTGATTTGCCGCGGCAGAGCCCTTAGACCCCCTTAATCCAGCCCTTTCGCAAAATCCGTTCTTAGCGGACGTCTACTAACTATAAACTACCTCCCTGCCTAATTTCATCTTTTTACGTCAAGCGGTTTCGATATTTCGTGATGAGTGAGTGAGTGAGTGACCTTTCGCTTTTATATATTTTTGCTTTAATTTTGTAATATTTTGCTCCGAAGCTAAAATGCTAGTGCAGCCACATCTAAACGTTAAAGACGTGCCGCGAGTGAAACAGTTATTAGTTATTTTCGTTATTTCTCTTCACTCCACAATTGTAAATAAAGCCTGCTTAGTATAGAAAAAATGCCTAATACAGCCCCCCCCCCCCAACTGTTCACCGAATGAAAAATATGTTGAATATACATAAAAAAGACTAAAGTCATCAACAATAGCGTAAAAAGGAGGGTTGAGGTAGATGGGCAAGAAATTCACTACGTCGATGAGTATGGAAGAGCTACTGGTCCATGAAGTCGCTGATGAAGGGTGACCTACCTTTATCCCTGAAGCGTAATCTCATCGACATGTGCATTCTGCCCATCCTAACCGGTCGACTCGGTCCGGGACCAAGTTTGAGCATTACGGTGCTCAAACTTGGTCCCGGACCGAGTCGCAAAAGTCCAAACTCAAGGTTGGCCAAAGGGCGATGGAACGTAGAGTATTGGTGTTAAGCTCAGCGACAGAATTCGCAATAATACAATACGCTTAAAAACTGGAATCGCTGATGTGGGCGATAAGACTGCTAGTTTGGAGTGGGATTGGGCGGGCCACGTCTGTAGAATGCATCAGGACCGGTGGGCCAGAGTCGTCACGCAGTGGGTGCCAGAAGACGGGCGTCGTCGCCGAGGGAGGTCTAAAAAACGCTGGTGTGACGACTTAGAAGCGTTTGTGACAGATTGGACGAAGAAAACCGCACGGAGAGAAGAATGGAAGGCAATGGGGGAGGTTTTTGCCCAGCAGTGGGACAAAAAAGGCTAAAAAAAAAAAGATTAAATAAAAATAATAACGAATGGGTTACCTAATCATTAAGTCAAGAATATTTAAAACTGCGACAGACGCTAGGCTTGACCTCTTTTACTTAGACAACGTTATACTTTCCAATCTCATTTAAGCGTAAACTTGTCGACCTGTGTATCCTGCCTATCCTAACCTATGGTACCCAGACATGATCTTTGACGGAGGCTGAAAAGTCCAAACTCAAGGTTTGCCAAAGAGCGATGGATTTTAAACATCAAAATCACCTATTGAATACGCTACACCACAATACGCTCCAAGTCAGGCATCGCCGATGTTGGCGATAAGTGTAAGAGGTTCAAATGGGACTGAGCGGGTCACATTTCCAGAATGGGTCAGGACAGATGGGCCAGAATGGTCATACAGTAGGTACCTGAAGACTGTCATCGTCACCGAGGCAGGCCCAACAAACGCTGGTTTGACGATTTGGACTCGTTCCTGACTGATTGGCCCAGAGAAGGCAAAACACCGGGAGAGTTGGAAAGGAAATGGGGAAAGCCTTTGTCCAGCAGTGGGACAGAATAGGCTACTGAAAAAAACAAAACGTTATATCGTGTTTGTTATAAAATTACCTATCTGTTTTTTAATAAGAAAACAGATGAGTGTATATAGTACCTAATAGTACACCCACATTTTGTCAGTTATGTTTAACTCCCATGAAATATTTAGCGAGCCTATTGCCATTTTGGGGTATAAAGAACAGGTTGTAAAATTCTTCATCCCCCATGGAAAAGGGAGGATAGTCCGACCAGACGGCTGTAATGTCTGGTGGGCTACTGCCCAACAGTTGTTGTCGGGTACTTCTATATAGTCTTATGTCGCGGATAACTTTATTTGGGCGATTTATTTGACCCAGGCAGAATTTAGACGTATTTCGATGTTTAGTTCATCACCTGCGTCATAGATGGCGCTGTAGTACTTTTTGTTATATGTTGCTGTAGTACTTTTTATAGTGCCGATCCACCATCAATTGGGCACAAAACCAGACTTCGTAGTTGTTATTATACCAATCTATAAAAGAACAATAAAATTCCAAAATAAAATTCCAAACTGCGATTGATTATTGATATTTTGCAAATCGAGAAGGAAACAGACTCTAGTAAAGCAAGAACTTTTTGTAGAAATCATCATCATCATTCTCCTGCCGTTATCCCATTTTTTTCGGGGTCGGCGCAGCATGTCAACTTCTTCCATACTTTTCTATTACTTTTTGGAGAAATGTTTGAAGAAAAAAGGAGAAAAACGGAAATGCAAACGATGTCAATACAAAAAAAAAATGGAAATCTAAAAGCATCAAAAAAATATTCAAACAAATTACAAAAAGTGAAAGTAATAGTGGGGTTTGAACTTGCGACCCGTAGCTTACAGAACGTTCAAGAACCCGCTAGGCTGTTTTCTCTGTTGACATAAGCTTTAAATAGCCGTTCTGGTGCTTGTCATGACTGAAACGTCAAACAAATGAAGGATACTGACATAATGCAATATTGCTCACCCCTTTAAGCGAGTAGCGTGATAATATATAGCCTAACATGTGAAGAAGCCTGTAAGGAATATTTGTGCAAAATTTGAACAGGATCTATGCAGTAGTTTTTGCGCCAAGTCGGAACATCGAATTGGATTTTTACGATTTTATTATATGTATAGATATATAATAGATATAGATGATATTATAAATTAAAATTTTCGGAAACATGAGTGTTATAAACATCGCCGGTAGCACTACAAATAGTATGAATGAAAACATTAGGTTGAAAATTTTTAGGAAGAGTGATCATTCGGATTACAAATCATTAGGAAGAACAATTTCGGGTAAAGAACTTTAGGTGAGCCAATATGGACCCGCGTTTCTGTACACCTGACAACGTATGTGTAAAATTTCAGGATGATTGGTTCAATAAACAAACTTACTTTCGCATTTATAACATTAGTAAGGAAGTAAAGATGTACTATTAACATCGCTTGGTACGAAGAGATGGAACTACACTACTAAAATAACATCAGCTGGAAGTAAAATCACACAAACCGTGCGAAATCCGAAAAGATCTGCTTCTTAACAGCTTACATTGAACAACGATAAATTCAATGTACTTAGACTTTGACAAAATAATGGAGTCCAGGAAGCCTTAGCGAAATTGAATCTTATTCTGTTCTATACCGGATCAAGTATCTTATTTAGGTAAGTCTGTTTATTTTGTTCCGGATAAATCGAGAGAATACTGGAATTAGTTTTTTCTGATAGTTCTAAAATAATTGAAGCTTTTTTAGCATTTTTATCACAGACCAATATACTTTTACATGATACATGGATTTTCAAAAAATAACACACGAAAGTGTACGGCCTAAATGTATAACTTAATCGATTTGTATTTTAAAGAGGTAAATTTTGTTTGTACGTTTGTATGTAAGGGGTAATCTTGGCTGCGGGACTGTTCGAAAGAGATACCGTGGCCCTGGAACACAAAGGGCAATGAAGGAACATGGATGGGTTTTAGTCAGTAAGAGTCTGACACTCCCTCCCACTCCACCCAGAGCGGGAGAAGTCATTTGATGATTTCCAACCCGAAAAAAAAAAAAAGGGGTAATCTTCGGAACTATTGATCCGATTCCAAAAATTCTTTTACGAACGGGAAGCTATATTATCCCCGAGTGTCATACATTTAAAAGAAAGAAAAAATATTTATTTGTCGCAGGGACATGACGTGCATCATACAAAATGACAAAAAAATACAATAAACATACAACGCATTACAAATATTTATAAATTTAAATAACAGGACGGGACGAAAAAGAAAAAGATACGTTAACATCTTGCATGTCGTGACTGCCACAAGTAGGTTACCACTCAGCATGATGCTGTGCTATCGGGACCCCGCAGCACAGCGCTGGTTTTCAGTGGTCACCCGTGAAAAACGTTCGGAAGCCAAGACAGCGTAAAACGTACCCTTGGCTTAATTTCCGTACATAACATAAGCCGCGAGCAAAAGCTAGTAACCGATAAAGAATAAATTCTCGGTAAAAGTTAGTGTCACGATGTCCTACTACGACCTATGTTTAGTAGAAGCGATAACACTTACACTGTCACCGATATCGTTTCAGTCTAGAATATATTGACACTATAATGTTCTTCAATACTGATCCCAAGTACCAAAACACCATTTTCGCAGACACGAACCACTTTCATTTTAAAAAGTCGCTGTTAGATAACGTCGCGTGATGTTGACACATAGCGCAATGTAGCGGGTTATTCTACTTTTCCGACTATTTGTGGCTTTATTGAATACGTGGCTCATGGTTAACCCCTCAGGGATCAAAGACGTAGTAAGGGTCGGTGTGTATGGAAGGCAACTGCGATGGAAGACAAAAACAATGGTGGATACAGAAAATTTGTTGGTCCGGTGCAGAAAACAATAAAAAAATGTTCATGGTTGATTTTTTAATTTTAGAGTATCGAGTACTAGGTTTGGGTGGGTAACATGGGGTTTGGAGGTAGTAACTGGGTTGTGGAGGTCAAATAGACGGTGGTTCCATGTAAAATAATTGTATTCAGTAAACTTAGTGCCCATTTACGGACACGCGGCGCGTCGGGCGGCGCGTTGCGCGGGGCGTCGCGCGGCGCGGTGTGCGTTTTTTCCGTTTACGGAGAGGCGGCGCGTGCAGCGGCCCGCGTTATCACACGCCCAAACACAAACATATGGCAATGTCCGATGTTGTTTACGGAGACGCGGGGCGTGCGCCGCCGCGGCGAACGCCGCGGGCGACGCGGCGGGCGATGCGGCGGTATCATCTGCCATATGTTGTATTTGCGCGTTTGCGCGTGCAACGCCGCGGGCGACGCGGCGGGCGACGCGGCGGGCGACGCGGCGGGCGATGCGGCGGTGTCATCTGCCATATGTTCGTATTTGAGCGTTTGCGCGTTCGCCGCCGCGTCCGCCGCCGCGTTCGCCGCCGCGTTCGCCGCCGCGTTCACCGCCGCGTCCGCAGCCGCGTTCGCCGCCGCGTTCGCCGCGGCGGGCAACGCTGCACTTCAAGCAAACGCGCGTAAAAACGCTTCTCCGTAAACGCTCTCATACATCGCCATATGTTTCAATTGAAAGCGGGCCGCGCCGCACAACGCGCCGCCCGACGCGCCGCGTCTCCGTAAATGACCACTTATACTGTCACTTACGGGATATATTCCGTGATTGTTCATTATTTTGAGCTCCCGATATTTTTTCTCCCGATTATTTACGGACAAGGTTTAGTAATATTTTTCTGTCTGAACTGTTAGTACTGAACCCCAAAAATGCCTAGAAAAGATAAGTATTACATTTCAGCCGTAGTGACTAGATTACACGACATAAATTAATTATTAAATCTGTCTGATTTGAATTGAGCTCACTTAAACATCGCGTTAGAATAAATAGGCTGAGAGAGTTTTAGAGATTTGTTGCTTATCCTCCTCTCAATGCATAAAGATCCAGGACTGACTGAGGAACACACTTATACTGGCAATTTGGTTCCGTTTCTGATCTAAGTAATTGAAGATCTTTCGGTTTCTGACAGAAATTACGGTAGCCTATTAAAAATAGACTTATGTCCTAGTCCAGATCGACTTCCACCATTGTGCCTTTCGTCAAGATCCTTTCTGCCGTAAAAGCGTGAAAAGGTAACAGATTAATGCACCCGGAGAGATGGGCAACGATCGTCACTCACTGGACGCTTGTCGGAGGAAATTGCCGTTGAGGTAGACCGTGTGGAAGGTGGCGTGACGATCTTGTTTGCAGGGCGAACATGGCCAGATATTGCGCAGGATATAGAAGTTTGGAAGGAGAAAGGAGAGGTCTTTGCCAAAAAATAAAGTACGGATTAGGATATGTCTGCTTTGAGGCCGAGAGAACTTTAGGATTTAGGCCGAAAGAACTTTAGAAATTTGTTCACTATCTTTCTCACAGAAAGATCCAGGACCATAAATCCATTGGGAATTAGACTTGCAACTCGCTAGAAACCAATAGCTTAGTCATGTCGTCAAAAAACCCGCCGAAAGCTTTGAAATTGGCAATCTAAAAACAGTTTCGAGATCGAAAGTGTAAAGTTCGGGACTATCCATAAAAAAATCGTTTCGCGAATGATCGGATCGCTTTTTACGATAGTGCGAAATCTATCGGTTGAAAATCAATTTGGTGTTTACGCGTGCTTGCATCCTTCTTCTCTCATGGTGCTTCTTGATTAAAGGTACAAACGACAAAACTATTGTGTGTAACCTCAACTGAAAATTAATACTCAGATGTCTCTAAAGGCTGGTTAAAGTTGAGAGACATTTAAATATGAAAGAAGTACGGTTTAACAGTCGTTAATCTTTACTTTACTTTAAGCGTTCATGAATAAACCCAAAATTGGACGTAGTTAAGCAAAAAGGAGCCACTTTTACATGTGGGTTGGTTCTAACGTTGATAAAAAAATATAAACTCTTGTTTCTTGCTTGGATCTTTTTTGCTGGCTGATAGTATCGACATTTACCATCAGTTTGACGCAATTAAGTCATTTTTGACCATGTTGTGGACTGGATCCTTTTCGCTTAACTACGTCCAATTACAGAGACAATTATAGATTCATCATCTGCCTAGCCTTTTTTTGACAGCCGGGACCAACGGCTTCACGTGCTTTCCGAGGCACGGAGGAAACTCGGTATGTAATGGGTGGTCACCCATCCACGGATCAACCTAGGCAAGCGCGGCTTAACCTGAAGATCAACCCGAGCGGCTGTTATTATTTAGCCAAGAGCTCCTCCAAATTAAAGAGACAATTATTGTTGCAAAATTACAGGTACAACTTCTGCACTAAGGTGAACCTAACCCAGAATTGGGTTTTCTGACATCAAAGGTCATTGCGACCGCATACTTTGCAAGTGAGACCAGTAAACAAGTGCACAATACAGGCAACATAGGCACTACCAAACGTACACGTGATAAAACAAAATTACTAGACCATCCCAAAATTGCTTCAGGCAGGGAATTTAAAAGTGGTAATAACTTGCAGGAAATGATTCCTCATTCCGCTTTCTGAGTCACTATATCGGCGGTAGTGGTACCATATTGGTTTTTTCTCTTTTTAGTCATGCAGTACATAACTTTAGTTTAGCAACGACTGGCTTTTATGGTGCTGATCGCAAATCATCACACAGGAAAGTACCACAGGGATGAAATGGTATCCTATATCTTTTTTAGTACTTGCACACTTACACTTACTAATACTTTACACTTAAAAATAAATTTTACAGTTAAAAAAACAAACTTTTATTTACAAAAAAAGAATAAAATAAGTTTATGTATCAAAATTGAACGCGTATGAAAAGTTTCGAGTCCGTATTGACCCTTGAGGAGTTCTCTCGTGAGGACACGATCCTGGCTGGATCCGGCGGATTAAGTCATGTCTGTCATATAATGTATTGTTACACAGCTCATCTCCTTATATACTCTCGCAAACACATATGCACACACATACACATACACACACACATACACATACACATACACACATGCGCACACACTGGCGAACGCTCGTGGGTGTGCATACATAAACTTAAAAATAAAAATAGTGTAATAAATTTAGGCTAATACATTTTTATCGTTAAGCCAATTTAATGTAATCTAGTTAAGGGAGTGCGGCTTCTCCTGGCACAGGTGTTTTTACACTTAAAAGGGGAAGTCAACCTCAATATTGTTAAAACTAATTCTGTTATCGAATGAAACATTTTTCATTTTTTCATTTTTTTCACAGCTAAAATTTTCTCGCATTGACCTATATATTGCAAACCGGGCCCGGCCGGGCCCGGTGGATGTCGAAAAGGGCCCGGGCCCGGTTTGCAATCTCTACTTGTAACGACTGTCCGCCCGGTGCCCTTTTAGACATCCACCGGGCCCGGCCATTCATACCGGGCCCGGTGGATGTCGAAAAGGGCACCGGGCCCGGGCAGGTCCGGCTCGGCCGGGCCCGGTTTGCAATCTCTACATTGACCGTACAACTGAGAAGCTCGTGGCTAAATAATAACAGCCGCTCGGGTCGTCAGATTAAGCTGCATCTGCCTGGGTTCGTCCATGAATGGTTGAACACCCATTACATCCCGAGTTTCCTCCGAGCTTCGGAAAGCACGTTAAGCCATTGGTCCCGGCTGTCAATTGTAGATAAGTAACAGTAGTTACAGCTAGTCAGTGGCCCAAAAGTCTGACAACCAGTTTTACCAAGAGGCATCATATTACCTAGTACTAACTTGAGTTGTTGAGGTCAGATAGGCAGTCGCTCCATATAAAATACTGCTATTCAGCTGCATCCGGTTAGGCTGGAAGCTGACCCCAATATATTTGGGAAAAGGCTAGGAAGATGATGACATTGACCATACAACTACCCTTATAGTGATTTAACTGTTAGAGGCTTGAATATTTTTTCATTGCCACCATCATCGAAAGCCCGATCTCCCCCACTGCTGGGCTTCAAAAACCCTATGTCCTGGTTCGTGCTTCAATAGTTTACATTTATTTAAAAACCAACCTTACTACACTTAGTACTGCTAGCCAGCTGCTGGTGCCTTCTCGCCACGACGCAGGATATCCTGGCGTACACATACACCATCACAGCCATTGGCAGGAAGAAGGACCCCATGGCGGAGAAGACTACGTAGCCAGGGTTCTGGTTGTAGCGGCAGTTCCCGTTCTGATTGTGGTCTGGTTCATACCTGAGGAAGAATAGTCAATGATGGATGACAAGAATAATGGACTGGTTATTTTAAATTTAGTTTAACATCACGATAGCCGATGGGGCCGAAAAGTTCTGGAGTGGTGACCGCGAATCGGAAGACAACCGGAAGACGTTACGTTGGAAGACCAAGTGGGAACTAGGTGGACCGATGACCTGGTGAATGTTGCAGGGATTCGCTGGATGCGAGACGCACGGGACCGGTGAATGTGGCAATACTTGGGGGAAACCTATGTCCAGCAGTGGATGTCTTTCGGCTGAAACGATGATGATGATAGCCCACCCAAGTTCTGCCAGTTATGTTTGAGTCCCATGTAATAGAGGGAGAGCCTATAGCCATCTACCAGAGAAATTCCTGGATTCCATGAGGAATAAGTACCTGCCTGGAGTTCTGTACTAGTGCCCGGTCGATGGCAATAGGCTAGGCAAAATGTAACTTAAAAATAAGCCGCTAAATGTGGGTACCATAGGTACATATATGCGTAAGCATTGCGGATTGCGGAGACGGGAGCAGCGGAGGCTCAGTGGTCGCGGCCCCGACTTACGAACAGTGATTCTTGGGTTCGAACCCAGGCAGGCGCATTTCTTTGTGTAACTTATTTCACCACCACTGCTCTCAAATTGGTGAAGGAAAACATCGTGAGGAAACCTGAACCCAAAAATTCGAAGACATGTGACATCTACCAACCCCCGCTAGGCCCGCGTGGTGGATTAAAGACCATTCCTTCTTATAGAGAGGAGGCCGTGTCATGGGCGTACCCAGCATTTTCTAAGGGGTGGGGCAGAAGTAAATAAACTAAGTAGTAGGAAATTAAAAATGCTTTTTATTTACTGACTGATACGTTTTATTAACTGCAATACACCATTTCAATAATAACCTGCGAAGGTTCTGGCTAAATCTAGTTAAAATTTCGTTTTCAAATGTATGTTGTGCTTCCAGAACCCTCTTTCTAAGCACACACATAATACAGAGGCCAACAAGACGGTTTTTTGTCATTGTTGACCTTAACCAAGTTTTTATTTTAATGTGAAAAATGTTAAAGTACCCAAATGAATATTTAATTTTGTCATTATATTAATCTTGCTTACCTTCAGGTCAGAGAGCAGGGTGGGGCAAGTGACCCACCTGCCCCACCCTGGATACGCCCATGGGCCGTGTGTCTCAGCAGTGGGAACATTATAGGCTGATTATGCTTATGCTATTGTGGATTACACGCGTTATGATACGTTATGTAATGTATACTACACGGTGTGTGTAAGGGCTGTAGTCAATATGAAGTTGATACATAATAAATAATAGAGGCTGCTGCTGTAGGAAAAAACGGACAAGTGCGAGTTCGACTCGCGTGGAGAGGGTTCTATACGTTCATAGATTTCTTATAGGTTTTCCTGTAACCTATACTTAGACAAAGATTTTTTTTTTTCAAATTTTTCATTAATTTACGTTACACGCCCGTCTTTGGGTCATCGATTTACATGTGTGCACCAAATTTCAACTCAATCGGTCCAGTAATTTCGGAGTAAATTGGTTGTAACAGATAGACACGCGAGCATTGAAAGCATCAAAAAGTCATGAAAATATGAATAGGTAGTGTACCTAGTACTCACAGATGAACTAACTCTCATAAATATAGAATTACCTTCGGGAGCCAGCCCTCAAATTTATTTTGTGTCACCACTTCACTAGGTACTGTGTCATATGATTAAGTGCACTCAAATTATGGCATTATGTCAGTTTCTGGCCTAGACAGAGTGACTCTACTGCAGAGTGATACTATCAGCGACTTTCCAAGGTCAGTCTGCGTTTCCTGCGTGCTGTGGTCCTGAATGTCAATTGTTGATCTGTGACAGTCGTTACAGGTAGTCAGTGGCCCAAAAAAGTCTGACAACCAGTCTTACTAAGGGGTACCGTATAACTCAGTACTAACTGGGTTGTGGAGGTAGATAGGCAGTCGCTTCATGTAAAATACTGGTATTCAGCTGCATCTGGTTAGACTGGAAACCGACCCCAATATAGTTGGGAAAAGGAGCAAGCAGATGATGAGTGCTTCTAACATACCAATAAAATCTTCGTCCATCCATCAGCAAACAAACCTAACCATCCCTGCAATGAATATTTAAGTCCAAATTCTAAAGTACAATTTGCTTAATCATTTCACCAAATCACCTAGTTTGCTTAAGTGTTTCACAGTAAAATCTACAAACATAGAAAGAACTACCATTTCACTCGTTATTATGAATGAGTTAGCAAAAGCTAAAAAATAATGGGACTAACCCACTTACGAAACCACATTTTTCATATTTATTTTACTTTCAGCTAGTAATGTTTGGTTAAGGATAATACCACTGTTTCAATAAAAGTATAATTCAAAAGTCGACGGCAGACTGCAGATGGCTGCGGCGTTGCGGTTGAAGATAACCGCAAGCGACAATGCCGGCTGATGTGGTTTCAATTCTGAACAGCTACGGCAATTTTCTTCTTGAGTTATGCTATGGTCATTTGACAAACCTGCCCGACAGAGCTTGACAAATAGGCCTTGTCGCTCTGTTAGTGACAGCCACTGACAGCACTATTGGTATATCGTTTGAGGTAGACGCACGACCGCAGTAGCAAGCGCCAATATCTCTATCTAAGTATCTACATAGTACATCATTCTGAGGAACCCCCACTTCGAAAAGTTTCATCAGCAATTTAAAGAAAAATCAGCTGTTCCATACATTTGAACCGCGTAGGTATTGCACTTTTGTAGGAATCAGCTGTTTTTTTAATTACCGATATATAATTTCTATGTGTGTGGCTCAGAATGATGTACTGATTACGTGGTAACCGTTTTCGGTGTCCCTTCCACCCCGTATATGACATACAATAGTGGAGGGAGTGTCAGGCTTTTACTATCTTAAACCCATCCATGTTCCTTCTTTGCCCTTTGTGTTCCAGGGCCGCGGTATCTCTTTCGAATCGTACCTTAACAATAACAAACGAAATTTTTAATTAGAATACAAATGTATTATTTATGTGCAGGAAATAAAAACCGTTTCAAAGGGGTTGGTGGTCGTATTGGTCTGAAAGTAGGTTACTGCTCATATCAAAAGCTGACATAGTTTTTACTTATTTGTCATTATCCAGAGGGTAGTGAGAGCCCAATGGCAACGACCCCAAATTACATTTGGATTCGAAACCAGATAGAAAGAAAGAAAAAATATTCATTTGTCGTAGGGACATGACGTGCATACAAACAAAATAAGTTAACAAAATCATAAGCACAACAAATACTATAAATACGGGACAGAAATTTAAAAAAATCGTTAACACCTTGCACGTCGTGACTGCGACAAGCAGGTTACCACATCATCAGCATGATGCTGTGCTATGGGCACCCACTCAAAAACACCGCCTACTGTCGCCTTGGTGGATGAGCCGCCAGAACTGCTACGCATGACGTTCGTGAGCCATCCAGCGCAACCCGCCTCTGGGCACCAAGCTCCTTTGGTGATGTCTGGACTAGGAATCGAACCTAACCTAACCACACGTTAAAGAAAAAGATGAATTTCATTTTAAGTAGTCTCATCGTAAATACATACTGATCATCATCTGCCTAGCCTTTTCCCAACTATGATGGGGTCGGCTTCCAGTCTAACCATCCGGCAGCTGAATAACTGTATTTTAAATGGAGCGACTGCCTATCTGACTTCCACAACCCATTTAGTACTGGGTAATACGATACCCCTTGGTAAGACTGGTTGTCAGACTTTTTGGGCCAATGACTACATAACGACTGTCAAAGATCGACAAATGACACCCGGGACCAACGGCTTAACGTGCTTTCCGAGGCACGGAGGAAACTCGGTAAGTAATGGGTGGTCATCCACGGAAAATCCTAGGCAAGCGCGGCTTAACCCGAGCGGCTGTTATTATTTAGCCACAAGCTCCTCGTAAATACCAACTGATACTCCTTCCTTATTATTTGACCTACATACTCAACACTATCATTGCCTGAACCGTCACTAGGCACTTGATCCCCTTACATAAACACAGCACCAACAACATGACTTAAAAGCTTACTCACAACATAGATTGATACGAACATTACGGGTCGTACACGACCCCTACACGCATGATTGGCTACCCCCTCATCCGCATAAGGGTTAAGGTAAGAAAATTCTCTGACATCCCACTTAGCAGGACCTTACCCTTCCCATCTTTGCTAGTACTTAAAATCCCTTAATTTATCTTGCTGGGATTAGGAAGGGTCAATTTCCTTTAAAATTTGCGAAATATTTTACATTTAATGTGTTCACAGATGGTTTGATTTTACACTCAACTGCATTCTGGGTAATTGGAGCTGAATTAAGTCCAGTATCTTCTTTGTTAATTTAAGAGGAGCTCGTGGCTAAATAATAACAGCCGCTCGGGTTGATCTTTAAGCCGTGCTTGCGTAGGTAAAGCACGTTAAGCCTTTGGTGCCGGCTGTCATTTGTAGATCTTTGACTGACGTTACAAGTAGTCAGTGGCCCAAAAAGTATGACAGCCAGTCTTACCAAGGGGTATAACAGGGTTGTGGAGGTCAGATAGGCAGTCGCTCCATGTAAAATACTGGTATTCAGCTGCATCCGGTTTGACTGGCAGCCGACCCCAATATAGTTGGGAAAAGGCTAGGCAGATGATGTTCTTCTTTGTTAATGTAGTTTTTAGGTAAACCTGCATATGGAGAAAAATCTATTTTAAGGGATCGCACGCTTTTTTGTCTGTAATATTTTACATTAACTACATTGCCTATAAAAGGCTTTTATTTCTATGTCTTGATAATTTTCTCTGACATCGTTAAAGTCTGTATTTGTTTCTAGTTGAATCCTTATTATGATCTTACTTTTTTCTGACTCAATATTATTTTCTTCAGATTATCGCGACTGCTGAGCATGAGGCCCTGGGTTCGATTCCCGGGTCGGACAAAGTTTTCCTTCAGGAATTTCTCGGTAGCAGCCACGGAGTTTAGATTTGTGCCCGGTTGATGGCAATAGGCACGCCCCCTATTACATAAGACTTGAACATAACTGGTGAAATGTCGGTGTACTATTAGATACATTCGGGGATCACAGACTTGATGCGATGTTATTATCATTTTCCTTCTTTATAATACCAAAATTCTATATTTACTTCGTTACCTCGAATTTCATATTTTATATTCAATTATTCAAGACTTCATTGTTCACTTCTAATTACACTGTATACTGGGCTTGATTACCCCGCCATCATTAAAATGTATATATCGTATACGCGCCAACAATACAGAGGCGCTAGTATGAGCGCGCGGTATAAACTTAACGTAAATACGTTAATTTTTTAATTCGAAATTCGAATCGAAAATTAAGCTATCCTATAGCATCATCATCATCATTTTCCTGCCTTTATCCCAATTTATTTGTGGTCGGAGCAGCATGTCTTCTTCTTCCATTGGTACTTCACTATTACTCGTCACCTCACCGTCACCTCACCGTCACCTCACCGTCATCTCACCGTCATCTCATAAAATACCCGATGAAATAAAATATATGCCATTGCAGAAGTTTAAAAAAACGCTTAACGGGTTACTACTTGACAAATGTTATTATACTCTAGATGAGTTTCTTAATGACGAATCTCTATAACTGAATAATGTTGACATACATTTTAATATTTTACATTAATCTCTTAATCTTAAATTAATTTTTAATCTTGACTCTGATTCTCAGCAATCAATTATCTTATAGCATTTTAGCTAAATTGTTTGCAGCAAGCACAATCAGTAACATTCATAGATTTGAGTACATTCTTAAAATTATGAGAACTTTTATAAGGTGACTGGTAATTAGTGACCGGTACTTATACACGTGATTACTCATGATAACAAGCAACCAAAGAATCATTTTTTATAGTCATTCACTTTAACAGCTGATACGTCACAGGCGCGCGCGCGCGAATTTCATACGGCTGTTGTGTTATTGTGATAACATTGAACGAGTATAAAAAAAAAATTTTTCTTTGGTAAAGTTGTTTTTTATCATGAGTACAAACACGTGTTTAAGTATCGGTCATTAATTACCAGTCACCCTATATGTGAACAGGTATTTTTAATTTTAAAATGGACGTATTTACGTTATGTTTACTCCGCGCGCTCGTGCTAGTCCTCATTAGTATACCAAGTTTCTATATTTACTCCCTCCTCTCTATTTCTTGTATTCAACTACAATAGTTCCGTTATTACTATTCTGGTTCATTTGTTTTGTGCCAAGTCGAATATAATCACCGTTTCATAATTTACAAGGCTCGCGGCTTCGCTTCTGTTATGTACGGAATTAATCTACGGGAACGTTTTAAATGCCTAAGAAACTTGGGTATAATGTAGCTTTCCGCTAGTGAAAGAATTTTCGGGATCGGATCAGGAATTTTGAAGATTACCTCCTATATACAACCCTCTTTATAATATTAGAATAGAGTTTTCCACGGTTACCACGTATACAGTAAATCATTCTGAACCTCTTGGGACTGGTCTTCTCTTAGCTGTCACGGTTTATTTTTACTACTTTGTTTTTAAATTGTTGATCTAATCTTTTACTCTGGACGCTCTTAATGTGCACGTCTTTCTACATCGTTCTCACATGTATGTATTATCTCAACATGAATGATGTAACCAAGATCTTGTAAAAATATTTTGATTGAAAAGAGTGTCCATGGAGTTTCTTGCCCATTCTTCTTCATAGAGTTCTAGAACTCTAAGAAAGTACTGTAGTTGCCCATTCCAAAGCGTAGAACGCTTTGGAATGGGCAACTACAGTACTTTCACAAGTTATTATGCCTTGGGACTGTAGCTTCGCCTTCTTTGTTTTTCTGACATTCAAAAGTGCCTGTTATGGTCTAATTGAAATAAATGCTTTGAGTTTTAAACCATTACCACTAATTAATAAAACAATCTGCTGATTTCTACAAATGTGTAATACCTACACGGTCAAAATATAAGGAACGGCT